>CM076076.1:12177971-13405471 GCA_038088235.1 Zacco platypus | reverse complement strand
AGAAGCAGAAACAAGTGATGAAAGCATTAACTATGCACATGTAATCTAACGCGATCATCAAACATTCACTAGCATATAAATCAAAACTGCCTAATGTTACAAATTAAAATGTCAACCCAGGAAGAGGTATAGGAATGTGAAGCTTTTGGGATATTGATGGAAGGCAATTAATCCATCTCTGTTTTGATCATCATTCTGAATTCAATGCGAACAATATCTTTAATAAAAGCGCAAATTTTGCTTTTTTTTTTTTTTTTTTTTTTTTAAATAAAACTTACCCACATTCAAGTGTTGATAAAAAAGAATGCATGAAGCATTTGTTTCAAAGCAAAGGCTCTGTTTTTTTCTTTCGTTGTATTGATTGTTCAGATATCTATACAACAAAATATTCATGGGGCCATTAAACATTTGTGAAAATAATGAAAAATGCTGGTGCTGATTGGCAACTTTGCTGGCCGTAAAAGAGTTAAAAACATTAGCAATTTAATCATTTAAAGCTATTATCAGATAATAAATCGCAATAATTTTATTATTGCACTCAGTACAAAATAATACAGATTTTTAACACCGGTTATTTATTGATAAACAACCTTGCTTATGTATTGTAATTATCAAGAATTAAAGTTGGTTTCTTAGTGCAGTATTAAACAATTTAGATTTTTACTTCTAATCAACTGATAATTCAAGATCTGTGCCACATCTAATAGCTTTATACTTTATAGAATTAAACTTCTATCAGTTGCTGCATGTAAACACAGTGTTAATCTTATGCCATCAGGTGACAGACATTCAGGCCAGAGGGGCTAGTTTGAGTTGGGTGGCCCCATCACGGACAGAAGGTGACGACGAGCCCAAAGAGGGAGAAGAAGTCCCTGCAGAGCCCAGCCTCACGTACGAGGTCTCAGTCTCGTACAATGGCAAGGACGGGAAGTACAAGACCGCCTACAGGTGAGCGCATGCTCCGTATCACACTGTGGAGGTCTGGGCAGGATGTGGAGAAGCTGTGGGTGCTTTTGAGGAACTAACTGTTGTTTTCTGTGGTTTGCTGTGGGTTTTCTAAAGTCAGTGGTAGGTGAAGTTCATCTGCAGTTCACCTAACATCTGCAGCTCTAGATGAACCTTGAAGATCAAGTTGTTTTGAATGTGTACAGTCTGCAGCATTGGCACTAATATTTTCTTTTTTGTCTTTTTTGTCAGTGGTGTGGAACTAAGTGCAACCTTACAAGACTTAAGACCAGCAACAGACTACCACGTCAGGTGTCGGTTTTGACTTTTAAATGAACAAAACACATGATCAGAATTTGTTTTACACGTTCTTGATGCACAGTCAAATCAAGTTATTGTCATCCTCATCTAACTTAAAAAAAAAAAAAGTAAAATAATATAAGACATATAATAATAATAATAATAATAATAATAATAATATTTATTGATAAAAATATTAAGTTTCATAAATAAAATTCTTTATTAATAAGTTACATTTGTTAAAATATGTAAGTATAATAATATAGTTATATAATAATTATAATACTAATAATATAATTTAGTTGTCTTTATATATGTAGTTAAATTTAACTCAAAAACTAAAATATATTGTTACATATAAAGTTAATATATAGTTTTATTAATAATAATATACTTATTAGCTATATCATAAATTATTTTTATAAATCAAATTTTCTCAAATAAATCAAATATCACAAACTGTATATATTTAAAATAATATAGTTGTTATTATTAATAATAATAATAATAATAATAATAAATATATATAGTAATATTAAAATAATAGGTACATTACTTAAGAATTTAAATTATCAATATAATTTTCTGTATAGATATAGGTGTGTGTGTATATATATATATATATATATATATATATATATATATATATATATATATATATATAAATTTTTTTTATATATGTATATGTGAGAGAGAGAGAAATTCTAAAGAATTTACATTCTTATAACTAACTATTATTATTGTTATTATTATTATTAATGGTATAGTAAGATTACTTATTAGATGATCAACTTTTTTAAATAAAAATCTTTATAAATATATAATAATAATAAGAGTGATAATAATAATAATAATGTAGTTGTTAATTTTATTATAAAAATGTATAATTTCTAAAACTATTCCTTTGTTAAATATTGGCATTTGTATAGTGTCTCTGTGTACTAATATAAGTGTGTGTATTTAGGGTGCAGGCCATGTGTAACTGTTTACAAGGCGTCCCTTCAGAGCCCGTGAGCTTCACCACTCTGAGCTGTGAGCCAGATACACCCAGCCCTCCACGCAAAGCCAGCGGCACCAAGAGCAGCCTCGTCCTACAGTGGAAGGTGTGCGGCACGCACATTAACACATTGACAAATGCCAACAACTTATTAATACTGATATTAAGTATCTAACATTAAAAACATACTTCTTCCTAGGCTCCGTGTGACAATGGTTCCAAGATCCAAAACTATATTCTTCAGTGGGACGAGGTATGATATTTTATTTTTCATTATTGCTTTTTCGGTTCGTATTTCCTTATATATAAGTTTTTTGGTAACATTTTGTATTAGGGTGACGCACTTGCAAGTTACTACATGTACTTACTATAGTAATAACTGTAAATTAGGCATAATTACAAGTAACTAACCCTAAACTATACCTTAACCGTAACTCTATAATAAGTACATGTAGTTAATCAATATTACGCACTATTTATTTGAATATAAGGAGTATAAGTATAATGTAACTACGTCACCTTAATTTCCCTTAAAACACCCTTTATTTTCATGACAATTAAGTATATTTTTAAGCAATTCTCGTTACCGTAATGTGTGAAAATATATATTAAAACTGTAAAGCATTAGTGTTGTACTAAATGTAAACACTGATTTTAATAAAAGCAAAAACATTGTGTCCAGACAGGATTACTTTTTTTGCTTTATTGCAGTGATGAGAATATTGGAAGCACACTGTAAAGTAAAACATCTAGACACATTACGGCAGCGGTCCCCAACCTTTTTTGCACCACGGACCGGTTTAATATCAGACAATATTTTTACGGACCGGCCTTTAAGGTGTGGCGGATAAAAACAACAAAATAAAATGATACGACCAGCATAAAAACTGGGGTATTTTTTTTAAATATTATAATAAACGTGAATCCAATGTGTAGGCTTACTCGCAACTTTATTAGCAGCGTCCTCGTAACATCGCGCCAACAACATTACATGAGTAACATCCTCTCCGCCACCTAAAGCGGGCTTGGTGCGTGTAAATCACCTGTTGCGATAAATCCATATTTCAAGTAGGACTCCTGGTATTGTCTGTTAAATGCAGCTTTCTTTTTCTTGGAAATCGTAGGCTCTTCTTCTGTCTCCTCACTGGGCCGTTTCCCCTTCGCAAAGAAGCTTTCCAGAGACGTTTGTTTTTTACTCATTTTGCTAGCTTGTGTGTTTATTTTTTTGCTGTAACGTATCACGTGACCTAAACAAGCGTTGCTATGCGCCAAGAGTGAGTCATAGACGGATGTAACGGAGAGAATTTGAAGTTGAGATGCTGACTCGCGATCTTCGCAGTAGTGAACGCGCCAGAGAGAAATGCACATTTCATACACACATGCACATTTCATACTAATTACATAAGTCAGTTTTTTTTTTTTTTTTTTTTTTTTTTTTAATAAGTTATTTATTCTTTCTGTGCGGCCCGGTACCAAATGACCGGTACCGGTCCGCGGCCCGGGGGTTGGGGACCTCTGCATTACGGTATTGAGAACTCGGTGAAATGCACTAAATTATCAGAAAAAGTAATGTCATGGTGCAAAAACAAAACAGCAAAAAAAGAATGTTCCAAAAAATAGACTTTGTGCAAAACACAGTTCCTCAGCTGATCTGAGGTCTGTAAGACATATTCCTGGATCAACATCCCTGTCTGAAAATGTAATCATAACCCTATAAACCTATCCATAAATTATTGCTAAAATCAGAGGGAAATTATACGTGAATAACACTGATTTAGAAGCAGAAGAACTTTAGAAGAACTTGTCCCTCAAATCTGATTGGTTAATTGGAATGTTGATCCAGGATTAGTAACTCCAGGAACATGTTGTACTTGGTGAAATCATGTTCACTCTATAAGGTGAGGTTTACACATTCATGTTGTATATAGTGCTAATCCTGGGCTGTGCTCTGTGAACAGGGGAAGGGGACGGGTGTGTTTGAACAATGCTACTACGGCCCTCAGAAGCAGTACAGACTCACCAAACTCTCCACAGCTTCCAGATATTCCTTTCGGCTGGCAGCCAAAAATGACATGGGGGTCAGGTGTGTATCAATAGGAATGCTCCTCAATCCAGCTCCTAAAGAAAGAGACGGTAAACATTGTGGGCCCTATTCTATTAGATCTAAGCGCATGGTGCAGGTGCACTTAAGGCGTGTATGAATCACTTTTGCTAGTTTAACGATGGAAAAAATGGTCTGCGCACCAGGTGCATGGTACAAAAGGGTTGTACCTAGTCTCTTAATGAGTCAGGGGTGTGTTTTTGGGTGTAACGTGCCATAAACCAATCAGTGCCATCTCAGATTCTCTTTAAAAGCCTGTTGCACTCGCACCATTGTGGATTGCCATTCAAATGGCGGAATATAGACACCCTTAACCGACGAGTCAGTTTAAATGTGTATTGCCTACATCGGTCAAATAATTTCATTTGTCATTACTGAAAATGCAAGGACTATACATTATGACATGTAGGCATTTTTATCTTTATGCGCACAATAATAATCTTTTACATTGTAATCCTTTTATTTTTAATATTTAGCATGTGTGCTGCTGCTTGTCCCTGTGTGTGCAACAAGCACTGTGTACGCCCATTGTGCACCCGGCCATAGGCGAATATTACTAACACAACCTTTTAAATAACAATAATAATGCAACGTCATTGACTTTAGACCAGGTTTTTGTTGGTCAGTGGCGCAGTCGTTTTCAGTTGCCTCAAAATAGCAACACGCCAACAATGCGCCTGAACACACCTTGTTTTCAGACCAGCATACCAATGGGCGAACAGATGGGCGTGAGTGCATGTGCTATTTAAACAATGTGGTGCTGGACATGAAAATGATAAAAGGGCCCTATGTCATACAGTGATGCAGTTATAAACGTTGGATGAAATAATTACTGGGCCGTAAATACAAATGAATCATGTTCTTCTTTTTTTATTATTAAAAATATTTTTTATTACACATTATTTTAAGGTGTCCTTGTTACAGTGCAATTATAAAATGAAGTAATATTAATTAACTACATGTACTTACTCTAGGGTTAGTATTAGAAATAGGGTTTTTTAAGGTTAATTGCATGAAATTATGCATAATTTACACGTATTACTATGGTAAAAACGTGTAACAAGGATACTAAAATAAAGTGGGTTACTCTTTATTTTGAGGTGTCAGTATTATAGAGTAATTATACATTTAAGTACTGAGTAATGACAGTTAACTACATGTACTTGGTATAGGGTTAGGGTTAGAATTTGATTTAGGGTTAATTGCATGTAATTATGCATAATTTCTAGTTATTACTAAACTAAATACGTGTAACAATGACACTAAAATAAAGTGTTACCATTATTTTTGTCTATATTAACCTGTATTTTGCTCTCGCTAGTGAGTTCAGTGAAGTCGTTCACATCATGACGTCATGCAGTGTTCCTGCTCCTCCCTTGAGCCCTGAGTTGATTCAGCCTGGGGTCACATGGCTTTGCGTGCGGTGGCAAAGGCCGGCCGGCTCGCCCAAAGAGGACGACATCGGCTACGTGCTGGAGATGGAAGAGGAGGGTTCAGTGAGTGAGAGATTCACATACACTTTCACAGAAATTACTCGTACACCCATACCAATTACAAATGTGCGATGGGAGTTGATTTTGTCCATGGGGAATTGATTGGATGGTTGTGGTTTGCTATTGGTGGATCTCATGTGAGTGACAGGTTGTCCCACATCATCAGAAAAGAGATAAGCTGCAAGAGAGAGGGGAAGTTATTTTAATTAAAGATGACAGGACACGTAAATTAAAAAAGAAAAAAAAAAATATGTGCACGGATAAATCATTTATAATAAATACTGCAATACAGTTGTCTATGTAAAAACAAGAATTGTCCATTTTTATATCATGGCGACTTTAAAGACTTACATATAAGTCCTGCTTACAGATGATATGGTATGAACCACCATCTCTTATTTTAGAGGGGGTCAGAGATGGATGTTGACTACATCAGCTAGATACAGATTTCTGTTGTTTTAATTGAATGAGCACATACTTATACAAGCAGAAGACATTGACAATAGTTTTTTTTTTTACTGCAGATATTATTTTTGTCTGTGTCTGATAAAAGATAAACATAATAAGTGTTTAATTATTATTATTTCTTTTTTTTTACTACAAAAACTATAATAATCAATATTATCGTAACTTTATTAAATCGTATCGTAACAATTAAATGCCTTGTATTTTATTAATAATTAAAACTATATTATTAAAGTATAATTCTTTTAGTTATAAAACGGCAATAATAAGATTACAAGTTGTTTTGAGAAAAAATGGAAACTGAATGTATTTTTATGTTTGTTTTGGGCCATTAGACTTTCAAGCCTGAGAATACTACATGTTATGAAAACAGTTGGGTAACCTCTTGTGAAAGGTCTAAGGCAAAAGTTAAATCGTGATGTAAACGGTGCCATAAAGATCCATAGAAGTAGGCCAGGTTGGTTTCATGCGTCAGTGTCTGATGTGTTCTCATGAATGTGTTGCACAGGGTTATGGGTTCCAGGCCAGTTATGATGGAGATGAGCTGTCGCACACTGTCAGAAACCTCCACAGGAGCACCACGTACAGGTTCAGGGTGAGAACATACAAACACACAAGATCGTTGGGTTCTTCCCTTTGTTTATATAGTATTTTTTTGTTTGTTTGTTTTAAGTTTTCTTTTGTTTGTTTTCTTCTTGCTGTTTGTTAGTGTTTGTTTTTTATTAGCTTGTTTGTTCCTTTTGTTCTTTGTTTTTGTTTGTTTGTTCTTTATTTTAAATTATTTTTCTTTTGCATTTACATTATTTGTGCTTTCTTTTATTGCTGTCTTTCATTTTTTTTCTCTTTCAGTCTTTCTTTTTCTTTTATTTTTGATGAGCTTTTTTGGTTTCTTGTTCTAATTTGTTCATTCTTTTAGTCTTTTATTCTTTCTTTCATTATCAGTTTCTTTTGTTTCATTCTTATTCCTTTCATTTCTTAGCTCATTTGTTTTTTTTATTTTATTTCTTGTTTTCCTTTTCCTTTAATCTTTGTATATGCGACTCAAGTGTTTTTGTTTGTTTGTTGATTCTTTTGTTTATTTCAATCTCTTTGTTTTTTTATTTTGTTTATACATTTTTTGTCCTTGTTCTTTTCTTACTGTCTTTCATTTTTCTGTCTTTCAGTCTCTTTTTGATTAGTTTTTTTCCCTTAAGTATTTTTTTCTTTTCCATTTTTTTTTTCCATTCTTTGTCAGTCTTTTATTACTGTCTTTTGTTTTCTTTCTTTCTTTCATGTTTTTTTCATTGTTTTCTTGCTAGCTTTTTCTTCCTTACATTTGTTAGCTCATTTCGTTTTTTGTTTGTTCTTTTATTTATTCTTCTTTCTTTTAATCTTGATGTAGTTTTTCTTTTGGTCATTCCATCATTAGCTTGTTTGTTCTTTCCTTTGTTGTTTGTTAGTTCATTCTTATTTTGTCTTCTCTCCTCAACTCTTTATCTCCTCACTGACTCACCTGTTGCCAGCGGCTGTGAGATGAAGCATGTGGTTTACTGATGCGATTGGTCACTGTTCTTTGGTGTCGTTAGGGATGTGCTGATCATAATCTTGTTTCCAAAAACAAAAGTGTATTAATGCGATCAGAATGATTGGATGTGTCCTGATGAGAGCAGCTGATTACCTGCCGAGAGCTCACATCCCCAATTACTGCCAATTACTATGATGGATGACATCACAACACCACCGTTTATTTCTGAACCGTGAAACACTTCCTCATCCTGCACTTTAGTCAGGGGAAAAACTGTTTGTGAGTGAGATAAATTTGGTGGTGAATATAAAGGCTTTTGAAAGGCACTAGAGATTTCCATTTCCTCTGCACCCAGTGTTTGGGTGAGTCATAATGAAGACTATTTTTAGGACCATTCAGATTTTTTTTTTTTTTGCATTGTGACATTTTGAATAATTAATGAATCCACCCCTCACACACACACACTCACACACATAATTTGCCTAATTGTTCTTTTTAATTATTGCAGGTTATTGCCTATAACGCAGAGGGGAAGAGTAACCCCAGCGCTTTGTCTGAGTTCACCACGGCCCCTGACAGACCGGGCTGCCCCTGCAGACTCACAGTGAAGGGAAAACCTCACCCGACCAGTTTCCGCCTGACCTGGGGTCAGTTCAGCATGTTATGAAGACACAAAAAAAGTCTAAAAATTTATGACCTAAAAACATATGATTTAACATATGTTTTATGATTTAACCAATTTGGTTCTTTTTGTGAACCAGTAACAAAACAAACACAAAATTCACACACACACACACCCACACAAAACAGTTTATGTACATTTTTAGAATTTATGTACATTTAATGTGATAACTCAAATTCACTTACAAATATGCTATTGATCCACTGAAATTCGTTCGAAACCGGTTGGCTCTGCCTGGTAAACACCTCTGAACTAGCATTGGTCCGTGACGATGATGTAATAGGTAGGTGTGGCTCTGAGGCTGCGCCTTCCTTGATGTGTAAATCTTCTCCAGATCATTTCTTCTATTCAGTCTCTCAAGGTCAGATGCCCGCGAGTAAAAACAAGAACACACTGGAGAGCTACTTTATATTAGACAACGTAGTTGTAATTCTAAAGCGACACTCACTTTTTCATTTTTAATACTGTAAAGCTGCTTGCTTTTAAACAGTCTATTGTATAAAGTGCTATATAAATAAACAACGTCACTTGACTAGTTAGTGCCGAATAGCAGAGCTTTTGCAAACACATCCACATCGCTATGATCAGATGCTTTCTTAACTACTGTTTTCTCATCAATGTCATTTTTGTTGTGTATGTATTTGGTTTTAGAGGAAAGAGGACAGCATGTTTACATATTCATCTAACCATCGCTCTCAGCGGTGTGAGCAGTGTCTGGATGTTCGCTAACAGTATACCGCTTCTCACATATTTTAGATTTTTTTTTAGCTTAAAGCAAAAAACGAGAATGAACTTAGCCTTTGAGTATGTTGGGGCATATAGCAACCAGTTTTTTTTGTTTGTTTGTTTGTTTTTTTACTGAATCCAAAACACCTCTGGACTGGAACACCCCGAACTTTTCTTCCGAGAGTCTCACTTTCGTCTGTTAGAGTCTCCTCTGATATAATTTTGTGTGGCAGTAGTAGCTACACTGTCGCCATTGTATTTTATTTTATTTAATTTTTCAAATATCACGGTTATTGTCAATACTGGTATATTGCGACACCCTTAATAATATAAAACTTCATTTTTATCTGCATGTTGGTTAACTTTCAGTTTTCGGCTAAGTGAAAGCTTTCTTTTTTATTGGTAAACATTTCATTTCAGTGCATTTCTACTGATCTAGGCAACATTTAAGGCATATTTTCTTTGTGGATACAACAAGAAATTTTCATCCAAGATGGGTTTGCGCGAACTTCTGGTTGATTATGTTATATTAAAATGTTCGAACAGAAATGCAGAGTTCACTTCAGTGTTAATAACTGGCTGCAGTTGCTAATATTAAGGATGATTTTTGTTATTTCCCCTCAGACCCTCCCAAAGACAACGGTGGCTCAGATGTGACTAAGTATGTGGTGGAGCTGTCTGAAGGGTTAAGTGGTACGTTCTACTGAGGTTTTCTGGTGTGTCTACACGTGCTTAATTTGATCCTGGCATTACTATGATTATTTCGTTGATTTTGTGTGTGTGTTTTCAGGTTCGTCTTGGAACGAGGTGTACAGTGGTTCGGCTATGGAGTGTGTTTGTGACGGTCTGAGCCCAGGATGTTCATACCAGGCTAGAGTCCACTGCATCAGTGTGGGAGGAGAGAGCCCGGTATGTCATAAAACATGCCTTCTTTATTCTTCTTGGGCCAAGTCAAACCTTAAGTCATGGCTGAAGGGGTTGCAGGCACTTTGCTTCGCATCGTGCCTAACAGCGCGCTTCAGCTGTTACTTGACCCTTCGCAAATACCCCCCCTTTACTTACTGTTGTTTTGTCCGACAAGCCATGCACTCTCACAACACAACACAGCAGTGAAAAATACAGCACGGAGCAAAGAGGACACTGACAACGCGTCGACAGACAAATGAAACGGTTTCATATTTAACATATCGTAATTTTTGAAAGAAGTTTAAGCAATAAATACCGTATAGTGGCTCTTATGTGACAGATCGCTGTAGATCCCTCAATCGGCTTGTGAACAAACCATCTCTTCATACTAGTTCATTTATAGTATGAAATAAACATGAATGGACATCAGAAGGAATGTTTTCAAGCGCGGAAAGACGTGAGTACACACAATTTTTGAAGTTCAAGTTCACCAACGTCAATCTACTTACTCCCCTGACTGTTTTGTCAGACAAAATGGCAGATACGGGGTTATGATAGGTCAGATCGCATGTATGGAAATCTAAAATATACTTTAATGTAATTTCTCTTAAAATGTGTATGTCATGTATTGAAGAATATTCTTAGTTACACATTTGTAATGAAGTTACAGTTTAGTACATAACTTTCAATATATAACTTTCACACTATAACACTAATGATTATAAAGTACTTGTGTTTTGGTATGTCATCATATCAGAATAAGTTAACTTCTTTATAAGTGTACTTTAAAGCATAACAGATCAATTTATATTATAAAGAGATTTAAATGTTCTTAAATCTTCTTAGACTTAAAGGGATAGTTCACCAAAAAAATGAAAGTTCAGTCATCATTTACTCTCACACAAGTTTTTGTTGGTAACCAAACAGTTGATGAGTCAACGGGGCCCCATCAACAAAGTTTAGTTTGTCTGTCTCCTTTTTTTAGCAGGCTGTGTCCAAAGGCAAAAATCTTTTGTTCCACATAGCAGATCAGGATCACATTTTTTCAACTTTTTACCAATTCATCTGAAAACACAGACAAAACTTACATAAATGCTGACAAGCTGAGCAATGGATGTCATGTTGAGATTGATCATAGACACATTTACTTAGTCCATGTAAATTCCAGTAAACACTAAACACATGTAGAAACACATTGTAAACACAGAAGAGTGCTGGGCTGGCGCTCCGGTGATGAAGTCATCATCCCGGTTTGTCATCACAAAACGCTTTTGGCAAGCGGCTGATAATAATTTCTTTCTTCATGTCTTCTGATCCCAGATGTAATAGCATTGTCGGCACAATATAAGGCATATCTGCATGCGGGACGTGCCAGCACGCAGCTGTGACTCATGTTGGTAGCGGCTTGTTTTCGCAGCTGTGAATGTGAGAGGATGCTCACATGGCTGTGGTCTGCTGTCAGCGTTTCAGCCGGCACCCACACACTATTGTCATCGAGGAGGTGGAACGTGGCGTGCACCATTAAAGTGGATCAAGATTTTCCACTCTTTCTGATTTCTCATTCTTGTTGTTTTCAGCTGACGGAGGCCTTGCAGGTCCAAACGCCACCTGTTCCTCCTGGTCCATGTCAGCCGCCCAGGGTTGTGGGCAAACCCAAAGCGAGAGAGGTGCAGATACGCTGGGGTAAGCTTTGCCTTTGTGTGTGGGCTTGTTAACTGTGTATAAACATCTTAAAGTTAAAATCATGTTAAGTTTAGTATGTGTAATGTGTTCTGTAACTTTGCATTACTTTTTCTCACCTGCACGGGGCTTGCTTATTGGTTTTTTAATAACAAAAAAAAACTGTTTTTTGGCTAATTTAAAGGGCCAGAATTGAAGTAAATAAACCTCAGGCTGAAGGAAATGCAAATTCATGCCTGTACAGTAGGGTGCGCAGCTCAAACTAACCTTTAACCTGTGCTGTCATTCTGGATTGGATACTGATTCTGGATACTGTTTGTTTAGCAATAAAAAAAAAAGAAACATAAATGTGATGTTTAACTAAAGTCATTTTTGTGGTTGAGTTGAATCATCGAAGATAAGCAGCAAAGACATTGGTTAATAAAGTGATATTAAATACATAAAGTATATTTGCGTTAACATCTAATTATGGCTGGGGTTTTTTTAGCACTCTTATGTGTTTTTATTCATTTTGAGGAATACTGAATCTGTTTTTGTGCAAGTGAGATGAATAAATGCCTGCTCACATTTAGTCTAGAATTACAATAATCATATTCATGTAGCACACACAACACTTCTGCACTTATGATTTCTTTCAACATGGAGACAGATGAGCTGTCAGTCAATTAATGGGAAAACAAAGTAACTTGCATTGAAAAAGTAACTCCGATATTTTTTTGTAAATGTAAAAGTAATGTGTTACCTTACTAGTTACTTTCAGTAATCTGAAAGTAATCTGTACTCTAATGTTTAAAGTTTGGAATAATTGTTTTTTTTGTTTTTGAAATAAGACGTTAATGCTCCATTTATTTGTCAAGAATATAGTAAAAAAAATGCAAGCTTGTTTCCATAATTGCAACTTTTTATCTATATTTTTTATATAAACTGACAATTGTGAGGGGAGAAGTCACATTTACCTTTTAAACAATTAATGAATTAAATTTTCACAAATAATTTTTATGCAGTTGCAGAAACGAGCTTCCATTTAAAAAAAAAAAAAAAACAGTAATGTGAAATTTAAATAACTGTTTTCTATTTGAATATATTTTAAAATGTTATGATCCTTGAGAAATCAAGCGTTTTTCATTATTATCAGTGTTGTGCTGCTTAATATCAACAGTTGTGCTGCTTAATCTTTTTGTGGAAACTGATTACATTTATTTTTAAATGTTCAAAATTATAGCGTTTAATTTGTATTGTAAAAGTGTTTACTGTCACTTTTGATCAATTTAATTTGTCCTTGCTGAATAAAAGTATTATTTTCTTTCCAAAAAAACTGTTTTTAAGCGGCAGTGTGTATGTGGTGTTTCAGATACGTGTCGTGTCATATGTGTGTTTGAGAGAGAATGATTGATGTATCTAAACGCTTTCTCTCATTGCATTTGTTAGCGCCCCCTCTGGTAGATGGAGGAAGTGCAGTGTCTTCGTACAGCGTGGAAATGTTCACTCCCCAGGTGGAGGAGGGCAGGGAAGTGTACCAGGGCTCTGAACTGGACTGTACAGTGGGTAGTTTACTGCCCGGCAGAACCTATGGCTTCCGGATCAGAGCTGCCAACAAAGCTGGGGTGAGTGCAAGCCTTAGTTACAAATGTCACAGACTTTGTTTCATAGTTGCCAATAGTCTGTTATTATTATAAAATGTGCTTGTATAGTCTTATGTCAGCTAGCAAGTTGCGTCATATTTTGTTTGTGTTCAACAGTACGGCCCTTTCTCAGAGCGCTTTGAGGTCACGACAGGTCCAGGGGCCCCTGAGACGTGTCGACCCCCTCATGTCACCTGTAAATCACCCACTTGTGCTGTGATCAGCTGGGAGGTGAGAATATACCATGATGCAAAGTATTCTTATTGTATCAAGCATCTCTTTAGTAGCGTTTACAGGTCAGGTTCATTTTAGTTAATTATTTTACAATGACTGGGTCAGTTATTATCGTTTTTTTTTTTTTTTTCTAAATTAAAACCTTAAACAAAATTAATGAAATGAAACATTTTCTGAAAAAACTAAAATAAAATTCTTAGTTATTTGATTTCAGCTTGGTTGCCAAAGCAACATTTCTCATTTTCATTTAGTTTAAGTTGAAGTACTAAAATAACTAAATGAACAAAAACTAAAACTTAATAAAATAGATTGACATATTTAAAAAAAAAAAAATAAATTCAAAAATGTGTAACAAAATTACTAAAATAATTTAACTACAATTAAAATGAAAACAATTAGATTTTATCAAAATAAATCTGTAAAAGATGAACAAACTACAATTTATCAATAATATTAAAGTCAATTTCATTTGAATGATCTGAGTGATAAATTTAATTTGCAGCATATTTTATTTTTGCAATGCAAAAGTTAATATTTTTAAGTATATATTTTTGACTAAAAAATATCATAGAAAGTAACTATTGCCTCTAAGTAGTTTTGTAGGGCTTTTATTGCTTTTTTCTTGTTATGTTTCATTTTATTTGATGCTTTTAATTTGTTTTTATTCTTGTTTATGGTTTTGTTTTCTCTTTTTGTTTTGTTCTGCTTTTACTTGTTTTTATTTGTTTTCTCACACATTTGCTGTGTCTTACACCCATGCAGGCTCCTCCCTGTAACGGAGCAGCGGTCTCGGAGTATCGTTTGGAGTGGGGGGCGGCAGAGGGCAGTATGCAGGTGTGTTACACCGGTGCGACACTGTCCCATGAGATGAGGGGGCTGCTGCCTGCAACCAACTACTTCTGCAGAGTCCAGGTGAGAAAAGCCATCATACCAGCAGTATTTCTGCCAAAATACTAAATGTTTGAGCTGTTGATGGTGGGTTGTGTGTGATGTACCATTTGAAACAAACCAGGAAATAGCAGTTTGGTAGCTGATTATGCTTTTACATTCTGTTAAGTAAAAACAATCACCTTGATGATTCATAAACAAACTGGACAAGTGCCAACTTTACATTTTCAGCGCCACCCAGTGGTTGAGAGAGACAATTGAAGATTGATTGTTTTTTTTGTTTTTTTTTTAATTGTGGGCTTTAAAATGGCTCTTTATTACTGTATTGAGGGCTGTTATCTACTAATTTTTGGCTGAAATTTTGTTCATTCATACGCTTTGTAATTATATTAAAATATGCTCAATCCCTGGCCCTGACTGTTTCTGCAGATTTACTAGAGCGATACAGTTCTAAATCACAGTCTTAGGAACTAAGGAAAGTTTTGTTACAATAATTATAATCAGTTAATAAATTCTACGATTGATGCATTGATTTTTTTTTTTCAATGCATGTCTACAGTGTTGCGTGTTAGTCTAGGATGGTTAGTCTTGATGAGTTTTCTGCTGGCTCTGCTAGAATCCACTAAATGAAGGTTAAAGTCTAAATTTAGATTAGATTTTTTTTTTTTATTTTTTTTTTTTGCTTTTTGTTTTGTTTTCTTGTATTTGCTTTTTGCTTTGTTTTCTAACTCTTTTGATGTGTTTTTTTTTTTATTATTATTAAATGAAGGTTAAAGATTAAAGGTTTATTTGATGTTCTTGTCTGGCCTGTTCAAACTGTGATTTGTGCCTCAGGCGGTGAATGTAGCTGGTGCGGGTCCCTTCAGTGACGGCGTGCTGTGCCAGACGCCCTGCTCTGTGCCAGCGACGGTCAGCAGCGTCCACGCTCTTCGAGAGTCAGAGATGAGAGTGGATCTCAGGACCACAGAGAGGGGCGAGGATGAGGAGGAGGAAGATGAGGATGAAGAGACCACTCCTCTTCTCTACTCTCCGTCCACCTGCCTGGGGCTATGTTGGGAAGCGCCATGTGATCATGGATCGGAGATCACGTCGTACCTGATCGACTTGGGAGAGAAACAACCCATCCTTACAGGGCCCGTAACCAAATACATCATTCAGAACCTGCAGCCCGACACCACTTACAGGTACAATGAAATCTCCATTACAAAACCGTAGCAACAGCAAACATACAGTGTGACTAATATAGTCGTTTTTGCGAATGAATGACTTGTATGAATGATTCTTTTTGATGAATAAAGCACTCACAAATCGCAAACTAATTTCTATAATTCGAGAGTATATATATATATATATATAAAACACACACACATATATAAATATAATGTGTGTGTGTGTATGTATATATATATATATATGTGTATATATATATATGTATATGTGTATGTATGTGTGTTATATATAATAATTATTGGTCAAAAATTTGGAATAATTCAGGGGGTTTTTTTTTTTTTTTTTTTTTTTTTTTTAAAGAAGTCTCTTATGATCACCAAGGCTGTATTTATTTGATGTAAAATGGTTATAATGTGAAATATTATTAGAGAAACATTTCTCAAGAAACATTTCTTAATATTATCAGTGCTGAAAACAGCTGTGCTGCTTCATATTTTTGTGAAAATTGTGATATACTATACATTCAAAAGTTTGGGGTACAACTTAATAATTAAAAAAAATCATAATTTTGTTTACTGAGAATGCGTTAAATTTATCAAAAGTGGCAAAAAGGCATTTTTGTTAAAAAAATTCTCCTTCAAATAAATGCTGTTATTTTCAACTTTCTATTTCCACTGATAATAATGAGAAATGTTTCTTGAACAGTAGATCAACATATTAGAATAATTTCTGAAGGATCATGTGACACTGTAGACTGAATTATGCTGAAAATTCAGCTTTGATCTCGGGAATAAATTACATTTATAAAATATATTCACATAGAAAAGTTATTTTACATTTTAATAATATTTCACAGTATTGCTGTTTACTATATTTTTGATCAAATAAATGAAGCCTTGGTCAGCATATCTTGTTTCAAAAACATAAACAAAAGTCAGAATTTTTCCCAGCTATATTAAACGCTACTGTGAGTGAATGAATATTGTTTGTGTGTTCGAAGGATAAGGATCCAGGCTTTGAACAGTCTGGGTGCAGGACCCTTTAGTCACACCTTTAAACTGAAGACCAAGCCACTGCCACCCCTCCCTCCACGTCTGGAGTGCACCGCCTCCAGCCACCAGACCCTCAGGCTCAAGTGGGGCGACGGCCCGGCCAAGGCCCAACCCACTGATTCCCTACAGTACCATCTCCAAATGGAGGATAAAAATGGGAGGTGAGTAGCTACATTGTTTGTGCCTTTGTTAAACCCTTCGCTAAGACATGCTGTGTCCGACAAGTCATGCGCTCTCACCCCACACATCATGTATTCATGCAATGAAAAATGCATCGTGGAGCAAAGAGGACACTGACAACGTGTGGACAGACAAGAAAGAGCAAGTTACTTTTGATATGAAACAGTTTCTTATGTAAAATATTGTGGGTTTTTTTTAAAGAACTTTAAAAAATAAATACCATATAGTGTCTCTTTAATGAGTCGTGACAGATCACTGTAGCTCCTCAGTTCAAATGGCTCATGAACCGATCATCTCTTCTTACTAGTTCATCTATAGCATCAATTAAACATGAATGGACGCGAGTACGCACAATTTTTCAAATTAAAGTTCAACAACGTTAATCTACTAGCTACCCTGACTGCTTTGTCTGACAAAATGGCGGATTCGGGGTTATGATTTGTCAGATCGCCTGTCAATCAAACTGCCGGCGAATGGTCAATTGTTAGTGCAATGGGATCGATTTTTGCCACAAATTATGGCAACTTGTACTTGTGGGGGTTTTTTTGGGGTTTTTTTTTTCAGCCTGATGTATTTAATATTAATGGAAATCCTTTTCGTCCAAGTATCAATATATTGACATATTTTGTATCTTTATGAAGGATTTTCTAAATCTTGAAATTTGTCAATTTCAAATAATTTTTCAAATTTAAAGGGCATAATTTTAGTAAGGGGGAAAAAAGCTGATGGCTATGGAAGCCCGTTTCCGCCACTGTTGAGAAAAAAAAAAAATTCCGTAAGTCATAATAATGAGAAACTTTCTCATAATAATGACTTAGTATCTCATAATAATGAGAAACTTTTCTCATAATAATGACTTAGTATCTCATAATAACGACTTAGCATCTCATAATAATGACTTAGTATCTCATAAAAATAATGAATTAGCATTTTTAACTTAATCAAAAAAAATTGTTTTATTTTTTTTAAGAAACTTTCTCATAATAATGACTTAACATCTCATAATAATGACTTAGTATCTTTAACTTAATAAAAAAAACTTTTTTAATTTTTTTATTTTTTTATTAAGTTGCTAAGTCATTATTATGAGATACTAAGTCATTATTATGAGAAAGTTTCTAAAAAAAATGAAAAAAAATTTTTTTTTGATTAAGTTAAAGATGCTAAGTCATTATTATGAGATACTAAGTCATTATTATGAGAAAGTTTCTAAAAAAAATTAAAAAACATTTTTTTTTGATTAAGTTAAAGACGTTAAGTCATTATTATGAGATGCTAAGTCATTATTATGAGATGTTAAGTCATTATTATGAGATGTTAAGTCATTATTATGAGATGTTAAGTCATTATTATGAGATGTTAAGTCATTATTATGAGATACTAAGTCATTATTATGAGATGTTAAGTCATTATTATGAGAAAGTTTCTAAAAAAAATTAAAAAAAATTTTTTTTTTGATTAAGTTAAAGATGTTAAGTCATTATTATGAGATGCTAAGTCATTATTATGAGATACTAAGTCATTATTATGAGATGTTAAGTCATTATTATGAGATACTAAGTCATTATTATGAGATACTAAATCATTATTATGAGATGCTAAGTCATTATTATGAGAAAGTTTCTCATTATTATGACTTACGGAATATTTTTTTTTCTCAACAGTGGCGGGAACGGGCTTCCATAGATGGCGCAAGAGGGCGCACTGAACTAAATATTAAAGCACTACAATAAATTGTTTATTCAAAACATTGAAATAACGTGTCTGAAAAACTGTTAAACGTTTTTAAATCAAATATAATTTTGTAAGTTTCATAAACAATACCAAACAAAACAGCATCATGTATTTATGCCTAGATTTCACAGAGTAATTTTTGCGTTTAAAAACATCCAATGCAGAGGACTGGGACAAAAAGCGCATTTGTTTACATAGAAAATAATGGAAAAGCAGCTCAGAAAATGTGTTCTGTATGAACGACTTGGTTTTGACTTTTACGTAACCAAGATCTTCTACACATTGAGCTGCTCTGTTTCTGAAATGTTTGAATGACAGTGCACAGCAGTGGCACATCTAGGGCATTCAACCGGATAAGCCAACAGAAACATTAAAATGCAACAACTCTTAAAATACAAAACATATTCAAATTGAAAAGTTACATTAAATTGTAATAATAATTCATAGTATTTCTGTTTTCACTTTTTGTGATCAAATGAATTCAAAAACAAAAAAATATATATTCACATTTTTTATTTATTTGAAACTTGAAATTGATTTGAGTACGTCTACCTATGCAATTTCCCCACTGTGGGACAAATAAAGGCTTTACTTTGTTTTTGAAAACCCTCTTTTGTTATAGGTCTGTAATATTGTGTGTTTTGTGCCTTTATAGAGTTCAGCTCTATAACATTTTCTCTCTTTCTCTCTGTTGTTGTCTCTTACTGAAGGTTTATATCCTTGTATAAAGGACCCTGTCACACTCACAAAGTGCAGAGGCTAAATGAGTCTACCTCTTACGCGTTCCGCATCCAGGCCTTTAATGAGGCGGGCGAGGGGCCCTTCTCCACTGTTTACACCTTCAACACCCCCCTCTCCCCTCCTGCACCCCTGAAAGGTACCCGCATCCCAACCAAACACTTGCCACATAAACTTCCATTGTAATTGCATTTCTGTGTAGGTGTTTGTTTGTTTTTTTTGACAACAACATTCTAAAGAGATTTATTTAATTTCTGTTCAAAAACCTCAAATCGTTTTACATGGGTTCGTTCTCATCACCTTTGCATCTGTGTGTCTCTCTCTTCAGCTCCTCGCGTGGAGCGTGTGGACGAGTCATGTGAGGTGAGCTGGGAGACACTGCCACCAATGAAGGGAGATCCAGTCATCTACTGTTTGCAAAGCATGCAGGGAAATTCTGAGTTCAAACAGGTACCTACACCACTCTGTCATCTCCATGTACAATTTTCAGTAGCTCACCAAACACCAAAAAAACACCAATTTCAACCTCAATACAGCATAACAATTATATTTCTATTCACTTTGAGACAAAAGCTTCTCAAATGTTGGTCCCCACTGTACACTACACAGAGCTCACGGCACTCAGCAGGTGCGCTCTGCAGACAGCAGGTGTTGGAGGAATATTATTATAGCATAATGCCGATCAAATGGTCATTACTGAATGGCTTAGTGACAGTTATTACACTTAATGTTAGAGCCAAATCAAATCTAGCCACTGAAATTTGTGTTTTGATTGTACATGATCTATATTTTGACATAATGTTGTGACTATGGCCTTCATAACCTCTGTTTAGCAAAGGCACCATAAAGGTTAAGAAGTTAGTACAGAATAGAATTTGTAGGGTTGGTGCTTAAACAGTTACTGAAACCAAAAATAATAATTTTATAATAGTTCATATATAATGATTAATAATACTATTCATATCTTAATCATATATTCATATCTTTATATTGTTCCAAACCCACATGACTTTATTATTAAATATCTTCTGCATCTCAATCATATTGTTTTGGGGAGACACAGTGATTAATTTATAATTTTAGGGTAAACTATCCCTATAATTTGGGTCCTAAGGGGCAGGAGAGCCAGGTAAAAACATCACCAAGTGTTCAATTTGCAGCATTGAATTCTTAATACTAATTGTCACTGAAAATATTATCGCTGCACTATGTCAGACGGGACCCGACAGATCTGTTTGATTTAACTTGAAACCACTCTAGCGTGAGCACCTGCGCGGGCTGCCTTTGAGTGACTGTAGAAATGAGTGTAATGGAAGGGTAAAGCAGTCTCATTGGCTCTGACTCATCACCTCCCGCTGAGAGACGCTGTAGGAGACTGCAGGCATAATGGGAAGCTTGTATGTTTGTGTTGATGCAGCCCACACACACATGCAGGACTTCATATTCATATATTCATGATCTTCAGGCGTATTATTTCTCTTCCTACACATCTGCTTCCTTAAAATAGACTTCATCAGTTCTTTTCTACATTAGTATAATGTCTCTTTGAAATGAATGCAGTGCTGAATATCGTTCTATGTACTGATTACTGAACTATTCAAAACGTGCATATTTTAGGTCTTTGCAAATCATGATTGAATTTTATTACCGATCAAAAGTTTGGAAACGTTATTATTTGTAATGTTTTTGAAAGAAGTCTCATATGCTCATTGAGCCTGCATTTATTTGATCAAAAATATAGAAAAAGACTGTAATATTGTGATAAAGTATTACAAATTAAAATAATGGCTTTCTATTTTGATATACTCTAAAATCTGAACTTTCATCAGCCATTACCCCAGTCTTCAGTGTCACATCTAATAGTTGTGCTGCTTATTTTTTTATAACCTGTAATATTTTTTCAGTATTTTGATGAATAAAAGGTTAAAAAAGAACATCATTTATTTAAAATAAAATCTTTTGTAACAATATACACTACTGTTCAAATTCTATCTATTTATCTATCTGTCTCAGAAAGGATGCATTAAAATCCAATAAATAACAGTAAAGGCATTTGTAATGTTACAAAAAAAAAAACCTGAAAAAATGTATCTGTTTCTGGAAAAATGTTAAGCAGCACAACTGTTTTCAACATTGATAATAATAAGTTTTTTGAGCAGCAAATCTTCAGTTTTGATTGCAGGAATAAATTATATTTTAACGTATATTAAAATAAAAATCAGATATTTAAAATTGTACTATTTCACAGTATTACTGTTTTTGATCAAATAAATGCAGAGAATAAGAAAACATGAGAAATTCTTACTGACTCCAAACTTTTCAGTGGTGGTTTATATTTATATAATCTATATAATATTTAAAAATATTTTTGCAACATACTAGTGTTTAGTTTTTAATTTTCGTCTCCAATCCTCTCAGATCTACAAGGGCTCAGCCACTTCCTTCCAGCTCCCTAACTTGAGCTCATCCACGGACTATCGATTTCGCGTCTGCGCCATCCGGCAGTGCCAGGACGCCCCCGAAATCATCGGGCCCTACAGCTCCACCGTCATCCTGCTCCCACCTCGCATCGACACCCCCGGGGCCTCCAGCGCCACGGGGTCCAAAGCAGCCGAGGCCCAGAAGCCAAAACGCAGCCTGACGGACGAACAGTTTTCTTTCCTCATCATCGCCCTCTTGGCCGTGACCTCCATCCTCATCGCGGTCGCCATCCAGTACTTTGTGATCGAATGAGCCTCGGCGCCGCGTTACATCGTCAAAACAAGTTTGGTTTGTTGATGCTTATTTTTGTTTCTTTATTTTGGTTCCTGCACAAGCATCGAGGAGCCGCTTGAAGGGAAGGATTGAGAAAAGGAAGTTGTAGAATCACTTCACCAATCTATCATTCTATCTTTCTCGCTCGCCTTCTGCGCATGCTGTCGAAAGAACGCCGTTCCCTCCCGATGGACTCGGAAGGCAATTTATTGAAGGATCAGCAGCGAAGCTTAATGCTCGTCGCATACTCATCGTACCACTTCATTTACTTGTGTAGCTGTAGTCTTTATGTTATTTATACGTATAATTTCAGTTGTATACTGTCGAGTGTAAGTTTCGTTCAGTGTTCCAAAGCTAGCTCGGTGGTTGCGTCGCGCACCAGTTTGCTATTTTGGGCCTGGGACTTGAGGGCCAGTGACTACACCATCAGCTGAGGGGGTCCCGAGCAATCCCCGGGGAGATAAAGTCTACGACGTAAGGAAGGGGAGGCGAGACTGATACCGCTCGAATTAGCAAACGTTGATTTAGCACTTTCCTCAGAACTTTTTTTGATGTTCAGAATGTGTAAAGGATGCAAAAATAACTAGAGAAATGTTAGTATATTTTTGTACAGTATGATACGAGGACCTGAGATTCTGGCTTAGTACGGGGAGTAAGACTATGAATACCAAACTAACTCAGCTTAATAGTTATTTTTACTATCATGTACGTATACTGTAGCTTGTTTTTACAATCAAGCAGCTGCTTTGCTCCAAAATATTGTCGTTCAGCACAAACAATGTACGCTTTCTCGGAAACCTTTCCTTCAGTCGTTACCTTTGCACCTTAGTGAGAAGAGAAAAAAAATACTTATTGAATGCGTCTTGATCTTGTGATGCGTTTTATGGAACATTGTTCTCCAGTTGTGCAAGCCCTCAATGTGTTTTGCCTGTTTTTAAAAATGTAGTACCACAAAATTTGTTCTTGAAATGGTTCTGACAATAATCATAATTTCGAAAGTTAATTATTTTCTTAATTTCTCTATTGTTCATTTTTTGGGGGGGTGGGGGTGAGTTTTAGAAACCAAATTATAGCATTGTGTTAGCCTTTACTTTTAGCAATATTATTTTTTGATGTAATCTCGAGAGTATTGAATATATGACTAAATGATCATTTTCAGATATCTTTTTTTTTTTTCCTCGTTTAAATCACACATTTGAACTTTATTTTTTTATATGGTAAATAAAACCTTTAAGTTAATTCTGTCCAGCAGAGAAATTAAGAAAAGCGCAAGAAACAAATCGCAGTAATGAATTGTGTTAATCCTACATGTACTTCCTGTGAATCGAAATTTTTGCCTTTTTCTCTGTGTGTTAAAGTCTCGTGACTGATCGCCAACGCTGTGTGACGACAGCATGATGGTCCGGTCGTAGGGTTTCGTGTTTTGTGCTTTTGGTTATGGGCATATGAGTGCTGTCAACAACCGTTAACAACTACAGGTACCTTGCAAGAAGTCTTGGATGAAAATGAATTACATGATTTGGTCTAATACTGCAAATGTCTTCTGTTTGTCATTGAAGGAAAAAAAAAATCTCAAATTCCTATTTTTGATAGTGATAAAATGTAATTGCAAAGTGTGCCATTTTAACATCTCCCCACCATGGTAGGCGTTTGGTTTTTGGGAGAAAGAAAAACTACAAAAAATCAATAAAATATGCACAAAAAAAGAGACCATTTTTATGTAATTTTAATGTTTGCAGTTACCTCATACACCGTACATTCCAAAACAAAAATTTGTTATAGTATACATACTACCAGACATATCACTTTAAAATGTTATCAGATAGGAAATGTATAATCATATATATGTATCTAAAGTGTGTCTGTATAGTCATGATATCTACAGACGGATCCATGCACAATAAAAGATTTATAATTCTTAATCGTCGTCTTTTACTGCATGTTGCCAAATGTATGCAGATTCATATCACTATAATATTTTGTATGTAAGATTAATTCTCAGTATAAACCAAAAGCTCATTACTCTCACTCATGGTTTCATCCACAAAAGGCGAGTAATTGGGTTAGAGATCTCGCTCCAGACGGATTGTCCATTAAATTAAATTATTCTTCAGCACCTGTATCAAGTGTTAAAGCTTATTATACATTAACATTTATATAAATTTATTTTCTACGTAATGTTTCAGAATAGATCTGAAGTGAATGCACCTGGCACACTAGGAACATCTTCATTTGAACAAAGATTGTGTTAGACATTGCCAAAATTAATACAAATTGCTTTTTACTTGTTCATAAGAAAAAGGACACAATAAGGTCATTGTGTTTTTCAATATATATAAATTATATATTGAATAACACCTGTTATTTAATATATAATTTAAAAAACATATACTTGTTGAAACTTAACTTTTATAGAAATACTTGCTTTTGATATGCTTAGGTCACATCTCATGTCTACTCATGTTTACCTAATGATTTAAGTTTAGAAATTGCAAGTTCAATGTTTTATTCAAATTATTATATGGATAAATACTGATATTGCAATAATTCAGTTAATATTGGTAGACAGCTCATTCATATTTACACATTAACCAAGAGCATTTAAACGCACACATTGAAAGCCAAGCCCCGCCTCTCACCTCATCCCTATCTGTCTCCACCTCCTGTGATCTCAATATTTAATTAAGAACCAGACTAAGTGATGTTCTGCTCACACACAGTAGAAAAGAGGTGCTCTCATCTCCTGCAGCAGAGCACCAGATACAACCACCACAAGTCTCATCTTTTTCATCTCTTGTTCAAACGCTCCACCTTCTTGATAATGTTTTTGGCCTCTTATTACAAATGGAATGGAAGGAGTCATGTCAGATGAATTCATCCTCACCCTCTTGTAAAGGTCTTTGGTACACTTAGACCTTATCGTGCTACACCTGCAGACTTGTGTCAATATGGAGGAGTTTACGGAGGACCACCATTGCGGAGACTCTCTCTTCCCAACCTCCACCCTCATTCCTGTCACCACCATTTGCATCCTGCTCTTCATCGTTGGTGTAACCGGCAACACCATGACCATCCTCATTATCCAACGCTTCAAGGACATGAAGACCACCACCAATCTGTATCTCTCCAGCATGGCCATCTCGGACCTGGTTATCTTCCTCAGCCTCCCCTTCGACCTCTACCGCCTCTGGAAGTATGTACCTTGGGTCTTCGGGGAGCTGGTGTGCAGTCTTTCACACTACATCAATGAAGCATGCACCAATGCCACCATCCTCCACATCACAGTGCTCAGCATGGAGCGTTACCTGGCCATCTGCTTCCCATTCAAAGCCAAGGCTGCCATCACCAAGCGGAGGGTCAAGTATGTCATCTTGGCTCTGTGGGGCTTTGCCCTACTGTCTGCTGCACCAATGTTCTTCCTGATGGGTGTGGAGTACGAGAACGAGACGATACCTGATCCAGGTACCCGGCAGTGCAAGCACACGCGTTATGCTATCGACTCGGGGCTGCTGCACACCACCATCTGGGTGTCGACCACCTACTTCTTCTGCCCCATGTTTTGCCTGCTCTTCCTGTACGGATCCATTGGCCGAAAGTTGTGGAAGAGTCGTCATGAGCTTCATGGTCCCAATGCGGCAGCCAGACAGAAGGTTAATCGGCAGACTGTCAAGATTCTGGGTGAGTTCATCTTTGGAAGTGTTAAGGATAGAGTGCTCTACACAAATTTTATTAAACTTAAATGGTTACAGAGAAAAATGGGCCATTTATACATTAAATGATTAAAGATCACACACTACCAGACTTTCTAGTCATTCTGATCAGGTCTGGTCACATAACAAACTCGCACAGAAAGATGCACCTTGTTGTTAGGAGATGGATGACAAATAAAAACAATGTGTGTTCTAAAATCGCCTAATATCAAGCATGTTTGATATCCTTCGACAAAAATGGTGCTCATTATACACCACACAATATTTTGAGACATCTGTCAACTCCGATTGTCCAAAATCTGGAGACTGGCACTGACTTTCGGCAACGAGCGCCAACTTGTCCAGATTGCTAATTGGGCCAATAAAATCTAGGCCAAAGTCTTGTACTGGATTCCAGATTTTAGGTGACAGGCATGGATTGTGTAAAGCTAAAGTCCCTAACCCTAAGTATCAAAGAGTGTAAATCATCCCACAAGGTTTGTGGTGTAGAGATGAACGGCATCTCAAATCTTGTTGGAGAAAGGTGTGCGATTACTTAAGATCATGCTAAAGATTTTTGTTTGGTGGGCCAAAAAACATGTAAACAAAATCTCTTAAGACTTGTACTGAAGGAGAGATCTGAGCCATATTTAAAGATCAGAATGTCATAGAGACTTAGGTACTAAGGCAGGCTCTTTTGGCTTGGGTCAGTAAGTGGCTATTTGCCACATTGCTAAGGTGTTGTCGAGAACAGCTCTAGGCCGAGTCCTGAGTAGGTTAAGTCAGTCAAGACCTGAAGATGGTCTGGGTAATTCAGTGTAAATGTTTCCCTTTGGCATGTATAAAGCCTGGTTCCATGTCAGTGTTGCAGCACTCAAGACAGTCCAAGACAAAACCATGAAAAAATGGTCTTTGAACTTGAGTCCAACACTGCACCAAAGCATCAGGATTGTTTTAACACTTTTGTTTTAAATGTTTGTAACTATGGATTTCTGTTCTGTTTATCTCATTGATTTAATATTCCAATGTCTATTTGCCACAAATTAAAGTTTTGAAATCTATAACTTAAACCTAACTTGAGCAAATGAATGTCAAGTACAAAGTGTTGTTGTTACGACCTACCCCACTACCAAGGTGAGTTTAAATAACACTATTTTAAATTAGAAAAGCTATTGAATAAAATACATGATTTTTACCTCCTTAAAAATATTTTTTTGTCCTTTATATTTGTACACCAAGCTCCTCCTTTTACTTGAGGATGATGGTCATGTATGGTCAGACAACAGCAAATGTGAGTTTTGTATTTTAATTTGCTCCCATAGTAGAAGAAAAAATCTGTGATGGCATTTCCACAACTTTTCAAAAGAGGGAAAAAAATATGGTTTTATGAAATTTATTACGGTGGTCAGAATAGAGAATGTCAAATTTGCCATCACTCCCTCACCGGTTGTATTAGAAACAAACTCTCAGAAGTGATAATTAGTTTTTGTCATAGTGCCAAAGTAATATAAACAAAGCGGTGTTATAAATCTGTATTAAATTTAGTAAATATGAAAAATTGACTAGATTTGCAATGTTGATCATTGGAAACTTGTCACATCACAGTCTGCAAAAGGGTCCATTAGTAACTTTGTAGAAGCTCATTTGCAATGTAAAATAATGGTGTCAACTTGTAAGAGATGAAGCCTGACAGACCTTGCAAATGTGTAACATCTTGTCTATTCATTAATCATGTTGGGTTAGTGACTGTGGCTGTTTTGTTTACTAGAAGCCTTAATAAATCAGTGTCAGTAAGCAACCACCCATAACGTGGACTTGTCATTCTTCTAATTAATTAATTATCCCATTCCCTCTTCTTCTAGCTGTTGTTGTATTGGTCTTTGCCATATGCTGGCTGCCTTACCACATCGGTCGGTTCCTCTTCACACACGTTGATGACTACTACTCGGCCCGCCTCAGTCAGAACTTCAACGTGGCTTCCATGGTGCTCTTTTACCTGAGTGCCTCAATTAACCCCGTCCTCTACAACCTCATGTCCAACAAGTACCGCTCTGCCATCAAACGCCTCTTCCTGTTGCCCCGCCGGCGCCACCACGGGCCCAGCCGGAGGCATATCTCGACACGTGATGACATCACCGCCTGCACAGAGACATTCAGTGGGGTGAAAGAGACTATAATGACTAGGGTTGGTTCTCAAGAGCCAGTTCCATTTTAGAAATATTTCCAAATTTCCAAGAACTGTGGATTCGATTAGATGTGCACATTTCAATTCCGCTTACCGCTTTGTGCGTTCTCTTTTTCATCGTCTTGCACTTTAATGGGCAAATACAGATCTAGATCAATAGATTTCTAGATCAATAATGTGATCTAGATCAATAGATTTCTAGATCAATAATGTGATAGTAGGTTATGTAATGATGAAAGCAATTGTAAACAACTGCACACACATATAAATGCAATATGGAAATCGGTTTGATGATTCGCCCTTTAAATGCATGCTGTACCTGCGTTCGTATTACTTGTGTGCTTCATTTCTAATTTAACATCACAATAGCATTACATTGTTAAATTAGGTTTTTTGTTTTTTTACACAACTACTGAGTTATGCTGCGTATGGAAATGTCATTGCTGTAATTTTTCATTTGTATTTTGGTGTGCTTGTGTCCACAAATGACTCTATTCTGCCCTGTTGGATGTCATCTCCTTTGTACATATATTTATCCATTATAGTATTAATATGTATTGTATAGTAAATCATTAAATAATCAATAATATTATTCTTTCATGAGAGTAAAGAAGTTTCTTTTTTGTGGTTTTCTCCAATGTTCTTTTCTTGTTTGTTTTGCATTTTGACATGCAACTGTGGTGGTTTGACAGCACTGACATCAACAAAGATATTGAGAAGAGAACCATTTTTTTTCCCCCAGCATTTTGTGCTCAAAGATATTGAGCACATTGTTATTTCAGCAGTAATCTAAATTCAAAGAGTGACTATTTAAAAAAAAAAAAAAAAAAAAGAGAGAAATAATTTGACTAATTTAAATACTAATAAATAAATAAAAGAAAATAAAGAAGAAAAAGAATCTTTAAATGGGGCTCAATTTCTTAAAAAAAAAAAAAAACTTTTTTTGAGTAATATAATAAGCACGGACAAAACTTGTAAATAAGTAGCTGTACAATAGCAGTGCTTTTTCAGTAGGGGGAGCCACTATCTCACATGCTTTAACAAATAACTTCGAGGTTGGAACAATATTTTGTATTTATAAAATAGCATTAATGTTTCATTGAATAAACGAATAAATTAAATGTTTAATAAAAAAAAAAAAAAAATTATTGGTTGGATTAAAATTATTTGGGGAAAAAATGGATTAGATTTTGGAACCAAACAAAAAAGAAAAATAAATTAATACCAGACAAGAGCTGCACTAAATTATTTTATATGATAAAATTATTATTATTATTTTAATATATAATTTTCATACACACTCCGTTTCTCCCAGTTACTGAAATTTCATGCTGAATGTAGGCCTAATATTTAAATATATCTCCAAGAACAATATTTTTAATCATCCAGCTGTTTTTTGCTGCCTGCATGCATTTTCTTTGCTAAAGTGTCTCTTTACTGGTGTAAGATCATTACTACAGGTCTGATCCCACATGACTGAACTACATGTTTGAGTGTCAGGAAAGAAGGGTCACTGAAGCATTGAGACATTATTTTCTCCATCAGAAAACCATGTGTTTGGAATGTCCTTGGCTTCCTCATGGCTTTGTTCCAAACACCTTCCAAGCACTATTATCAAGATTCAGCCTTGTTTTGTTCCCCTTTGGCCAGCCTCTTGATGGATAGTGTGTATGCTCTGAGCTAATCTCAAGCTCCACAGGACATGAGCTCACTCAGCTGTGGCCATGTTTATAAATATTAAAAGGAGAAGGAAGGTCTTTATCACGACGTCTTTATCACAATGGAAAGGAACTCTTGATCTAGGTCACCTTGTAATTGAATTGACCATTCAAAGCTGTATGTATTCTGTAAAGGGGTTATTGTTCAGCAGACCTATTTATGACAATCTATGTTTAAATCCATTCTCGTACAATCAAATTTCAAATTCTGAAAGTTAAATACGAACCCTAAACGTTGCAATCCGAATAACATATGCATTAACATGTAACTTTGGCGCATAGTATCTAGTCACCGCTTACAGAACCAGAGAAAGCCATCGGCGCTATAGGAAGCAAGTATTTTGGCTTGATGACAAATCTAAAAAGAATGCTGATATATAGGGTTTAATTAAGGGGGATTGGGACAGATTTAGTTTTTAATTCTGCCTTTTGTAAGTTTTTATGCGCTAAATTAAAACCATCAGCCCAGCACATGAAACGTTCGTCATACTGAAGATGACAAATTTGAGGAGGAAAAAATATTATAATGAAAGAATGCTTGACATACCTTTATATGTAAACTGAACCAACCCTTTTTTTTGTAACATTTGGGTGTTTGCAACAGCACATCTTTTCATTGGTTGGCTAGTCTAAGCATTTTATTGCACACTTTAGTTTGAACTCTGAGAAATAAAGTTGAACAAGAATTAACATGGACTCTTAATAATGGGCAGAAAAAGTTACATAAATGTTTATAAATCAATCCACAATTAATTCACACAGTACAACACATGTAACTGAGGTAAAAGAAGGCTTAAAGTCCATACGTCATTGAAAATGTATAAAAAAGTGCTTCAGGTCTGAAATTCATTAAAATTTATATGGAAACTTGGTAACATTTGGATGAAATGTTGGTTGGCCCAATCCCAAATACAGTACATGACATAAACACATTTAACCTGCACAAACCTTTGATGGAAACATGAATATGATGTATTACTGCAACAAAATAAGTATATGTATGTGTGTATATGTATGTATGTATATGTATATATGTGTATATATATATATATATATATATATATATATATATATATACTATATATATTTTGCAGTAGTGTATCAAATTTATGTTTCCATCAAAGGTCTGTACAAAATAGTGGCTATAACAATATGACCTTATTATGAAAACAAGCTAAGCTTATGTAATTTTCCTCAATTCATGTATTTCAGGGTTTGATGCCTGCCCTGCCCACCTACACGATGTTACACCAATAAGGGCATCCAATTTTGATTATGCTGTCTCACAGCTAGAGCTTGGCAAGTTCTTATTTTCACTCATTAAACTGTATAGATATACTGTCCCATTTGATCTCATGTCCCAATCACCCTTAATTCATCCCCATGCTATTTTTAGCAAATGTTTAGAAAATATCCAGTCTCATCCACTCAGAAAATTGTCGGACTCAAGCATTTACATGCTTAATTTTTTCCTGTTAATCAGATTAGCCTATTTCAGGTCTGCACCGCTCCTTTCAATATGATCAAAATTTCATTCAGATCGGGCTCAGTTGAATTGATTGAGGTGTTTACATCATGAAGGCTTTTCAGTCCGATTGAGCCATCAATCCGAGTATAAAGGATGATATTGTGTGCAAGCATATTCGTGGTGAAATAAACTTCTCAGAAGGCTAAAATTACACTGATTAATATTCATTTAATTAAAGATGGTCAGCTGATTGGGGCAGCACCACTGTCATTACAATTCAACTGCAACATTCCTCTTAATGCTTTGCTTTGTTGGTTTTCTCTCTTTCTCACACACACACACAGACTCACACTGAGCCTCTTCATATTCCTCTGTCACATGCTTGACATATGAACTGCACTTCTGTCTAAAATGCTTCCTCCCTCTGATGAAGTACTGTAGTGTTTACGAAATAAACATGATATTTGCTATCATCTTAAATGCCAACTTCCTTTCTTCATTGGCATCTTTACAGTTCTATACCACATTTTAAACCATACATGGAGATAATTCAGACAGGGCTGACATGATGGAACCCATGGACAAACTCAAAGGGCCCATATCTCAAGCCAATATTGTGCAATCATTGGCCCCACTATATAGTCTGGGTATTAATTTGAATAATGTGACTTGTCCAAAAATGTATGATATGATTATTAAAAATGTGCAAATGATATACTAATTCCGAAATATGTAACCAATTGACCAAATCATAAAATAAAACTGTGGCTAAATTGTTTTAGAGGGATCCTGGGGAAAGAGCTCACTATCACCATCACTGCATTATTATATTTAATCATTTTTTGCCCAAATTATTAAAACAACCAAATCATAAGAGACAATTAGCATTGGTCGTGACTCGCAACATTGCCTGCAGCCTGCTAGACAATTCAACAAACATAGGCAACAGGTTTTATATTTCACTCTACAAGTTCTTGTATCACATCTTTTTCAAATTACACTGGCAGCACACATTATATGCCTATGTGATTTATTTAGTCCTTTCACTTTATTGAAACTGTGGAATAAATATTAGGGTGTTTTAGTTTCTTGTTTTGGTTATATCCCTCTCTGGTCTGGTCACGTCTTTTTTGAAGCACATATAGGCCTAAATTTATTTGGTAAAAAATCACCTCAATTCATCGCAATCTCAAAGTTCCTCTATATAATCAATGAATCTCTCATTTAGCCTGCGTATTACATTTTTTTTTTTTTTAATTTTTTTTTAAGGTAACCGAGAGGATTTGCAAGCGAGCAAAACTCAATCAGTACTGGACAAAAACTTGTTTTGAGTGGTGAGTGGATTCTAATTTAAAGGGTTAGTTCACCCAAAAATTAAATTTCTGTCATTAATTACTCAGTCTCATGTAGCTCCAAACTTCCTCTTCAGAACACAAATTAAGATATTCTTGATGAAACCAGAGACAGACAGCAATTTTACCACCACTTTCAAGGTCCAGAAAGTCAAGTCACCTTTATTTAGCACTATTTTACAATGTAAATTGTGTCAAAGCAGCTTTACAGTAATAATGGCATAATTATTTTAATTACATTGTTAAATAAGGTCAATTAAGGTGACTGCAGATCGAAAACATTGTTGAATATCAAGTGTCCCCAACTAAGCAAGCCAAAGGCGACAGCAGCAAGGAACCAAAACTCCAACAGGTGACATCAAAAAAAGGGGAAGGTACCAAAGATATTGTTAAAATAGTCCATGTGACTACAGTTGTTCAACCTTAATTGAATGAAGTGACGATAATAGTTTTGTGAGCAAAAACAAAACAAAAATAACAACTTCATTCAACAATATCTTCTCTTCTGTGTAATTCTCAGTGTTGGCTCAGTTCAACGTATACGTGTGATGCTGACTCGGGAGCCAGACAATACTGAGCCAGTATTGGTATTCGGACGTAGAACCTGGAAGCACTGGACGTAAAGTGTATGAGAATTACACAGAAGAGAAGATATTTTTAATAAAGTTGTTATTTTTGTTTTGTTTTTGCTCACAAAAAGTATTCTCGTCTCAAGTTGAACCACTGTAGTCAAGTGGACTATTTTAACAATGTCTTTAGTACCTTTCTGGACCTTGAAAGTGGCCATTAAATTGCTGTCTATGGAGGAGTCGGATACCTCTCGAGTTTCATCAAAAATATCTTAATTTGTTTTCCGAAGATGGACTAATCTTATGGGTTAGGAACGACATGAGGGTGAGTAATTACTGACAGAATTTTCCTTTTTGGGTGAACTAACCCTTTAAACAAACATGGCCATGGGCGTCGGAACCATTGTATGTGGGTGGGACAAGACCCACACATTTTTTAAGACCAATGATATTGGACCCACTCACTTTTACCGTCTCTTATTCAGCGTTTGTCTGTTCACTTTTCAGAGCACGTCAGTCAAATCCATTCCACTCAGGGCCGAACCCACTATTGAGGTCCGGACCTCTGTATTTTTCCGGTGTATCTAAGAAAGGTTGTGAAATAATTGCCTAATATTAACTCTACTTTGGTGCTGTACGGATATATTGCACATAGTCAAGATTACTGACCTTCTCATCTGAGCTGTCAGCGGTCAAACACCGCTCATTAATGTCAAAATGTTTGAAATGACCAACCAAATCAAAGTAGGCTTTATGTTCAGAAGCTGCTGAATGCTTCGGTCATAAAGTGTGAGATAGACTCAACATTTCTCAGCTGTTTTACAATAGAAACGTTAAACGAACAACAGAAATATTTAGGACTGCAAACTAATAAACTTTTGTTTAATTTTGCAATTTTTAGTTGAAATAGGCTACGTGATTCATTGTAATTCGTAACTATCAATGTGACGAGATAAGAAATATTAACAAAGCCGTTCAGCATAATATAATTATCAATGTGTATACGATTGAGCACTCTGAAACAAGCCCGACACAGATAAGAAGCATGACAAAGGAACAAATGAGTCCTAGTAACTGCAGCTTGAAGTAATGGGCGTGCCGACCGGCAGGGGGCGTGCCGAACGGTTTCTCTTTGGTGAAATGACTATTAGTGTTGGCCAATTAGCGGACCATACATTTACGTAAATTCCTGGCGGCTGTAAGACATGGCGTGTGATTCGTCATAGATAGTTATACGTTTATCTATGTGATTAATGCTTTATTCATTTATATTACAATAGCTAAAATACGATGCGTTTTGTGTGTATGTGGGTCGGTGGATGTGTGTGCGCGAGAGTGAGTGAGTGTGAGCGCATTTTTGTGATTTATGAGGAAACATGTAAAAATGCAGAATGTTTTCTGTGATGGGTAGGTTTAGGAGTAGGGGCAGTGTAGTGTACAGTTTGTACAGTATCAAAACCATTACGCCTATGGAATGTCCTCACTTTGATAGCTAAACAAACCTGTGAGTGTATAAGACCTAAACTCGCGGATGTCAGTCATCTGCGCCATGCATAAGTTCTGAAGGCACTTTAGAAAGTAATTTTTAAAAACTTGAATGTATTCTTAAGATCATTGACGCTGTTTTTACATTAAAAGAATGGAATTTGGTTGTATAGTATTATGTTGGATTTATTGCTGATATGAGAAACCGTTCAGCACGCTCCTACAGTTCGATACGCCCATTACTCCAAGCTGCAGTTACCTCTGTCTCAATGAAGGGAGAAGACGCGCTGAATGAAAATACACATTCACTCTCTGACAGTAGATGGCGCTGATGGAAAAACAGAAATTCAGCCGTTACCCCGGTAACCCCGTAAACAAAGCTGGGGGACGTCCTAGCCCTAGCCCCTTGGCCCCCTAGCCAATTATATTTTGTGTCCTTGCGTGTTCGATTCGCGCCTGCTTAGCATCTCTCTGCTCAGGTGGGTCTGGATGTGTGCATTTACATTTGCATAAAAAAACCGTGTCGTCACATACTGTCACTAAACAAGCTGGTATTTAAGTGAACACTCATCGTTTGTTAGCCTGTCTAGTTGTCTACAGTTACACCCAACAGTAGGGTGACCAGACATCCCGTTTTTCCGGGACAGTCGCGAATTTCAGTTCTATATTTAGTGTCCCGACCTATTAAGAAAAAAAATCATGTTTTGTTTCGTATTTCATCTTTCCTAAAATTTATTTATGACATTCTTTAATGGTTATTATTTTATCACGCGAGAACAGCCAAATCAAAGGTAGCCAAGCTCATTGTAGAACAAAATTACCATCCAATCACAATTTGTTATCGATATATATATATATATATATATATATAGAGAGAGAGAGAGAGAGAGAGAGAGAGAGAGAGAGAAAGAAAGAGAGAACATCTACCCCAGTAAAAAATTTTGGGGGGAGGACCCACACACATTTTTTTTTTTTTTTGCTTCCGAAGCCCATGAACACGGCTGATTGGCCATTAATTACATTCAAGAAATCAACAATATGTTTGTCATTTGCGACATTACCCAACGCTGCAAAACACAGTAACGCTCTCAAAAGCGCAAGCACCAAATCTGATGAGCCAATATGTTATTATTACGGAGAAAATTGATCCTCGACCAGCAGTTTATGAGCAGCTGTTCCCTCAAGGCAATCAGAGCCAGTAGCCAGTGGTTTTAGTGAGAAAAAACCACGCTAGTCTCGAGTCTGTGGCCAGTGGAAGGCAGCCTTGCCCAGCCTTACACACGCTCCGCCTACATCGCATATAATGCACAAAATCTATTACTTCCAATTAACATGCCTGATGCTCACATGCATACTTTAAAATGGTCATAATACCGATTAGGTCGATAGGCAGCGCACTAGGTTTTGTACACAGCCAAAACGTTTGTCATAGTTGGTCATGACTCATATTCGACTTTTAGTTTGAGAGTGATCGCGATCAGACACAGAATTGTTGCGCTGCTCATTTGCGCTCTTAACGCCACACACAGTTTCTCTTCCTATGCGTTTTGAAGTGTTCGCAGATCTGGGTGTTGCTGACTAAAGAGAAAGAGAGTGAAGAGAAGCTGCTGTCAGACTGGAGAACAGAGAGACGCATCTCCACACTCCGCTTGGATACAGGAGATCAACGCGGATAAACGAGGATGGAGGTATGATTTTATTTTATGTATGTATTAATTTTTGCCCCTGGGTCCTGAAAAATAAATCCTTTCAGATTCCACTGAATAGTCAAATGAAACACTGCGCAAGACACACAGTTATATGAATACTAATAGCCTATATAGTTGAGCTAAAAATCCATGTAGCTATGTGCTTTATTACAGTGAGAAAATAAACCTGTCACATGTGTTTCTATTGACATTTAAACAATTTAACTTGTTATAGTTTAACTTTCTAACAAGACTATTCTGAAAAGTAGTAGTAGTAATAATCATATAAGCTACATGTTTAAATAGTTGCCTATACAATATATATTATTATGACATTTCAAACTGCATGAATGTACTGTGTCAAGCATTGTTGCAATGATGTTGATTTCAAAACTGAATGTTATTATAAAGTCTTGCCTTAATTGTTTTACTTTTTAGTTATGGACAGTTAAAGGATTGTTGCTTAAATTTATAAGACTTATTCTGATGACACCCTCCTGGTTTTAGCAAACGCTTGTTAAGTTTTTTTTGTTTGTTTTTTGCTAGGAAATTCATGAAATTTTGTGTCTTTAGATCAGCCCTGGTATTATAATCATTTAATTTTGACCCAGATGTCCTCCAAAATGTGTTCAAACTAAATTTCAGCTAGTGAGCTACCGCAGATACACCAACAGACACGTGTTGGTAAAATAACTGCTCAAATTACCACAAAGTGAGGAAGGAAGAGCCGTCTGCAGAATATCTTCCTCTGTCTGTGTGAAAAGCAAGAGCTTTGAGATTTGAGATTTTCCTCATAGCCACAAGCATTAAAGTTCCTCACGTGGCATGTGGCGGTTGGTTTGTTACTTCTGCAAGGGTAATCAAAGAGCATTCAACTCTTCTCTTGGTGTTCATCTAAGGCTGGTAAAAGGGATGTGAAAATAGGAGGTGCTTTTCCACAGAAAGTACATGTCAAAAGTTTTTACACCCACAAATCTTATTGTTTCTCATCATGATCCTTAAAACCTCTCTAAAAGATTTTGCATAAAGGACTGGAATTAGTTTCGTAAACAAATTTGCCTATGTACTGTATGTCCAAAAAAAAAAAAAGAATGAAAATGTCAAGCAACTTCTTTAATACTGTTTAACGCTATCATGAATATTTAAATTAAGGAATGATATCCCAACCTTCATCAGGAATTCAGAATCCCTAGCAATATTCAAAAGACAGCAGAAAACTCATCTCTTGCGTGAGCACTTAGCCTTCCTTTCCTCTAATCCCTCGCTATGCTAGCTTATGCTACTCTGAGCAATGTCTGAAACTTGTATTGTGAGCACTTCCTTTGTCTATTTGCCTCTTCATGATGAATCACTTGTTGTATTCCTCACTTGTAAGTCTGCCAAATGAATAAATGTAAATGTAAATTACAAAGTATACAAGGGCATAAATTTGGTTCTTTTTTTTTGTGGTAGCTTACTTATAATCTACACAGGCAAAGTTGATTACTGCAATTGATTAATAATTAACATAATTCATTGTTTTGAGTAGGATACAACGGTATTAAGTATTTTATATTATTCAGGCATCTGGAACCTTTTCAGTTTGACAATTTTCTACTTCAAAGCACAATGGGAAGTTTAACTTCACTTAATATTTTCTTCAATCAAAAATGCCTATTTCCTACTATTAATAGATAGGCTATTGTTCTCATTTCATCTTTCTTAATGATTTATGTAATCTGTTTGGATATCAGAAAGCCAGGTTTTTCCTAATATCAGTCATTATTAGAACAGAACACTTTTTTTATCAGAGAAAAATAGCTTGGTCCATAATTCATGAAGGTCCACAGTTTAAAGCTCCTGATTTTCTCTTATTACCATGCGTTGAGGCCAATGTTTGTCGATTTAGCAAACCTTATTACATTTTTGGTGCATGCTGGTGATTCACGCACCATTCATGCGAAAATAAAACAGGCTTCAGTCATGTTTCCATTAAACATGCTGATCGTAGTCCAGACATTACTTTGCAAACTTTTACGACACGATGTGAAATATGCAAGGCTTCAATTAATTGTAGTGTTGCCACCATGTTGTGGAGATGTTGTTGTTTGTTTACCACTGTGAAATCTTTTGCTAAGTCATGCTCACGAAGTTGGTTCCAAGCAATTCGCTTGATCATATGCATTTTCAGAATCTGACTCAGACTCAAACTGATACAGTATAACCGATGACATTATTACAGTGTACTTCGCTGGCAAAATGGGCTTTCAATAAAACTTGGCTGCCTAAACAGCATAAGCAATAATAAAAAAAATGAATTGTTGCTACCTGACTAGAGAAAATGTGGGGATACAAAAAAGCGGAAGTATCTGTAGTTTTCATGAAAACCCTGGAGCTGTTAAAGTTTAAGTTAACTGTTTGTGTTTACAAAAGCTTTGGAATCTAAAGCTTGTGATTATGTTAAGGGGCATTACAATTATGACACATGCTTGAGATGTTTGGCCAATCACAGCACACTGGGTCAGCTAGCCAATCAGAGTACTCTGGGCTTTTCAGAAGGAGGGGCTTTGTAGAAATCAGTGTGTTTCAGACTGGTAATAGAGGTGCTGCAATAATGAGCAGTATGTGAAACATAATACATTATTATGAACTATGATTGTTTGAACTATAAAGCATTTTAACCTATTCTATTACATCCAAAAAGCAAAATACTGAACTTTTAAAATAGCATCATACTGTATGGCCGTTTAAAATAGATATTTGCCTATTGCAATTGAAATATTGCCATGTTGAATTAAAATGTTGTTAAAAATAAAATTACATTAAAAGGACAATCAGTTTGACTATCGGTAAATGTCAAAGGTAGTCATGCATCAGAGGGTTAAAAAGCATCACAGATGCATATTTTGGTTACAGAATTTCCATACTTTTGTTTGTGTTTACATTACCTTTATTCTAAAATCTAGAACTTAGTCATAATGAACAAGAAGGTGTATCCAAACTTTTGTTTTTTTGCTACTAGTGTACATTGAAAGCATCAATGTGTTAATTCTTAATGTCTGGGAAGTTTACAGTAGATGAGTGGGAGGAAGATGGAGAGTGAAAGATGACTAAAAGACGAAACACAAGGAGAATCATTCTAATGAGGGAAAGGTCTTTATGTGGCGCAACTGCAAGCTAGTAGATTAACGTAAAGAGAAAGGAAGAGCTTCTCAGAGTTACAGCACTACAGAAAGCAAAACCATGTGACAAAGATGAGGAAAATCCCACATGCCATTACACTTAGAGAACAGGGAGTCCCCTCTGCTTGAGTCCAGTTGGATCTTCATGTTGTGGAAGAAGGAAAGAAAACACAGTGTAGCTGAAGATGTAATAAAGCTGGCTGGGTTTGCCAAATATATGGGCTACATATTATATTAGGTAATGTTTAGTAAGCCAACAGTATTACAAGTGCTATTGGAAACTGCCGCAGTAACAGAATGCAGTTATTATAAGAACACCTGTTATTTGCTTTAAATATAGATGGATAGAAGTTTAAAGAAACAGTTGATGAAAAAAAGTAAATTGTGCATTATTAAAAAAAATCTGAGATTTATTTATTCTTGGAGTATTGTTTTAGCTTAGCAACATGCTAACATCAAACTCTAAAATCAGTTATGTATCGAGTCTCCCTTGTGGAGCGCTATTTGTGTCAATAAAAAAACTTTCAGATTGATCTCTTTTGCGATTCCACGACAGTTAGGATACTGCTTAAAGGTGCAGTCACACTTAGGCAGTACTTCAGCAAAATTTTGTAGGCAACATCCAGTCATTTAAATAGGAATCTGCACAATTGGAAGTTTTGCTCGAGGGGAAAAAATTCCCAGACACACATTTGTGTTCACGTTGGTCTCGTCTCGCAAATTCGCCACATTGACAGAATTCTGCCACCTGGGGGGTATTCCAGAAAGCAGGTTATGTGACATACCTGGATATGTTTAAGAGTAAGTAAGCAGTTAACCTCAACTTTCGTTTGAAAAAACAGAGGTAACTTTCAGGGTATGTAAGTAGCCATAGCAACTAACTCTCTGAATATAACCTACTCCGGAGCAGGTTATGTTTGAGGGTTAGTTTTCTTAAGAGGTATTCAGATGCGTGTTATTTAATTAGTATAGTGATATTAATGTAACTAAATTTGTTATATAGTTACAGTTATAAACACAGTATTATACAATATTATATTTTATTTAATATAAATGTAGCACTATCATAAAGTGGTAATGTTTACATGTATATTCAGTTCTAATATATATAATTATTTTATCGTCATCTCACACATGCTTTTTCCATTTTATAACAGGACGTTTTCTATGCTATAATTTCTATAATAAAATACATATGTGATATCTTATCAAATAATTAGCATCAAACAAACAATATAATTCTTTATCTCATTGAATGAAGTTGAAATAAAAAAATGATTGCACCACCACCAAATAGGTGTCGATGTGCATTAAGAGGTTATGTAAATTGCCATTAAATGGCTTGCTTTTTCTTAGCATCTGTTTCCATGGTGAATCATTGATTCGTTGCTCTGTCAAGAATGTCTAGTGTGTTAACCGGGAACACACTCTGGGTTGGCTGAACTTACTCCCTGACGCGTTTTTGGAACTAGCATACCTCGAGTAACCAAGGTTTGGGTTAATCAACCGAGAGTTCAGTGTGACGGTAAGTTAACCTTGCGTTCTGGAATACCCCCCTGACCAATCAGAGCAGAGTAGACCAAGGCTCTCCGAAAGAAGGGATTTAGGGAGACTTAATCCTTGATTGAGCCTTTTTAGACACTGTAAAAAAAAAAGAGATGATGCTGCGCTGAATATATTGAGAAAATTAAAGTGTTTTTTGACCTTAGATGCATGTAAACATATTGCACGAGACCTCCAAAACAAAATCATGAGCATTTATATACAAAAACAGGGGCACTTTAAGTCAAAACTTTTAATAAAAAAGTGTTTTAAAGCTGTAGATATGTAATAAATAAAGAATAAACATCCTGTCCAGCTTATCTTTACTATTATACAACTTGTCTTAATGCTTTTAGCTTTGCTGTCAAACATTTCTGTTGTACACCTTGTCAATGTTGTAATGTTCCCTCTTGTCAGGCCTTATGATGTGGTAGCTGTTTATCCCATTGCTTTGAGTGATGTAACACACAGAAAGCCTTTGTAAAAACACAAGCTGTGTGTCTGAAAGGCCGACGAAGGCAGTGGAAAAGTGTGATCTTACGATGATGTAAAATTCAAACACTCAAGTTTTCCTGGAATGGCTGAAAGGGAGACTTACATGCCTGTTCTCGTATTAACAAGGCATGGAATGACCATATTATTTGACTCTTAGCCCACAAGAACACTCAACCAAAGAGAATTTAGAGCAGATTACTTATAAATTAATTATTTAAACTCCATTCTCTTTTCTTAACCTCATTTGAACACCATTTTTTTTCCATTTTTTTGTGTGTATATGTTCTATATTTTTCCTTTGACTTCATACATAGTGAATGTCCTCATGACCCCGATGGGTTTGAACCTTGGCTGAACTCTCCGATGTGTCCGTCCAGAAAGCATGAATTAAATAAAATGGTATTATGTGCATCATGTGTCTACTAATAGTGTTCACTCTTTGACAAAGAATCTTTTAAAGAGTGCTCCACTGTGCAGGACATCATACAGTAGGTGTACCAAAAGGTCAGCTGTAAAATTTTCCAGCACATGATTTGGGACCTTACAAAAAGTACTCTGGTGGTACCATGGTACCCAATTATAAGTATGATGTTTACATGGTATGTCAAAGAATAGCCTACCAGGGTACTTTTCCGTAAAACCTTTACAAAAGTATTCTTTTACTATTCACATTCATTTCAACGGAAGCTACTCGGCTGGCTAACTGAACCTTGCTAACCAGTTAAAACTAGACCTAAACCTAAAATGCATTGCCTAGAGTGGTTTACTGCTATAATAAATCATGATAATTCACTGTTTACAGTGTAAATTGTAATGCATTGTCTGGGTATTTCACAAAACCGTATGCAATTTAGATTTTTCTGTGGTATCCTCTTGTGCTAATTTACGCCCTTTCCGTAGGAAGATGATAATCTGACAGATATTGTGTCTGGTGCTCTGGAGCAGTAGATTCAGCTTTCCCTGGAGGGGTTTTGGTGTTGGATCCCCTTTTGACTGTGATTTGGTTGCTTGTTTTGCCAGTCAGAGAAACATCTGTTCAAGTAGGGCAGTCCTGTGGGAAACTTTGTGGTTCTCCCTTAAAAATAAAAGTTTAACTAAAAAACTAACTAAAAAAAAATCTGATACCTTAGGAAAACCTTTATTAAACTTTACTGGTTCTTTAGTAAACTATCTATGTATTGGTGCTTTAAAGAGCCCATCTATGTGAAAAGTACTGCAGATAATATAATATTAATGAAATAAAAATATACTTCAAGACAGTACTATGTTGACCATGACTGTTTCTTAATACACTTAAGCACTCTTTTAAAAAGTGCAGTTTGTTCACTGAGAATTTTTAATCTGAAGGGGCTATATGTAAGAATTTTCATACAATGGGCCTTATTCATGAAACAAGAGCAGAACGAATTTTTGTGTAAATCGATCGTAAAGCCGTTCTTATGTAAATTTTTGAAAACCACCACAACATATTTTCAAAATGTTAGTTGGAATAAAAGAACTGTACACCTGCTCCCTACCACGTGTAAATGGTGCATTCTAATTAAGCAAACTGATGACATTTTGATGCACTATGTACCATAATAATATTTCTCGAGTTGATTTTCCCTGTCTTTATTTATTTTTATTTATTTTATTTGTTTTATTTACTTTTTTTTCACCATCACTTTTTACCCAACCATCCAATCACAGTGGAGGAGGGGTGGGACAAATGCTATGCCGATCAATCATTCTACTTTTACAATGACTGAACAACAATGGAGAACTTAATATTGCTAGTTACGAACTAGTTACATGACTGCCATGGATATCATAGCAACCAAAGTATCTCAGCTGGAAAAACACCAGCTGGCCATTTTCAGAAGAGCACCAGGCATTTTTAGCTGGCTAAAAATGCTTTGGTGGAAACACGATAATTGAATATTTATTGCTAGCCATATGGCCAATTAGTCTTTTTTGAACCTATACAATATACTGGAATAAGCGTTCTCTGATACGTAATTTGCATAGTAGTAACTCATGGGCGGAGATTATGCTAATTATGAATGAGCGTGGATGCGCGCCCTATTTACGAATGTTTGGACTTAAATATACACGTTTAACTAACGAATCCGTTGTATATGAAGCATTTGTGAATCTGGAGGAGAGTTTTCGTAAAAAGGTCCATTTTATGTGCAAATTACACCAAATTTGCTCATGTATTTACGAAAGAGTCCCATTATTTGCTTTTTTATTGCTAATGTGTGAACTGCTTGTAACGAAATGCTTGTAACGAAAAAATTAGATCTTCCCTGGCTTAGGTTGTCTATAAAAACATGTAGACTAATTTTATGTGAAGGATTTGAGGCGTTTTTGCCTGGAAAGTCAAAAGGATGTGATGTTAACGTGCTCCCAAGAGCCCTGAAAGTAACCGAAAAATACATAAATATAATAAGATATATGACATATCTTAAAATATGTCAGTGCCATAGTTTTGTCTCAAGATGCACACCAGTAATGTTTTTTTTTAAGATACGTAAATGTCCTAATTGAACTGAGGCCTAATCCTGGCTTAATCTAAACCCTGTCTGTGAAACCAGGCCTTAAAGGTGAACTACTTAAGTCTATAAGTAGGTTAAAAAACACTCAAATTAGTTCAAAAGTTCAAATTAATTATACATTTTAACTATATTTATGATTTAAAATAAATATTTTTATTTAATTATAATTAACATGACTACTTAAGTGTCCTAATGTGAAACTGTGCTTCTTTTTCTTAAGGGCTGATATGAGTGTGTTAATGTAAAGAAGATAACTTTCCTTTTTTGTGAATCATACAATATCTAATTATCGATTAAATTATTTTAAAAAAACAACAACAAGAACTCAGTATTATAAATCAAGAAATCACTTTTTTGTCTGTATGTTAATTAGAAAATAAATCTGCAGGCCTAAAAGTAAATGTTTCCATAAGAAGTAACAGCTACAGTACTATATGCATAGGCAGTGTGTATATAATAACATATATATATATATATATATATATATATATATATATATAATAGTTTGTTCCAGTGTTTCTCATTCCAAAAACTGCACAAGATCTTTCTCCACTGACATGGTTTTGTTCAAAGATCACTGACCCAGACCTTCACGAGCCGGTCTGTGGTTTATTTCTCAGGCCACAGCACCCTGAAATAGAGCTTTCTGTACTCCCACTCCCAGTGTGAGCCCATAATTCCCACTCATCCAACAGACTTATCCAAACACAGGGTTAAAATAATCTCTGGCTTACTTATTTACTAGTCATACATTGTATGTCATGTTTTCTTCAACACATTCTACTGTTTTAACTGAATGTTTTGACAAAATTGAATATAATAATAATCATGTGCATTCCTTATACTTCACATCTCATTTAAGTATAATTATTTTTTTAACTAATAAATGACATAATTGTTTTTACTTATATTAATATGGATGGCATATGCCAGTTGATTTTTGTATGGATTCTTTCTCCAGTTCTTTTTACCAAATAATAATAATAATAATAATAAATATGGATGTTTGTTATATAATTATTTTTTTCTCAGAATTGTGAGATATAAACTTGCAATCGTGTGTTATAAAGTTTCAGTCGCCAGATATAAACTCGCAATTACGAGAAAGTTAGAATTACAAGATAAAAATTAGGCTACCTTTCGAAAAAAAATTAAAAAATTACTTACTCTTTTATTTTGTGACGAAAATAAGTTGAAGTTTCCATTAAAATCAACATGGTTAGGTTATTAAGAAAAAACAAAAACATTTTTCAATAAATTCTTGGCCCTATTGTCCTTGTGAAGTTTACCCTTTTTCCAGTGGCTTTGTTTTTCGAGGGACAGGAAAGAGTTAACAATTATGGGCGCCAAAATAATGAGTCAAGGGGTGGGTGGTCTCAGGGGAATTCTTGCTTATCATGGGTGAAGAAAAGGAACTGCAGGAAATGAAGGGAAGTGGATTGAGGGAAAACAAGTCGTCTTTCTGTGCGTGTAAGCACAAATGTTTGCCGTGGTATTCAGAAAGTGTGTGATATTAATTGAGAGTGTGTTTTTGTGGCTGGAGGAAGCACAGTGAGTGGGGTCACCATGTGTTAGTTAAATAAAGAGTTATTAAAATGTGGAAAGTGTGTATATTTGGGAGATTTGGGAAGAATGTTGTGGGAGAGACACGTTTCTGTTTGCAAAGCCTTGCAGAGGCACATTGAGAGTAAAAAGGCAAGTGTGCGACAAGTTATTGCCAAGAACAAGTGCTTACTCTTGTGTTTGAGGCTTTGAGGCATACTCTGCAGCCATGACTAATGTTTTTATAAAAATGTACTTCACTTTTCAATGAAACACTGATATATTCCTTGTGATGAGAAAGATATAGACTCCCGCAGGCAGTAAGTGTGATGCTGGTCAGCTGTGTTTCTGATATAAACTCAGAGTAACCTTTGTTCTTTCATGCAAACAGCTGCTGTGTCCAGAATGTAATACTAATTGTAATACTAAAAATTATGTCTTGATGCCTGTTTCCACCTTAAAATAAAATAAAATTTAAAAAAAAGGTAATTGCAACTTTGTATCTCACAATTGTGACTTTTTGTCATAATTGCGAATTTATATCTCCAAATTATGAATTTATATTTCGCGCATGAGCAGATCCTTTTCCTCGCTAGAGAATCGTTCCATTTTTCTGCTTGCAAATTTTGCCATGTAAATAATGAATCCGCCATGGCGCGAGCACAGCTGGCTTTCAAAGGGAATGGGAGATGAGACTCTGATTGGTTTATTGCACGTTACACCCAAAACACACCCATTATTCATTAAGGACAACGCTTTACACCATGCGCTTAGATCGTTAAAATAGGGCCCAGTATCTCAAAATTGCAACTTTTTTCTCATAATCTGACTTTTTACTGTAATCTGAAGATTTACTTTACCAGGGCCTTTTAGCGCTGAAAAGTACGTGGATTGAGTTGGGAGGAGAGTATTGCAACGCGATTTACTAATGTTTGCGCTAGTCAATTTACTAGTATTTGCGGCATTATTAAACGCCCCAAAACAGTCTTAACCCATTTTGCGACATGGCTGCACTTGTTGCAGCTAGGAGGAGACACCGCAGAGAATTCATGGTAAAAGGAGAAAATATTTTCCACTCCTATTAATTTCTTTGGAATGCCAGAGGAAGATGTTATCCGTTGTCCCTTGTAGACCGGCACCTGATGAGCGTCAGCTCTGCTTATTGCTTATTTATTGGCACAAAATTTGCCACTCCGCACTGCGCATTTGTGAAATTGCACTCTAATTTGCCCTGTTTAGTAAATCTGGTCCTATATCTCGCAATAGCACTTTTCTCACAATTGTAACTTTATATCTTGCAGTTTATCTCACAATTGTGTCTATATCTTACAATTACAGATACTTTATTTCTCATCATTTCCACTATACTTCTCACATTTGGATTCTTATATCTCTGATTAAATAATGAGTCTGAGTAAATATTGAGAATAATCTAGTTAAATAATAGAAGTCACAGCTAATTGTACTTTCAGAAACTACACACGGAATGCATATCACAGAAACAGAGCGGTAATGTGTTTTCTGCCAAACATCGCCTATAGCCTACATAGCCTTTCATTTTCCACTTGCTGTTAAGTAAGAAAACATGTCTAATAAAAACAAGCACATGCTGAATTTGGAGCCCATTATTGCATCATGCTTGTCTTATGTAATGGAGCTGAAAAAGACGGCCATGTGTAAAATGAGCAGTAGGGTGTGTGCTTTACCCCCGCAAGCTTCCTTGCTCGTGTTTGGTGGTCTAAGCTTCACTACAGGCTCTGTGGGATCCTGTGTCAATAATGTGAAATCAGGATACTGTACATCAGAAAAGAACATCCAACAGTAACACCTTTAAGTAAAACAAATGGTCTGATGTTCTGCTTCTCTGTTTGCAGGAGGAAGCTCCAGTCAAGCCGTCAGTGGCTCAGCTGGCTGGAAGACTCAAAGGTCATGCACTGCCAATGCCAGGAAACATGGAGGTAGTGGAACATTTGACGTCTTTCTGTTTGACTTTTATTGGTTGTTCCTAATCAAAATTATATTTGTTTTTGTTCATATGTTGAATACAAATATTACAAAGTTTTGGCAGAAGGTTCAGAAAATTTCATAATCAAGATGGCCCCTCTTTCAAGCAGTGATCATGTATTATATAGCTTATCTTACTGAATTGCAGGTGAAATCTATTAGAAGACCCCCACGTTCTTTGGTGATAAACAACCAAAAAGATGAAGAACATGAACAAGAACAGGTGTGCATGTAACTTTACTGACATATCGACACTTCAGGTTTTTGTATGTATGCTGCTGTATTTTACAGTGGTGAAAGTTAGAAAGTGATTTTCTTCATGCCAGACTGGCAGTATGAATTATAGACAAATGCAGCTGATTTTTTTTTATCAGTACAAATTTTAATTATTAATATAGAAACAGAACTTCAATTTTAAGGGGCCATTAACCTGTCATTGTTTTCAACTAACAGCAGAAAACCTGTATGCGTTTTGGCCGTTCATTTACAAAACAATATCATCATTGTCTCTGTGTAAACTACAAAAAAGCTGATTTGTGAAAACGGTGATGTCTTGCGCACATTTAACATGTGTTCAGTCTATAGGTGCGTAGTATTTCTTTACAAAGTGACATTGCCAACTACTGGCCTGGCATGAATAATACAGCGTTTTTAGTTATTTCCTTGAATCCGTGTGAACAGGGATCGTTTTGACAGCATTGTCATTTGTACGCAAATCCTTTCAAAAACACAAAGGAAAAGCTTTTCAGTTTTTAGTAGGGTACAACGGGGCTAAAGGCGCACCAGAGTTAAAGGCACATTTGATTTTATTCTCTTTTAAATCACTAGATTGGACAAAAATTTAGCTCAGCAGTTTTCATAATATCGCTTTTGATGATGTACATGGAAATTTGGCTGATCCTTGACACAATTGCGGACAGCAATGCAAAGTTGATTCTGCGCTATTTTGATCTAATATTTAATGTTATTTTTTAAATGTTTTATGAAAGCAAATGAGAACGGATAAAATTATGGTCTATATTTTGAGACAAAGGTCTTCTTAATATTTTTTTATTCTTCTTAATAAGAATATGTTAAAGTATGGTGTTTGGGGTAAAAACACACCTGCTTTTATAGGCACAATAATTAACATGATTTCTACTGTAAAGCTATATTAAATTATTATGGGGTCTCATTCAATGCTTTCAGAATCTTTACTTTTTTAAATCATTTTGTTTCTGTTTTTAAAATGAACATATTTTAATTACAGTATTTATTGAACAAAAATGTATTATTTTATTTATCAAAATAAACCAAAAATAGTACAAACTTTGTTAAAATGATTGTTTTGAGCAAGTATTAACTTAGACGTTATTAAAAATTTTAATATTAAAAATTTTACTAGCTAAAGTATTTGTATCAATTCTTTGTGCCTTACCCAATGTTTTACCCAATGTGTGGGGCAACAGGCCCACTTCGTCATATAAGATTTTTAAACAAACAAAACTCTTTTATGATATATTTTCACACAAAATCTGTTGCTCCATTGGTCAATAAAAACATTTTTTTTTTAAATCCTACACTATGGGAGTAGTGAAAAGCATGTTTTTCTTAGGGTGAAAAACTTTTCGACTTTTAGTACATCGTTTTCATGTAAACATACCCTAATATCTAACTCTGTCAACTTAGGGTATGTTTACATGACAACTATGTACTAAAAGTCGAAAAGTTTTTCACCCTAAGTTGACAGAGTTAGATATTAGGGTACGTTTACACTAAAACAATGTACTAAAAATTGAAAAGTTTTTCCCTTGTGTCTTTCACGTACAGACAACGACAATGTCAAAACAATCCCCGTTCATACATCCACGAAAACGACTAAGCTTGCACTTTGAAACCAGTTTTCAGGTCCCCAAAACGCAATTGTCATGTCAATGAGCGGCCTAAACGCATAAAACGTATTACATTTTTTAGTTGTAAACGACCCCTTAGTAATTGATTAATGTTAACACACTTTTTTATACCTTTATAAATATAAAAGGAACGTGAAATGGTCTCATCCAATGTTTTTTCAAATATCCAATGATTTTTCTGGTACAGAAGTCATCCAACTGTCCTCATCCTCCTAAGATCAAGATAAAGAGTTCTCCCCTCATAGAAAAACTTCAGGTGAGACCTATCGGCTTGATTATCCATTTCATACAAGATCTTAGTTTCAGCCAGCTGTTTGCACAAGTTTATGATGTGCATTTGAAAGATGCCATTCTAGCTGCATTGTGAGGTTGCTTATCAATTTCACATATCATTTCCGAAGTCAGCTTTCATATAGTAAATCTGTGGCATCATAAAGCTATTTGCTGAAACATGTAGTTTAAAGTAACCTGCATGTATGCAGTGAATTGTTTGGGGTTTCTTTAAGTCCATTTGCATCCTGCAGCATTAATGGGAATCTTGTAACCTTTTTCTTTATTTCGATAGTCCATATTAGACATTCTACTATAAAATGTAGTTGCTTTGTTGTATAAAATATTAGTCATTTTATAGAATTTTGCTCATAGCCTACTTGCTGCTACTTTTATGAAACTCCCCTGTAACTAGCAAACATTAGGTGAGGAGTTTCATAAATGTAGCAAAATTCTATAATCCTTGTGTTGAAATTGTGCTGTTGCAAGTGCATATCAGACCACACAATGGCTTTTTTAAGAATTTAGAATGGCAAAATACCATAATACTGCTTCTAATATGCGTTATATGGTATATATACTAGACATAGAATGCAAGAAAGTAATAATAATATTAATCAAATTTATCATCTTCCTTAAATCAATATTTTATCAAACTGCCAAAATGTGAAAACTGGACACACTTGCACACATGTACTTAAAACTAGTTGGTGGTAAACAGTGCAGTTTGCAGTAAACAATATTCCATTGCAACACAAGGTTTTTTAACTCTTCTGCCTCCTAGAGTTTAAAATGTACTACTGCAAGGCCAATACCTGCAACTAAACCCCTCACAGCATCTCTCTTGAGAGGTTTCTAATTAGTTTGACCTGTCATTGGCTGTGGAATACATCTGCTCATGAAAGGGACGGGTCTGCACGGTCTTCTCTTATTGGCTCAGACAAGGAATCTAATGAGATAATGGCTTAGCCACTGCAGCTGAGTGCTGAGCTGTACTAGACTCCACTTGCAGCCATCAGGCAGTCATGGGACAAAAGGGTTGCCGTTTATCTCTCTTCCTGTTCTCTCCCGTACAGGTAGGAGATATTAATTTTGGATTTGGGCTCTTTTATTTTACAATGCAAAAGGAACTTAATCAAGCCTTTTTTTGTGGTGTTTTAAGTTGCTGTTTATTGAGGTATATATATATTTCTGTTTCACTTTAGTCATGTGGATAATAGCCTGATAAATCACATGGTCATCAAGATTTCTTTTTTTCATTTGTTGTCTTTTTAGTTTGTTGAGATTATGCTGATTTATTTTAGGGAGTACCAGTGGAATATAAACTAGTCCTAATCTGTGTCCAATAGCCTAAGAGGTTAAACATGGGTAAGACACAGTATCTATAATCAAGATGAAGATGATTACTTAGATACTACTATTAATGGTCTGATGAATGTCTTTTAATTGCCATTTAAAAGCAATTATTTAAAAAAAAATATATTTTATGTCTCAACTTTTACTGACAGTGTAGAGGTGTATATATATATAATAAAATAAAATTTTATTTTTATAATTTGTTTTCACTTTACTTTGAAAGTTTTTGTAATTTTTGTGCTTTTTTCATCTTTATCTTTTTATATAGTTTTTATTAATTTGTATTTATTAATTTTAGTTTATTTTGTTTGTTATTTTAATACTTCAACTTAAACTGTACAACAAAATGAAAATTATTGCCTAATCAACTACCTGAAATAAAATAAATTTATCGTGTTTTTTTTTAACATCAGTTTTTTTTTTAGTATGTCTTTAAGAACACAGTGCCAAACATAATTAATAAGCAAGGGAATTGTTCATATAATTCCCACAATTGTATGTATACGTTTCATTGTCAGTACGTTCCATTATGTTCATATCTACATTATATCATTCTCTTCTCTATAGCTATCAACCTTTAAAAACCCATATCAGTTGGCCACTAGTTCTCTATTAAAGAACATTCTGCAGGAGCTTTAAAACATTATTTTCTTCTTTCTTGCAGGCCAATCTTGCTCTCTCTCCCACTGTCCTGCTCTCCCCACCCAAAAGTCCAGAGTCTAAACAGCCTCCGACTGCCTCCTGTCCCATCAGTCCCTGCAGCTCTGTGAGCTCCACCCTGAAGCCCATTCAGCTGTCCTGTGAAGATGAGGCACCGGTTAGCTTCGAGCAGCCGGTCGAGGGCACGCCACTGCCCAACATCAACAAGGTCAACTAGCTTAATGTTAACGTATCTCACCTTCAAGTGCAACAAAATACACTTTAAATGGTTTTCTTCACTCTTGTTTGGGAACTTACCTGCAATGTGACACAAACCTGTCCTTCAGAATGAAAATTTGGTTCAGATAAAGAAGTGACGTTCACATTCAGTACAAAATATTTACACTAAGTAAACCATGACACAAATTCCTTACTTTAGAAAAGTAGAAATGTATGGTGCCCCTAAAGGAACACAGTGATGGTTAAAAAAAAAAAAAAGTAAGATGGGAGCAAAGTTTCATGGGGGAATGCAATACTTTAGTGTGAGAACACAAATGTTTGTGTGAGAAAACGTACATTTTCATGGGGGAAACACAAGACTTTTATGAGAGAAAGCAAAGTTTCATGGGGGAACATGAGAAAAGCGCAATGTTTCAAGCATGAACGCAACACTTGCAGAAAAAACACAAATATTGTGCAAAAAAAAAACACTTTCTCAAGGGAACGCAATACTTTTGCGAGAAAACGCAAAGATTCATGAGGAACAATAATTTAGCAAGAGAACGCAAATGCTGTGTGAGAAAACGCACATTTTCTCAAGGGAACGCTATACTTTTGCAAGAAAATGCAAAGTTTCATGGGGGGGAAAGCAATACTTTTACAAGAGAACACATGTTGTGCGAGAAAACACACATTTTCTCAAGGGAACGCAATACTTTTGTGGGAGAACAAAAGAATACAAATGTTGTGTGAGAAAACGCACATTTTCCTCCCATCACATTTTTTCCCATAACTATTTAAATAGTTATTTGAATTACAATCATACTGTGAGCACAAAGTTTCATGGGGGAAAACAATACTTTTGAGAGAAAACGCAAATGTGCAAGAAAACATTTTTTCAAGGGAACGCAATACTTTTGTGAGAGAGCAGAAATATAATTACAATTTTTCCTCCCATCTCATTTATTTTTTTCATCACTATTTAAATTGCAATGAATTACAAACATACTGTGACAGGATTAGGAATGCATCAGTAAATAATTACTTGTAATTTGCAAGGCTGTAATCACATATACAGTATATGACTGTGGGGGATAAATTAAGTTTAACTCGTCATTGAAATCCTGTATTTGTTGCAGAGTAATGTCAATGGCAAAACCTGATCTCTTGAAAGTTCAGCAGTAACCTTTTATAGGCTTACTGTTCCTCAGAGAATCTCTGATGTGTGCAGAATGAGATCTGATGACATCAGCATGAAGGTGCACGTCCCTTTGCGTGCAAACGGTACTGTGGGCTTAAGCTCTGTGTAAGCCTATAGAGACTGTCCATGCACTGCCCGAGGACATATCAACAAACTGTAATCCAATCAGGCCACGTCTGCATCTCTCCCTCTGTATCTTGCCGAGCATTCAAGGAGTATTTAGCTGCTGAACTATGCTCTGTGGTTATGCAGTATACATACAGAACATGCTGTATTGAAAAGTATTTCCCATAATGCATTTGGGATGCATCAATGCATAATGCATCAACTTTATCTTAAAATTTCAGTGTGACAAAAGAACTGGTTACTGTGAATTTAAACTTTCCTTTGACATGAAACATTCTGAAATGTTTATTGTTGCATATTTCATACTGCATCATGTACTTTTGTTGATTTCACCATGTGCAACATGTTCCTGAATCAAGTGTTATTCACCCAACATTTCCCTCTGATTTCACGGATAAGTTATGGTTTAGGTTTAGGGGTAGGCTTTACATTAAAACCTGCCAAATGCGGCTGGATTTCAGCAGTGGCGTGTAATGCAGTCACTCCTACTTGCCACTTTGGCGGGTTGAATTTTACATATATATATATATATATATATATATATATATATATAGATATATAGATAGATATAGATATAGATATAGATTTTGATACATATCGATACTGAAATACCTGAAACACCTCCAATACTCATTTTCCACAAAATAGATACACGATACCAGCTGAGCTTTCTCACTCTCTCATCTCTCCGACAGCAAGTTGACACAAAAACCCGCCTCCCCTCACTCACTCGTTTTACTCATTCCTGTAGATTTTGTACCCAAAATACGCGCATATAAAGCCGCCTCGCAATACTAAATTGAGTTATTTTTTGCTAATTGCGCTTAAACAGTGATATACACACAAAATTATGTCAAAATGTCGGTCTTGTTTACATGAAAACACAGTCAGTTGTTGTAAGTGAACGTAAACGGTTGAGAAAGGAAACGCATATGTAACAGTATAATAGATACGTGCGTCAGGTCTTAAAGTGATAGCAGCCTAATTTAACTGCTACCAAATTAAGAGGTAATATTGAAAATATCTATATGACAGCTTTTTCCCATGGTATTGATGTCAGAATTGTGACCAGTGGAAATGCTGAGTGACTAGTTACTTTGGAAAACCACTAGCATGAGCAAAAAAGTTAATGTCAAGTCCTGGGGGTAGAGATAAGGTTATGACTACATTTTCGTACAGGAATGTCGTTCCAGGATCAACAAAATATGTTGATCCAGGAACATGTCTTACTTAGCAAAAGACCGTTTTTACAGCAGTGAAATATATATTGGTATTTACTGGGTATATACCGGGTACAGCCCCAGTGAAATACCGCTGTGGCCCAGTAAAATATTATTGATAGACATTGATAAATTCAATGGAGATTACCGTATATCATATATCCTGTATATACTGTATATACTTAATATTTTCACCAATCATGTTTTCTATCAGAATTAGAACTAATTATGCCAGATTTGACATCTCTCTTTTGATCTCATCTGACAAACAGGTTTACAAAAAGGTCTGAATTTGGTTTTTTTGGCGATTTCTCACACCAAAATAGTAACAGGATATTTTCATAAGACAAAAAACCAAATTATATTTACCTACAATTCACAATAGGAAACACTGTAGGAAATTTATATAGGAATAAATACATCCATAATAATAGTATAAAAAAAAGTATAAAATATTTTGACACTTTTTTTGATGGGGGCTTATGGCTAGAAACCCCTGATGTAATGCTGTATTCGGTACGCTAGGATTACATTCTATTCATAGCATATTGTTTTCAATGGTTTCTCTGAGTCCAGATTTAACGTAAAACTACTAAATCCTATTTTTGTTGTATATCCTTAAAATCTAGTATAATCCAATAATGGAGTGTTGTCTGTCAAGAGCAACACAACAGCTCTGTCTGCAAAACCTAATCTGTCCACCAAGACAGCATTTCATGGCATCATAGGTGTTCTCTCAACACAGGCTATACCAAAAGCTAAGCAGCAGCATTATACTGCCTTCTAACTTAAGATAATTATGCACTGTTCACAGAAATCAATCCCAGAATGCACTGAAACCAGCTCAACCGGGATGATTGACTAGTCATGAAGAATGTTGATTATAAAGTTACTTTTATTTCACTTAATACTGAAAAGTATTGATAAATAGTTCAGCATAGTTAAAAACAGAGCCGGCGCCAGCCGAGTCCTGAAGAGGGGGCGTGTGAAATACTGAAAGGGGGCGGTGATCACATAAACAGGGTGTTTTTTTTTTTATTTTAATAAACAATATCGAGTCTAGAAAACACTAAAGTACAACAAATATATTGATAAAAACACTCGTTGAAGCTTCATACACACCGGGACATTTGACTGCACACTTTTTTTTCACAATGTTGATTCTTCTTGCAATCATAATGCAATGGACTGTGTGTGGCCTACATTAAACATTTAAATAAAAGGGTTGCTGAGCTGTTTACACAGTCATATAGCCTAAAATAAAAGAGCCTACACAGGGACAGGAAATAAGAATGCAAAAAAAAAAAAAAAAAAAAACCAGCCTTACCAGAGCATGAGCGAAGCAAAGCGGAGCTTCACTCATGAATCGCGCACCGGTATTTGTAGCCTTCTTGTAGCCATTAAAACAAATTTTTAGTTTCAGTTTAAATATTATAGGCTAATGTTACTTTTTAATTTCATTTACGTTGAAAAGTGAACAGGACATCACATAAGATTACGTAAGAATATGTCAGAAGAATAGTGATCACATAAACAGCATTTATTTAAAATATAATCATCACATAAACAGCATTTATTTTAAATATAATCATCACATAAACAGCATTTATGTTCTGGTGCGCGAGAAATGTAATGTGACGTTAGAGTGGGGGTGGGGAAGCGCGCTAATCAAACGACAGGACCAATCAAAATTCGACTTTGCCTAACAGACTTTTCTTTACTAAAATGTTGCTATTTAAGATTAATATTGACTCTAGGAACTGGAAGAAAGGGCAATTGGCAAATGTAATTTTTTTAAATAAAATATTTTATTTATCATTTAAATTACTTTAACATTCATGGTGATCTGAGGGGGCGCGAGAGTCCCGGTGAGGGGGCGTCGCCCCCACACGCCCCCCCGTGGCGCCGGCCCTGGTTAAAAATGTATTAATTTTTCAAGGGCCATTACCACACTGAGAGGAACAGCAATCAATACTTAAATTTAAGATTACTGGGCAAACCATTTATTTTTGCAATAAATCATTCAATGATAAATTTAGTCCTGTATAAATATTTGGTTACAGCCTTCATTTTACTCAATATTTGTGTATTTTTATGCTTTGTGTATTGTGTTGTTAGCTTAGCAAAATACTAATGCCAAACTGCTGGAATCAATTGTAGCTATTTGTGTGGCACATGAAGTTGCAGCGAATGCAAAGTGATTAATTTATGAGATTTTGTTCTATGGCAGCTAAAGTTTTGGAATCATTTGGAGTCTGTAGTTTAGTAAACTTGTGAATGCAATCAATTTGGCTAGTCTGATTGTGTGTGTTCACTCCACAGAGTCGAGCTAAGCTGTCTTTCAAGCGACGGCTGCCCACGCGGCTACACAGGAAGTCAGCAAGTGACGAGTCAAAAAGGAATGAAGGATATGACTCTCCGTTTCAACCAGATACACAACAGCAGAATGGGGATGAGGGGGAATTCATTGGAGGGCCTTTGCAAGTGGAGCCAGAAGATAAAACAGACTCTGCTCAACCCACCAATGACCCAAAGCAGGCAAAAGACAGGACAGAGCACAGAGATGAAAATGAGTTGACTGAAGTAACCCATACAGGAAAAGTGGAGGAGGTAACTGGGAGAGAATTTGAACCTTCTGATTGTAAACAGGCCCAAGAAGAAGAAAAGGAAGAGGACAGAGCAGAAGTGAAAGACGACAAGGAAGTGTTGGATGCAGAGAACAACTCAGAATAGAAATGATGGACTAAAGCTCATCAAAATGGATTATTTTGCAAGATATGCATTGCTTTCGCAAACTAGAATTGTGAGAAGGTTATTCCAGCCAACAGCCGAATTAATGGAGTTTCTAACAAACAGACTCCAAGATGCATGAAGACAAACAGTGTCTGAATGCCAGGACTGAATTCTTCTCTTTCAGGATTGTGGATTTGCGGATTTAATATTGCTATAGCAAATATCACACAAAGATTTCGATGTTATCAACACAATTTACATTTTGGCGAGTTGGTGGTGAATTTATATGAATTTGTACAATCTCATTTGTACATTTATGAATGACCTGCTTACGCTTCGCTGTGGGTTATGTTTAGTGATGGACCTTCATGCTTACTTTTTTATAAAACTTGTTTTTGTACAAATTGTATTATTCATACGAATTTGCCACCAATTCCGCCAAAATGTAAAATAGTTGTTTTCTAAAGAGGTCGTCTTAGATTTGTGTTTTGTAGGGTTATACATATGCCTTGCTTTCATATTTTCTATTTGCTTTCTTATTCTTTCAAGTAAACTTATGTTGGATTCTTATTTGCTGTTCATAAAATGAAAACACTTTCAGCTTTGGAGAGCATTCTGCATTTTGAAAGCACTTTTCAAGCCTTTACCCTATATGAATATTCATGTTATTCAGTTTATGACTTGTAACAAGACAAATATCACTTAAATAAGTGTTTTACAATATCTCACATGCCTCTGTGACAGGCCTAGGCTCTGTAAATAGCAAAAAACAGGGCTGGCCTGCACCTTTTTTTGGACAATCAGAAACGCTCTGTAGGTTACCTGTCAGTCATTTTGTGTGTTTAGGTTTGATGACATTGGTTTGGCTGGAGGGTGTGTGGAGAGGGTGTGTAGTTGAAGTTACAAATTCAGAAGTCACTTACTGCACTTTTACTTTCTGATATTTTATTTTTGTTAAATCTTGCAAACATGGTAAACAGGCTATATAAAAACAAAATAGTGGTGGCAATATACCAGCAGTCTTTGTTGCTATGCAAAGATACTTTATTGTTAAATGAAAAAGCCTGGGATGCATCACTGTGACTGCAAAGCTACTGTACTGCACTGACCTTTTATTATTCGTATAAGACTGAATAAAGAGCTTTATTTATGCTTTCCAAATGCTTTCCTTTATTACATACAAGGGTTTGTAATGGTTAATCTTGAACAATTATATTTTCTCATAGTTCTCTTTGATCACTAAAAGAATTAGTTCACCAGAAACTGAAAATTGTCACTTCTTTTCTTCTGTAGTTATTTTGCAGAATGGCATTTTTCAATGCAATGAAAGGCAAAAATCCCAAACAAAACCTTAAATATGAATATTTTCCATTCAAATATTACACATCACTGGCTGCATGCAAAATCGCCTACTTCTCTACTATAGAGTTGGCAAAAAGCAGTAGGCGAGCGAATAAGTATGTCCGAAAGCTTAGTTGTCATAAAAGAGTAGGCGAGTATTACCTCGGTGACGTACTATTTCTCGCGAGATTCGGACGTACGTCTACTTAAAGTGTGTCCGAAATCGCCTACTTCTCTACTATATACTAGGGGAAAAGCAGTAGGTGAGCGAATAAGTATGTCAGAAACCTTAGTAGTCATAAAAGAGTAGTTGACAAGTTCCTGGATGGCCTACTGCTTCCGCCCAGATTCTTGAGCGCTTATCCGATAGGTACTTTTCTATCCCAGGAGGCCACCGGAGTATGTAATTCCTTTTGTGGCAATAAAAATGAACGTAACTTTTTAAGAAACTAACGAAAAAATAAATTGAAACTGAATAAAATGTCTTTGAAACTGAAAAAAAATTAAATTGCAAGCAAAATGTTTGACTTCGTTTTTTAATACACTGCATGTTTTGCTAATTGTTTTCTCCATTTTCATTAGCTGATTTGTACTTACAGATGCGTTTCCAGAGTTTTCATTTACGCTTCTGAAGTTTTCGTTTACGATCCCAGAGTTTTCGTTTGTCATTCTGGCACAAGCCTCTTGCGGGGGCGGGGCTAGCAGTGGTGTGTTCTTATTGGCTACTGAGTTTCTGATTGGCAGCTTCCGCGACCTGGAAGTGAAGTCATGTCAGTGTTGTGTTGACATCTTGACATGTGCGGATGTGATGGACTGTAACGGCTTCCTATTTCATTTTAGTGATATAAAGATATTACATTTCTTTACATTAATGGTCGCCGTTATCTCCAATGCATTGACTGAGACTGTCTGATTACAGCTAATAGCCAATCAGTGCAGTAATATAAATTCTGTCAAAACATTCAGCCCCCTCCTCCCCCTCTCTGGAGAAAAATCACATTCAACGTGCACCCGTGTGATGTTGCAGTCCAAGTGATGATAGTTATACATCTTATATATCTTTATTGTTATATATCTTAATTGCAATTACGACGAGTCAAAATTGCAGAAGAGATATCTGGAAATGGAATTATGACTAGTCAAAACTGATTCATGACTAGTGCGGGAAGGAGTATTTAATGCTAAAACGGCTTGCCATATACGGATATAAATAGACATGTAAATTTTCGCAAACAATGGTACCAACAAAGTGGTCCAAGTATGGAAAAAATACAACTAAGACTGTGAAAAGGACAACTTAAACTTTATTTCTTTTTAAACATGACTTTATTTTTTTAATGTTTGTATCTCCCAGGATATGTTGCCCATTTATTAAGTGAATACAGAATGCTTGGTTGGCAATGTGTTACAACATTTTAAAACCATTTATTCTCTCTAGAAATGTGCGTATTAAATATTACACAGTAGGCTAAAATTTTCATAATTAGGCATTATACTTATTTTTCAACAGAATTTTACAAAGAATGTTTAGTTTAAGTTATACGAGAAAATAATGTTTAAAGAATCTGGCTATAATGTTGTACTGCGCATTAACAACCAAGTATTCTGTTTACAAGTAAATTATATTGAAACCAAGAAATGAGACCCAAACATTCCCTGCCTCTCCCCGCAGCCTCTCAAATGTTTGTATCCCCCACTTCGCCCCTTTTAGGGTTAAATAAAGCCATAATAATCTTTTATAGGCAAGTGGGGTAAGTGGGTTGGCCCATGGAAAACCTTCATGGGGGCCCAAAAGAGCAAACCCACGTGGGGCCCGCATGGGCTCACCCACACTGGGCCTGTTTGGGTTTTAGTGTGGGTTTGTCCTGCCCACACTGTCCCACAGTAAACCCAAACTTACCCACAGTGGGCCCGGACTGGCATGTTTGCTGGGTTATAAGAGAAGGGCAAAGGTTGTGTAAACATTTGGAGTTCGACATTCAGCTACAGCCCTCATTCTCTGTAATGCAGTGTTAACACACTTTAAAACCTCAAAACCAATTATTTTGCGGTCGACGAATGAAATACGGTTTTTGACTACATGGGGGTGAGAAAGTGACTGAATTTTCATTGCTGGTTGAATTCGATAGCCTACTTTTAAACGTGCTCAAAATGCAGCACCTATATCCATCCACAAGGGGAGCGATGGATTGACACCTGCTTATTTGGAAAAATTTGAATGCAAGTAATTACTAACAAATTTGGTGTAATTGATGTAAATATAAATCACAGTCGTCAGTGAAAGACAATTAACTTACGACCTCAGCAAATTTATGCCCTACACTTTCAGCAACTGTTTCAGGTTTCCGTTTCGCTTCATTGTACAGACACTCCTCACTATTGGATATACGAGACACACTTTAACACTTGGAGTTTACCTAGGCTATATATCATTATTAGCCGCGTCCACATTGAGAAGAAATCTGGAATCTGCTTATTTATTCTTTATTCACTAAATGTAACAGCTGTGAACACGGCATTGTTTTCTAAAACAACACTAACCAGGTGAAAAGCGTCACAGATCAGTTCCGGGTGTAACTACTCGCAGGTTGTTAGAGTAGAGGCTATGGAAGCATGAGCGAGGAGCAGGAGAAGAATTTTGGAGTTGTCTGTGACAACAATAACGTCTCGGGGGACCAAACGATTGTGGTAAACTAGCAAAAATGTTTCTTTTGCTCATTCTAATCTATTCTTATTGACTAGTTTAGTTTCTCATGGTGTCTGCGGGGAATCTTAATGACGGTCAGTCGTATTCACAACTTTTTAACCGGAGGGACTTGCATTGTTGTTTGATCGAAGGGTCTATGGAAAAGAATTTAATTTATTAATTCCGTACAAAAAGTACTGTAGTTGTACCTTAGTACTTAAAGACATGGGCTACAATGACCTGAATGATCAACATATGCTTATGTACATTTTATTCCGAATTTCTAGAAAGCCATGTCCCCAGCTGAAAAGTCTAAGCTGGTTTGCTAGTCTTGGTGGAGCTAAGCGTTAAGATATTTGCTGGTTTAAACTGGCAATCTTTTCTTCAGCAAGTTTAATGATTCTCTTGAAAACTATAAAACTCGTCAACAGACCAGGCTTGGAGATCAGCTAAGACCAGAAAACCATTTTAGGCTGGTTTTCAGGATTACCATGGTAGCCTACATGGCCATAAATTGTCGTATTATGTGGAACAGAGAGGTGAAACTTTTTTCCTGTTGTGTTTTATAAAAATAGATTAGAAATGAGCATTTCACATGAAATGACTTGAATACAGAAACACACACACACACACACACACACACACACAAAAGGGCAAAAAAGAGGGCCAAGCCCAAAATTGCTAAACACTATGGGTTTTAATTGTCTTAACCATAAATCATTGGTCAGTAAATTAGCAAAATTTAGGTGCATACACTACTTTAAAAGACACTTGTCTCAGAAAAACATCAAAGACAGAGTTGCATGATGATGCTCCAGAGCGGTGTCTTCAAAAATCTGGCGAGAAATATTATATATATATATAGTAACTCTTAATGTTCCCTTTATATGATATACTTAACTACATGTTAATGGTATCTTTAAATAGTACTGTCACGTGAAATAAAAAGGATTCAATGGCGAATGCAGCAAATATCAGTTTATTCATATATATCAGTATATTATTATCAGTTTATTATATATTATATATTATATATAATTATATATTATATAATTATATTATATTATAATATTATATAATTAATTATATTATTATTATATTATATTATTATTATATATTATTTTATATAATTATATATTATATATATATATATATGTATGTGTATATTTATTTATTACTATTATTAATTCTATTATTATTTTTTTCATCTATTTAATTTAAACAGGATTACTATATAAAAGTCTACTAAGATTGAACTAATTTTCAAAGCACACACACACACACACACACACACACACACACATATATATATATATATATATATATTTATGTGTGCTTTGAAAATTAGTTCTATATATATATATATATATATATATATATACATATATATACACATATATATACATTGGCGCCATTGTATGCGAACTGAGCTGAGCTGGACGATTACGTCACAGTTTTATCCAGTGCTGATATATATAAATTAACTAGACTAATAACTATTGATCTTTGCAACGGAACGAATCAATACAAATATATAGAATAAGCTGGACAAAGACACCATTTTCTTTGGGAGCTGCTGTACAGCCGAAAACTATTTGCCAATTATTACTGTAAAGCTGCTTTGCCACAGTTTGCATTGTAAAAAGCGCTATATAAGTAAAGGTGACTTGACAATTTTATTTAGCACAAAAAATAAGAAAGCCAACATGATTACATTGAGTACATTTATAAGAACTTGTTTTGTGTAAACTAGGGTTTTCCTCTTTTTTTAAAAGATTTACCCTTTTCTTTATAATGGACTTTTTATGTAATTGATCCAGTGCCGTGTTTTGCTGTATTGGTTTTGTCAGTGGCCGTTTTCTAGATTATTTATATAATGTGACTGTGCATTATTTTTCTCTTTATATATGTGTATGTTGTGGAAATTGTGATGCACCGCTGTGCAAATGTTCTCAGTTAATTCCAGAAAATGGAGCTTGCACATACCATGTCAGGCCGGGACCAGATGAAGTTTCTCCTCTTTTATCAGCACCACAGGTAAATGCCTCTTACTCATTGATTGGCTGAAAAAATAAATGATTTACCTTTGCCAGACCCTTTCATCCAAAGTGACTTGCATTGCATTTAAGGCATACATTTTAACAGTTCATGCATTCCCTGGGAGTTGAATCCATGAACTTGCTGTTGCTAGTGCCATTCTCTACGGTTTGAGCTACAGTAAAAGGTTTAAAATGATTGAAACTATGATGGTTTTGTGCCAAAGCAAAACCATTTTGACATGCATAGTCATTTTGACTTATATTAGCAATGAATGTCAAAATGGTTTTGCTTTGGCACAAAACCATCATAGTTTCAATCATTTTAAACCTTTTACATTCATTCAACTACATAAGCTGGTCTTTCCACTTTGTCTCATGCTGAAACCTGAAATGCTATGACTCAAATAATAAATATGCAAACCTGGCTGACAAATGCAAAAAGTGTGCCAGTAGTGTAGATACAATATGCAGTACTTGTTGTTCAAGTAAGCTTCACTTGATATGCCATGACACCTTGTACCTAATGCAGAAATGAAGCAGCAAACTGATCCTTTACTTTGTCTGAATTTGTGCGTTTCCAGGTCACTGAGAACAATAGGGAACAGCACAATGTGGATGGAGGTGATGTCAATGACTCTTCAACTCAAACCTCGAAGGTAAATCTGAAAAGCTAGAAGCCATTACTTGGGTATGTCTACATGGGGATATAGTGTGGAAGACAAATGTATTGTGGTGTAGTGGTATATTAGTCCAGTTATATGCTTGCATTAGCAAATATGTACACTGTAATTTAAACGGCTCCGAACTTGGCCATTCCACTCTGTGATTGCAGTGGAGAAGGGAGCTGCAGAGCCTGAAGACAGTACTGAATGAGGTGGTGGTTTGGAAACTCAGACTATGGATGGTGATACTTCTCATTCTCGTTTTCATCACTCTGGTTATTGGGATCTCAGTCATTGTGTGTGCAGGTACTGATTCTCAATTCAGCTGTCATTGTCTTAATGTTATTGATAATGTCACTAGAGCAATTTTTTATACAGTAGTGGCCAAAAGTGTTGATGTTCAGAGGGGATATTTGCTTTTAGACCCTTCAATTTGATTAAACCATTCAAGAGTAAAATATTTTAAAAATTATTTTCACTATTTTAAATATAAGGGAAGACCAAAACACTAAGCTTGGTTAAAGGGATGGTTCACCCAAAAATGAAAATTCTGTCTTCATTTTCTCGCCCTCAATTGTTCCAAACCTGTATGAATTTCTTTGTTCTGTTTAACACATAAGAAGTTATTTTGAAGAATGTTGGTAAACAGACAATGACCTTTGACTTCCATAGTAGCGAAAAAAATACTATGGTAGTCAATGGCTACTGTCTACTGCCTGGTTACCAACATTCTTCAAAACATGTTCTTTTTAGGTTTGGAACAACTTGAAGGTGAGTAAATGATGACAGAATTTTCAGTTTTGGATGAACTATCCCTTTAAGGTATTTATTTGACAAAATAATTTGCCAAACTAAGCAAAATACTGCTACAGGTTTTATTTTGCTGTGCAAAAAAAAAAAAAAAGAAAAAGCTCACAGTAAATGCATAAATTCACCACAACACAATCATCTATTAATATTTCGTTGGTTAGGTAGGGTAGGCAGTTTTTTTATAAACACTTTTTGTTATACTGGTTGAAATTCTCTTCACATCCTGATAGCAATTAATAATAGAAGTGGTCTAAATATTAAAACACCTACATATATCTTCAGTGGAAGTCTTGGGACAAAAAAAATAAATTAAAAAAAAGTCATTACTTTCGTTTCAAATGCAACGACACAATGACCTACCTCCCTGTCAAAAATATATATTTGTATACCTCTGTGCACTTGCTTTATTTTATTTATATATATATATATATATATATATATAATATTCTGAATTATTTCAAAAATATTTTTCGTTTTTTTTTTAGACAGATATACCACATGACGTTGTACAAACATATTTAAGTTTGCCTTGTCATAAAAAAAAAATCTAATTGTGATTTTACAATACTTATTGAACTTGACATACAGACTGCGTCTGAAAGCTGAAAAATGCTGATGTGTCTTTCGCTGTCTTTGATATCCCACAATTCTGTGTGTTCCATTCAGTGACAATTGAGCAAAAAAATTAAGATGCCATCTGAAAGTTGCGATAGGTGGTCACTTTGTGTGTAAATGTACATTTTTGTCCAACATGTTCCACTTCTGATGTCAATTATTGTGAGTAATTGCTATTGTAGTAATTAAATTTAAGGTTCGTGAGGGACCGTCATGCGCAAACGCTGCCTACAAAGTTATTGGATGATTGGGCAGCGATACAAGCTTTCAGACGCTACCACAATCATAAGGACTTCTCTATGACCTCTCTTCCTCTTTTACTTTTTTCTGCATGTTATTTACACCACATGACCTCATGGTGCACCAAAAAACATTGTTATACAGCGTTTTACACCATGCAGGTCATGAAGTTTTTCCACTTCTTCTCCTACTTCAAGTACATTATAGAGCGTATTTGCTCATTGTAGCCTCATCTTCCTGTTCTTAGCTGACACTAGTCAGATCTGGCTTGACCGTCAGCATTTAAACAGATTCTGAAGTTATGAAACCAGAGAAGCCTTCCTCTATAAATTCCTAGAATGTCAGCCGTTTCTGAGATAGTGGAACCATGACATAAATAATAATAACTGTTCATATTTTACTAATTTAATATATTTTACCAGCATACACTTTGTGACAATGTGTTGATAAATTGAATTGCAACCATATCATTTGTGTCAGAATTCCTGTACAACAATCTGATTCTGAGTGTCTTTTATTGTTTTATTTTATGGTCTTGTAACCCTCTGTGCTTTAGTTATTGATGATGATGGGGATGAAAATTATGACAAATCATCATTCGTGGTGGAGTACTTCTTCAGAGGGAAATTTACTCTGGACAACAGCAGTTTCACTTCATACTCTCTGGACCAAGAGACACTTTTAGAGCAGTTGGAACAGCAGGTAATAATCATATGACCATTATGCCTATGAAGTGCTTTTGAGAAACCCATTCATACACTTATTTATCAACTATTTATCCTGACGCTGCAAAAAAACCCCTGAAAGGTTTTGAAGAAAAGTAAAAGCATAGTTGTACTGAACTCAAAGAATTATCTTGATAAACTGGAAGTATTAATAATTAAAACTTAAGTGTTTTTCACTGTTCAGTTGAAGCTGTGGCTTGTTTATGTGAACACTAGAATATGAGCTATATTTTATTGTCTGTGTTAATGTGATGCTTGTGATAATTTTTTTTATTTTAGGTCAACTTTTATGGCTTTATTAACTTTTTATATGGCTTATCTGTTGATTTAATGAATGCTGTCCCTGTGAAAAAAAAACACAAACAAGATAAAAAATAAAATAAGAAACTGTTGGGAGTTATACCAGCTACTTTTAAAAGCAGCATGTTCAGAGTTTTTGAAACATGATTTTTTCTTATTGCACAACAGACATGCAGAAAGTCATGTGTGGAGTCATTGTGATTAAATGTTAAAGGGATAGTTCACTGAAAAATGAGGTCATCCACTAATTCATTTACTCGCACTCATGTCACTCCAAACCAAATTCTCTTTATCAGTGCAAACTGTTTCTGAACTTCCTGAAACGCTTCCATTGTAGTCTTGTTGTGCTTTACGGAAAGAGGAGCTTCATAGAGACAGGAACTAAACAGAGTTACTGACAGAGTGGGAATATAGGTGCTAAAACAATACCATATATGTGAATAATAATGTTTTTTTTGAATATTCCAGCATGGAAACTTTTTCTAATAGAGCTAAAAAAAAAAAAAAATCAAGACTTTGTTAAATGGCATAATAGGTACTTTTTGAAATAAACTGTAACTTACTTGGCCTGAGCAGGATAGTGTATGAGCCACTACCTGAATTTCTACATTCACTGTGGCAGCATTTTAGTGCTGATTATGGGTGGCACAGATTTGCATATTTGGGATCATGTTTCATTTATCCACTGACTAAAGTGGAAGTGTTTAATTAGTGACACGTCCAAAAATAGAATGGAGAAACTCTGGACTGCTGAATATTGCACCCAAACATCAGAATTCGATAATCATTTACTTACTTATTTTATTGTTCCAAACCTGTATTCATTTCTTTAATTCAGGAGTCTCATCAACTTTATGGTTACCGACATTCTTCAAAATATCTTCGTGTTCAGTAGAAGAAAGTAACTCATACAGGTTTGGAACAACATGAGGGCGAGTAAATGACTGAATTTTCATGTTTGGTTGAACTATCCCTTGAAGTCCACTCTTTGATTTGATTGCACTGTCTTTGTGTTTGTATATCATCTCCCTCTCATCTCAGCTAAAAGGAGTCTACAATTCTTCTCCTGCGTTGGAACGGTACTTCTCCAATGTCACCATAAACCATCTCCAGTGAGTCAGTTTCACACTCCATTGTCACATTTTACACCTTCTGTTCTGTTTACTTGCTTGTTCATACTGTAGTGTGCCTTTAAAACATTGCACACATATCATTTTGGCATACCATAGTTTTTGGTATGTCCCAAACAAACATTTCTCTTAAGTTAAGGTAATCAGAAATGAGCGTTTCACCCTCTGTTTCAATACAGGGACACTACAGCCCAGTTTAAGATACAGTTCATGATGCCTTCAGAACATGAGGAGTTGGTACGCAACACTCTGAGTCTAAAGATGGTTAAAAATGTGCTTCTCCAACACTTGTATGATCAGGACACTGGAGACCCCCAGTGGTTGGTATATATCATACCAACATCACTCAGCATGGAAGGTGAGTGGATAAATAAGTCAGCACAACTAATTGAAACGGATGTATAGAAATTATAGTGACAACATATTTGTTGCAGTAAAATAGTACTGTACCATATACTGTAAATATAAAATGAATACTTCGTTTTATCAGTAGACTTAACTATGATTGTCTTGTTTTTTGTTTTTCAGTTGAGTAGATAAGCAGAACTACAAGATTTTTTCCCCCCTGAACAAATGTCTGAGGTCGAACCACTGGTACCATCAAAAAAAAAAAAAAAAACATTCCACACATCATTTCTTTCGATTATCTTTTGTACTCTTTAATAGATCTGTTATGACAGATATCCATCAGTAACATTTAATAGTCACTGTTCATATATGAAATGTTGAAAATGTAAAAAAAAAGTTATTTTTTATATACAGAGTAAAAGTTTTTTGTTTATTATTACAATTGTATTTTACAATAGATTGATGTAGTCTACTGTTTAAGGGGATGGGATTTTATACTTATTTCACAGTCGTAAGTCTCAAAAGATCATCGTAACATCATAACATGTACGTTTTAAACCTGTTCTGTTGCCATGATGGTCATGATGGAACTTCCATGTTGCTCCAGAATGATTTTCTGTAATGATAAGTGTATAGTGTACTTTTATTGATTCTTATTAAATGCTGGGCCATTTTTTAAATCACTGTGGAGCAATTCTTTGTGAGTTTTTTTTTTTTATTTTTTATTTTTTTTAAATAACCTGTTATGAGGCTGCTTGTCTTCAGGCTGCTACAGAAGAAAACAGGGTAACACTTTATTTTACAGTGTCATTGTTACATATGTTACATGTATTTACTGTAGTAGTAACTAGAAATTATGCATAATTACATGCAATTAACCCTACACCAAACCCTCATCCTAACCCTATAGTAAGTACATGTAGTTACTTGTCATTACTCAGTACTTAAATGTATAATTACAGTGTAATACTGACACCTTAAAATAAAGTGTAACCGAAAACAGCATCTAGATGGACTGAGAAAGACTCTTTAGACATGAGCAGATTGTACTCGTATGCACTATTCATATACACTAATAGTAAGTACTATTATACATATGTACTCACTATTAAATGTATCTGTACACATTTATATATTTATAAAAAAAAATACCACGCCAAATTATATTGTGATTGTCAAAACATTTTGTAACTAAACAGAATTTCAATTAGGTTTAGTGACATGTTACAATGTTTACATGGTACAAAAACTGATACTGTTTTTATTAGTACTTGAAACTAATTTCATGATTTCAGCTCATAAGCTTGCATTTCGATTCTGATCTTGATTCAATATTGTTTAATTTGGAGAAATATCAGGTACAGTAGCTACATGTTAATTTTTCGTAAGGAAAAAAATCTCACATCTAATGCCGTAAATATACAGGGAGCCCTGTCAACTGATATTATTATTAAAAGGTTAAAATTTAAAGGATAGTTCAACCAAAAAAGAAAATTCTGTCATTTACTCAACCTCAACTTGTTCAGAACCTGTATAATTTTAACACTTTATTTTAAGGTGAGTAACCTTAAATATCATGATACTACAAGGATTTACTATAGTAATAACAGTATATTATGCATAATTACAAGTAACTAATTTGCTTTCAACAAGTAACTTATCCTAAACCAAACCACATATACACTGCCTGGCCAAAAAAAAAGTCGCTGTTTGGATTTTAATAGGCAAATACTTAACAGTTTATGACTGGATCATTATTACGGTGATTATTATGTTTCTAGCATGTTTTATGTTTGGAAACGATTCTTTTAACTCTAAAAGATGGATTGTGTAGCTTTTCATGTCTTAAACAAACATGTAGGAAGGCACATTATGGCCATATTCCTGGATGACAATGGCAATATCATCTGGGTTAAAATTGTGAAAAAAATGGTTCAGACTCACCTCTGAGTCCAGACCTTAACCTCAGTGTAAGTCTTTGTAAAGTCTACTCCAGGACATCCCAGAGTACTCACCTCTTGCATTATCAATACAAGATCTTGACCAAAAATTAATGGACCTTTTGATGTTGAAAAATGTAATGTTATTTCCATTAAGAGGTGCATCCGTTTCATAAAGAGTAGAGCTCAACCTCTAGGTCAACGCATTCGCTCAGATGTATAGGATTCTCATGAGCCGGACAAACTCCTCAGCCTTATGGAAGTCCTCATCCCTCACACAGCCCAGGTTGTCCTTGGTCAATGATGTCCAAGGTTGCTGCTTGGATCGCTGGATACTGTTGAACCATGAACCTCTCTATCATTAGGTAGAACGAGTTCCACCTTGTCTTTACATGAGTGTTATAGAAGGCCTGAAACAACAACAAAAAACAACACACATTTTATTACCACACACTTGAATATTGAATTGTTAAAAGTGTACATTTCAAAATAACACAATAATGGATTGAACTGACTTACCAAGGAAAAAGCTGCTGCTTTTCAGTTAACACAGTTTTGGACGTAGAGGATCTCTTGAACCACACAACCACTGCTCTGATTCGGGCTGGCCATTTAATGGATGTAATTTTGTAAATTTTCTGTGCTGCCAGATTCAATGTATGCGCAAAACATCCTATTTTTATGATCTTTAGCTTCTTGATAGCAACATCCATATTGCCAGCATTATCAACAGTCACAGCTACAAACTCTTCCAGAATGCCTGAGATCTCCTCTGCCACTACTTCGCCAGTTTGTGATTTGTACACTAATGTGGTGGACACACTCTTAGGGTATGAAAAACACGATTTGAAATGATTTTTTTTCTCACATTTTTTAAGAGATTTTCAGATGTTAACTTCAGTATTAAACATAATACAGTAATAACACACCAATATTGTGTCTATTTAACAAACCATTGAATAAAATTATATAAAATCATGTCAAAACTAAAATATGTACAAAAAATATTGCAAATACAATTGGACTTCATACAAGTTAACATGTGTCTTTGATATCAGAATATGAGGATGTGAGTCCATCAAGGATCTCTACAACCTGTCAAGGCACAACTGTGGAAACAACTCAATGATGTAGAAAACGCTAACACAAGTGACAAGATTACAATTAACATGCATTACGTAATCAGATTACTAATAGAAAAGTAATGCATTACTTGTAATAACATGTGTGTAATCACATAACTTTTTTGATGTTAATGCAAATTGACATTCTAATAAATACATTTACAGTCAAAAAGTTACTGCAGATGAAGTATTTTAAAAAAAAAAGTGTCACAATAATAGTATGAATTGTAGGTTAAATATAGATAGAATGCATGATGTCCACTTTAGTGGAGAGATGATTAATCAGAATTTCCTCCCAATCTAAAAACAATATGTAACGCGTAACAAGTAGCACTCACTTCACAGTTCTATACTACTGGGATTCTTGGACCAGGAATCAGAAGACAGGGGTCGACTCACTAGAGGCTGTAAAGTATCAATAGGGAAACAGTAAAATGTAAATAACCACACGAACCACGGGACGGCCAGTATTCTGGAGCAACTTGACAACTTGACATTTCTGACTGGCCTTCGGCCATCTTGGTTTAGAGGGGGGAAAACAAAAATCAACACACAATGGCTTGCCACTTGGTGGCAATGTATAGGATAATGCACTAGGGTCCACTGTAGAGGTTTATATGCAACGATGCCATCAAAACCCCTGCGTATGCAAAATGATTTTTGAATAGCTGTCCACTATAGTGACTTCTATGTGTGAAAGGGTTAAAAAGCTTTTTACATGGTTCGGTTCAAATAGTCAATAACAAATATTAAGCTTGGATAATAGGTGCTACCGTACTATAAAGCTATATTAAATTATTACAGGATCTCCTTCAAAGAATGCAAGCGTTCAGACTTTTCTGTATTATAAATTTGATCTTAATAGCTTTTCTCTTCCTTCTCACCTTAGTCTCAAATCCTCCTCATTGTTTTCTTCAGAAAGACACATGAAGAGTGTGATAATAAATAGTCATCACCTCCATCTGCACAAAGACAATCTAGCCTTTTTTTTTTTGTTTTCAACACTCAGTGTCAAGAATAAATACTTTCAACACATTAAAATAAATAAAAGAAATCAATAATCTTATCAATGAATAAAATAATCAAGTGAGCAGTCAATGGCATCAAAGTTTGAAAATCACCATATAAATCTTGCCAGAACCTGCTTTCTTCTTTTCAGCCTTTGTTTATTTTTCAAAAATTTCAACTCAAGCTCAAGTTTCTTTTCATCACTGGCGCCTGCAATTACAACATAGGTTAAAGATTCAAAATGACCAAATAAAGCAAAAACAACAGATCTGCTGAGTTACTAGACATTTACACTCAAAAAAATATTTCAGTCTAAACATAAGTTTTATGTAATTTAATTACATAGCAATTTTCCATCCATTTGGATTACATAGTTTTAACATAAACAAACTAATAAACTTAATGTGATTCATATTTGTCAGTCATATGTAAATGAAATAGGTAAGATTTATCTAATAGTTCACAGAAAAATGCTCAGGTTAATTAACACTGTTTAGTGGTCTTGTGTGTGTGCACTACTGAGTTAAAGTACCATTGAAGCAATGTCAGAGTTAATGAGATCATTAAGTGATGATTGAACATTAATGATGAACACCTGCTGTTAACAAGCAGAATCACTGAAGGACAGAGAAACACAAGAACTACAACTGACTTCAGTCACAGCCTTCGATGAAATCAACTGAAGATAAAAGACATTTAATCTCTCAAGATCTGATTGAACAACTCCACAAACTCTACAAAACTTTCCCAGCTTCACTCGCAACTAACTACACTGACTTTATTTCTGTCATACGTCAAGAATCAAGAATCAACATACAAATCACAACAATGGTGACAGTTTAAAAAAAAAGTCTCTTGCTCCAATGCATGCAGACTGAAATTTTATTGTGCACTAACAAATTTTAAAAAAAAATGTATATTATTTAATTGTTACAACACTGCTGAGTCTCACACCATAGAATCACAGTTTTACTGTAATGCACCACCCATTTCAGAGTTTAAACTGTGGATGAGATCAGATTACTAAATGCTAACTCTCTTCACTACTACTCAACAATCAGCACATGATCAAACATTTGCTTGACATATGTGCCATAACAAAAGTGTTTTAACAACATTTAGTTGTCAGAACATCTGATACAATAAAATCAAAAGCCCAATTAAAGCCAACACTGACCTCAAAGACGGTCACTTCAAATGAATTCAATAAATCATTAACATCTAAACCTGTTAGTTCTCATAAGAACTTCTGTAGATGTCTGACAGAAATAAAGTCAGTGTAGTTAGTTGCGAGTGAAGCTGGGAAAGTTTTGTAGTTTGTGGAGATGTTCAATCAGATCTTGAGAGATTAAATGTCTTTTATCTTCAGTTGATTTCATCGAAGGCTGTGACTGAAGTCAGTTGTAGTTCTTGTGTTTCTCTGTCCTTCAGTGATTCTGCTTGTTAACAGCAGGTGTTCATCATTAATGTTCAATCATCACTTAATGATCTCATTAACTCTGACATTGCTTCAATGGTACTTTAACTCAGTAGTGCACACACACAAGACCACTAAACAGTGTTAATTAACCTGAGCATTTTTCTGTGAACTATTAGATAAATCTTACCTATTTCATTTACATATGACTGACAAATATGAATCACATTAAGTTTATTAGTTTGTTTATGTTAAAACTATGTAATCCAAATGGATGGAAAATTGCTATGTAATTAAATTACATAAAACTTATGTTTAGACTGAAATATTTTTTTGAGTGTATAGCTAGAATATCAGATAACAAAAGGATAAAAAATTTATAAAAATGACAAAATATATGCATGTGCATATGTATAACTATTCATGAACAAAATTCATTCATACACCAGCAAAGATTCGTTCAGTAGATTCACAAGCAATAAAATTGAAATTGAAATTTGGTGCCAGGAAAAGCCACCAAACAGTTGAGCACTTCAAAAGGAAGAGACTTCAGTGAACAAAAGATTTGAATCAGTGTAAGAATGATTCGTTCACTTAAAAGATTCATTCGACACATACATTGACTAATTAACCACAAACATGGAGCAGTTCCTAATAGTAATGCTGGCTTTAACAGACACCACTGCACACACACACAGATGAGGTATATATAACTGTAAATGAAGATGATAATGGTGACAGAGAAGCATATAGTACATGTAACATAGAGCTCATGCTGCTCTAATTCACTTAGCGCTAATATCAAGTGTTGTTTACATTTAAATCAGCATCAACATTCTCTGTCAGTCCAGCAGCTTGAGTTTATATTTGAAATTTGAGTTTATATTTGAAATTTGAGTTTACATTTGAAATTTGAGTTCATATTTGAAATCAACAACTTTCCCTGAAGCCTTGAAGCCTGATCACAAACACTGCAAACTCTTTACAACTCAACAGTTTGATAAGTTTCATCAGCTTGGGAAGTGATTCTTCAGTCATCAGCATGGAACAGCGTCACCTGAGAAGAACCAGGACTCTTTCCAAACACCTGAGGGGATTCTGGGTGGACGACGTCTCTTCCAGTCAAGAGCGCTGTGAGCTTTCATGGCTGGCAGCTATAAGCAGGTTGGATCACAGTTACAGCTGTATCTCTGCCAAAGCCCAAAGACCCAAAAGATTGGAAGAGCAAGTGAACAAGTGCCACCTGAAGAACGCAGCTGTCCTTCCCGACCTCCGTCCAGCTGCCTCAGCCTCTTCGGTGGACGTGTGTCCGGCTCCTCTGTGTCAGCAGGAAGAGTCTGTCTCCATCCACGGCTACAGCATGCAGGGCTACCAGGACAGAGCCCATGATGAAGACACGCTATGGTCGGCCCCATCCCTACAGCCTTGAGCTGGGACTGAAGATTAAGCAGCGCCTGTGGGAGACTCTCAAGCGCCCTTCACTGCTGGAGACAGAGCAACCTGATGGACGTGTCCTCGTCACTGAGAGCTTCCCCACATCCAGAAGAAGCTTCGCTCCTCATGTCCATGTGGACATCAGTGAAGAGCCGCTGCCGGAGGAACCGCAGAGAAAGAAGCCCAGACACTGAGTCATCACAGCGGGGCGACGTATGTACATACTGTATATAGTTATAGAGTGCATTTATAGTTTAATGAGTAAGTTTCAGTTCTTAAAGTTTTACTTAAGTTTTTTTTTTAATTTTCTCAAGTTTATTTTTAACACATTGCTGTGGGTTGCAGGATGTTTTGGTGACTTTCAATGCACTGATATGTGGTTCCTTGTTTTTAACCGATGGTAGTCTTTTTCTACATGGTTGTCTGGATGTTTTGAGCAATTTTGTTGTTAACATGCATTTGCCAAGATTTTCCGAGCGGTTGTTATTGTGTTGCTGTGCGGTCGCTGACTCTGAGTGGTTTTTTGTGCTTTGCTACATGGTTGTTAGGATGCTTGTGCGGTTAGTGGATATGCGGTTGCTTTTATAGAGTTAAGTTAGGGTAGGTTAGGGTCCCTCACACGGTTTGCAGCTTGACGTGCTATGAGGGCTTGTGTACATCAGTGATGCTGAGAGCAACTCCACTGCTACTTAACAACTACTGCTGGGGTCACCCATAGTGGACCGGTCTCAGCTGAGATGCCAGACCAAGACAAACCACCTGATTCTGGACAGCAGTAGATAGGCCAGAAGATCACAGTCTCGTGACAACGGCAACAACACCAGCATTACCTGAATGGAAGAAACTTCACTCTGATTATAAATGTGGAAGTCGCAAATGGATCGATGGAAGCAACTGTTCAAAGAAAACGAGAAAACAAAAACTGGTTTATAATATTGGTAAAGGGAAACGATAAGTCTTGCGTTCATTCTTCAGCGCTCAGCCAATCAAATTTGAGGGCTGGTTATTAAATCATGCATAATAAAATAAAATAAAATAAAATAAATATTATATAATAAAATAAATATAATATAATATAAAATAATATAATATAACATGACATAACATAATGTAATTGCTTAAATGCGTAAAGTAAATCACATCTGAAATCACTTCTAAACCTGAAACGATTTGCACATGATAACGTAAATATTAGAGCAGTGAAAAGAATTAAATTACTTAAATACTACAATTACTGTTTATAACAGGCAAACACTATAACATTAATCTGAACTTAATAAAACAGAAGCTCTGTAATGTGCTTGTGAAAATCTGCATTTTAAATATAAAAACTAGTGCTGAGTTAATTAAAATATTTAATTACGCATAATCGCAAATTTGTAAAGTGCTGAAATGACTTTTTTTGTTAGTATTAAAATGCATTTATTTCCTTCTTAAGAATCCAAAATATTTTAAACATTTTTTCAAACAAAGACTTACTAAAATAAAAAATGAAATATACTGAAAAACTAAAACTATCCAACACTACTTTAGTGTTTTCAATCTAACAATCAAATCTTAAATCTCTCAAAATTCAAAATATTGCTATGTGGTTGCAAAAGTGTGAAAATAATAAAAATCCATTCATTATTCATTTTATTGTCCTTTGTCTGTGTTTCATTTCTAATGTCTGATTACAGTATGTTTTAATGTATCTTTACACATCAAGACATAAGGTAATATATTATTCTGATTGCCCTTAAAGGGATCATTCACCCAACATAAAAGAAGATATTTTGAAAAAATGTAGGTGTTGTTCTGTTCATTTTAAGTCAATGTTGTCTAATGCTTTTTTGGACCCCATTGACCTTTATTGTGTGGACAAAAACAGATGAATCATTCTTCAAACTATCTTGGAATGCCATGAGGGTGAGTAAATGATGACAGACTATTCATTTTTGACTGAACTGTCGTTTTAATGTCTATGAGTTTGATTTCCTTAAGGCAGAATCTAGATGGACAGAGAAAGACACTTTAGACATGAGCAGACTGTACTTAAATATATACCCAGCCAACACACCCATGTGGGACCCAGGTGGGTCTGATGTGGGTTGCCTAAGTGGGGCCCAGACAGTTTTGTCCTCGGTTTCCATGTAGGCCCCACATGGGTTAGCCCAGATGAAATGAATACTGCGCAGTGTGCACACTGAATCAGTGTTGGAGTTAATGAGATAATGAAGTGATTGAGTGATGACTGAACATTAATGATGAACACCTGCTGTTGACAAGCCGAATCAATGAAGAAAAGATGAACAACAAGAACAGAAACTACAGCTTCAGCCACAGTCTTAGATGAAATCAACTGAAGGTAAAAGACATTCAATCTCTGAAGATCTGATTAATCAACTCCACAAACAGCAATACCAGATTCACTTATTACTGACCAGACTGACTTTATTTTCACATGTCTACAGAAGCTCTTATTGAGAATTAACAGAGGTTTAGATGTTGTTTTACTGGTCAAGAAAAATTATGCCACCATCATAGTGGTCAGGGTTTGTTTTAGTTGGGATAGTTACCCTTTTATGACTTACATATGACTGATTACAATAGTGTTTTACAGCAAACACTAATACATTGCTGAATTAAAATTATAACAAAGAAGATTAGCTTGATTTTTCTGCTTGAGAACCATTTCAAGTCAAGATGATCATCTACTAAAAAAAAAAAAAAAAAATCTAAGACAGACGCCACCATAACTGTTCAGTGCTAAAAAAGGGCAACTATTACCTCTCAGGCTTATACATGAAAACATTGCATACAATCCTCAACAGTGGTGACAATAATTATTCATACTGCAGTGCATGATGGGAGTTTTGTCCTATGGTGATACCCAGCATGAATTGTTGAGATTTATATGCTGATTCTTGATGTCTGTTTGTGTCGGGGGGGCATATGTCCTGTTGGGGTATCGGGACAGGGGCCACGGGGGTCACTTTGCCCTTGATTTCACCCTGGACTCCGCCCTGGCCGTCGGAGTCCTCAGCTCCGCCCATGGCTCCCCCTGGACTTCGACCTGGCCTTCTGAGTCCTTAACTCCATGACTCTGCCCTGGCCGCTGGAGTCCCCAGCTCCAGCCATGACTCCACCCTGGACTCTGCCCTGGCCACTGGAGTCTCTAACACAGCCCTTGACTCCGCCATGGCTGCCGGAGATCCCAGATACACCCTAAAGGTCACCTGAACTGCCTACTCCCGTCAACGACCTCCAGGATGCCCGCCCCCCCTTCCGGGAGGGGGAGGTAATGCTACATGTATATCTGTTATGAACTGTTTGTTTCTTGTTCCACACGTGCTTTGTGTTTTGGAATTTGTTCCCGCCACTCGTTTGTATAATCATATTCAGCTGTGTCTCATTAATTACCCTGTTTCTCCCATTGTCTTAACCTGTATATAACCCCTGTGTTCCCATCAGTCATTGTCCGAGCTCGTTTATGTGTAGACGTGTTTTGTATCCTGTTCATTGTAAACTCCTGCATCTCAAATAAAGACTATAATAAATATCTATCTATGTCTCTGTGTCTCCTTGAAACATGACTCCTAACAGAAACAAGTGTGAGCCTTTTAGGATTTATAGTAAAATTATTAAATATTCCATTATCATTGTTTTGGTTAGAAAAAGAACGTTTAAAATGTTCAGTCCCAAAATTCATAAGCCCACAATAAACCAAGTATTTTTCAAATTTAAAAAATCACTTAGAAATTTCTTAGGAAACATCATGGTCAGACATATTAACCAGTGGGAGAGCATACATTCTTACTCATAATTAAAATAAAAAATATATCTGAAATCAGGAGTACAGTGGGTACAGAAAGTATTCAGACCCCTTAAATTTTTCACTCTTTGTTATATTGCAGCCATTTGCTAAAATCATTCATTTAATCTATAATTTAAGTTTTTTTCCCCTCATTAATGTACACACATCGCCCATATTGACAGAAAAAAACAGAATTGTTGACATTTTGGCAGATTTATTAAAAAAGAAAAACTGAAATATCACATGGTCCTAAGTATTCAGACCATTTGCAGTGACACTCAATATATTTAACTCAGATGGACAGCACCCATTTCTTCAGATCATCCTTGAGATAGTTCTACATCTTCATTTGAGTCCAACTGTGTTTGATTATACAGATTGGACTTGATTAGGAAAGCCACACACCTGTCTATATAAGACCTTACAGCTCACAGTGCATGTCAGAGCAAATGAGAATCTTGAGGTCAAAGGAACTGCCTGAAGAGCTCAGAGACAGAATTGTGGCAAGGCACAGATCTGACCAAGGTTACAAAAAAAATTCTGCTGCACTTAAGGTTTCTAAGAGCACAGTGGCCTCCATAATCCTTAGATGGAAGATGTTTTGGACCACCAGAACCCTTCCTACACAGTAAAAACCCCAGAGTTAAATCAACTCTGCTCAGATAACATTTGGTTCCTCTCTAAATAGTGTTAAAGTAACACTGAAGCAGAGTTAAAGTCAATGAGATAATTGAGCAATTAATTAAGTGATGATTGAACATTAATGATAAACACCTGCTGTTAACAAGCAGAATCACTGAAGAAAAGAGAAACACAAGAACTACAACTGACTTCAAACACAACCTCCGATGAAATCAACTGAAGATAAAAGACATTAAACCTGTGAAGATCTGATTAATCAACTCCACAAACAGCATTACCAGATTCACTTATTACTGACCAGACTGACTTTATTTTCACATGTCAACAGAAGCTCTTATAGAGAATTAACAGAGGTATAGATGTTGTTTTATTGATCAAGAAAAATATGAAATAAAAAATGACACCACCATCATGGAGATCAGAGTTTGCTTTAGTTGGGCTCTTGACCCTTGATTTATTATGTTAGATTTTTCTCTGTAGTAACATATGACTTGTCGTGAAGTAGTGAAATCACTGCATTATGAAGCGCACATGTTAGTTGCTTTTATGTGATGATTTATTCATTGTGAAATTGCATTCAAAGCTATTAACTATATGTTTTGTTATATTTTTAAACCAGAAGCACAATAAAACTGGTCAATTAAAGCCTTCGACACACATTTTTCATCTTTTAAGAATAACTTTTGGTGTTGTATGCTAACTGTGAAATCTCCCGAAAACAGAAATTCCTTTCAATTTTTGATTCTGAACAATGCTCACAGATAACAACTCAGTAACTAATAAAAATAAAAAAGGAGTAATAGGGCAACCCTGCCTAACACCAAGCTATACATCAAATCTGTGAGAAGTGTCAAAATTAATAACAATTATTTATTCCTTTATAAAACATAGAAATAGTGGAAATAAAGGATCCCCAAAACCAAACAACTTAAGTGATTTTAAAAGAAAATGGTGTTCAATTGTGCAAAAGGCTTTGTAAATATCAAGAAAGAGAACAAGACCTCGAGAGTGCTTGAGTTAGATGGGTTTTGTTTTCTTTTCTTTGGTGCCACTCGTGTCCTCCCTGGTTTATCATCTTTGTTTTTATATACAATATTTACATAAATATAGAATTTTTTTTTTTCCTATGTTGTTATTCCATCATCTTTATTATTACGGCTATTGTCACTTGTTTTCCCAAACTTGTTTTTCAATTCCCTTGAATGTAAAATAAACAACCACGAACTGGCCGTTTGTGTAGCGTGTTGTCTCTTGCCACCGTCACCGCCACTCATAGCGATCACAATCTTGTGTTGTTTCTTCTGACCCTAGACTAAAACTTGGAAGTCGTAAGCACCTGACCCAAGAAAACATTCAGAAAAAAAGACGAGTTTTTGTCAAACTGTCATCAAAGATCATGACATCTTATTATGTTTGTACTGACAAAACATATACAGTATAAAACTCTTGGGTTCAAATAACACAACCAACACTCAGGGATACTGGGGGCTATTCCAAAAAGCAGGTTATGTGACATACCTGGGTAAGTTTAAGGGTAAGTAGGCGGATAACCTCAGCTTTCAGTTCCAAAAACGGAGGTAAGTTTCAAGGTATGTAAGTAGCCATAGCAACTTAAGCTCTGAACATAACCTGCTCCGGGGCAGGTTTAGTTTCAGGGTTAGTTTGTTTCAGAGAGGTGACGGAGCATGGCATGCCCTTTTGAAGACGATCCAGTGGATGTGAAAGCACAGATTATACGGAATATTCTCTGCCGGTGATAAGACCCCGGGTGATAAGACCCCGTATCGATGTGTTTTCATATTTGGAGAGTTACTGTTTTTCAAAAGATTTGTTAATTTATTTAACAAATCTTTTTAAATCTTACATATCAAACGTGACACATCGTGGATCAGCACTTGACACAGAGACATTTTGTGCATTGAACTTTGAAACATTTTTACGACATTTTGTATAACGTTGGCGATGCAGAGCATGTGGGAAAGGCAACTGTGTGTTGGGCTGTTCGGACAGTATGCCTTGCATTCAAACAGTTTCTACACACTTTTGTGCAGTTCCCTGGCCATAAACCACGAGAGTCATTAAAGAGGAATTCCACAGAGAGGCGGGTTTGTCCTTTCTATGATATTCTGTGAGAGACCATTTTAGTTACATTGCACTTAATCTATCCATATATCAATACTGTATACAGCCACAGTCATTTTAAAATGTTTTTTACATAACTTTCAATTTCAGGGTTCCCAGATGTGTATTGATGGAACTCACATTCCTATTAAAGCTCCTTCAGTCAATGAAGAAGATTATGTTAATAGGAAGTCAATCCATGTGCAGGTAACAATATATTTTTGGGTGCTAAATCTTTAGGTGTTTAAACCATTAAATCGCCCTCATTACTGGTCCCCACTACACTGTAAAATCTAATTAGACTAAATAAAAGAAATTAATACTAATACTAATTAGACTCGTAAAAGAACAAAGAAACAAACTAACCATCATTGAGATCTTGCAATTGAACAAAACCGACCATCATATAAATCTCGTAACCGAACAAACCCATCAAAATCATAACCCAGCAAAACCGTTGGTCTTTGAAATCTCATAACCGAATAAATCTGACCGTCGTTAAAATCTTGTAATTGAATAAAACCAACTGACATTAAAATCTCATAAAAGAACAAAACATATTGAAATCTCTTAACTGAACAAAACTGACTGACAATGAAAATCAAATGTCATTGAAATCTCGTAAAGGAACAAAACTGACCATCACTGAAATCTCGCAAGCGAAAAAAAGTCCATCATTGAAATGCCGTAACGAAACAAATCAGACTGTCATTAAAATAAAATAAAAACAAAACTGTCATTGAGATCTCGTAACCGAACAAAACCGGCCTCACTGAAATCTCCTGAATAAAAAGGACTGTCATTGAAATCTCGTAATGGAACGAAACCCAACATTAAAAACTTGTAACAAAACAAAGCAGATGGTTTTTGAAAACTAATAAAGAAACAAATCATTGAAATTTCGTAATGAAACCAAACCGACAGTCATTAAAATTTCATAAAGGAGCAAAACCACTAATATTTGAAATCTCGTAATGGAACAAAACTGTCCATTTTTGAAATTTAACAAAAGAACAAAAACGACCATTGTTGACCTCTCATAATGGAGGAATGCTAATCTTCATTGAAACCCATGACAGGAAAAGATTAATTGCTGTTGAAATCTTGCAACTGATTAATACTACACTGACATCTAAACATGAAGAGGATAGATCATTGAAATTTCATTAAATTGACAACCCGTCCATCAATGAAACCTGACAATTCGCAATGATATTCAGCAATTAGCTGAACAAACTTAATATTTCAAGGTATTACCTACAAATCCTACATAACAATATGCAATGTCAAACAGCTATGAGTAATCAGCGTATGAATCTCAACAATCAAAAAAATCAGGTAATCAGATCAACTCCTGACATCACAAAAAGCTACTAAAATACAGAACAAAAACCACAGTAAAAAAAAAGCAAATAGTTATAATAGGACAGCTGCATAATTTACTCATGCTGTGATGCATACTGGGAGTTTTGTACTTGATTGTTCCCAGCATGCATTGTGGCATGACACTTTTGATTGTCACCATTGTTGAGATTCATGTGCTGATTCTTCATGTCTTTGTGTGTCATGTTAGAGTTTTCTTTACGTGTGATCATAGTAATAGTGTTAATGTATTACACTGTGAAGTTCCACTAACATCAACTTCTTGCTGCAAGACAGCTGTGTTTCAGCATTACAGGGCTTGTAATATGAACGCACTAAAGTAAAAGACTATCATCATGTTCATGTGGCACTTCGTCTAAACTAAAGATGTGCTATTGCTGACATTGTGGTTTGCAAAAAAATAAATAAAGATTATTCACTTAACTTACAAGATATGGCGAAAACTTTACAGACAGTGACGCGAGGCGAAGGCGCCCTCAAAGTTGCTCAGAGAAATGAAAGAGTTCTTCACAAAATGGCAGATTGTCGTTGTTTTTCGTGGTCATTTCATATTACTGTATTTAAATTTACAGTAACATGTCGCAAACTACATTGAAAGAGTATAACTTACACAGTGTAACACAGTTCTTAAATATGGGAAGAAGGAGGCAGAACATTCAACATAACTTTAATATCAAAATAAACAAAGGTCCTCTCTCGTCCTTCACTGTTATTGCTCCCCTTTTATACCTTTTATAAAATATTGGAGTATAAACCTTAAATTTCGCTATCAGCTAATAGCTATTCTAAACTAACATTCAAACTATTAGCTAGAATGAGCAAGAATGTCTGTATGCATGACAATATTAAGATATATTACTCACCACGTAACGAAGATGACGAAGCACGTTTCCAGGTCGGTAGAGAAAACAGACACGATGCACTAACATGACAGAAAAACTCTTTCAAATGGCTCTCATGCGCCCACCGCTGACAGAAATGAAGAATGTTAACCCAATCCTGAAATTTTTTTATTGTAGGATAGCAGTTTTACCCACAAAAGTTTGTGGGGTATTTTTCGCTGCCAATTTGCACTACTGTATTTAGATTACTTAGGTATTTAGACAGTTACTGATAATTTTCCAGAATGCATTGAAAATCCACAGTAACATACTGTCAACTGTGTACACAGTATGGAACTGTTGAGAATACAATAAAATACTGTGAAAACAACAAAATCTACAGTGACATACTGTATACAGCTTATACAGCAAAATACTGTTGAGAAAAACAGTTCTTGTTCTTGTTTCTCTTTTAAACAGTGATTCTGCTTGTAAAGCAGATGTTCATCAGTGTCTGAATTCATTCTTTTTTTCATTCAGTCTGTCAAGTGGACTATATTAGTGAACTAGTGTAGGGAATAGTGAATGAGGGTATAGCGTGTAATTTTGAACACAGCCTCTGAGTGTCGAATTTGAGCGTTTTTAATTCACAGTGTGTTGCTGTAGGCTACTTTCTAGAAATGGCAAATATTACCCAGAATGCATTGTTTATATGGCATATTACTGTTTTAATGGAAAACAGCATGTTACTGTCAAAATTTGGCTGTTTTTTTACAGTAATTTTTTACAGTGTATTAGTTTTTAAACTTAAATGGTTTAAAGCAATTAGTTCCCTCAAATGGTTTGAGTTGAGTTAACTTATTGGGTTTTAAAGTGTAGGTGTGAATGTGTTTGTGTGAATCCTGTGATGGGCTGGCCATCCATTAATGGTGTTTCCCTTGTGGTTGTGCTTGTGGTTAGGTTAGGCTCCAGCTCCCCACGACCTTAAGAATAAAGTGGTTTGTAAAATGAATGGATGGATAATTCTAATCTTGGATATACTATTTAGGATGAATAGTAAGTGAAATGGGATATAGGGAAGTGTGGTTGCATGCAAACATCAATTTCAGTTGGACTAAAGCAATAATTTGTCTTTTGAAAATGTAAGGTAAATTCCTGTGAGTCCAAATTAAATCTAGTGAAATATTGTGTTTTTTTTTCTTTGTGAAGGTATAACAATCCTAATGCGATCGTAGGTTGGCTTCGCCCAGCAATAACCTACAGTACATATACACATTAATCAGACTAAAATGGCATCTGTGTTGTATGCTCACTGTCTGTAAGAGGTGATGTGCGGCATGTATGTAATCCTTCAAGTATTCGAATATACACTCACCTAAAGGATTATTAGGAACACCATACTAATACTGTGTTTGACCCCCTTTTGCCTTCAGAACTGCCTTAATTCTATGTGGCATTGATTCAACAAGGTGCTGATAGGATAGCATCTTGCAGTTGATGGAGATTTGTGGGATGCACATCCAGGGCATGAAGCTCCAGTTCCACCACATCCCAAAGATGCTCTATTGGCTTGAGATCTGGTGACTGTGGGGGCCATTTTAGTACAGTGAACTCATTGTCATGTTCAAGAAACCAATTTGAAATGATTCGAGCTTTGTGACATGGTGCATTATCCTGCTGGAAGTAGCCATCAGAGGATGGGTACATGGTGGTCATAAAGGGATGGACATGGTTAGAAACAATGCTCAGGTAGGCCGTGGCATTTAAAAGATGCCCAATTGACACTAAGGGGCCTAAAGTGTGCCAAGAAAACATCCCCACACCATTACACCACCACCACCAGCCTGCACAGTGGTAACAAGGCATGATGGATCCATGTTCTCATTCTGTTTACGCCAAATTCTGACTCTACCATTTGAATGTCTCAACAGAAATCGAGACTCATCAGACCAGGCAACATTTTTCCAGTCTTCAACTGTCCAATTTTGGTGAGTTTGTGCAAATTGTAGCCTCTTTTTCCTATTTGTAGTGGAGATGAGTGGTCTTCTGCTGTTGTAGCCCATCCGCCTCAAGGTTGTGCGTGTTGTGGCTTCACAAATGCTTTGCTGCATACCTCGGTTGTAACGAGTGGTTATTTCAGTCAAAGTTGCTCTTCTATCAGCTTGAATCAGTCGGCCCATTCTCCTATGACCTCTAGCATCAACAAGGCATTTTCGCCCACGGGACTGCCGCATACTGGATGTTATTCCCTTTTCACACCATTCTTTGTAAACCCTAGAAATGGTTGTGCGTGAAAATCCCAGTAACTGAGCAGATTGTGAAATACTCAGACTGGCCCGTCTGGCACCAACAACCATGCCATGCTCAAAATTGCTTAAATCACCTTTCTTTCCCATTCTGACATTCAGTTTGGAGTTCAGGAGATTGTCTTGACCAGGACCACACCCCTAAATGCATTGAGGCAACTGCCATGTGATTGGTTGATTAGATAATTGCATTAATGAGAAATTGAACAGCTGATCGATTGCTCCTGTCTGCCTCGCTGCTGAATTGTTTGAGTCTGTTGCTCCGTATAGCTTTGTTTTGAATCTATTTATTGTCATTGTTTGCTGTCTACTTTATCTTCACTATATATCTGATATTGTCTTATATTGCCTATCACATTAATCTGACATCGCTAGTTTTTAATATTTTAATCTAAATCACCATCACAACGCGTTAGCATTACGCTAGTTTGTGTTATCCGTGCCCATCGTCATTTCTGTCGCGCTCTCCTTTTTCTACAAGTTCATCAAACAACTGGTAAGTCGGATCGGTCTACAAACACGGTAAGCCATGTCATCTTCTCCTTTCATTGTTACTTGCACTGCCTGTCACATGCATAGTATAGCTTTTTCTGTCAGCGATGAGGCATTCACATGTCATAAATGTAGGGAAATAGTCAGGCTGACAGAGAAAATCTTAGAATTAGAGACACGCATCCAAACTTTAATTGAGGATAGTAAGAATGCAAGGGCTTCAGATACTGTTTTGGATGCGACTAGCTTAGCGAACTCCGTACATTGTTCGGTTCCGGCTGTAGAGCCCGTGCAGCAGGGCAACTTTATGACTGTGAGGCGGCCTAGTCGTGGGAAAAAACACCACTCTTCCGTTCCGATTAGAACATCAAACAGGTTCTCCCCACTCAGTGACGCACCCACTGAGAATCCTGTTGAAAGTGCCCTAGTTATTGGCGATTCTATTACACGGAATGTGAAAATAGAGACACCAGCCACCATAGTCACATGTTTGCCGGGAGCCAGAGCGCCTGACATCAAAGCAAATTTAAAAGTGCTGGCTAATGCTAATCGTAAATACTCTAAGGTTGTTATTCACGTCGGCGCTAATGATGTTCGACTTTGCCAGTCGGAGATCACCAAAATTAACATTAAAGAGGTGTGTGAAATCGCACGTATGATGTCAGACACTGTAATTTTTTCTGGACCCCTTCCTACTCGTAGGAGTGATGAGATAATTAGCAGACTTTCATCACTCAATGGCTGGCTGTCTAAGTGGTGTCCACAGAATAATATAGGTTTCATAGACAATTGGAAAAGTTTTTGGGGCAGACCTGACCTGTTGAAAAGAGATGGTATTCATCCCTCCTGGGGTGGTGCCGCTCTTCTCTCTAGTAATATGGCACATAGTCTTAGAGCTCAACCTTGACTAACTGGGGCCCAGGTCAGGAAGCAGACAGACTGGCTAAACCGACCGTCTGCTAGCTGTCTCACGTCACAGAATTCAGATAAATCCCAACACATAGAGACTCTTTCACCTAGATATCATCACATAGAGACTGTGTCTGTACCCCGAACTAATAAATACAGAAAACTTCCAAACCCATTTACGGGTGATAATTTAATTGATGTTCAACAAGTAGTAAACAGAGATTATAAAGATAATATGATAAAGCTTGGGTTGCTGAATATTCGATCCCTTTCTTCAAAAGCACTTATTGTAAATGATATTATCACAGAAAATAATCTAGATGTGCTGTGTTTGACAGAAACCTGGCTAAAACCAGACGATTACATTACTTTAAATGAGTCTAGCCCTCAAGGTTACTATTATCGACAGGAACCTCGTCAGAAAGGTAAAGGGGGAGGTGTTGCTGTTATCTATAGTAATATCTTTAGTATTACTCAAAAGTCTTTCAAATATATCTCTTTTGAAGTGATGGTGCTCTATGTAACGTTATATAATGTAAGTGACAAATCTCATTTGAAATTTGTGTTGGCTACTGTATGCAGGCCACCAGGGCACCATACAGATTTTATCAAAGAATTTGCTGATTTTCTCTCGGAGTTAGTACTGGCTGTGGATAAAGTCCTTACTGTTGGTGATTTTAATATACATGTAGATAATGAAAAAGATGCTTTGGGATTGGCATTAACAGATATTTTAAGCTCTATTGGAGTTAGACAACACGTGTCAGGACCCACTCATTGTCGTAATCATACTCTAGATCTAATATTGTCCCATGGAATCAATATTGATGCCGTTGAAATTCTGCAGCAGAGCGATGACATCTCAGATCATTATCTAGTCTCATGCGTGCTACATTTAACCAAGGCTGGAAAACCGCCTGTCTGCCATAAATATGTTAGAACAATCACTTCTACCACTAAAAACTGCTTTATAAATAATCTTCCTGATCAGTTTCATCAACTTAGCAAACCAGACAGCTTAGAAGAACTCGATGTTGCAACAGAAACTATTGACGCTCTCTTTTCCAACACTCTAGACTCTGTCGCTCCTTTGCACTTAAAAAAGATTAAGGATATTAGTCCAACGCCATGGTATAACGAGCACACTCGGGCCCTTAAGAGAGCAGCAAGAAAAATGGAGCGCAGCTAAAACTAGAACTTTTTCGGATTTCATGGAGAGAGAAAATGATGGAGTACAGAAAGGCCATAAAAACCGCTAGATCTGCTTATTTTTCAAATCTTTTAGAAGAAAATAAACACAACCCTAAGTATTTATTTAATACAGTGGCTAAATTAACGAGAAATACAGCCTCAACTTCTGATGTTTCCAAACAGCACAGCAGTAATGACTTTATGAACTTCTTTACTTGCAAGATTGACAACATTAGAGAGAAAATTATAGCCATGCAACTGTCTACTACAGTATCACATCAGACAGTGGATTTTAGCATCCCTGAGGAAAAATTCCATTCATTCGCTGCTATAGGAAAGGAAGAATTGTCTAAACTTATTAAATCATCAAAATCAACAACATGTATCTTAGACCCTATACCGTCTAAGCTATTGAAAGAGATGCTTCCAGAGGTCATAGATCCTCTTCTTAAGATCATTAATCTTTATTACTAGGTTACGTACCGAAAAATTTTAAGCAGGCTATTATCAAACCTCTTATTAAAAAACCACAACTTGATCCTGGTGAATTAGTCAATTACAGACCAATTTCCAATCTACCTTTTCTGTCAAAAATACTAGAAAAGGCAGTATCATCTCAACTTAGTTCCTACTTGGAAAGAAATGGTATCTGTGAGGATTTCCAGTCAGGATTTAGACCGTACCATAGTACTGAGACTGCTCTCATTAGAGTTACAAATGATTTGCTCTTATCATCAGATCGTGGTTGTATCTCTCTATTAGTGTTACTAGACCTCAGTGCTGCTTTTGACACTATCGACCACAATATTCTTTTGAATAGACTAGAAAATTATGCTGGAATTAGTGGAATTGCATTGGCATGGTTCAAATCATACTTATCTGACCGTTATCAGTTTGTAGTAGTAAACGAAGAGATGTCATTTCGATCACAAGTTAAACATGGAGTACCACAAGGCTCAGTTCTAGGACCGTTGCTTTTCACTCTGTACATGCTACCCTTGGGAGATGTCATTAGGAAGCATGGCATTAGCTTTCACTGTTACGCTGATGATACTCAGCTCTATATTTCCTCGCGCCCTGACGAAACCTACCAATTCTCAAAATTAACAGAATGCGTAGCTGATATAAAAAATGGATGACTAGTAATTTCCTACTACTAAATTCAGAAAAAACAGAGATTCTAATTATTGGACCAAAAACTTCTGCACATAATAACCTAGAATACTGTCTAACACTTGATGGCTGCTCTGTTAAGTCGTCTTCGTCAGTTAGGAACCTGGGTGTGCTCTTTGATACCAATCTTTCATTTGAATGCCACATTTCTAGCATATGTAAAACCGCATTCTTCCATCTTAAAAATATATCTAAATTGCGACATATGCTCTCAATGACAAATGCGGAACAGCTAGTTCATGCGTTTATGACCTCGAGACTAGATTACTGTAATGCTCTACTGGGTGGTTGCCCTGCTCGCGTGATCAACGAATTACAGCTGGTCCAAAACGCAGCTGCTAGAGTCCTTACTAGAACCAGGAAGTATGAACATATTAGCCCGGTTCTGTCAAAACTGCACTGGCTCCCTATTAAACATCGTATAGATTTTAAAATCTTGCTAATTACTTACAAAGCACTAAATGGCTTAGCTCCCCAGTACCTGAGTGAGCTCTTAATGCATTATAGTCCTTCGCGTCTATTACGATCTCAGAATTCTGGCCAGTTGTTAATACCTAGAATATCAAAATCAACCGCAGGCGGTAGATCCTTTTCCTATTTGGCACCTAAACTCTGGAACAATCTTCCTAGCATTGTTCGGGAAGCAGACACACTCTGTCAGTTTAAATCTAGACTAAAAACGCATCTATTTAACCTGGCATACATATGACGCACTATAAACTTTTGTCTTCATATCCGTTAAAGGATTGTTAGGCTGCATAGATCAGGTCAGCCGGAACCGGGAACACTTCCTATATCACCAGATGTACTCGTTACATCGGAAGAAGAATGGCATCTACGCTAATTTTTTTTTGTCTCTCTGCTTATCCCGAGGTTTACCAATTAACATGATTGGCTGGATCCGGGCCGTGTTCGGGTCGGACGGGGAACCTGTGCCTGTGTGCGGCAGCAATGTGGCCCTGTGGTGTCGGCGGAGACTATGTTAACTAGCTCATCCTTTGTGAAGACCTTACCGACTCATCAGCCAGTGGCACATATCCCAACAAACCGTCCCATACCGGCGTGATCAAAAAGATCTTAAACTAGATGGAACTAGATTAAATATTTTGACTGTTGCGATTCCAAATCGGTTTAATGACCTGTAACTCTGCCTGAGTATCGGACAAGTGTTCACTGTTGGCCAGAGGAGAACTGGCCCCCCGACTAAGCCTGGTTTCTCCCAAGGTTTTTTTCTCCATTTGTTGGAGTTTTGGTTCCTTGCCGCTGTTGCCTTTGGCTTGCTTAAGTTGGGGACACTTGCTTGATATTCAGCAGTGTTTTTGATATGCCTGCATTGGCACCGTTGTATGCGAACTGAGCTGAGCTGGGACGATTACGTCACTGTTTTTCTCCAGTGCTGATTTACATAAATTAACCAGACTAATAACTATTGATATTTGCAACGGAATGAATCAATAATATATAGAATAGGCTGCACAATGACACCATTCTCTTATTAATGTAAAGCTGCTTTGCCACAATTCGCATTGTAAAAAGCGCTATATAAATAAAGATGACTTGACTTGACTTGATTGGTCAAGGACCACACATGAGAACGTTTGACTGACATGTAACGCAACCAATCACAGTTCGTTTTGTTCCGTGTCAGATTTAGGGGCGTTAAACTGTTCCTAATAATCCTTTAGGTGAGTGTACATTGTCTCATGTATACTTTGACAGAGAGATAATGATAGTGTAGATTAGTGTATTTTGGCTATGAAAAATATTTCTGTAGGACAATTATAACTGGGCATGTGAACATGGTTAGTGTTTTTAGAACTGCATTTTTTCTTGACAAACTTAAGGGTACAATACGCAATAATGGGGTCTCTATCAACATATTAATCTTCTTATACAGCTTATCATATTGTCTCGAGTTAAAGAAATTAAGTTGTATTGTACACTGATTTATTTATTTATTTTATCATTATTTTTCTATAGTGTACTAAGATCTCTCCAATCTAAACAGAGTACTGTAATCCTATAAATCTTTAATCGATCTGAAACGCACAATAAATTTCACATTTGTATTCTGAAGATGCTGGTCGCTGTGATATTGTTTAAAATTGACTTTCAGTAGACATAACCAATCAGCGAATGAACAATTTAGCATCAATTACAAAAATTAAGCTTTTTGAAACCTCAGTGCGCACACAACTCTGTGTAAAAATGTCTGTTGCTGTTTAATATTATGATGTGCTGTTTAATTTTCAGATGTTTTTTAATTAAAAAAGCAATAATTTTCTATTGCATTTGTTTGCTTTGTTATAATAACACTTGTTGAATTTGTGGTGGTCAGATTGAGTGTCGAGAGAAATGCAACTAAAATTGTTCAGACAGGTATTGTCATTATTTCAAGTGTTGTTCATATTCCACTGATAACATCAACAAACAGCTCAAAGATCACAGAATGTAGTTTATTATGGAAGGTCAGCCATGAAACCAGAAATGACATGCAAGGATTGATCACAGAGACCTGGGATATATTACTACATATCTGAGAAATATTCTGAAATCTTTCCTTTGAGATCATTTCAGGTTCACTAGAAAAAAATCAAATAAATGGTGGATTCTTGATAACAGGCTAGTTACATCTTACTTAGCACTAATAAAGTGACAAGCGTTTGCTATTTTATGTTTGTTGACCTAATCATAATGTCAGAGAGAGCCTTTTAACATAAACCGACATTAATATTGTTCTTCAGTGTTGTTTAGAAAACCATTGCGTTCTCATACGTGCATGACGCTACCCGCGTCTCTTTAGCTTCATTTGTTGAGGCGATTTTGCTTATAGACGGTCAGAGAGAAATAATGGTGGACGTTCGCGTAAATCGAAGGCTTTAAGACCAAGTAGAAAGGCTCTGCCTACGACATCCAGGGAATCACACCCAGTAGTGGCGGAACACCACGACTTTGCCAATAGTCATAAACTAAGAAGTATACGAAGGTAAGAATACTAAGCACTTTAGAAGCTTTTAATTTTCTTGACCGATCATTCAGAATAATAAAAAGAGTGAACTGACCAATCAACCCAGCGTTAAAGCTGTTGACACAATTAGACGTGTAGTTATTACCCTGTTGATTTAATTTGTCTAGTTACAAAGTTGAGTTTGCAATGTGCTACCGTTTAGGCAAGTACTAATAGGCTTGCATTGTATTGGGAAATATCCCTTACAAGAAAAAAAAAATTAAGCATGGTTACTCCAAGAAAAAAAAACAATAACAAAAAAAAACATGGTTAATATAGTTAGACCACGGTAACCACATATTGTTTTACACTAACCATAGTTTAACCATACCTGTTGTATAACTGTACAAATGGTTATCAATCAAAAAAAACAAACAAACAAACAAACAAACAAAAAAAACATGGTTACCACACTTTTATATTAAAACCCTGGTTAGCCTAATTTGCGTAAGGGATGTTGTGGTATATTTGACCAGACGAAGAAAAGCAGATCTGCTCTCGGATTGATTTCAATCTAAATACAATTTTTAAACAATAATCATAATAACAATTGTATACGGGCATAAACAAGTGTTATTATAGCGGCATATTTATACAGGTGAATGTACGGATGCGGAAGGGCATGATATTAAGGGACCATCTGAAAATTTTACCCACTGCGTTAAAACCGACAGTTAAAGCGGCATTACGTCAGTATAAATAACCTTTGCCAACAAGGAGCGACACAAATAAACACTACATATTTTTTTTTGCTTGCTTTTATATATATATGTATATATATATATATATATATATATATATATATATATATATATATATATATATATATATATAATTTTCTTTTATTGGTTGTTCTTTTGGAAATGCTTCTCTTTCTGGAATGTAGCCTTTTTTGTATATTCCTATTAAAATCTATTAACAAGAGCACGTTTAAATTAAAGGATTTATACTTTCACTAATTTGATGGTGATTTATTTATAAATAATTCATTATTTGGCCCACCTTTGTTTCGTAACATATTAGCAGATGTTCACAATATGACAAATTTGCTGAAATGATGTAGGCATACACTTTACTGGCATATATTGCTATAGCATTGTATGGAACTACATTCATGTAAAGTAAAAACAGTCTCGTATCTGCCAATATGGCTCTTAATTAGGGCATGGTGCATTTCCATTTTTCACCACAGATTTACATTGGAACAATGTAAAACGCCATTGAGCTTGGGAAGCCTGCAGCACCCTCTGCCATGCTTAGTACTTTACATAGCCAACCTGTCTAACAAAGCCATGCGCTAAATTTTAATAAATATCCATCTCACTGTATGACTTAATATAGTCTAGAAACTCTGAAAAATATGTCAAAAATCATAAAAGAAATATTCCAATCACTTCCATGCTTGGAAATGGACTGGATGAAAAATGGTCTCTGACTACCCCTAATAGACTCTGGCCAGTCCAGTTCCAATCATGGAAGTCCTAAGTCCTGCTTAATGTTTTCTCGTTGAATATCCTCTTTCACTTGTGAATACATCACTTTGCAGAAGTTAAATGCGAACACTGTTGACTCTAAAAAACTATTTAATGTTCTACATGCAGTCCCTGCATCAGTTTGGCAGTTAAGGGATAGTTCACCCAAAAATTTAAATTCTGTCATCATTTACTCACCCTCAAGTTGTTTCAAATCTTTATTAATTTTATTTCTTCTGCTGGACACAAAAGAAGATTTTTTGAAGAATATGGGAACCATACAGTACGGAGCCCTGCACATGACATGCAAGATAAAAAATTAAATTGTGCGCATGATTTATAATACTAATAATTATTAATTACTAATTACTAATTAATTATTATTATTAATAATAATAATAATAATAATAATTCGTTTTTCTGGGTACTCAAAGCGCATTACATATAGAAGTCTATATCCTATATATATTCCTATATACCTTAAAATCAACCTCCACCAATGTGCAGCATCCACCTGGATGATGCGACGGCAGCCATATTGCGCCAGAAAGCCCACCACACACCAGTATATTGGTGAAGAGGAGTCAGAGAGATGAAGCCAATAAGTATATGGGGATGATAAGGAGGCCATGATGGACAGAGGCTAATGGGCAAATACTATTTCATTCCCTCAATTTACTCAATTGTGTGCATGATGTATAAATCAAGGGAACGAATTAGTAAATCGTATGCACGATTTAGCCTACTATTTTTTCCCTGCATTTCCTCTGTAGAATCAAACAGAGAGGCCCATTGACCTCCGTAGTATGGAAAAAAAAATACAATGGAAGTCAAAAGGGGCCATCAACTCTTTGGTTAAGGATATTCTTGGAGTTTTACAATACTTGTTTATATATTGATCTCAGGAACGTTCAAATGTCAGCCAACCAGGAAGCACAATCAGATGAACTGCTGGCTCTAGCGAGCATATATGATGAAGAGGAGTTTGACAAGACAGAATCAAGGCACAGCGGCAAGATCCATCTGTGCCTTGAGCTTCCTCCTAACTTCAGACTGCTAGTAAAGGGTAAGATTTTCTAAAAGTTTTGTTAAAAAAAGAAATACATTTAAGCCTTTTTTCTTAAAAGTGGAATGATTTTTTTCGTGCAACTGCAATTTTTTCACTCAAAAACGGAGGTACATAAGCTCAGATCAATGAGGCCTAAGATCAAAAAGTTCCAAAAGGAAATACAAAACCTGTCCTAATTGAAAGAAAACAAGTTGACAAAAAGATTACTTCCAATATTTGGTGATAATGTAATGTGAGAGAGATTTATAAGCTATTTTTTGTGCCACAAGTGGGAAAAAAGTACAAAATTTATCCCCCCCAAAATTTGGGAACTAGTAGTACAATCCCTGTGTGAGCAAAGTCAGTAAGTTTTAGTGCAATGCGATAACATCAACTAACAGTTTTTGGAAAAAGAAAATCAAGATGACCCAAACACAACATAAGGGTTTTTAATCGCAAAAGTCACAAGTAACTTTTTTATTAAGTTTATTTATTTGATTATATATCACAATTATATAACTTTGGTTAACTTCAATTAACTTTGGTGATATTGCATGTGTTCCTTTTATGTGGTCTTTATGAGCTTATGTTTTGTGCATATTTTTCATAGGGGAGGCATGCGTAGAGTGTGGAATATCCTTTCTACCCCCCTTGGTTCTGAGTTTTGAACTACCTACAGACTACCCTTCATCATCGGCTCCAGTTTTTACAATAAGCTCCAAATGGCTTTCAAGACTCCAGGTTTGCATTTTATTATTGATTTGAGCTTGTGTAATTATTATAAACTTGTTTGTTCTTTTATTTTTGAACATGCGATTGGTATAATGATAAAGGCCTAACCATTAAGATAATCTCTGCTCAATTAATAAGTTATTTAATGTCTAAAAGATCACTGCACTTTGCAAGAGGCTGGACGAACTTTGGGAAGAGAACAGGGGCAATGTAATTATTTTTACCTGGATCCAGTTTCTAAAGGAAGAAACTCTGGAATTTCTGAACATCCAGTCTCCACTCGAGATCCAAACCAGTGGTGGGCAGCCACAATGTGAACCTGGTCAGAACCAAGCAGTAGACACTGCTGTAGAAAAGAGTAAAGTGCAAGAGTTGGACCAACGAGCAGTTCAAGAAGTTGACCCTCACACAGATATACTAACCCAGCTGCTGGATTTTAATGAAGCTCAGAAGCAGAAGGTGTTTGATGGCAAGGTTTTTTGCTGTGGAATCTGCTTCTCTGAGAATCTGGGTTCCAACTCTTTGCTCTTCAAAGAGTGTCAGCATGTCTACTGCAAGGCCTGTGTGAAGGAATACTTTCAGATCCAGATTAGAGATGGCAAAGTCCAGTGCCTTACCTGCCCTGAGCCCGAGTGTATGTCCATGGCCTCTCCTGCACAGGTACTTTTTCTTTTGTGTTTGTTCCTGAGTGTGAGCCATGAATAGGTTTCCACTTTTAAGCACTTTAGCTGTTTGAACAGTAGTTTAAGACCAACTAACGCCACTATACTGCTGATATACTTTAGGTGAAACTTCTCGTGGGTGAAGATGAATTTGCCCACTATGACCGCCTCCTTCTGCAGTCGAGTCTGAACCTAATGGCAGATGTTGTTTATTGTCCACGCATGAGTTGCTGCATGGCTGTGATGATCGAGCCTGACACCAACATGGGCATCTGCCCCTCATGCCAATTTGCCTTCTGTACCCTCTGCAAACGAACATACCATGGCCTCTCTCGCTGCAAAGAATGTAAGATCACAGTGGAGTGTCATTTCATACACACAAGTACAGTAAGATCAAGTCAATTTTATTTGTATAACGACTTACATTTATACATTTAGCAGGTACTTTTATTCAAAGCAACAATAGAGAAAGGAATTTGTCACAGAGCCAACAATATTCATAGTATATAAAAGGCAGGTTTATTAGAAAGCTAAAACAAGCTAAAACAGATTTGAAACGCACAAAAATAATAATAATTTTTTTTGCGTCTATAACCAGTGTTGGAGAAAGTTACTTTTAAAAGTAGTGTGTTACAATATTGAGTTACTCCATAAAAAAGTAACTTATTGTGCTACTTTTATGGAAAGTAATGTGTTACATAGTTTTGCGTTACTTTTCTCACCTGGGATGGGCTTGCTTGTTTGTTTTTTAATAATAAAAAATAAATGCCCATTCACACCAAAAGTAATTCACATTACTTGCACTGTGTTACCCTCAACACTGTCTATAAGTGCCTTAGTTAAGGTTGTGGAGAGGCTCAGCAAAGGCTTAGGGCCAGTTTTACGAAACAGGGCAAATTGGCCCCAATCACATAAAAGCAGGATGGGAGTGTAAAGTTCTGCGGGTGATTTAGTGACAATGCACAATAAAAAAACACAGTTGCAGCAGCTGATTTCACACAATCTGCCAAGAGCATTGTGTCTATTGCAGCCATGTCAAGTGCAAATTGGCTGTTCTGGATGCTATTAGTATTTTAGACTCCACTTGAACAGGAGTCATCTGATGTTTTTAGGGATTACTTGCTTTTCACAATACACAGTGTTTCAAAGCAATTCTTAGTGTTGTCACTAGGTATATTATATAAGCAGACATGGGCAAAAATATTGGCACCCTTGGTAAATATGATCAAAGATGACTGTAAAAAATAAATCAGCATTGTTTATCCTTTTGATCTTTAATTCATAAAATTAGCAAAAATCTAACCTTTCATTGAAGGAAAAGAATTGAAAGTGGGGGGAAAATCACATTTTGAAATAAATGTTTTTCTCCAAAACACGTTGGCCACAATTGCATCCCAAGAATTTTTTATGAGTAAAATATCTTTGAAGTATATTACCATTCATATTGATCATGAACATGAAATTGTCCAGCCATGACTTCCTGTTCCACAGGAGTATAAACATGAGGAAACACAAAGGCCAATTTCCCGTAATCATTCATCACAATAGGTTAAACCAAAGAATATAGTGTTGATGTGCAGCAGAAAATTTTTGAGATTCACAAAATAGAAAGTGGCTGTAAGAAAATAGCTAAAACATTGAAATTCCCCATTTCCACTATCAGGGCAATAATTAAGAAGTTCTATATGTCTATATCGTCTATATGCACAGTGAGGAGAAGAGTTTGAGTGTCTCCAAGGATCACAGCTGGAGAATTGCAAAGATTAGTTGAGTCTTGAGTCTCAGAAAGCTTCTATAGTCAAATGAAACTAAAAAAAGAGCTTTTTGGCAACAAATCCACTAGATGGCTTTGGTGCACGCAGGGATAAAAAGTACCCCATGCCCACAGTTAAATATACTGCTGGATCTTTAATGATGTGGGCCTACTTTTCCGCTGGAGGTTGGACATCTTGTTCAGATACATGGTATCATGGATTCTATCAAATACCAACAGATAAAAAATCAAAACCTGGCCGTTTCTGCCAGATAGACTGCTTCTGCTAGGTTTGTTCCAAAACAAACATAAAAACCAAAACATAAAATGTGTCAATGAGCACAAAATTAAGCCTGATTATAGGTGAAGACTCAGAGCTGTGATCTTGGCAAAAGGAGGTTGCAAAAAAGTATTGAATAAAAGGGTACCAATAATTGAGACAATGTGTTTTGTAGAAAAACATATATTTTATAATGTGATTTTCCCCCCACTTTCAATTCTTTTCCTTCAATTAAAGGTTAGATTTTTGCTAATTTTATGAATTAAAGGATAAAAAATTGGATGACTTGTAATTTCCTACTACTAAATTCAGAAAAAACAGAGATTCTAATTATTGGACCAAAAACTTCAGCATATAATAACCTAGAATACTGTCTAACACTTGATGGCTGCTCTGTTAAGTTGTCTTCGTCAGTTAGGAACCTCGGTGTGCTCTGTGATACCGATCTTTCATTTGAAAGCCACATTTCTAGCATATGTAAAACCGCATTCTTCCATCTTAAAAATATATCTAAATTGCGACATATGCTCTCAATGACAAATGCGGAACAGCTAGTTCATGTGTTTATGACCTCGAGACTAGATTACTGTAATGCTCTACTGAGTGGTTGCCCTGCTTGCGTAATAAACAAATTACAGCTGGTCCAAAACGCAGCTGCTAGAGTCCTTACTAGAACCAGGAAGTATGAACATATTAGCCCGATTCTGTCAAAACTGCACTGGCTCCCTATTAAACATCGTATAGATTTTAAAATCTTGCTAATTACTTACAAAGCACTAAATGGCTTAGCTCCCCAGTACCTGAGTGAGCTCTTAATGCATTATAGTCCTTCGCGTCTATTACAATCTCAGAATTCTGGCCAGTTGTTAATACCTAGAATATCAAAATCAACCGCAGGCGGTAGACCCTTTTCCTATTTGGCACCTAAACTCTGGAACAATCTTCCTAGCATTGTTCGGGAAGCAGACACACTCTGTCAGTTTAAATCTAGACTAAAAACGCATCTATTTAACCTGGCATACACATGACGCACTATAAACTTTTGTCTTCATATCCGTTAAAGGATTGTTAGGCTGCATAGATCAGGTCAGCTGGAACCGGGAACACTTCCTATAACACCAGATGTACTCATTACATCGGAAGAAGAATGGCGTCTACGCTAATTTTTTGTCTCTCTGCTTATCCCGAGGTTTACCAATTAACGTGATTGGCTGGATCCGGGCCGTGTCCGGGTCGGACGGGGAACCTGTGCCTGTGTGCGGCAGCAATGTGGCCCTGTGGTGTTGGCGGAGACTGTGTTAACTAGCTCATCCTTTGTTAAGACTTTGCCGACTCATCAGCCAGTGGCACATATCCCAACAAACCGTCCCATACCGGCGTGATCAAAAAGATCTTAAACTAGATGGAACTAGATTAAATATTTTGACTGTTGCGATTCCAAATCGGTTTAATGACCTGTAACTCTGCCTGAGTATCGGACAAGTGTTCACTGTTGGCCAGAGGAGAACTGGCCCCCCGACTAAGCCTGGTTTCTCCCAAGGTTTTTTTCTCCATTTGTTGGAGTTTTGGTTCCTTGCCGCTGTTGCCTTTGGCTTGCTTAAGTTGGGGACACTTGCCTGATATTCAGCAGTGTTTTTGACATGCCTGGATTGGCGCCGTTGTATGCGAGCTGGGCTGAGCCGGATGATTGCATCGCTGTTTTCAGCAGTGCTGCTATACCTAAATTAACTAGACTAATAACTACTGATATTTGCAACGGAATGAATCAATAATATATAGAATAAGCTGCACAATGACACCATTTTCTTATTAATGTAAAGCTGCTTTGCCACAATTTGCAATTTCCCTTTCAAGGTGTCCGGGACACTTTGGGAGCGCCTCTGGATGATTGTGTCTGAAGCACAAGTGTCAACTAGTCCAATGGCGATGGTGAACGTCACAGGCGGGTGACGTCACGACCAGGAAAACATAAAAGCACATCCGGAATAATCAGCATTAGCTGTTGTGCCTCAGCAAAGCGATCTGAGTTTAACTGTCTGTCTTATTTATTGTTGTCTTTCTCAATCTAGTACAGCACAATCACACACACACACAGTATTATGGCAAAGCAAAGGACATTTAAGCAGTGTATTCCTCCGTGCCCCCCTTTCATTACGGACGGGGAGTCACACGACTTATGTGTCTTGTTTTGGGAACGGATCATCCTCTGTCAGCCTTTGAGGGGGCTGACTGCGAGCATTGTGAGAGAATACCACTGCTCGTTCTCCGCTCCCGGCTTGCGTTCCCTGTGGCTCTGCACCCGCAGAAGTCATGGGGTTTGCAAATGGATCTTGCGGAGGGGTTAGAGACAGGCTCTGCCTTTCCTCTTCCTTTACCTGGGGGGATCTAGTGCTCTCTCTCAGGTGTCGGAAACCCACGCTGTAGCTTCTTCCGCCCTAGGAGAGAGCCCGTCGCTTCAACTGTCTAGTTCTGAGGAAAAGGATGTGTTAAATGGCGGATTGGGGGAAGAGGATTCACCACCTCTTTCCCCAGCATACGTGACTGGTGGAGGTGATAACTCGCTTGGTATCTAAACTGAATATTGATTGGCCAGCCGAGGAACAGAGCGCTTATCTGTCCCCTAGTTCAGCATCGTCCCTGAAGGCCCCAATGCTGCCCACTAAGCCTCTAAAGACAACTTCAACGCTCGTGGGTAAAGCATATAAGGCAGCAGGTCAGGCTGGAGCATGTCTGCTTACAATGGCTTTTTTGCAGGCAAATCAAGCCGACCTGTTGAGGGGTTTAGATGATGGTGAGGGGGTAGGGCCCGAGGTGGTTCGAGAACTGCATCGGGCCACAGATTTATCTCTCAGTCGATATCAGCATTAATGGCGTCTGAGAGACGGGGGGCGAAGCGAACCAATATTGGGTTCTTCCATTCGGTCAAGGTCTATCACCCCGCACATTCACAAAGTGCGTAGATGCAGCTCTGGCCCCGCTCAGGCTGCAGGACATACGTGTTCTGAATTACAAGACGACTGGCTAATATTAGCGCAGTCGGAACAGATGGCGGTTTGGCATTGAATGTCAAGAAAAGTGTGCTTTCTCCATTACAGAGGACCACCTTTCTTGGTGTGATATGGGATGCAGTGACAATGCCGGCTGTTCTATCACCCCCTTGTGTTGCTGCTATTCTCACAGCCGTAAAAAAGATAAAGCTAGGCCCGTCTAAACAGTTTCAGAGACTGTTTGGTCTGATTGCAGCTGTGTCCAATGTAATACCTTTTGGCCTGCTCTACTTGAGACCCTTTCAGTGGTGGCTCAGTTTTCCCAGAGGGGCAACCCACTTCGCATGATCAAGATAATGCGGCTGTGTCTCCACGCCTTGATTATATGGAGGAAACCTTGGTTCCTGTTCCAGGGCCCTGTGTTAGGAGCTCAGTGTCATCGAGTCACTCTCACGACGTATGCTTCTCTCACAGGCTGGGGAGCGGTAATGGAAGGCCGCTCAGTTCAGGATCTGTGGAGGAGTCATCATCTCTCTTGGCATATAAATAAATCTCTCTAACCCTGGAGATGATTGGCGATTTTCATGGCCTTAAAATATTTCCTCCCAGACCTAACAGGTCATCATGTGCCTGTTCGTACAGACAACATATCGGTGGTCTCTTATATAAATCACCAAGGGCTTATGTGTTCATGTCCAATTTGCAAAGTGGCTCACCAGATTCTCTTGTGATCGCTAGGGATGCCCTCCCTGAGTGCAGTGTACATCCCGGGGGAACCAGAATGTAGGAGCAGACACCCTGTCGAGACAGGGGAGACCAGGGGAATGGAGACTTCATCCTGAAGTGGAGAAGCGTAAATGGGAGGTTTACGGCCAGGCAGAAGTGGATCTGTTTGCGTCTCAAAATACAACACACTGTCCTCTTTGGTCCTCCCTACCATATCGAGCCAATATCTGGGGTTGGACGCCATGGTACAGATGTGGCCGAGGCTACGTCTGTACGCATGTAGGTTTGGTCTCTGAGGGGGCCTAGCTCATAGAATCTGGTCTCTCAACTGAGGTTGTAGAGACAATACTTCACTCCAGAGCTCCATCCACGAGGAAACTCTGTACACTAAAGTGGAAAGTTTTTATTTCATGGTGTAAAATGCGACAGTGGGATACAGTTAACTGCTCAGTCAGTTTAGTTCTTGAGTTCTTGCAGGATCACTTTTCAGCAGGGCTATCCCCTTCCACTCTGAAAGTCTATGTGGCTGCCATTGCGGTTTACCATGTCCATTTAGGTGGTGTATCTTTGGGGAGGAACCCTTTTATAACTCGTTTCCTCCGTGGTACTTTAAGGCTAAGGCCTGCAACTCGAACTAGAGTCTCTACTTGGGACCTAGCCATTGTGCTGGAAGGCCTATCTGCGGCTCCCTTTAAGCCCATTGATTCAGTTTCAGAAAAATTTCTGACACTAAAGACGACTTTTCTTCTAGCTATTTCTTCTCTAAAAAGAGTATGAGATCTCCATAACTTGAATTTGCACCAGGGTTGGTTAAGGCATTTCTCTTGTCCTGGATGCAGCGCAAGTTCCTTCGAAAGGGAACGTTCTCAGGTTACGTCTGTAACCATAGTTCCCTGAGAAGGGAACGAGACTCTGCGTCACTCTGTCAACCTTCAACCTGTTGATCGGTTTGCTTCGGCAATTTCAAGCTAATGCCAGTTATTCCGGATGTGCTTATATGCTTTCCTGGTCGTGACGTCACCTGTCCGTGACGTTCACTCTCGCCATCAGACCCTTTGCTCAGTATTTAGTAGAAGCACCCTTTTGATCCCCACCCACCTGGATTTGGAGATCCTCTGCCATTCCTCCTTGCAGATCCTCTCCCGTTCTGTCAGGTTGGATGGTAAACGTTGGTGGACAACCATTTTAGGTCTCTCCAGAGATGCTCAATTGGGTTTAATGCAGGGCTCTGGCTGGACTTTTCAAGAACAGTTGTGAAGCCACTCCTGCGTTATTTTAGCTGTGTGCTTAGGATCATTGTCTTGTTGGAAGATAAACCTTCGGCCCAATCTGAGGTCATGAGCACTGTGGAGAAGGTTTTTGTCCAGGATATCCCTGTAGTTGGCCGCATTCATCTTTCCCTCCATTGCAACCAGTCGTCCTGTCCCTGCAGCTGAAAAACACTGATGCTTCCACCACCTTGCTTCACTGTTGGGACTGTATTGGACAGGTGATGAGCAGTGCCTGGTTTTCTCCACACATACTGCTTAGAATTAAGGCCAAAAAGTTCTATCTTGTTGTCATCAGACCATAGAATCTTATTTCTCACCATCTTGGAGTCCTTCAGGTGTTTTTTAGCAAACTCCATGCAGGCTTTCATGTGTCTTGCACTGAGGAGAGGCTTCTGTCGTGCCACTCTGCCATAAAGTCCCGACTGATGGAGGGCGGCAGTGATGGTTGACTTTCAACAACTTTCTCCCATCTCCCGACTGCATCTCTGGAGCTCAGCCACAGTGATCTTTGGGTTCTACTTTACCTCTCTCACCAAGGCTCTTCTCCCCCGATAGCTCAGTTTGGCCGGACGACCAGCTTTAGGAAGGGTTCTGGTCGTTCCAACCGTCTTCCATTTAATGATTATGGAGGCCACTGTGCTCTTAGGAACCTTAAGTGCAGCAGAAATTTTTTGTAACCTTGGCCAGATCTGTGCCTTGCCACAATTCTGTCTCTGAGTTCTTCAGGCAGTTGACCTCATGATTCTCATTTGCTCTGACATACACTGTGAGCTGTAAGGTCTTAAGACAGGTGTGTGGCTTTCCTAATCAAGCCCAATCAGTATAATCAAACACAATCAGTATAATCAAACACAGCTGGACTCAAATGAAGGTATAGAACCATCTCAAGGATGATCAGAAGAAATGGACAGCACCTGAGTTAAATATATGAGTGTCACAGCAAAGGGTCTGAATACTTAGGACCATGTGATATTTCAGGTTTTCTTTTTTAATAAATCTGCAAAAATGTCAAGAATTCTGTGTTTTTCTGTCAATATGGGGTTCTGTGTGTACATTAATGAGGGAAAAAATAAACTTAAATGATTTTAGCAAATGGCTGCAATATAACAAAGAGTGAAAAATTTAAGGGGTCTGAATACTTTCCGTACCCATTGTATATATATATATATATATATATATATATATATATAAATATATATATAATGTGTGTGTGTGTGGTGTGATGAGACAATCTTATTCTCCTTTGCTCTGTATAATAGGTCTGCATTTCTTTAACAGATGAGCTTCGTAGGTTGAAGGATGAGGAAAAAAAACAACTTGAAGAGACTTATGAAAAGCAGCTAATTCAAAGAGCAACTGATGAGTCTTTAAGCGAAGACTGGCTGAAGGATAACTCCAAACAGTGCCCTTTCTGTGGCACTAACATACAGGTCAGAAACTACTAGCTCATGACTGCAAACTTTTGTTGTATAAAAGATGTGGTCTTAAAGGTTTTATCCTTAGAAAAAGTATTCTAAAATAATCATATTTTCTCTTTTTGTTGACTGAGAAAAACAATATCGGTACAGTTTATTTTAAGGGTTAGTTCACCCAAAAATGAAAATTCTGTCATTTATTACTCACCCTTATGTCGTTCTAAACCCGTAAGACCTTCTTTCATCTTCAGAACACAAGTTAAGATATTTTTTTATGAAATCCGATGGCACAGTGAGGCCTCTATAGCCAGCAAGACAATTAACACTTTCAGATGCTCAGAAGGGTAATATTAGGCTTAATATTATAAAGCCACGAGAATACTTTTTGTGCGGCAAAAAAACAAAATGACGACTTTTCAACAATATCTTGAGATGGCCGATTTCAAAACACTGTTTCGAAGGTTTACAAATCTTTTGTTTCGAACAAGTTGTTCGGAGCGCCAAAGTCACATGATTTCAGTAAACAAGGTTTCGTTACGTCATAAGTGTTTTGCAATTTCAATAGTTCACGTGATTTTGTCAGTTTGATATAAGAACTGAACCACTGATTCACCAATGACACTGATTGGTTTTTTTGGCGCACAAAAAGTATTCTCGTCGCTTTATAATACAAAGGTTGAACCCCTGTACTCACATGAACTATTTTAAATAGTTTTAGCACCCTTCTGGGGATCTGAAAGTGTTAATTACCTTGCTGGCAATAGAGGCCTCACTGAGCCATCGGATTTTTCAAAAATATCTTAATTTGCAGAACCGCCCCCTCATTCACAATCATCTGAATACTGACCACCTGCACCTGCACGTTATCATCAAGCAACACTATATAAGCTCACTGTTCCCTCACTTCCACATCTGGTCTCGTCTCTAAAGGACTATACACTCTATACTCACCTTAAACTCTTTACCTGCTACTTACCTGCCATCCAGTCCTGAACCTGTCGTCATTCTCTTCCCATCTGCCTAGTTTTTGTCAACCTGAACATTCCATCAATATTCATCGCCAGCATCTACCTGCAACATACCAAAATCTCAATTACCTCAAGTTAAGTCCTCCAAGTTTCCAGTGACTGTTCCACTCACCTGCATCACTATGTTGTCACTGCTTTTCTACAAACCTGCAATAAACTGTTAAGTTGTTACTTACCTTGTCTACCCCTGTGTGTGTCTGACAGACATGAGGGTGAGTAATTAATGACAGAATTTTCATTTTTGGGTGAACTAACTCTGTAATATTTTGCAAACACCTTTTGCCAGGATGACAACCAAGAGCCTTCTCCTATAATGCCTGATGAGTTTAGAGAACAACTGATAAGAGATCAGAGACCAATCTCTCCAGATCCTTCAAATTTCCAGGTCCATGTTGATACACTCTCTTCTTCAGTTTTCTATAGGATTCAGGTCAGGGGACTGGACTGGCCATGGCAGAACCTTCATTTTGTGCTCAGTGACCCATTTTTGTTTTGATTTTGATGTTCGTTTTGGATGATTGTCCAGATTGAAGATCCAACCATGGCCCATTATAAGATTTCTAGCAGAGTCAGTCAGGTTTTGAGTTTTTATCTGTTGGTATTTGATAGAACCCATGATGTCATTTACCTGAACGATAGGACCTCCGGCAGAAAAATAGCCCCTGAACATTAAAGATCCAGCAGTATGTAACTGTGGGGATAGGGTACTTGGGTTTGCAGCCAAAAAGCTCTTTTTTTATTTTTTATTTATTTATTTGTTTATTTTTTAGTTTCATCTGACCATAGAACTTGTCCAGTGTGAAGTTCCAGTGGTGTCTGACAACTGAATATGCTCGAGTTTGTTTTTGGATGAGAGCAGAGGATTTTTTTTTCTTGAAACTCCTAAACAACTTGTGATGTAGTTTTTTTTTTTTTCCGACCCCAAGGCTCAGTTTTCTGCAGTTCTCCAGCTGTGATACTTGGACAGTATTTGGCCATTAAACTATCCATCTCGCCATACGTTAAGACAATATAGACACATGTCCTCTTCCCGGCAGATTTGTAACATGTCCTGTTGATTTTTCAATGCTTCAGCTATTTTCTGACAGCACTTTCTATTTTGTGAAGCTCAACAATCTTTTGCTGCACATCATTGTTGTACCAACCATTTGTAAGTTACAACTAAAACCTAGTTTTTACATAAAAAGGGGCACTAAAACTTAGAACTTATGCACTACTAAATATTTTTTGTGTTGCACCATTAAACTTAGTTAAAGTGTAACTCCACATATAAACTAAATATTTACGCCTCAGATCAGGAGTAATGGTTGGAATAAAATAGCAGACTGACTGAAATCCATAAGTTATCTCAGATTTCAAATAAATGCCACTTCTTGTGTTTTTTTTAAATTGATTCAGCCTTAATTTTATTTTAAATACAGTTTCTGGATGTTACTAGCATGTAAAAACACTTATGTTATTCATGATTAAGTAGTACCGTATTTAATGGAAAGCCTCTAATATGGACTTTACATTCTAATTTAAGAAAGAACTTACGAATGGCTGGTGCAACCCTACCCAGAACTATATTCTGTGGTTTTACTCATTGTGATGGATGAAGGGTATTTATCCTTCATGTTATGTCATATTTATACTCCTGTGAAATAGGAAATTCATGTTAGTTCATAGTGCATTAACTATTGTTAACAAGATTTTAATAATGTATTAGTAAATGTTGAAATTAACATAAACAAAGATTAATAAATGCTGTAGAAGTGCAATTTATCATTAGTTCATGTTAACTAATGTAGTTAACTAATGAACCTTATTGTAAAGTGTTACAGAGGAAAAACACTTATTTTGTTTTTTGTTTTTTTTATTTTAGAAAATAACGGGCTGCAACAAGATGACCTGCTTCTCCTGTAACCAGTATTTCTGTTGGATCTGCCTTGAAGTTCTTGACAGAAAGGACCCCTACAGCCACTACATAGACTCTAGGTCTCCGTGCAGGCACTTGTAGACACTGATGTCTAGTGACACTGATGTCTAACTGATTGACAACAAATATTTTTTTTAAATCCCTCATATGAACTGAAACTTTCCATTAGTGCTGAACTTTATAAGAAAATTAACAATAATGACTTATATGTAGACTTAAATATAATGAGAATGTTTGTAACTATTAAAATAAATTCATAACAATAGCTAATCTTCATAACCACTGACACATTAATGACGCAATGTTATTTTAAAAGTAATTTTTAAGTGCTATAGTATAGGTTATATATACACTTGCCCTCAAATGAACGTTGCTGTTTATATCTTTTGCACATACCAGTAACTACTTCATAAATTTTGTGTAAGAATAAAGAAACTTTTGGGAAACTAACACAAAAAACAGGCTTTTCCTATGCACATGCCACACATTTGTGCAGTATGAACATTTGCAATCAAAATTATTCAACCCCTCTGACCTGCAACACATTCTGGTGTTGTGAACAGCATTTTATAAAACTACTTCAAGGCATCAGCAAACCATCAAAGAAAGTGTTAATACACATTTGTGCTATTCTGAGAATGTAAAGTTGGTACATACACGTAGCTTTAAAGGGCACCTATTATGCCCCTTTTAAACAAGATTTTAAATCAGTCTCTGATGTCCCCAGAGTGTGTATGTGAAGTTTTAGCTCAAAATACCCCACAGATAATTTTTTATAGCATGTTAAAATTTCCACTTTTTGGTAGTGAGCAAAAAACACAGCATTTTAGTGTGTGTCCCTTTAAATGTAAATGAGCTGCTATTCCTGGCCTAAGAGGGCGGAGCTTCAAGAGCTCATTCTCTCCTGTCAGGAGTCAGGATGCACTAATAATGTCAGAAATTGTCAGTAAATGTCAGAGAGTCAGCCACACCATCACTCAATCCATCAACATCAGATCATCACACTCTGCCCACTCGTTTGAGTACTGGTTCCCTGCAACTGCACTTTCTCATCAATGCACCCTATATCTACCGTCATCCGCTTCACTTCATTGTCTGGTCTCATTGTCTAGCTACCTGCCTAATCACCTGAGTACCTTACCTTCATTCAGCGAATCATGTCTTCTGTCTCTTCCGTCATCTATCATCCATCTTCTGTCATCCTCTGAAATCTTGTTCACCAGCCACCGCATCCCGATCTGCATCTGCCAAAGAGATATATCCGATTACCACTCAGCTAAGTCTTCAACAGACATTCTACTACTACAGACTTACCTGTGCTGCATTCCCTTGCTTCACCATTCCCTTGCTTAAAAGTTACGTTTTTGCACAATGTTACAGTATTGCCCATACAGTAGAATGTTCCTCTTAGTCCCATCGTCCGTATGACTGTGCCATTGATCTCATTTACGATTCTACACTTCCCAAGGGCCTTCCCTCTTTCCCAACCAGAATCCGACGCCATGAATGCGTACATTGAAGAGGAAATATCAAAGGGCTTTATCAGACCATCTACATCTCCTGCCTCTGCCGGATTCTTCTTTGTGCGAAAGAAGGATGGTGGATTACGGCCTTGCATTGATTACCGAGGTAATGCACTTGAACAGTTATGTACTGCCAAATACTGCACCAAACTCGACCTCCGCTGCGCCTACAATCTGAGTCGCATACGAGAGAGAGACGAATGAAAAACCTCTTTCTCCACAGCTACAGGGCACTATGAATACCTTGTTATGCCTTTCGGGCTGGTCAACAGTCTGTGTTCCAAGCATTCGTCAATGATGTCTTCAGAAGTATGCTTAACAAGTGCGTCATTGTCTATATAGATGATATCTTAATCTACTCAGACACTCTCGAAGAACACATTCGTCATGTCAGGATGGTACTCAAGAAACTCATTCACCATCAGTTACACTCTAAGGCGGAGAAATGTGAGTTCCACCAGAAAAAAGTTGAAATGAGAGAAGAAGACCACCTTGCCTGTCTGGGGTAGAGTCTCTTGGCTGTTCTCAGGTACTCTAGGTTCTTGTGGTCAGTGAATACAGTGAAATACTCATTACAGTTAGACAGTATTCTAGGTAATTATGTGCAGAAGTTTCTGGTCCAATAATTAGAATCTCTGTTTTTTCCAAATTTAGTAGTAGGAAATTACTACTCATCCAATTTTTTTATATCAGCTATGTATTCCGTTAATTCTGAGAATTGGTAGGTTTCGTCAGGGTGAGAAGAAATGTAGAGCTGAGTATCATCAGTGCAACAGTGAAAACTAATGCCATGCTTCCTAATGATATCTCCCAAGGGTAGTATGTACAGAGTGAAAAACAACGGTCCTAGTACTGAGCCTTGCGGTACTCCATATTGAACTTGTGATCAAAATGACAAGTGCAATTCCAATGTAATTCCACTAATGCCAACATAATTTTCGAGTCTTTTCAAAAGAATATTATGGTCGATAGTGTCAAAAGCAGCACTAAGGTCTAGTAACACTAATAGAGAGATACAGCCACAATCTGATGATAAGAGCAAATCATTTGTAACTCCAATGAGAGCAGTGTCAGTACTATGGTACGGTCTAAATCCTGACTGGCAATCCCCACAGATACCATTTCTTTCCAAGTAGGAACACAGTTGCGATGATTTTGCCTTTTCAAGTATTTTTGACAGAAAAGGTAGATTGGAGATCAGCCTGCAATTGACTAATTCTCTGGGATCAAGTTGTGGTTTTTTAATAAGAGGTTTGACAATAGCCAGCTTAAAAGTTTTCGGTATGTAACCTAGTGATAAAGATGAATTAATGATGTTGGAAAGGCGGGACTTAGCGCGCCTGTCAATCATCATCATGACACAGCCGACGAAAACGAGAGAGAAAGCTGCCCGGGGATAAATAACCTCAATTTGTGTGCTATAGTGTGCGCATCTATGACTGATTGTGAGTACCTATTTGATCGTTAGACAGTATTTGTATATCGTATTTGAGCACGGGTTGATTTGGTATTTGCCCTCTGTTATTGAAATAGACTGCACAGAGTTAAAGTGAATTTAGCACGTTTGGTGCATTCACGTGCTGTGTGTTTATAATTATAATATTGCATTTTTTGATATTTTCATCCTGTTCCGTTTATGTCACAATGTAATATAACGAGAATTATTTGTTATGTTTATATGGAGTACTTTATAGCTCCTTGTTTGCGAGTAGACGGACACTTTCGGTTTCAACATAATGATTGTGCACATAAACAATTACAGTGCCAGATTGCACTGCAATGTTCCACTGAAAGTTAATGCTCTATACTGTAATTATGTATACTATACGTTTATAGTGTAAGGTGATATAAAATGTGAATTACTTGATATAACAGTCAAGTTATTTTATGCTGATTATTTCTTTTTATGTTTTATTGTAGAACCACACTCTCACACACCCACCTGAAATATTAAATAAACCTTTTGATTGAATCTGGCTGTCCTGATCCACCCCTGTGTTCTAATAGACACACCAGAAGGAAGGCTTGAGACATAAGAACCCCCTTAAATCTTGGTTCGACCCCTTAACAAATGATCTTAAGAAGAGGATCTATGACCTCTGGAAGCATCTCTTTTAATATGATATTAATTGTCCGATTTTATGAATGTATATGTGACTTTGTAAGCTCCGCCCGTCGGCCCAATGGAGGAATCCAACGGCCCGGTTGAAGGGATTGTGCGTGTAAGTCTTTCTGGCGCTTCTGTAAAATCTTCTTAATTAAATAAAATTTGGATTCTCAATTCTTATCTGACTCCATTAGTAATTTAATCTGACTCCAATTGTAATCGACCTCTAATGATAATGTTTCTGATGTTACGTTAATCGCTGATCGTGTAATTAGATATGAATTAATTTAGATCTTTGATTCTTTAATTTCTCTTAATTTCAATTTCATCAGGGCGTTGCATCGCTTAAAGGCTTATATCCAGATGTGATATGCCTTAACGTCACAATCTCATTAGTTTAGAATCATAACAGGGGATATAGCGTTTACTAAAAACACAAATTGAAGAATCGCCGCATGCTTATTCGTTCAAAAGTGCCGTTTGTTTTAGTCACGATACTATAACATGTTAAGTCATAATAGTCAGAAATCCAAAATCTCAATAACCGCGTCACATGCTTCGTTTATTGAGGTTGTGGTATGATCTATCCCAATCTTAGAATTTGCGGAAATGTCGAAAACCTCGTGATCTACCGGTGATAATGATTTCAGACGAATTCAAAATAAATCAAGATTAACATTTATTGTTTTTGCCAGGCAGGATTACATACTAATTAAAAGAATTAACAAAAATACATCACACAACTGATCAGCATAAAATATAAAACATAGTTACAAATGCAATATAAAAAGTAAAGTTTCATAGAGTCAGCATACCTGGCAAATAGAGACACACAGCAACTGTGTGGGAAGTTCTGGATACAGATGTTTCCCTGAGTGGTTTGCCAAGTCCCCTTAAATACTCCAGATCTAACAAAAGGACTGTAAACATGTAGCACCCAAATATTCATGCAGGTTTTGTTGGACCTTTTCTCGTGCCCAAAAGGGTCACACATCTAGTTTTAGGGATAAACAGAGGGTTAAAATATCTTTTATTAGGCGTCCCACACCAGAACAACAGACATTGTTTTCTTTATTCTTATCTGTTATGCTGATGTGGGAGAGAAACCATTTTACCAATCGCACCAGAGGTATTTATGTTGATGTCACTTCAAACAGAGCTTTGTGAAGTTTGCATGACTAGTTGAGCCCTGAAGGGAGGGAGTGGATGTGAGGAGCGAGAAACTGAGCATGAGGTGAGGAGATGAGACTGAGTCAGCTGTTGTCCTGTACTCTTTCTCGCAGATCTTCTCTTCAGATTAGTGAGTTTTATTGTTTTATTACAGGATAGGAATCTTGAGTTCAGACTTGGAAAAATCCATCCTTACAACTTCTTGATACCAACTGCCTGCTGGGAAGTGTAGTTTTTTCCCCCTGTTTCCTCTGTTTCTCCCTGTCCTCTTGCAGGAGTCTAATTGACGCCACCTGTTCCTTGTTAGAGTATGGAGAGGAACTTGCTTTTACACCGAGGGAGCTGGCTGTTCCCCAGAGAGAGTGTAGCCTGTTTTCTCTTCCAGAACTTTTGGTTGTAGTTTCTGGCGTGAAAGCTCCTTTAAGGAAAAACCTGTTGTATCTGCTGTTGTGGCAGTGTGTAAACGAATTGTCTCATTATTGTTGTTTGCAGTTTTTACTAACCCCTGTTTATCCCTGTTTTTGGTTAGCAAGGTAGTCAGGTAAGAGATTTGTTGTTTATTTGATGTTTTTGTTTGATAGGTTATTTAGACTCCCTTACTCCAGTTAGCTTACTCCTTTTGTTTGTTGTTTTGGCTTTAACCCACTCCCGAAGCTAGAAGCGTCCTATTTTTTTTGACTTGGTTTGAATTCCCTATTGTTTTGCCTGACCTCCTTAATTGTTATAGAAGACTTTATTTTGAATAAAAACCTTGAAAGAAATACGCTGTGTTTGTGTGAGTTCTGGGAGTGCGGACAGAACCAACTCTCTCTCGTCGTTGGCTTTGACCTTGCGTAGTTTTTTTATTATTATTAATTTATTATTTCTATATATTACACTCCCGCTTCTCCTAAATGAAAAGGGGGACGTAATAAATAGCTTAGTTGGTATAGGGTCTAATATACATGTTGTTGATTTTGATGATTTAACAAGTTTAAACGATTCTTCCTCTCCAATAGCGAATGAATGGATTTTTTTCCTCAGGGATACAACAATGCACTGTCTGTTGTGATACTGTAGTAGACAGTTGCATGGCTATAATTTTTTCTCTAATATTGTCAATCTTGCAAGTAAAGAAGTTCATAAAGTCATTACTGCTGTGCTGTTTGGAAACATCAGAAGTTGAAGCTGTATTTCTCGTTAATTTAGCCACTGTATCAAATAAATACTTAGGGTTGTGTTTATTTTCTTCTAAAAGATTTGAAAAATAAGCTGATCTAGTGGCCTTTCTGTACTCAATCATTCTCTCTCTCCATTAAATATGAAAAACTTCTAGTTTTGATTTCTTCCAGCTTCGCTCCATTTTTCTGGCTGCTCTCTTAAGGGCCCGAGTGTGCTCGTTATACCATGGCGTTCGACTAATATTCTTAATCTTTTTTTAGCGCAAAGGAGCAACAGAGTCTAGAGTGCTGGAAAAAAGAGCGTCAATAGTTTCTGTTGCAACATCGAGTTCTTCTAATCTATCTGGTTTGCTAAGACGATGAAACTGATCTGGAAGATTATTTATAAAGCAATCTTTAGTGGTAGAAGTGATGGTCCTACCATATTTGTGGCAGAGAGGCGGTTTTGCAGCCTTGGTTAAATGTAGCATGCATGAGACTAGATAATGATCTGAGATGTCATCGCTCTGCAGCAGAATTTCAATGGCATCAGTATCGATTCCATGTGACAATATTAGATCTAAAGAATGATTACGACAGTGAGTGGGTCCTGACACGTGTTGTCTAACTCCAATACAGTGTAGAATATCTATAAATGATCGTCTGGTTTTAGCCAGGTTTCTGTCAAACTCAGCCCATCTAGATTATTTTCTGTGATAATATAATTTACAATATGTGCTTTTGAAGAAAGTGATCTAATATTCAGCAACCCAAGCTTTATCATTTGTTTATCAGTATTATCTCTGTTTTTTAGTTGTTGAACATCAATTAAATTTTTACCCTTAAATGGGTTTGGATGTTTTTCAGACACAGTATCTATGTGATATCTAGGTGAAAGAGTCTCTATGTGTTGGGATTTATCTGACTTCTTTGACGTGAGACAGCTAGCAGACGGTCGGTTTAGCCAGTCTGTCTGCTTCCTGACCTGGGCCCCAGTTAGTCAAGGTTCAGCTCTAAGACTATGTGCCATATTACTAGAGAGAAGAGCGGCACCACCCCAGGAGGGATGAATACCATCTCTTTTCAACAGGTCAGGTCTGCCCCAAAAACTTTTCCAATTGTCTATGAAACCAATTTGATCTGTGGACACCACTTAGACAGCCAGCCATTGAGTGATGATAGTCTGCTAAGTATCTCATCACTCCGACGAACAGGAAGGGGTCCAGAGCAAATTACAGTTTGTCTGACATCGTACCTGCGATTTCACACATCTCTTTAATGTTTATTTTAGTGATCTCCAACTGGCTAAGTTGAACATCAGTGCCAACGTGAATAATAATAATTTTTATTTAAGATTAGCATTAGCCAGCACTTTTAAATTTGCTTTGATGTCAGGCGCTCTGGCTCTCGGTAAACATGTGACTATGGTGGCTGGTGTCTCTATTTTCACATTCCATGTAATAGAATCGCCAATAACTAGGGCACTTTCTACATGATTGTCAGTGGGTACGTCACTATATATATATATATCAAAAATTTACTGTCAGTAAAGGAATCCAAATAGTTACTCATCTGTCTCTCCAAACACATGCAAGATCGGCGTCTCTGTCTAGTTGAAGTTTGTCACGAAATTCTCTCCATTTAGGAAATGCGACACAGATGTTTATTAGATGTTTATGTTTTATTTCTCTAAGAAGAGTCCCAAAATCTTCTTGGGTCATTTGGTTGACGTTTACGTTTATGGGACTTGTCTTTGTTGACAGAACTTGCACTTTAGTTGAAGTGGGGTGGAGAGTGATGTCACAGCCCCTGAATTATATTTGTTATATCTTGGAAGGAAAACCATTACAGTGTTAATGGCACAATGGCACAAACCAGCACAAATCGAGCACATGCGAATGACACTGGTTTCGTGCGATTTAGATGAGGTAGGGTGGAGAGTGACGTCACAGCTCAAGAATTATATTTGTTATATCTGTGGAGGGAAAATAGTTACAGTGTTCGTTTTAATGGCATAAATCAGCACAAATCGAGCACAAACGAATGGCCCCAGTTTGGAGTGATTTGAACTACATGGGACATGACGTCACACGACCAAAAAAATAATGCTCAATATCTCAAACACCAAACCAGCACAAACGTTACCAGCATGATAAAAAAATCTTTTGCGTTCCCACGCAAAACTTTGCGTTCCCTCGTAAAGATGTTTGTGTTCCCACGCATAACTTTGTGTTCCCTCGCAAAGATGTTTACGTTCCCATGCAAAACTTTTGCATTCCCTCACAAAGATGTTTGCGTTCCCACGCAAAGATGTTATTGTTCCCTTGCAAAACCTGTTGCGAGCTCGGACAAAACTTTTCTGTTTAATGTCCCTCTGGCTGGCAGTAGTGTTTATTAAGTCAGCTCCGTGCATTACACACAAATAATGCGTGGCTCATTTAGTTTTAACTTGTTTGACTAAAATATAAGGAAATGCGGTGAGTGCTTAAGGAGTTCAGTAAAGTTATATATATATATATATATATATATATACACATATTCAAACTTCATGGATCAATAACTCGACAGCTAAACGTTGTTAAACACAAATGCAGCTATTTCCAATCATAGTAACATAGGCAACGAACTACAACAACCATAGTTTCCTCAAATATGGTTTATAATATATAAATTTGTCTCTACGAGCCGGCGGCGAGACAAGGGACCATCTGAAAAGTGCAAAACCCAAACCCCTTTGCTCATTTTATATTATGAAAAATACTCAATAACTTCACTGTAACACGTCACTGCTCTCCTGCTGATTGTACTGGAACAATTTGTTTGATAAAAAAAAATTATATATAACTTTTATGATTATTATGAAATAAAATCAATAACTTCACTGTTAATAGTAAAACATTTCATAAATTGTAATGCCATTAAATGTAGTAAGCAGTTATCATACAAAAGTTGGTTGTAAGTATGCAAGCTGCATAACATCATTTGTGTACAGAAGTATATGTGTTACTTGCCAAACTAAGTGTTGTAGTATAACCAGCAGGAGAGCAGTGATGTTTTAACTGAATTTGGTTACACTGCAGTGTGTAACATTGAAGTTACTAATGACTATTTTTGTAGAAATGCTTTTCTGATTTTGAACTTTTCAGACAGTCCCTTTGGACTTGTCTCACCGCCGCCTGTAGAGACCAAATTATATATTGTGAAGCTTGTTTGTGGAAAATGTTGTTGTAGCTCGTTGTCTACGTTGGAAATAGCTGTCGTTTGTGTTATAACAACGCTTAGCTCACGAGTTATTGATCCGGGAAGTTCGAATATGTGAATATATTGTCAACTTTACTGAACTCCTTAAGGACTAACTGCATTTCCTTATATTTGAGTCAAACAATTTCAAACTCTAAATGAGCCTTGCATTATTTGTGTGTATTAATGCTGATTTAATAAACACTACTGCTGTCACGTAACGTGGGGATAAAACTCACGGAAACGATGAACAGGAAACAGGTATTTTATTGATGAAACTCAGAACACAGACTGGAACACACGTACACATTGACGAGATCGGACAAAGGACTGAAAGACATGGGGAGTACATATACACAAACACATGAGGAGTGATTGACAAGGCACAGGTGAATGACATTACTAATATGTCACGGGACAAACCAAAAACCACAAAGAAGAGGGGAGACAAGACTATATTTGTAACAACTGCCAGCCAGAGGGACATTAAACAGGAAGGTTTTGTCCGAGCTCGCAACATGTTTTGCAAGGGGACGATAATATCTTTGTATGGAACGCAAACACCTTTGCGAGGGAACACAAAAGATTTTTTTTTTTTTTTTTAAATCCTCCCATGCCAATTTTTTTCCACCACCATGTCCCTTAAGGGCTCCGTACGAATGGCACAGTTTTGGAGACTATTTCGTTTTATGGGGTGCCTACTTCACAGAGGTCAATATATCCCTTTTGGAACACACCGTTTGTAGAAAACGTAGACTGAAAGTATACTTTCTTATTTTTTAGTTTAAAAGAAGTATACTAACAGCACACTTGAATAAACTTTCAGGACAAACCCAAACTAGCCATTTTTAATCTTTTCAACACTCAGTGTCAAGCATATATACTTGCACACATTCAAATAAATAAATTATTTTATTCATTAATAAATCAATAAATAATCTTATCAAGTGAGCAGTAAAAATGGCATTAATGATTGAAAATCACTATATAAATCTTGCCAGAACCTACATTTTATATCTTTGCTTTCTTCTTTTCAGCCTCTCCATGTTTCTTATTCACAAGCTCAGGTTTCTTTTCGTCAATGGTGTCTGCAATTACAAAATCAAGACACTGGATAAAAACAAAATTAAAAATGACCAAATTAATCAAAAACAACAGATCTGCTCAGTTACTAAGCATTTACATTGGAAGAAAAATGGACAGAAAAGGATTAAAATACTCCCAGAGCACCTCCCACAGGGTGCCACGAGGGACACGGTTGAATGCCTTCTCCAGATCTACAAAACACATGTGGACTGGTTGGGCAAACTCCTAAAAAACCCTCCAGCACCCTGGAGAGGGTATAGAGCTGGTTCAGTGTTCCACGATCTGGACGAAAACCGCATTGTTCCTCCTGAATCTGAGGTTCGACCATCGGCCTTATTCTCCTCCCTGGTACCCTGGCATAGACTTTCGCGGAGAGGCTGAGGAGTGTGATCCCTCTGTAGTTGGAACACACCCTCCGGTCCCTCTTCTTAAAAAGAGGGACCACCACCCCGGTCTGCCAGTCTAGAGGCACTGTCCCCAACCGCCATGCGATGATGCAGAGGCGCGTCAGCCAAGACCGCCCCACAACATCCAGAGACTTGAGGTCCTCAGGGTGTATCTCATCCACCCCCGTTGCCTTGCCACTGAGGAGCTTTCCAACTACCTCAGTGACCTCAGCTTGGGTGATGGGTGAGCCCACCTCTGAGCCCTCGGCCTCTGCTTCCTCGGTGGAAGACGTGTAGGTGGGATTGAGGAGATCCTCAAAGTATTCCTTCCACCGCCCAACAATGTCCCCAGTTGAAGTCACCAGATTCCCACCCCCACTGTAAACAGTGTTGGCAGGGCACTGTTTCCCCGTCCTGAGGCACCGGACGGTTTGCCAGAATTTCTTTGAGGCTGATGGCCTCACCGAACTCCTCCCAGACCCGAGTTTTTGCCTCCACAACTACCCGGGCTGCAGTCCGCTTGGCCTGCCGGTACCCTTCGGCTGCCTCAGGAGTCCCCCAAGTCAACCAGGCTTGATAGGCCTCCTTCTTCAGCTTGACGGCATCCCTTACATCCGGTGTCCACCACCGGGTTGGGGGGTTGTCGCCACGACAGGCACCGGAGACTTTATGGCCACAGCTCTGAGCGGCCGCGTTGACAATGGAGGTAGTCTCATGGTCTCCCTCGGTATCTGGTTGAAGCTCTGCCGAAGGTGCGAGTTGAAGATCTTTCTAACAGGGGACTCGGCCAAACATTCCCAGCAGACCCTCACAGTACGTTTGGGTCTGCCGAGTCTGTCCACCTTCCTCCCCTGCCATCTGACCCAACTCACCACCAGGTGGTGATCATTTGACAGCTTGGCCCCTCTCTTCACCGAGTGTCCAAGACATATGGCTGGAGGTCAGATGAAACAACTACAAAGTCAATCATCGACCTCCGCCCTAGAGTGTCTTGGTGCCACGTGTAACGGTGGACACCCTTAGGCTTGAACATGGTGTTTGTTATGGACAAACCGGGACTAGCATAGAAGTCCAATAACAGAACACCACTCTGGTTCAGATCAGGGGTTCCATTCCTCCCAATCATGCCCCTCCACATATCACTGTCGCTGCCCACATGAGCGTTGAAGTCCCCCAGTAGAACGACCGAGTCTCCAGTCGAAGCACTTTCCAGCACCCCTCCCTGAGACTCTGAGAAGGCTGAGTACTCTGCACTGCCATTTGGCCCGTAAGCACAAACAACACTGAGAGCCCTGTGCCCGACCTGAAGGCGCAGTGAAGCGACCCTCTCGTTCACCGGGGTGAACTCCAACACATGGCGGCTGAGCTGGGGGGCTGTGAGAAAGCCCACACCAGCCCGCCGCCTCTCACCACAGGCAACTCCAGAGTAGTGGAGAGTCCAGTTTCTCTCAAGGAGTTGGGTTCTAGAGCCCAAGCTGTGTGTGGAGGTGAGCCCGATTATCTCTAGTCGGTGTCTCTCAACCTCCCACACAAGCTCAGGCTCCTTCCCCACCAGCGAGATGACATTCCATGTCCCTAAAGTCAGATTCCGTGACTGCCCAATCCACATTGCACCGGCCCCTTGCGGTTCCTCTTGCTGGTGGATTAAATTAAATCATGCATGATAAAATATAATATAAAATAAAATAAAATAAATAATCACATCTGAAATCACAACTAAACCTGAAACGATTTGCACATAATCATCACGTAAATACTGGCGATTAGGGCAGTGAAAAGAATTAAATTACTTTAGTACTACAATTACTGTTTATAACAGGTAAACACATTAATCTGAACTTCATAAACCAGAACTTAATAAAATAGAAGATCTGTAATGCGCTTAAGTGTGCTTCAATAATCAAAATCTGCATGTTAAACATAAAAACTAGTGCTGAGTTAATTAAAATATTTAATTACGCATAAATCGCAAATTTGGAAGGTGCTGAAATGACTTTATTTTTAATTTAATTATGTTTGTATTAAAATGCATTTATTTCCTTCTTAAGAATCCAAAATATTTTAAACATTTTTTCAAACAAAGACTTACTAAAATAAAAATGAAATATACTGAAAAACTATAAACTACGTTTTTTTCAATCTAACAATCAAATCTTAAATCTCTCAAAATGTTGCTATGTGGTTTCAAAAGTGTGAAAATAATTCAAATATACATTTTATTCAAGTTGTCATTTGTCTGTGTTTGATTTCTAATGTCTGATTACAGTATGTTTTAATGTATCTTTACACATCAAGACATTAGGTAATATATTATTCTGATTGCCCTTAAAGGGATCATTCACTCAACATAAAACTACCCATAAAAAAAAAAAATGTGGGTGTTTTTCTGTTCATTTTAATTCAATGTTGTCTAATGCTTTTTTGGACCCCATAGACCTTTATTGTGTGGACACAAACAGATGAACCATTCTTCAAACTATTCTGGAATGACATGAGGGTGAGTAAATGATGACAGACAATTCATTTTTGACCGAACTGTTGTTTTAAAGTTTATGAGCTTGATTTCCTTAAGGCAGAATCTAGATGGACAGAGAACGACACTTTAGACATGAGCAGACTGTACTTAAATATATATGCACTTTTAAATTTTAAATAAAGCCGATTGAACCTTATATATACACACAAAATAATTTTTAATAATTATATAATTTGTGTGTGTATACGGTAATATAAAATGAGTAACGATTAAATATTATTTAAAAATGTTTGTTTTACAGGTTTTTTTTTTTCAATTGCCAACAAGCATTGGTCAATACTGAAGTCAGACTGTGAATAATTTTTCATTGCTTTCATGCAAAATGCAAAATTCAAAACTGATAAAAGCACATTCAGACAAGAATGATGGAAAACTCTGAGCATTTCTGCAGGAATTATATTGAAATATAAAATCTTAGAAGAAAATTTACAATGAAATGAAATAATGACTATTCCAAACACAGGTAATTACAATTTCAGCTTAAAGTCGACCCAGGTGTCTTATTTTAGCCTCTCTTAAAGTATTTTTTTTTTCAGACATCTTTTAGTAAATCTTCATATTAATTTTGTTTGGAAACATGGATCAAGGAAGACTCATGGGGAAAGATGAATGGGAGAGAGAGAGGGACCCTTACAAAAAAGAAGTGTGCTATTAGTATACTTCTTTTAAACTAAAAATAAGTATTCTTTCAGTCTACTTTTTATATATATTTCTCAGAAATATACTCAAAATTGCTCCCAAGTATACTTGATTTATACTGGCAGAAAAGTCTATGTATATATTTGGCCTATACTTGTACTCAATCTTTTGATTTTGAGATATACTTAAAAGTATAATTAACAACTCTAAGTATACTTGGCTAGTAGTTGTGTTTACTCTTTTGATTGAGTACCCTATTAAATGCTTTTTCATATAGTTTTACATACAGTCTTATAAACTTCCCAAGTGAAAAAATATATACTAAAATGTATTTGAAATACATTTATTTTGAGCTAAGTATATTTTCTACAAATACATTTACACATTTATATGCTTAAGAAAAATATCCTGCAACTGTACATTTGGTTTATTAAACTTTTACTTAAAGTCTGCTAAATTGGAACAACTAATTTGTACTTAATGCACTTTAATTGTGCGGTGGAGGTAGTACTGTGGTCCAATTAAACATAAACTTAAGTATATTTGATTGTGCTGAAGTGGAACTATTGCAAGTATACTTTTTAAAGACTGATATTACAAAGATCATGCAATCCTTATTAATGGTATTAAAACACAATTTAAACATAATATTAAGAAATGTGCATTGTGCATTGCGCAATAAAGAAATACCCCAAAGAAAGTTTAATTGTAATTTTCAGTCTATGTCTTAAATACAAGTCTTAAAGGTGCAATATGTACAATTTTTGCTGTAAAACTTCCAAAAACCAGGCCAGTGTTATACATTCTGTTCAGTTGAGTACTGAATGTTTCCAACTCTTTGTTAATCATGAGAAAATTGCAATTTTAACCAGGGCTCCAGCACATCTGCAGGAATAGCCTGTTAACGACATCATATCCTTGTTACCCTCGGTTTTCCGCTTTTACTGCCGTAGAAACCATGACAACATAGTCTCATGGACAAATGCGGAAATATTAGTTGTAGCATATATCAAGCAACTAGCAACTGAGTCGTTATGGAACACAATTATTCTTTACTGTTTGTAGCTGGTTCTATCAACAAAGACAAGTCCCTTAAACGTTTTGGGACAAGAAGAGATAAAACGAGGACCAACATTGGTGTCGCATTTCCTAAATGGAGAGAACTGCGCGACAAACCCGCATGATCTTGCATGTGTTTTAATAGACAGGTGAGTAACTATTTAGATGCCTTTAGTGACTAAAACGTGTGATTATTATATCGATCAACAATGTTAGTCTTATTGTTTGAATGTCTTGTCCTTGTCTATGCATATGCATGTGAAAAATGGTGAGGTGATGTTCACTACGAATACTTCAAGGCATGTTATGAACTATTGGCTGTAATTTTGTTTTATACTGTAGCTTTAGTGAAATGCTTGTCACTACATCAAATGTGTCAAATGCCAAAACTGCGAATGAGTTGCATTCTGTACGAGTAATGTTTATTAAGGACAGTGTTATTGCATTTGGTTTGTGATTAGTTTGTTGACATTGGCATACACTTCACCTGACGTGATAATGGAAATTAATTCAGTGTTATACATATTAATCAGCCTTTTTGCAAATGATGTGGGTACATTCAACTGTACTTACTATGATTGTTTTAAACACATAAAACTGCGCAGCGTCATCACACCAATGAATTGGACAAATGCAGTAACATTTATGGCAACCAATTTAGTGTTAAACCTTGCTTTACTTGCAACTAATTCCTTATAATGAAATAAAATCACATCATCAAGTGCAACATTTATAAAACTACTACTTTACCTCATCCATGAACATGATATATGATTCCCATCTGACTGATTTAAATCAGCGGTGGAGTTGAAGACGACAGCTCCCATAATTCAAGCTACACCACATTGTTGTTTTTGCTTTGAGTGTACGCCCTCTAGTGGCCAAAATTTTTACATACTGCATCTTTAAGTGATATGTCAATAAATATTTTAATGGTTTTGAAGTATACTTAGTATGTAATAAATGAATAAAATAGATTTTGCTTTAGTTTTTTTCTGCTAGGGTTACATTGTTTGAAAATATTGATTTATAGAAAAAACAGATATGTTCCTAATTCTAAGTGTCTGAATTTTTGTGTAGGCTAGTCCACAGGTAGTGTACATAGGAATTTACTTCCGAACTACTTTACTCTTTCCCTGCCACTGACTGAATTTTCAGGCTATCAGTGTTTTCACTGCTTAATGGTAGGGGGCGCAATAGCTTTTTGTTTTGAATCTCTATTTACTATCATTCCTTGTTGTTTATATTGTTATATATAACTAACTCATCACCATATATAAGATATTGTCTAATATTGCCGATCATATTAACCTGACATCGCTAGCTTTAATCTCAATCGTTATGGCTAGCACACAGCGCTAGCATTTTGATAGCCTGTAAGCCTGCCATCCGTGCTTGCTTTCATTTTTTTTTCTCTCTCGCGCTCGTGACTTTACAAGTCCATCAAACGACTGTGGTGAGTGGGATCATTTAACAAACACAGTAAGTCATGTCATCTTCACCTGTTATTGTCACATGCACTGCCTGCCACATGTATAGCTCTGTCGAGATTTACAATTGTGATAAATGCAGGGAGATAGTCAGGCTGACGGAGAACATTTCAGAATTAGAGACATGCATCCAAACGTTAACTGAGGATATAAGCATGCAAGGGCTTTAGATACTGCTTTGTATGGGACTAGATAGTGAACTCTGTAAATTGTTCGTTTCCGGCTGCCGGGAGCTAGAGCGCCTGACATCAAAGCAAATTTAAAAGTGCTGGCTAATGCTAATCATAAATTCTCTAAGATTATTCTTCACATCTACACTAATGTTTGACTTCGCCGGTCGGAGATCACTATATGTAAATGTATATTACAGAGGAGGGTGAACTCGCAAGTACAATGTTAGACACTCTAACTTGCTCTGGACCCCTACCTGTCGGAGTGATGAGATACTTAGCAGACTATCCTCACTCAATGGCTGGCTGTCTAAGTGGTGTCTGCAGAATAATATAGGGTTCATAGACAATTGGAAAAGTTTTTGGGGTAGACCTGACCTGTTGAAAAGAGATGGTATTCATCCCTCCTTCAGTGGCACATAGTCTTCGAGCTGAACCTTGACTAACTGGGGCAAGCAGACAGACTGGCTAAATCAACTGTCTGCTAGCTATCTCATGTCATAGAAGTCAGATAAATCCAAACACATAGAGACTCATTTACAGCTAGATATCATCAAATAGAGACTGTGTCTGTACCCCGAATTAGCAAATACTAAAAACTCTCAAACCCAGGGTAAAAATTTTAGGGCAAAATTTTAATTGTTCACCAAATAAAATACAGATGACCAAATGATAAAGCTTGGTTTGCTTAAAATTAGATCCTTTTCTACTCTTTGTAAATTATATGATTTCAGATTACAATCTAGAAGTCCTGTTTGACAGAAACCCGGCTAAAACCAGACGATTCCATCACATTAAATGAGTTTAAGTTAAATCTTAAGTTTACTGTTAAAAACACAAGCCTCGTCTGAAAGGCAAAGGGGGAGGTGTTCCTGTAATTTATAGCAATATCTTCTATCTTCTATTACTCTAGAGGTCTTTGTGCTGGCTACTCTATACAGGCAACCATACAGACTTTATCAAAGAATTTTCTATCATAGTACTGGCTGCAGAAAAAGTCCTTATTGTTGGTGATTTTAATATCCATGTAGTGTTAGGATAGAATGGATTAGGGTTATCTTACTGGATATCAATAAAGGGACTCTATGAAACTCATGTATTTAAAAAGTATTGGTAAAATGTTGTGAATATGAGTTAGCCAAGTTTAAGGGTTAGTTCACCCAAAAATGAAATTTCTGTCATTAAGTACTCACCCTCATGTCATTCCACACCCGTAAGACCTTTGTTGATCTTCAGAACACAAATTAAGATATTTTTGATGAAATCCGGCACAATCGTGACCCAGAAAACTAATTAATTAAACTAACAGACCTCTCCTATATCATACTCTACAAAAACACAAAACACTTCAGTTCAGTATTTACTCTCCTTATCAGTTACTGACTGATAAGTAACCTTTTTTCTATTAACTTTCACTAATATTTCACTAATATGAAGTTAATGAGACAACAGTTAATGAGATAATTAAGTGATAATTGAGAATTAGTGATGAACACCTGCTGTTAACAAGCAGAATCACGGAAGGAAAATTAACAAGAACAGAAAAAAACGAGCAGAAACACAATAACTTCAACTGTGACTTCCAGCCACAGCCTTAGATGAAATCAGCTGAAGATAAAAGACATTAAATATCTCAAGATCTCAGCAGAGGAGGATTAAACAATATAAACAGCACTACTAGCTTCACTTATTACTAAACAGGTTGACTTTATTTCTGTCAGATATCTACAGAAGTTCTTATTCAGAATTAACAGAGCTTCAGATGCTGTTTCATTTCTTTTGATGTTACCATGATGGAGGTCAGTGTTTGCTTTACTTGGGTTCTTGACCCTTGTCTTTTTAACATTAGAGTTTCTTTGCATGTTGTGACTGTGTGTATTCCAGACACAATTGTTATGGCAATAAAGTCTATGAATATCATGTTTAGGTGTTGTTAAGTACTGATTTTTATAATTGTCATGCTGAACTCTTCATTTACTGTGTTAGTCCATTATCATAAGTGTGTGTTGATTTTATTTTAAATGAAGTCAATTTTTATTGCCACCACTCTAGCATTACCACTTAAAATCATGCAGTTTAGTTTTTTGAGGCTCATTTACAGATAAATGTGTGAACTATGGCATTACTGAGCTAAACAGAGAATTCAAGAATCAGCGTATGAATCTCAACAATGGTGACAATCAACAAACAAAATAAAAGATCAACTCTGAACAACATAAAACACATTACTAAAAGTCAGCACAAAAGCAACAGTAAAAATCATGGCAGTAAGAATTAGAGAATATAACCAGACAATTCAGCAACATAATTTATTCATGCCGCAATGCATGCTGGAAGTTTTGTGCCCAGCATGCATTACAGCAAGAAACTTTTGATTGTCACCATTGTTGAGATTCATATCCCAATTGTTGATGTCTGTGTGACTCTGGGGTAAACAGTAGTTCAAAATATTATCCACACAAGTGTCAGACACGGACAAGAGGGTAATGTATCAATAATTGAACAGAGTGAAATATGAACAGGTATATGGTGAGTCTATGAGTTCGTAAACCATGCGATGACTTAGCTGATGGATTGAAGTAGTGTCTGTGTGTTTGCAGGTTCGAAGATGACTGTCCAGCGGTTCGCGCCCACGCCTGATCCAAGGGTCGATATAACATACGAAGGAATAGAAGAAGGCAGGTAAGTCTGTAGTCCAGTAATGACGAGATCAGACAACTGAATGAGGATGTGAGGGCTTTTTATGGCGTGAGCGTGAGTGAAGACAGGTGCAGGTGATCAGTATTCCGGTGATTGTGAGCGTGTGGGCGGAGCTTGTCGTGCTGGTGATGTTGACGGTGTGACAACAAGCTGTTAACAAATTACTTAATATTAACCCCTTTAACCCTAAGGGTATTTTCAGAATTCTTTTTTCTGACTGACACACAAAAAAGTAAAGACTCGTAACTCCAAAACCGTAGCAAGGAGAGTCAAAAGGTTGGTATCATTTGAATGGAAACTTTTTAAATTTTTTAATTTGGACATTCGTATGCTGAGAAACAGCAAATAAACAGCCAAAAAAACAAATTGGAAAAAATGAAAAAAATTCATATATTTATATTTAAAAAGGAATTAAAAATGAATAAAATATGGTTGGGAGTTCATTCTTTTTTTGTTATGTTCCTCTATATGTGAGCTGTATCTGGCTCAAATTTTGAGGTGATCGGATAAAGTTTTCAAAAGTTACAGCATTTGGAACAAATTTAAAATTTTTGATTTTTTTTATCTTATTTTTGACATGCACTGAAATAATGACTCATAACTCCAAATCTCTTACAAGGAGAGTCAAAAGGTTGGTATCATTTGAAACATAATTTTTTACTCTTTTAAATAAAAAAATAAAAAAATTAAATTCGGACAATGTCTTGCTGAGAAACCACTGAAAAAAAAAAAAAAAAAATTAAAGTTTTCTCATTTCATATTTCAAATATTTCATATTTGATATGCAATAACTCAGAAATGAAATGAGGTAGGAGGAAAATTCTTTTTTGGGGATGTTCCTCTATATGAGACCTGCATCTGGATATCTAATTTGTGGTGATCCCATGAAGTATTCAAAAGTTGGAGCATTTGGAATCAAGGTGGCCTTTTTTGTTTAGCCCTCGTCGCCCCCTAGTGGGTATTTTTAAAATCGCACTTTCACGTGGGATTCCCACGTGATCCACACGTGGGAATCCGTTGATCTTGGCGTCATTTCAACCGGGAGCATCCACTGTAAGTAATGATGTGCTGATTTTCCACAATCTATGCCTGTTTCATGAAGTTTTATGCTGAAATGCCACTTGATAGCTACATTTAGTTTTAGCTATAGCAGCTGTGCGCCTGTGGAGGTTTATGTGTCGTAATTTCGCGATCGATATCTCGTGATCGCTTCATTGGATTATGACGATGTTGGGCTCATTTTAATCATGAGAATCAGCTGTAAATAATGATGCCCAATTTACCACAATCGGTGCATGTTTCATGACGTTAGGAGCCAAAACGTGACATAAATGCTGCATCAGTTTATTTTTTACATTTGGGTCTTGTGGGGTTTCACGTACAAAAAAATCACTCAAGTTTAGTCAAAGCCAAAAACAATTATGCTCGTTGTATTCTACTCCATGAGACCTTTCAAATGACATATAACACATGATTATCTGAGCTATATGATGCATTTGACACATTGGCGTACATAATAATAATTACAAAATCATAAATTATGAAAAAAAATTTTTTTACTTTTCAGTAAATAACTCTGCAGTACTTTGGATTTATTCAAAGTGCTTACATTCATTGTAAAATTCAGACTCTACGCTTTCAAATGACACCTATTTTGTGATGAAGAAGGCTGGAGTTTTGAAAAATATGATTATTAATATTTTTATAGGTATGATTTGCCCGCGGGCGGTACACTCCGGTTTAGAGTGTTAACTCAGCACTCGTTAAGAGTTGAAAGCAATGACTGGTTGTATTAAAAAGCTGAGTTTCTAAGCTTTAAAATGATACCTCTTTTGTGTCATTCCTCCTTGTGGTTGCTTAGTAATATGATTATGAATTTTTTCGCGGGGGGGGGGGTTTGCCCGCCGGCGGAACAGTTCGGGTTTAAGGGGTTAATTGTTTTTCATATTAATGATGAATTTCATGATCACAATACTACAATTAAAATTATAGAACCATCTACACTTTGATGAAATTAACAAATTTGGGACAAAAATGCTAATTTCGATTATTAATAAACAACTGATCTCATTTGATCACAACTCCATCTGGTTTCTCAACTATAACACATGTATTTCAATAACACTGTTATAGCTGACAAAGTAAACTTAATGTTTACAGATCAAAGATCAAGATCCCAACTAAACCAACACTGATCTCTATCATGGTAACGTCAAACGACAATAAAACAACGTCTGAATATCTGTTAGTTCTCAATTTGAACTCCTGTACACATCAAAAAATCTGTCTGTTTAGTAATAAGTGAATCAGGTAATGATGTTTGTGGAGTTGATTAATCAGATCTTGAGAGATTTAATGGAATTTATCTTCAGTTGATTTAATATTTTTTCTGTTCTTGTTTCTCTTTCCATCAGTGATTCAGCTTGTAAGCAGCAGGTGTTCATCAGTGTCTGAATTCACTCTTTTTTTCATTCACTCTGTCAAATGGACTATATTAGTGAACTAGTGTAGGGAATAGTAAATGAGGGTATAGTATGTAATTTTGAACACAGCCTCTGAGTGTCGACTTTGAGCGCTTTTAATTCACAGTGTGTTGCTGTAGGCTATTTTCTTGAAAACTTCAAATATTACCCAGAATGCGTTGTTTCTACGGCATATTACTGTTTTAATGGAAAACAGCATGTTATTGTTGAAATTTGGCTGTTTTTTTACAGCAATTTTTTTACAGTGTAGTAAAAACATGGTTAAAATACTCAATGTGACTACAGTGGTTCAACCTTAAAGTTATGAAGAGATGATTATACATTTTGTGAAAAACAAAAAAACAAACAAAAAACCAAAACAAAAATAATGACTTTATTCAACAATTTGAACCGTTGTCACGCATAGATAACGTAGTGAATTCAATGCAGGCTTCCTTGTTTACGTCTGAACGTCGATCTTAATTTGCGTTCTGAAGATGAACGAAGGTCTTACAGGTGTGGAAGGACATGAGGGTGAGTACTTAATGAGAGAAATTTCATTTTTAAGAAGTTTTGGATGGCTTGCAGTAGAAGAAGAAGCACATGTGGAATAGTAAATGCAGAAATGAGCTCTACAGTATTGTTACCCATTTCACATGGGCTATTCCCTTTACCATTTGTAGGTGACAGGTATGGTGTGGTGTCTCTTATTTTGAAATTGTCTTTTATTTTGAAATTGTTATTTTCTGTTTGGGTGACGTCACTTGTGGTGTAGGTGTATATTACCTGTTCGTTTTGGATGGCATGTAGGGAGGGGGTGAGTAGCTGGGACGCTCACCTTTCGTTGACCGTTTTCATACCGTTAATTTGTTTATTTTGTCTTTTTTGTTTTACTTTATGGTCGATATACAACACTTGGCTGTTCCTTTCTTTTACATGTACAATTAAATTATTAATTAAATGAAACGCGTCATGGAAGTCATTCCCACTGCTTAGCCTCTCAGCGGCTAATGGCGGTCGCTATACCATTAGTAGATCTTAATTTGCAAGAAATAATTAGGGTAAAAATAGAGTAATAGCAAAGGATGCAATGATTAAAAAGTATCTTGAGCAGAATTGCAACTCAATGCTTACAATTTTCACTGATGGTTCCAAAGATCCTGAAACAGGCTGAGCTTTAGCAGCCGGTATTGATAATTGTTAAAGAATATTTGACCAAGTAGGAGTTTATTCCACAGAGATGGTAGCAATATTATTAGCTATCAGGTAGATGGAGGACACTCGACCAATGAATGTGGTGATATGGTCGGATTCATTCTCTGCATTATCAAGCCTTATTAGCGCGAGATCCTCAAGAAAAGATATTTTACATGAAATTCTTTTAAATTATTTGTAGAGTAAATAAGTAAGGAAGTAAGATGTTTTTTTCCCCTGTAGGTTCCAGCACACATGAAATGTGGAAGTTGATCATTTTAGTTGATCATTAAATTATCCCGTATAGAAATGAATATTCCACTAAGTGAAGAAGTTAAGGCCAAAATCAGAACAGCTAAAAGGAAAATAGCTAGAATTTTGAAATGAGGAGGGAAGAGGAAGATATTTTTATCATATTCATAATGAAATAGGGAATTTTGGTTGTAGAAAAGAAGATAATCATTACCAGACTTCACCTTGGGCACATAGCTCTAAATTGTTCACTATATATAATAAGCAATCAATTTTGTAGTTTATGTGGATCAGCAGAAACTGTAGAGCATGTACTAATATATTGTACTGCTTATGAAAATGAAATGGTATTTCTGTTAGAAGAGTTAAGAGAACTGGGAAACGTAAAACACTGCAACACTGCACTGAATAATGGCTTGAATTATCACAGAGTCACGTCATCTTCATTTATATAGTGCTTTTTACAATACAGATTATTTCAAAGCAGCTTTATGGTAATAATGGGAAAATTAATGGACAGAGAAATCATAAAACATAGAATGCATCAATGAGATACTTAAGAAAGGTAGATCTGTTTCTTGCCCTTCCATTAATACTCCACACTCCAGCCCAGTAGGTGGAAGGAATGCACCTATAGATTTCCAACCACCATAAAACTTTCCGCTTCCCATAGTGAGAGAAGGGTCTGGCTGCAGACCGTGGGCGAGTGGAGCTCCACTCTCAAACAGGAAATACGTCACCTCCACTTGAATTAATAAAGAAGGGCCAAGATGGCGTCGCTATGAGCTCTTTTAATTTTACCATAGACGAATTTTACCTCAGGTAATTTTACCTCAATATTGTTACACTGGATGAATTATGTTAAGGATGAATAAACATGATGGATTTATATATTTCTTACGAGCAATATAGATGTTAGTGTGGCAGATTGAAAGATGTATTTTATAAATTGAAAAAATCTGTGAAAAATGTAAGGCACTATTGACGCGATTTTGAATGCATGTAAAAAGGCTTATAAAATGTAAATATGTAACGTTAATTTGTTATGTAATTTTGGGTTCATTTGTGAGTTTGGCGATGTGCCTTGTTGAACACTAGGTGGACGATTCGCGGGGTTTTTCCATTCCACATAAAGTTGGCAGTGAGGAAACATCAACGAGTATTGTGTTAAATCTTTTCCCCCTATGTTCAGGTATTAATTCTAATAATTATTCTAATATAATGTTGTATGATGTTTAAGAGTGTGTAAAAGTGAGTATTATAGCGATTGTGTGTTCATTTAAATGTTTTAAAGTTTATTATTTTAGAGATGCACAAGCTCAGAGCTCCATTTTGAGCATTAATGGCGCGAGACCACATAGAGAACATTTTAGTACTAAGTGTGTGGTACGTATGTTTGTATTTAATGTTTTATTCTGTTTATTTGTTGCTGATTGTTTGATTCACGGGAAGAAGTGTAACTTAAATGTGAAAAGAGAATTTGAGAAATCTAACGTTAACAGATTTTGCTGTTATTTTTCTTTATAACAAAGTTGTCTGTATTAAGTAGATTGTGTGTTCACAGTAATCACTCCTTTGTGTGTTAAACACAGAGTTATATAAATTCTACTTGATTCCCCACTTAGTGTCTATCTGGTAATTGAATTGTTGTATTCTTGGTAATGTCTCCAAAATTAATAAAATATTTGAAATTATTGTAAATAGTTTGTTCAAGTCATTTGTTTCATCTGTTCAAGTTTACACATTAACCCAAGGCAGATTTAATTAACTTTTAAACATTAGACTTATATTGACTTAAACTAATAGTTCGCCTTTGAATGTCTATTCGGAATTTTGTGTGTTATTACCAGGTATTGAACAATTAAGTATGTACATATTATACCAGGCTGTTCGTTTGTGGAGGAAAAACGTAAAAGATTAAAATATTCATGACACAAGCATTGTTTTATTTCAGTAAAAGAGCCTGATTTATTTTTACATGTTATTTTACTTTTACATGTTATTTTACTTTTACTATAATATTGTATTAAAGTCGTAAAGCTTGGTATACCGCTTCGATATTTTCCGTGAAGATCATGTCGCAGTGGAGGTGACGTAAAATACGTAATTTATGCGCTCCGGCGCAGTGGAGGTGACGTATTTCCGCTCTCGAGTGGAGCTCCACTCGCCCCCTGTGTCTGCAGCCAGACCCTATTGGAGAGTGATGGTTATGAGGTGTTTGCAAACTTTATAACAGATGAAGTGAACCAGATGCAAAATTTGTCAAAAACACAAACATTTCAGACGTTTTCATGAAGCCACAAAAACATTTTTCATTCAACACTGTATGTACAGCGTCGTGTACAAAAATAATGATCAATATTTATATATATTATTTAAATTTAAATTTAAATAACAATAAAGGGTCAATATTTTTCATCAGTTTTATTTTGATAAACATGACACAATACAACATTAATATTACACGCAAATTCAAAAGCCCACAATAAACCAAGTATTTTTCAAATATAAAAAATCACTAACAAATTTCTAAAGAAACATCTTGTTCAGACATATTAACCAGTAAAGAGAGCATACATTCTTCATAATTAAATAAAAAAGACATCTGAAATCAGGAGTATCTCATTTCCTGTTTCCCAGAAATACAAAGAGGTGCATTTTAAAACCATAAATCATAAATGACATTTATCTGACTTCTGATTTTTATTTATTTATTTATTTATTTAATTAATTAATTGTAATTTAATTTAGGCAAGAACTTTTGGAATGTGAAACATGTTTTACCCAGTATTTCTTGGGAGATGTTTGTCATGTTTATTTATGATATTTTTTATGATAATATATGATAATTTTTTTGTGGCAAATAAACATTGTTAAAAAAATGTTTTAATTATTATTCATATACCTAAATGTGTGTGTGTGTGTGTATATATATATATAAAACACATCTTCATTTTTTTAAAAAGCAACTGTCTTTATATATGGAGGTGGTGAAGATGGACTCTCTCCAAGCTAAAAATTTGCTTTCTATATATTAGACAAATTTGTACTTATAGAACAAACCCATACATTTTACATTTATGTTTTTATGTACCTTCAGTCAGTATTGACAGATACTTCGTAAGTTAATTGCTTTGTTCCATAGTTATTATAACGATTCAATAAAAATAAAATTGGGAAGCACTTCTTCTTAACAGAAGAACTGAAGTTAGTGGGTATTAAATATGTGACTATTCAGAATCTGCTAAACAAACCCTGTGTTAAAAGCTCTCTCTTTGCTTGTCAGAATCATAAGATAGAATCTAGGGTTGTCTTGCCATAGCTTTACGTCATTGCTTCACTCCCTGTAGTGGCGGAACAGCATGAGCTGATTTACCAAGCGCCATGCCCTAAGAAGTAGAAGCAGCAGAAGAAAAAAGGTAAATATGCTAAGCATATTGCTTAATTTTCTGGGCCGATCATTCAGAATAAAAAGAGTGAACTGACCAATCAGTCCAGCGTTAAAGCAGCTTTTAACGTAATTAGACGTGTAGTTATTATCTTTAATTTGTCTATTTGAGTTTGACAGTACATAGCACTTTACCAAGGTGCTTGTTTAGGTAGCCTACTGGGAAACATGTTTTAGTATTGACCAGATGTAGAAATGTGAACTGCTCTCGAACTATCCATGGATTCCACTTTTAAATACCAGTTAGATTAAACAATATTCAACAATTGTATACGGGCATTAAAAATAATTTAAAAAAAAATACTCAAAACAACCAAGGCTTATTATAACTGTATAACACCGGCGAATGGTCGGATGCGGAAGCGCATTATATGTAAGGGACCGTGTGAAAATTACCCACTGCGTTAAAACGTCTGCACGGTAAAAAAAATTTTCAAAGAGTTGTAATAGGCACTTTTTTTCAAAGACACTTTTTATTTTTCTGTTTGAAACTCTCTTCACATCCTGATAGCAATCAATAATAGGAGTGGTCTATATATATATATATATATATATATATATATATATAAATGGTCTGTATGATACGATGTCCTACCTTTCAGCCTGTGTGTAGGCTATTTATATGTTGTACTTGGTGAAATCATTTCCATACCTTTCCATTCCGTACATCACATGTCATCAGCATTGTTGGGAAAATTATTAGTAAGGTTGAATTGGCTCACCGAAGGTCACCAGCAAAGACATTGCTTAATAAAGTGAGATTAAATCGTAAAGTATATTTTTTCAATTTAATATATTTAATTAGAACTGACTATGTTCTAATTAAATATGTTAAATATATTATATAATACGGTGGCAAAAGCGACAAAAAAGATGACACTAAAATGTACGATAAAAAAGTGCAAATAAACCATTCAAGATCATTCTTAATTCAGTTAAAAATAAAGCTGGCGGAAAATGTTTTAAAAAATCAGATTTCCAATTTCGAGTTAAAGAAACACTCTCGGTTGACCTGAGACTAGCTCCAAAATCTTTTACAAGGAAAATTTTTTAGATACATATAGTTTTGTCCATTTGAAGTTCAAAGTGATCCTCCCACAAACTCTAAAACTACTTAATGTTTGACATGCAGTCTTGCATTGTTCTTGCACCGTCACGCATAAGTTCGGAAGTTATCAGTCTATAAATCCATTGGTGATAATGTGAAGCAGGTCGGGGCAGAGAGTCATGGGAGTGGAGCAAGGTCAATGGAGCAAATGTTAATGAGTGACACCTGCATGACACATGTCTTGAATCCCATGGAGTAGCTCCATAAAGATAAAAGGATAGACAACAGTGAAAGACAAGAGAAGATCAGGCTTGTTTTATTATGTTTATATGCAGAAGTCATCCGTGTTGCAGCTGCCACTTTCTTTTATTTTGTTGCTTATGTTTAATTTGTGATTATACTTTAAGTACCTCATTTGCCGGTTCCTGCCACCTTCTTCCCTGAAAATTAACTTTTTACAGTTTTACAATACGTTTAATATTGATCTCAGGAATGTTCAAATGTCAGCCAACCTGGAAGCACAATCAGATGAACTGCTGGCTCTAGCGAGCATATATGATGAAGAGGAGTTTGACAGGACAGAATCAAGGCAGAGGGGCAAGATCCATCTGTGCCTTGAGCTTCCTCCTAACTTCAGACTGCTAGTCAAGGGTAAGATTTTATAAAAGATTTAGTTAAAAAAAGTGATTTTGGATTTTTTTTTTTTACTAAAAGCCTTCATGATAAACATGATACCAAGGCAAAAAAGGAAATTAAAATAAATGATAATATTTACAAGATATTTATAAAACACATTTAAACAAAATCTCTCATACCTAACAATTATGCCTTTTTTCTCCAAACTAAGTCATAGTTTACCCTCATTCAGATATTGATAAAAAGATTTACTCTTTCAGGATGTTCACTCTTTTTGTTCTTACAACAACTGAACTCAGACATCTTTAAGTTACTCCAAAAGAGTTTTTTTTTCTTTGCATTTAAACTGTACCAAAATTTAAAAGTGGATTCTGATCTCATTGCTCAGGAATGAACCAGACTTAATTCCCATGAGTCCCATGTTTTTTTTTTCTTGCAATTGTGAGTTTATATTGCACATTTCTGACTTTTTCTGTCCTCACAATTGCAAGTTTATTTATCACAATTTTGTTTCTGCCACAGAATAAAAAATAATAAAGGTAACTGCAAATTTATATCTCTGAGAGAAAAGTCAGAATTGTGATTTTAAAATACAGAGTTGTCAGAGAACTTTGTGAAACAAAAAGTCCTTTTTTATTTTTTTATTCTCTGGCAGAAAAAAGGATAGGATAAAAAGGATTCCACAGGATACAGCGAGAACAAATTGGTGCCCTTAGACTTTAAAGTACACATTCAGTATATTTATTTGATTAAATCATAGACTTATATGGATTAATAATTGCAACAAAAAAGGCCATATTGTAATTTTGATTTTAATTCAGTTAACTTTGGAGCACTGTTGCATCTGTTCCCCGTAGTCTTTATGAGCTTATGTTTTGTGCATATTTTTCATAGGGGAGGCATGCGTAGAGTGTGGTATATCCTTTCTACCTCCCTTGGTTCTGAGTTTTGAACTACCTACAGACTACCCTTCATCATCGGCTCCAGTCTTTACTCTAAGCTCCAAATGGCTTTCAAGACTCCAGGTTTGAATTTTAGCATTAATTTTAGCACGTTCTTTTATTTTTGGATATGATATTGGCATAATAATAATTGCATAACCACCCTTATGAAAAACGGTACATTTTTTTCAAGTGTGCTCTAAATAGACTTCTTTTAAACTAAAATGCAAATATAAAATATCGTGATCATCAAACATTAAACAGCATTCAAAACTGCTTAACGTTACCGAATGAAATGTTGAACCATGAAGAGGAAAAGACTGTGAAGCTTTCAGGGTGTTGATGGACTCCATCTATGTTTTGATCATCGTTCTGAATCCCAGAAGTCTTTTACAAAAATGTGATTTTCTCAGTTTTTTGTTTAAAATGTTGCTTTTTAAATTGAAACATGCCCACATTCAAGTGTTAATAAAAAAGGAAACATGAAACTAAAATAAAATGTTTTTAAAAATGGAAAGAGTTAAAATAGTTATATTTTCAAGCATAAAAACTTAATATCTAAATAGGAATATAGTAGTAGTGCAAAAATAATATATAAATAGTAAACTGTAAGTATGATGTTATGTTCACTTACAGAAAACTCACAAGTATAGCCTATACTTCAAAGTATACTTGTCATAAATTAAAAATTGTGCTACAAGTATTAAAATAGTAAACTACTAGAATACTTATAAGTTCAGTGTATAGTTCAAGTTGTAGTACAGATGCAGTACAAATGAGGAACATAGTAACTATATGTGCACTTAAAGTTTACTACTGTTACACTTAGTACACTTAAATGTATACTTTATATACTAAAAAGTGGGCCAATTTAGTCCCAAGCAGTATTGAAACAGTACACTTTCAAGAATACTACTAGTACATTGATATTAGTATACTTACTACATAAATTATACTTCTTTTTCATAAGGACAAAGATAATCTCTGCTCAATTAATAAGTTTTTAATGTCTAAAAGATCACTGCGCTTTGCAAGAGGCTGGACGAACTTTGGGAAGAGAACAGGGGCGATGTGATTCTTTTTACCTGGATCCAGTTTCTAAAGGAAGAAACTCTGGAATTTCTGAACATCCAATCTCCACTTGAGATCCAAACCAGTGGTGGGCAGCCTCAATGTGAACCTGGTCAGAACCAAGCAGTAGACACTGCTGTAGAAAAGAGTAAAGTGCAAGAGTTGGACCAACGAGCAGTTCAAGAAGTTGACCCTCACACAGATATACTAACCCAGCTGCTGGATTTTAATGAAGCTCAGAAACAGAAGGTGTTTGATGGCAAGGTTTTTTGCTGTGGAATCTGTTTCTCTGAGAATCTGGGTTCCAACTTTTTGCTCTTCAAAGAGTGTCAGCATGTCTACTGCAAGGCCTGTGTGAAGGAATACTTTCAGATCCAGATTAGAGATGGCAAAGTCCAGTGCCTTACCTGCCCTGAGCCCGAGTGTATGTCCATGGCCTCTCCTGCACAGGTACTTTTTCTTTTAAGCACTTTAGCTGTTTGAAGAGTAGTTTAAGAGCAACTAACGCCACTTTACTACGATTATACTGTAGGTGAAACTTCTCGTGGGGGAAGATGAATTTGCCCGCTATGACCGCCTCCTTCTGCAGTCGAGTCTGAACCTAATGGCAGATGTTGTTTATTGTCCACGCATGAGTTGCTGCATGGCTGTGATGATCGAGCCTGACACCAACATGGGCATCTGCCCCTCATGCCAATTTGTCTTCTGTACCCTCTGCAAGCGAACATACCATGGCCTCTCTCTCTGCAAAGAATGTAAGATCACAGTGGAGTGTCCTTTCATACACACAAGTACAGTAAGGTCAAGTCAATTTTATTTATATAGCGACTTACATTTATGCATTTAGCCGATACTTTTATTGACTTGGAAGCAATTTGTTACAACACACAATATTCATAGTATACAATGGCAGGTTTTTATTCGAAAGCTAGATGAACTAAAACACAGGTGAAATGTGAAAAATGAAGAAGAGCAATTTGTGTTTGTGTCTGTGTGTGTGGGGGGGGGGCATATTCCACCTGGTGTTAAGATGTTCGGTTGATCAGATCACAAGTAGACGACACTAAGTACAGGTGTAGATGGGGTATTAAACGTTTTGAACTTGTCCACTTTTCGACCACCTCCAGAGATAGTTGAAAACACATTCGACTGGATTGCTTTTGTTGTGGAAACACAACAATGTGGTTGAACAGCCATTAAAGAACGCCTTCTCTCTGCCTAAACAGCATTAAGGCATAAACATTATGTGAAACGCACTAGCTAGAGGGGATTTAAACTTTGTCGACTGAAGACCCAAATTTGGTTTAAAGACAAAAAAAGTACAATGTTCTCTCATCATTCCTGATTTCTAACACACTCTCACTGTGTTTGCCGTGGTCATGCGGCTGTCAGAGCAAAAACGAAAGCTGCTGCTGTGTTTTTCCATTATCTCTAGATGTGTTGAAATGTAAATTGCACAAGTATATTTTGTCCATTAGATCAAAAGATCTTAAATAACCCATACATTTATCTGTCCATACACCCTCCCCTCAAAGAAATCCGGACAGAAGTAGTTGAAAGTGTTCAAAAGAGACAGATTAAAATAACAGGTGTAAAAGATTATGTGTCTTCCTCATCTACTTGTGATTCAACTGACCTGTGTGTGTAAGTGCCTTGGTTAAGGTTGTGTAGTGGTTAAGTGCTTGTAAAAAAGTTGTCTTCTGCTGCTTGTTGAAAGAGTTGATGGTCTCAGTCTGGGTGGAGGAAGCTCATTCCACCAAAGAGGAGCAGAGATGGAAGTGAAGAAACAACAAGACGCCACTCATTCAGTTTTCCTGTTTCATCTGGGCAAACTTCAAGCCCTCTGACTGACGTAACAGTGTGTAGCCTACAAGAGTTGCCTTGGTTAAGGGTGTGGAGTGGTTAAGTGTTTGCGTAAGAGGTGTGTCTTCAGCTGATTTTTGAAGTTTGTGATGGTCTCAGCTGTTTTGGTGAAGGAAGCTCATTCCACCAGAGAGGAGCAGAGAGGGTGAAGGTCTTTGAGAGTGAATTTGCATCTCATTCTAAAAAACAAGGTGGCGTTCGTTCAGTGACCGTAACTGGCAAGACGTGGCTATTGAGGTAGGAGGATACTATTGCAGTGGCAGTCATGAAAGCCATTGTTATAGCCTTACATTTGATTCTGGTAGCTACTGGCAACCACTATAGTGAGATCAAGGAGCTGCTCCACATATAGAAAATGGTTTACTTGATGATACGGGAACAACCTGGTTGAAATATGGGTGGTAAAGCTCAAATTTTATACCAATTTTTATTTCAGCCCAACATCATTTTTATGAGTGATATTGCATATATTGAACAGTCCAATATATTTTTTTAAATTATTATTATTTTGTTATGCATATTTTAAAATGAGCAACTTAGCCTAACTGTTATATACGTTGTTTTTAAATTATGTATAAAGTTTTGGTAATGTTCTTTTGCAGCATGTTTTTTTTTTTTATAACAAGACAATGTTATTCTCCTCTACAAAGTACAAGTGGAAAAGGACCTATGTGAAAAGAAGAAAATTCTTGATTCTTTAAGCGAAGATTGGCTGAAGGATAACTCCAAACGGTGCCCTTCCTGTGGTGCTAACATACAGGTCAGTAACTACTTGCTCATAACTTCAGATTTCACTTTTGTTGTTTAAAGGTGTTGTCACATGGCATCACCACATGGACTTTCAGTTTGTTGTTGTTTTCATCAGTCACATGTTCCTTTGTTTGTATTTCCCGCCACAATCTGTTACCATGGACACTCCTAATCACCACAGCTGATTCTCACTAATCTCGTTATCCCCCTGTTCTCAGTGTATATAAGATCAGTTCTGTTAGTTCGTCATTGTCTGGTATTGTTCGTTTCAGCATTGGTTGTGTTCCCCTGTTTTCCCCTGTCTTCGTTGAATTTAACCTGTCTGGATTATTAAAGTTTAGTTGTTTATATGATCTTCTTCCTCGTTGTGCGTATTTACACAGCCTAACATGACAGGTGTGATCTTTGTGTGGATTCTATATAGACCCAGAAGCAGTTTTATTGGGGTCTTGTTTATAAGACGCAAACATGATCCGATATGATTGTAAATTCCATGGGTTTGTTAGTCTTTAAAAGTGACTAACTGGATAAACTTATAACAGACAATGTTCTTATATGTACATTTTCATGCCAGTGTGCAAGTTAATGAGGACTACATACTTGTGTAAATTAATTGGTAGAAACTGGAAAATAATGAGGAGCCCTCTTACTGAGTCAAAAATATTATTTGGAAAGTATTTAGTTTCTTTTAAGTTACGTTATTGTGTTTTTGCTGCTTGTACAACCCCATTTCCAGAAAAGTTAGTAAAAATCAAGGTGGGATTGTTAATTCAACTGACAAAAGTACAAAAAAAAAGATTTTACATAATTTTATTTTGTAAATTTAATTTTTGGTTTTGAGTTGGGACAGTGGCATATTTACTACTTTGTCACATCACTTTTCCTTTTAACTTCACCTTTTTCCTTTAAAACTTTTTAATCATTTGGGAATTGAGGAAGCTAATTGTTGCCAAATCTAACCTGATACAAGACAGCTGCTCAACAGTCCATGGTCGTCGTTATCTGATTCTCCTTTTCATGATGGGCAATACATTTTCAATAAGAGCCAGATCTGGACTGCAGGCAGGCAGTTTCTAAGAAACTTCTCTGCACATGCTGAGTGAGGCCTGGCATTGTCTTGCTTCTCAGGAAAGATGTCATCTTGATGGCAGTATATGTCTCTGTACAATCCCAATGTACATGTACCCCTCCAAGTCAATGATACTTTCATACATATGCAAGTCACCCATGCCGTTTGCATTGATGCACCCATACCATGGTTTGCTTTTGCACCGGTCGCTGATGAAAGTATGGTTGGTCCCTTTTGTCTTTGGGACTGAGAACTCAATGTCCATTTTTTCCAAAAACAAACTGAAACATGGACTTATCTGACTTCAGCACACATTTCCACTGTCTTTTAGACCATCTGAGATGAGCTTGGACCCAGAGAACTTGGCAACATCTCTGCATTGAACAGATGTATAGCTTTTTCCTTGCGTAATAGAGATTCATGTTACATTTCTTGATGCAGCGACAGACTCTGTTTTTCAAAGTACTCCTGAACACATGTTGTTGTATTTAACACAGTAGCATGACGGTTTCTCATGCAGTGCCATCTTAGGGCTTGAAGGTCAGGCGCATTCAACAGAGAATTCCTGCCTTGCCCTACATGGACTGAGATTTCTCTGGATTCCCTGAATCTTTTCACAGTATTATGTATTCTAGATGCTGAAAGGCCTAAATTCTCTGCAATCTTGCACTGAGAAATGTGATTTTTGAATTCTTTGAAAATTCACATGAAATTTGGCATAAAGTGGTGAACTATGACGACACATCTTTGCTTGCAAGAGCCTTTTGTGTATGCTCCTTTTATACCAAAACATGAAACCCTCATATATTACCAGTTCACATACTTATTGTAGGCTGTTTCAAAAGTTTAACTTGAATATTCTATAATCTTTTCACTTTTGCCTCTGTCCCAAATTTTATGGAGTGTGTTGCAGCCATCAAAATTGGTTTTGATTGGTCTTTCTTTTTTTCTTTCTTACTTTCTTTCAGAAAATAGAGGGCTGCAACAAGATGACCTGCTTTTCCTGTCAGCAGTATTTCTGCTGGATCTGCCTTGCAGTTCTCAACAGAACAGACCCCTACAGCCACTACAGAGAAAGCAATCCGTGCTATGGCCAGTTAAATGCTGGCATATAGTGACTATTGTTGATACTTCAATTGAGAAGTAATTCACTTATTCATGTGCAAAGAATAAGGCATGTGTCACAAAATTCATGCAGATTCTGTGACTGGTTTTATTTCACCTCTAGAACACTCAAGTGCCAGTGCACAGAAGAATTAAAAATTGCCACCATTGATTTAATCACAAACTGTTACAATTGATTTTTACAGATAACCTCAAATTCCACAAAATAATAAATATAAGTGCCTATTTTTCAGTAAAAACTATTGGCCAACCTCTTTAACCACTGAGTATATACAGTCTTGCATGTGCTTCGCTCAAATTCGCCTACTTATACCATTTAAGTATGTATACTCATTTTGTAAAGAAAAAGTACATGATTTTAAATGTGTAGCGGAAGTAGGTTAGGTTTGAAACCATGGATTGTTTCCTGTACTTTTTCTTTGCAATCATCTTTTCACAGTCAACGTCTTCATATACACACTCAACATATCATTTTTTGATACTACTTAACATTCTTCCTACCATATTGGAGAGAAAAGTAGCATGGGTCATGGGTCTTTCAAGAAGAGAACTTTGCTCATGGTTTTGCATAATAATACATTTGACTAATGGCAAAGTCCACCTTCACAAAGAAAAAAAGCAATTTCAGCTGGACTAAAGAATTTACATTGCATATTAAAAAGATAAATTATTGCTTTAGTCCAACTGAAATTGATGTTTCCATGCAACCAAACATCATAAAATCACACTATTCACCCTAAATAATATCCAAGATGAGAATTATCCATCCATTTAATATCCAAACCGCTTTATCCTTATTATGGTCACGGGGAGCTGGAGCCGGTGAGCACGGAAAACCTTAGATAAAGGTTAATTATTGGTTACTCAAACCCCTTTCTGTTTTTTTTCTCTTAATGAGCTCATTAGCATCTCATTAGTTCTTATCTCATTTTTACAGCATTAAACTTACATTTTTAAAAAGAGATGAAGCACCGCAGGTCTTTTAATTTGTGTTTGTAGTTCTGAACTGAATCGTCCGGTATCTTTGCGTATCTTTTTTACTTATTTTGGCATACTATGATTTGAGACACACTAATTCAAATCTTGAGACGGGAAGGTGGTTCAGTGGGTTACATTGTCTCCTCGCAGCAAGAAGTTCAAAGGGTCGTGTAGAGTCCCAGCTCAGCCAGGAGGCCTTTCTGTCTGGAATTTGCATGTACTCCCTGTGTCTACGTGGGTCTCCTACACAATCGAAAAACATGCCGGTTAGGTTAATTGGAGACATTAAATTTCCCGGTGATGTGAATGTGACTGTGTGAATCCTGTGATGGGCTGGCCATCCATTCATGGTGTTTCCGATGTTTTTGTGTTTCCCATGTTTCCCATCCATTCATGGGTTAGGCTCCAGCTTCCTTAATAAGAATAAAGTGGTTTGAAAAATTAATTGATGGATAATTCTAATCTTGGATATACTATTTAGGATGAATAGTATGTGAAATGGGATGTAGGGAAGGACTTTATGATGTTTCAGTGTGGTTGCATGCAAACATCAATTTCAGTTGGATTAAGCAATAATTTGCCTTTTGAAAATGTAAGGTAAATTCCTGAGTCCAAATGAAATTGTATTTTTTCTTTTTCTTTGTGAAGGTATAACAATCCTAATGTGATCGTAGGTTGGCTTCAGCCAGCAAATACCTACAGTACATATACACATTAATCAGACTAAAAATGGCATCTGTGTTGTATGCTCACTGTCTGTAAGACAGAGGTGATGTACGGCGTGTATGTAATCCTTCAACTATCGAATATGCATTGTCTCATGTATACTTTGACAGAGATAATAATAGTGTAGATTAATGTATTTTGGCTATGAAAAATCTTTCTGTAGGACAATTATAACTGGGCATGTGAACATGGTTAGTGTTTTTAGAACTGCATTTTTTCTTGACAAACTTAAAGGTACAATACGGAATAATGGTGTCTCTATCAACATCTTAATCTTCTTATACAGCTTATCATATTGTCTCGAGTTAAAGAAATTAAGTAGTATTGAACACTGATTAATTAATTTATTTATTTTGTTCTTATTTTTCCATAGTGTAGTAAGATCTCTCCAATCTAAAGTACTGTTGTAAGGTTCAAAACATCTTGTGCCTGTCTACTGATGACCATGTGTTCTGTTCTGATGACTTGAGACTTTTCCTTGTGTCCCATTGGACAAATATCTAGACATTGTCTCATCTTGTTTGCCCCTCAGACTAACCCAGAAACCATGTGATTGTAATCATGTCCTTATATGTATTTCCAGTTGCTAAATGGATGGTTTCACTTCTTGTTTTTCACCTATAATTTGTACCCCTGGACAGCGAATAAACTGTGTCCATGATTGAAGTACACTCTGTGTCAGTCTCATTTCTTGGCACCCGGGATCGATCCTGTATTTCTTGCTGCATTGCTCAACCTCAAATGGTTTCTTGAAATATTCAATATCCAAATTATTTTTATCTTACAACTGTATTCCTATAAATCTTTAATCTACCTGAAATGCACAATAAATTTTACATTTGTATGCTGAAGATGCTGGTCGCTGCGATTATTGTTTAAATTACAGTTATTATTTTGCTCAGGGAATGGACACTGAAACGCAAGATTTTTGCCAGCTTTGAATTCACTTTATACACTGCACTTTGTCAATTCACACACATTAAACATAGAACCAGTAACATTCACATTTTCCCCTGAATTTATTTTTCAGCTTCTAACAAATCAGAGGCAGATACATGTTACCTATCCACAATATTTCTACATCTCATGGTGCGTCCAGTAGACTTTCAGTAGACATAAACAATCAACGCTTATGAGCAATTTAGCATTAAATACAAAAAGCTTTTTGAAACCTCTTTAAAATTCTGTGTAAAATGTTTTTTAATATTATGATGTGTGCTGTTTAATTTTCAGAAGTAAGTTTTTAAATTTTGCATTTGTTTGCTTTGTTATAATAACACTTGTTGAATTTGTGGTGGTCAGATTGAGCATCGAGAGAAAGAAAACTAAAATTGTTCAGTGAGGTATCGTCATTATTTTCAATTTTGGGTATATTCCACTTAAAACATTAACAAACAGCTCAAAGATCACAGTTTATTATGGAAGGTCAGCCATGAAACCAGAAATGACAGGGATTGATCAGAGACCTGGGATAGATTACAACATATCTGAGAAAATTCTGGAAATCTTTCCTTTGAGATCATTTCAGGTTCACTAGAAAAAAATCAAATAAAAGGTGGATTCTTGATAACAGGCTAGTTACATCTTACTTAGCACTAATAAAGTGACAAGCGTTTGCTAATTTATGTTTGTTGAACTAATCATAATGTCAGAGAGAGCCTTTTAACATAAACCGACATTAATATTGTTCTTCAGTGTTGTTTAGAAAACCACTGCGTTCTCATACGTGCATGACGCCACCCGCGTATGCTATCTTTAGCTTCATTTGTTGAGGCGATTTTGCTAACAGACGGTCAGAGAGAAATAATGGTGGACGTTCGCGTAAATCGAAGGCTTTAAGACCAAGCAGAAAGGCTCTGCCTACGACATCCAGGGAATCACACCCAGTAGTGGCGAAACACCACGGCTTTGCCAATAGTCGTAAACTAAGAAGTATACGAAGGTAAGAATACTAAGCACTTTAGAAGCTTTTAGTTTTCTTGACCGATCATTCAGAATAATAAAAAGAGTGAACTGACCAATCAACCCAGCGTTAAAGCTGTTGACGCAATTAGACGTGTAGTTATTACCCTGTTGATTTAATTTGTCTAGTTACAAAACTGAGTTTGCAATGTGCTACCGTTTAGGCAAGTACTAATAGGCTTGCATTGTATTGGGAAATATCCCTTACAAATCAATAAGTAAATAAAAAAATAAGTAAGCATTCTTACTCAAAAAAAACAAAACAAACAAACAAACAAACAAAAAAATATGGTTAATATAGTCATAGACAACGGTAACCACAATTAACAAATTTTGTTGCACTAACCATAGTTTAACCATAATTGTAGTAAAACTGTACAAATGGTAATCAATCAAATTTTAAAAAACAAAACAAAAAAAACATGGTTACTACACTTTTAAGGGATGTTTTGGTATATTTGACCATATGTAGAAAAACATATGAGGATCTGCTCTCGGATTGATTTTCATCTAAATACAATTGTTAAATAATATTTATAACAACAGTATTTATAATAAAAAAAGTATACGGACATAATAAATTACTAACACAGCTAAGTGTTATTATAGCAGCATATTTATACAGGCGAATGTACGGATGCGGAAGCGCATGATATTAAGGGACCATCTGAAAATTTTACCCACTGCGTTAAAACCGACAGTTAAAGCGGCATTACGTCAGTATAAATAACCTTTGCCAACAAGGGGCGACACAAATAAACTTTTTTTTTTTTTTCATTTTTCTTTTATTGGTTGTTCTTTTGGAATCGCTTCTGGAATGAAGATTGCCTGTTTTGTATATTCCTATTATTTAAAAGCTATTAACTAGGGAAGCTATTAGTAAGCTATTAGTAGGGAAGTCCGTTGAGGGTAGGGCAGAAACTGAGACACAGGAACGTTTAAATTAAAGTATTTATACTTTCACTTATTTGATGGTGATTTATATTTATATAATTTAGTACGGCTCACCTTTGTTTAATAACATATTAGTAGATGTTCACAATCTGATGAATTTGCTGAAATGATGCAGGCATACACTTTACTGACATAGATTGCTAGAGCATTGTATGGAATTACATTCATGTAAAGTAAAAAAAACAAACAAAAAAAAAAAACAGTCTCATATCTTCCAATATTGCTCTCAATTAGGGCATGGTGCATTTCCATTTTTCACCACATATTTACATTGGAAAAATGTAAAATGCCATTGAGTTTGGGAGGGCTGCGGCACCCTCTGCCACCCTTAATACTTTACATAGCCAACCTGTATAACAAAGCCATGTGCTAAATTTGAATACATAGCCATCCCACTTTATGACTTAAAATAGTTTAGAAACTCTGAAAAATATTTATTAAATAATGTTGAACTCATAATTTAGGAATGATAGAATACTATAACTTCAAATGGATAAATATGGGCACTGCCCCACCTCCCCATATGAGTATTACCATACAAAGTCATTACATTTTCATGTTCTTAAGGTTGTAGGGGCACTATTGTTTGTCTTATACTGATGAGACATTGCCTACCTATGTTTTACACATACAGTAAGTGCTCGAAGTGGGCACTTCTTTATTTTAATTTGTAGTGTACCCTTACTTTTTCTTGCATACAGGTAGCATGATATTAATGTAATTTGAGGCTTTATTAACATCTATACCTACCCCAACCCTAATCCTACCCTTACAACAATACAAATACCAGGTAGCAAAATATGATGGTTAGCATTATTTGTTAGAACACCGGCACTTCTCATTTCAACTGAGGGGGATTATTTTTTTTTTCACTTCGAGCACTGCATACAGTACTCATCTCTTTTCCATTCATCTCTATGACTAAAAGTTTACTAATCTATATGTATTTACTCTATTTTATAAAGTAAATTCACTATAAATTTTATGTTAGTTAAATGTTACTATAACTGGCAGGATTGGGGGGTTAGGATACCTCTAATGTAATGCAAGTGAATAGTGCCCAACGTAGACCATTTTTGATGGTCCAAAATCCATGTTTAGGCAGCTTTGAAGGGCTCACACAGGGCCCCAGCTAATGAACAAGGGTCTTCTTTGAATGGCCTCGGAGAGAGTAAATAAGGAAATTTTTCATTTTTGTGTCAACTATTCCATTAAACCAGGGGTGCCCAATCTGTTCCTGCAGATCTACCTTCGCTCCAACTCTGATCATCATCAAACACAACTGAACCAGCTAAATAAGATTTTCACAAGCACTTAAAGACAGACGTGTTTGATCAGGGTTGGATCTGATCTTTGCATGTAGGTATAGTTCACAGGATAGTTCACCCAAAAATTTCTTTCTTCTGCTGGACACAAAAGAAGATTTTTTTTTAAGAATATGGGAACCATATGGTACGGAGACTCGCACATGACATGCAAGATAAAAAAATTAAATCGTGCGCACGATTTACTATTTCGTTCCCTCGATACCCAGCCAACACACCCATGTGGGACCCAGGTGGGTCTGATGTGGGTTTCCTAAGTGGGGCCCAGACAGTTTTGTCCTCGGTTTCCATGTAGGCCCCACATGGGTTAGCCCAGATGAAATGAACACTGCGCAGTGTGCACACTACAGGCTGTTAAATGTAACACTGAATCAGTGTTGGAGTTAATGAGATAATGAAGTGATTGAGTGATGACTGAACATTAATGATGAACACCTGCTGTTGACAAGCCGAATCAATGAAGAAAAGATGAACAACAAGAACAGAAACTACAGCTTCAGCCACAGTCTTAGATGAAATCAACTGAAGATAAAAGACATTCAATCTCTGAAGATCTGATTAATCAACTCCACAAACAGCATTACCAGCTTCACTTATTACTGACCAGACTGACTTTATTTTCACATGTCTACAGAAGCTCTTATTGAGAATTAACAGAGGTTCAGATGTTGTTTTATTGCTCAAGAAAAATAATAAAAAATAAAAAATGACACCACCATCATGGAGATCTGTGTTTGCTTTAGTTGGGCTCTTGACCCTTCCATACTTATGTTAGATTTCTCTCTGTAATAATGCATGCATTGTTATAAAACAATGAGGTTGCTGCCTTTCTGTGATGATGTAGTCATTGTGAAATTGCATTACAGTATCTGATCATATGTTTATTTTATATATTCTGGCTTTACAGCGTGAGTAGAAACAGTTATAATTAATTTTAAATTGATACGGTTCATAAAAAAATTAAACTACTGCCTCATTTCGACACACACAGACATCAAGAATCAGCATATAAATCTCAACAATGGTGATGAAAAAAAATGCTTCACACTGCAATTCATGCTGGGTATCACCATAGGACAAAACTCCCATCATGCACTGCAGTATGAATAATTATTGTCACCACTGTTGAGGATTGTATGCAATGTTTTCATGTATAAGCCTGAGAGGTAATAGTTGCCCTTTTTTAGCACTGAACCGTTATGGTGGCGTCTGTCTTAGATTTTTTTTTTTAGTAAGTGATGATCAAGACATCAAAGAGAAAGAGCTCTTTTTATGATCTTCACTTGAAATGGCTCTCAAGCAGAAAAGTCAAGCTAATCTTTTCTGTTATAATTTTAATTCAGCAATGTATTAGCGTTTGCTGTAAAACACTATTGTAATCAGTCATACGTAAGTAATAAAAGGGTAACTATCCCAACTAAAACAAACCCTGACCACCATGATGGTGGCATAATTTTTGACCAATAAAACAACATCTAAACCTCTGTTAATTCTCAAAAAGAGCTTCTGTAGACATGTGAAAATAAAGTCAGTCTGGTCAGTAATAAGTGAAGCTGGTAATGCTGTTTGTGGAGTTGATTAATCAGATCTTCAGAGATTGAATGTCTTTTATCTTCAGTTGATTTCGTCTAAGACTGTGGCTGAAGCTGTAGTTTCTGTTCTTGTTGTTCATCTTTTCTTCATTGATTCGACTTGTTAACAGCAGGTGTTCATCATTAATGTTCAGTTATCACTCAATCACTTCATTATCTCATTAACTCCAACACTGATTCAGTGTTACATTTAACAGCCTGTAGTGTGCACACTGCGCAGTGTTCGTTTCATGTGGGCTAACCCATATGGGGCCTACATGGAAACCGAGGACAAAACTGTCTGGGCCCCACTTAGGCAACCCACATCAGACCCACCTGGGTCCCATATGGGTGTGTTGGCTGGGTACATCATGCGCACAAGTTAGTAAATCGAGGGATCAAATTAGTAAATCGTGAGCACATTTTAGTGTGATTTAGCCTACTATTTTTTCCTGCATGTCATGTCCGGGGCTCCGTAGAACCAAACAGTTCATGGGCCCCATTGACCTCCATAGTATGGAAAAAATAAATAAATAAATAAATAAATAAATAAATACAAAAGGGCCCAACAGCTCTTTGGTTACCGATATTCTCTGAGTTTTACAATACTTGTTTATATATTGATGTCAGGAATGTTCAAATGAAAGCCAACCAGGAAGCACAATCAGATGAACTGCTGGCTCTAGCGAGCATATATGATGAAGAGGAGTTTGACAAGACAGAATCAAGGCAGAGGGGCAAGATCCATCTGTGCCTTGAGCTTCCTCCTAACTTCAGACTGCTAGTCAAAGGTAAGATTTTATACAAGATTTTGTTAAAAAAAAAAAAAAAAAAACACTGTGATTTAAAAAAAACTATTGTACTTTGAACTATTATAGGCTACTATAAACCGTCATGATGAACATGATACCAAGGCCAAAAGAAAAAAAATCAAAAACAAGTTTAAAAAGCAGCTCTTATAATCTACATTTATGCTTTTTTCCCTCCAAACAAAGTCACCTTTTTCTTCTTTCAATATTTGATTTTTTTTTTGTTGTTGAAACTGCGAGTTAATATTATGCACAATTTTTTTCACTAAAAACTGAGGTGTATAAGCTCAGATCAATGAGGCATAAGATCACACAGTTCAAAAAGGAAATACAAAACCTGTCCTAATTGAAAGAAAAATAAAGAAAAGAAAGTTGACAAAAATATTAAATCCAATATTTGGTGGTAATATAGTATAACAAGAGATTTATAAACTATTTTTTGTACCACAAGTTTAACCAAGAGGGAGAAAAAGTACAAAATTTATCCAAAAAAAAATTTGGGAAATCGTAGTACAAAACCTTGTGTATGCAAAGTCAGTAAGTTTTACTCCAATGCAATAACATTGACTAACATTTTTGGCAAAAAGAAAATCAAAATGACCCAAACACAACATAAGGGTTTTTAATCGCAATTGCGAAGGGAAAAAAAGTTCACGTCGTGAGATAAAGTCTCAAATACCATTTTTTATTAAGTATATTTATTTGATTATATATCACAATTTTTAAATCAATTAACAGTGGTAATATTGCATTGCGTTCCTTTTATGTTGTCTTTATGAGCTTATGTTTTGTGCATATTTTTCATAGGGGAGGCATGCGTAGAGTGTGGAATATCCTTTCTACCCCCCTTGGTTCTGAGTTTTGAACTACCTACAGACTACCCTTCATCATCGGCTCCAGTCTTTTCTCTAACCTCCAAATGGCTTTCAAGACTCCAGGTTTGCATTTTAGCATTGATAGCTTAGCTTGTGCAATTATTGTAAGATTGTTTGTTCTTTTATTTTTGGACATGCTATTGGTATAATGATAAAGGCCTAACCATTAAGATAATCTGTGCTCAATTAATACGTTTTTTAATCTATAAAAGCTCACTGCACTTTGCAAGAGGCTGGACGAACTTTGGGAAGAGAACAGGAGCAATGTGATTCTTTTTACCTGGATCCAGTTTCTAAAGGATGAAACTCTGGAATTTCTGAACATCCAATCTCCACTCGAGATCCAAACCAGTGGTGGGCAGCCTCAATCTGAACCTGGTCAGAACCAAGCAGTAGACACTGCTGTAGAAAAGGGTAAAGTGCAAAAGTTGGACCATCGAGCAGTTCAAGAAGTTGATCCTCACACAGATATACTAACCCAGCTGCTGGATTTTAATGAAGCTCAGAAGCAGAAGGTGTTTGATGGCAAGGTTTTTTGCTGTGGAATCTGTTTCTCTGAGAATCTGGGTTCCAACTCTTTGCTCTTCAAAGAGTGTCAGCATGTCTACTGCAAGGCCTGTGTGACGGAATACTTTCAGATCCAGATTAGAGATGGCAAAGTCCAGTGCCTTACTTGCCCTGAGCCCGAGTGTATGTCCATGGCCTCTCCTGCACAGGTACTTTTTCTTTTGTGTTTGTTCCTGAGTATGAGCCATGAATAGGTTTCCACTTTTAAGCACTTTAGCTGTTTGAAGAGTAGTTTAAGACCAACTAACGCCACTATACTGCTGATATACTTTAGGTGAAACTTCTCGTGGGGGAAGATGAATTTGCCCGCTATGACCGCCTCCTTCTGCAGTCGAGTCTGAACCTAATGGCAGATGTTGATTATTGTCCTCGAATGAGTTGCTGCATGGCTGTGATGATCGAGCCTGACACCAACATGGGCATCTGCCCCTCATGCCAATTTGCCTTCTGTACCCTCTGCAAGCGAACATACCATGGCCTCTCTCGCTGCAAAGAATGTAAGATCACAGTGGAGTGTCATTTCATACACACAAGTACAGTAAGATCAAGTCAAGTATAACGACTTACATTTATACATTTAGCAGATACTTTTATTCAAAGCAACAATAGAGGAAGGCATTTGTCACAGAGCCAACAATATTCATAGTATATTTTTGCATCTATAACCAGTGTTGGGGAAAGTTACTTTTAAAAGTAGTGTATTACAATATTGAGTTACTCCATAAAAAAGCAACTTATGGTACTTTTATGGAAAGTAATGTGTAAATGTAAATGTAGTTCTTGGGTTGTCTGCCATTTCTCTGAGCGTTGCACTGTCTGATCTTCGGGTGAATATGCTGGGACGTCCACTCCTGGGAAGATTGGGGTCTGTTTTGAAATGTGTCTTCCACTTGTGAATAATTGCTTCTCTACAACCATCGCTGATGTCCTTCCTCCTGTGTCCAAATGTTACAGACCAGCAAACTACCAAATCTTCTGCCTTTATAGAGGTGATCACACTAAGGCATTTGATTAGCAGTGCTTGACTGCTACTTACCCTGTTAATTCCTAAGGAAACAATAAGGGTGTGCTTAGTTTGTTATCCATGGCTTTTCCATTTTGGCCCAGCTTTTGTTAAATAAATAATGGCACGGCTTGATATGTTGTAACGATGAGGCAGAGGCAGCGTCAGAATCCATTTGCGGAAGTTTATTTAGCAGCAATAAACGAGAATGGATAAACAGGCCAATAACAAGAGAGCAGTAAACACAGGCAACAAATCAAAGGGTAATCCAGAAGGCATGAGTCAAAGAGCAGGCTATGGGGTCACAAACAAACATCAGTCCAATCAGGCAAACAGGTACAAAGGATAATCCAAGAGACGTAGAAACAGGTACACAGGCAAGGTCATACACACTAGTAACAGGCAGTGGATGAATAGAGAACGCTCGGTAAGGCAGGTAAACTGGCAGTACTTTGCAATGGTCTGAAGGAAGCACACTCCTTAATTATAAGACAAAGAGGAAGTCCCAGGTAGCAGCAGAGGGAGCAGACAACAGTCAGTATTCGGGAGAGGGCTCCCTCTGCTGTCATGGCGTTACATATGTCATGCGTTGTTGTTCATCTGAGGTTTTATTTTCCAAATTTTAAAACCTACCAAGAACCAGATTTATTTTTTTATTTATTCTTTTTTTTTAGGGTAGGTATTTTTAGTTTTTTTTTTAGGCTTCTTTCTTCTACTTAGAAAAAGTCAGGAAACCGATTACCTTAAAATTTCCAAGTGAAGTACAGTATTAATGAGTAGTTGGTGTAACTTAACTATACTTGATTAACAAGTTGTCTCTACAAATTGTGTTAAGTACTGTTGACTTAAAATCATTGTTTGAGTTAACTTTCTATTAGTGTTCACATTACTAGGAAAATATTAGGAAACCGATTGCCTTAAAAAAAAACTAAGTAAAGTGAAATAGGAATAGTATGTTGAACTGACAAAAGCTTAGTAAGTATAGGTGACTTATACATGAGTTCTATTGACTAAAAAAGAACTATAGAGTGTACTTGATAATTTACTATAAATATAATTTAATTGTTACCACTGTTGTGTTTAGCATGCTGAATTTTGAAGTCTGTGTGACAAGTGTAGTCAATTATAAAATATTGTCACAAATTTAGAAGATTTGTATCAACCCACTTAAAAGTTTCACCAACTGTTAATATTCGTTTATAAGTACTAATATTAACATAATAAATGATCATTATTTGGCATAACACAAGAAAGTCATGTCACTCATATATAGAACTTATTTATAATATAAGAATATATATAATATTCATATATTATTACATATATGAATTTCAGTTGCAGATGAATATATGAACTGTGATTTCTTGTTGCATCAAATTGAACTTACTAGAATATAAATGAGGTGCCCAAGCAAAGGAAACACCATCCACCAAAATGGTTAGTCCGAAATATTGATTTTTCCTAAAATGTTTTGTCAATTTATGAAGTCAGCTTATGTGATATTCTCTCAAATTTTTCAGTTGAATTGACAATTAAACATTTAAGATGACTTTGGCAAATCAGTGAATGCAAACAGAGACAGATAACTGCAGAAGTGGAGGAAATGAGGGAAAAGTCTATTAAGAAAAGCCCGCCTCAAAACTCTTTTTTTTTTTTTTTTTTTGCTTGACAAAGTGGTTCTCAAACCAATCAATTAATCATTACTTGGGGTTTATGAGTAAAAAAAAAGGCATAGTATGTGAATAGTACAGATTACTAGAGTTTTGCAATTAAGTTAAGACATTAAGTAAAGTTAACTAAAAAGGTATGAGTTAAAATCACTTTTGGATTGTGTGTGTGTGTGTGTGTGTGTGTGTGTGTTTGTATGGGTGTCTCCTTTCTCCTTTGTTCAGTTTAATAGGTCTGCATTTCTTTAACAGATGAGCTTCGCAGGTTGAAGGATGAGTACCATTCTGCCAGTGAAAAGGAGAAGGAACAACTTGAAGAGAGTTATGACTATCAGCCAACTCAAAGAGCATTCAAAGAGTCTTTAAGCGAAGCCTGGCTGAAGGATAACTCCAAACGGTGCCCTTCCTGTGGTGCTAACATACAGGTCAGAAACTACTAGCTCATGACTTCGAACTTTTGTTGTATAAAGGTGTGGTTTTAAAGGTTTTATCCTTAGAAAAAGCATTCAAAAATAAAGATATTTTCTCTTTTTGTTGACTGAGAAAACAATTTTGGTACAGTTTATTTTAAGGGTTAGTTCAAAAATGAAAATTCTGTCATTTATTACTCACCCTTATGTTGTTCTACACCCGTTAGAGCTTTGTTCATCTTCAGAACACAAATTAAGATATTTTTGATGAAATCCGGTAGCACAGTGAGGCCTCTTGTCACATATGTATTTAGTTCTATCTAGTCTTGTCTTGTTTAAGTTACGTCATGTCTACACCTGTCCTCGTTTAAGTCTAATTAGTTAAACCTTATCACCTGTTCTCATTTAGTAGTCATCTGTGTATTTAAGTTCCTGTCTGTGGTCATCCAGTTGTCGGTTATTGTTTGTGCTATGCACACTGTTCAATGTTTGGTTGTGTTAACCTGTCTGGATTATATTAAAAGATATATGAGGTTTATATAACCTTCCTTGTCGTGCCTGTTCCTGAACAGCCAACATTAGGCCTCTATTTCCAGCAAGACAATTAACTCTTTCAGATGCCCAGAAGGGTAATATTAGGCTTAATATTATAAAGTGACGAAAATACTTTTTGTGCGCCAAAAAAACAAAATTACGACTTTTCAACAATATCTAGTGATGGCCGATTTCAAAACACTGCTTCGAAGCTTTACAAATCTTTTGTTTTAAACCAGTGGTTCGGAGCGCCGAAGTCACGTGATTTCAGTAAACAAGGCTTCGTTATGTCAAAAGTGTTTCGCAATTTCAATAGTTCATGTGATTTTGGCAGTTTGATACACGAACCGAACCACTGATTCACAAATGACACTGATTGGTTTTTTGGTGCACAAAAAGTATTCAAAATCTCAATTACCTCAAGTTAAGTCCTCCAAGTTTCCAGTGACTGTTCCACTCACCTGCATCACTATGTTGTCACTGCTGTTCTACAAACCTGCAATAAACTGTTAAGTTGTTACTTACCTCGTCTGCCCATGTCTGTGTCTGTCAGACATGAGGGTGAGTAATTTATGACAGAATTTTCATTTTTGGGTGAACTAACCCTGTAATATTTTGCAAATGCCTTTTGCCAAGATGAGAGTCTTCCTCTATAATGCAATGATGATAAGAGATCAGAGACCAATCTCTCCAGATCCTTCAAATTTCCAGATCCATGTTGATGCACTCTCTTCTTCAGTTTTCTGTAGGATTCAGGTCAGGGGACTGGATTGGCCATGGCAGAACCTTCATTTTGTGCTCAGTGACCCATTTTTGTTTTGATTTTGATGTTTGTTTTGGATGATTGTCCAGATTGACGGCCCATTATAAGATTTCTAGCAGAGGTGGTCAGGTTTTGAGTTTTTATCTGTTGGTATTTGATAGAATCCATGATGCCATGTACCTGAACAACATGTCCAGGACCTCCAGCAGAAAAATAGCCCCTGAATATTAAAGATCCAGCAGTATGTAACTGCGGACATAGGGTACTTGGACTGTAAAAACTGTTACTTAAATTCAACTCAAAAAAATTAAGGCAACATTTTCCAACTACTTTTTGTAAGTTTAGTGAACTTCTTGGTATTTTGAGTTCGTAAAAATCAGTATTATGTATTTTACTGTATGCTAAAAAATGAAGTAGAGTCTACAAGATAAAACAAAGCATTTGAGTTTAACCATTGTGACAAGGAGTGGCATATTGACCAAATCATACTTAGTTAAAATAAGTAACATTTAAAATAAAAAATTAAACATTTTGATTTTAATTAATTAATTTAGACAAATTATTTACATTTTTCATCATTTAGCAGACGCTTTTAGCCAAAGCGATTTACAAGGGGAGCAATTCAGGGTTAGGTGCTTTGCTCAAGGGCACTTTAGTCATGGTATCGAAGGTGGAGAGAGTGCTGTTTATTCACAATCCCCACTTTCAATTCCTACAATTCTTTATAAGCACGATTTCCTAATAAGGAAAGAAAGGTATTTGTTTCCAACGCTCTATAACAGCTGTCATATTCAAACAATTGGGTGCACTTTAATGTTAATGTAACACAACAATGGTAATGTAAACATTTTAACATTAAAAATTACAGAAACTTCTGACCATCTTTAAGTGCAGCATAGAACACCTTCAAAGTGCAATCAAGTTGTATAAAGCCCTCAAAAACTCCACAGAAATCCGAAACTGGTCCGGTACAGGTGACAACGACCATTAACGATCACGTTGTCATGCAGCATGTGGACGCCTGGGCGGGTCGTGACATTTTGCTTTGGATATAAACACTTAAATAGAGTTTTGTAGTTCAGTAAAATCATTTTATGATAGGTAATAATAAGTTACAAAAACATTCACACTTTTTACTTATGTAAAACTTAAATGAATATAAAAAGAAAAGGGAATCAATTTATTGGAAGAAATATACTTCTTAAAATAAATTCCTACAGACAACACCCTTGAAGCGCTTTTTACAGTGTGGGTTTGCTGCCAAAAAGCTCTTTTTTTTCTCCTTTTTTTAAGTTTCATCTGACCATAGAACTCGTCCAGTTTGAAGTTCCAGTGGTGTCTGACAACTGAGTATGCTGGAGTTTGTTTTCGGATGAGAGCAGAGGATTTTTTAGGGCCCGAGCACCAAAGTGCGAGGACCCTATTGGATTTCCTCCGTTTATTATTCTTTTCCGAAATGAACTGCTTTTTTGAGGGCCTAAACATGCTCGAAAACTCACGAAACTTTGCACACGCGTCAGAACTGGTGAAAATTTACATCTGATATAGGTTTCAGAATTGGGTGGGGCAAAATGGCTCGATAGCGCCACCTATAGAACTTCAATGGTGTGCGCCTTCGGCTATGTTTGACGTACGTCTACGAAATTCGGTACATACATGTAAGGTCCCAAGACCTACAGAAAAGCCTCTTGAAGCAAAGTCCTAAACGCAACAGGAAGTCAGCCATTTTGAATTTCCAGTGCGATTTTTGTGCAGTTTTTGCCATTTTCACACCTCATACTTTAACGAACTACACCTCCTACAGTTCTAATCCGATCATCTTCAAATTTGGTGTGTGTAATCATAAGGCCTTTGCGACGTTAAATTGCGAAGATCTAGAGTTTTCGTCACAGGGCGTGTCCCTCGCGGCCTGACAAAATTTGATGTTTCGCCATGAAACAGGAAGTTGCTGTAACTCAGGCAAACAATATCCGATCTGCCCCAAACTTCACACGCATGATAAGAATCCTGTTCTGAACAGATATCCATGCCCATATTCAGTTATAGTCATAGCGCCACCTGCTGGCAACAGGAAGTGACTGTTTAACACTATTATGGACTCCTAACAGCATATTAAAATGGGCCAGCAAGTAGTAAACAGGCTAGGAAGATGCCAGAAAAAGGTTAGCAAAACACTTAGCTAAGTGCTAAAGCATGCTATTAATTCAGTGAAACAAGAAGTTGCTGTAACTCAGGCATGCAAAATCCAATCTACCCCAAACTTCACACACTTGACAAGAGTCCTGCCCTGAACACATCTCCATGACGATATTCAGTAATAGTTCATAGCGCCACCTACTGGACACAGGAAATGACGTTTTTAATAATGTTATGCACTGCTAGCAACATACTAAAATATGCATTTGAGTACTAGACATGCTAGAAACATTCTAAGTCATGCTAGCAACACCTAGCTGAGTGCTAAAGTATGCTAATTTCGTCATGAAACAGGAAGTTAGTGTAACTCAAGCATACAATGTCCGATCTGCCCCAAACTTCACATGTGCGATTAGAGTCCTAGACTGAAGACATCTAGATGCCAATGTTCAATTAATCATAGCGCCACCTCCTGGCAACAGGAAATGGCATGGTTTACACTGTAATTCACTCCCAAAATCACATTTCAATATGCCACAAATTATCAAACACACTAGAAACACGTTAAAGCACACAACACTTGGCTAAGTGCTAATGTATGCATTTAATGATACAAAACGTTGTTGTAACTCAGGCATTCCAGTGTCCGATCTGCTACAAACTTCACATGTTTGATAATAGTCCTGTCCTGAACACATCCAAACAGCAATATTAAGATACGGTCAAAGCGCCACCTGTCGGCAGCAGGAAGTGTAGCACTTTGAAATGATTTTGCCATCGTTCTCCTGTATTTACTCTCTTGCTTGCGCTTCACCCACTGTTCGCCATTTTCCTAAGGCCTACGGGTGGCGGTGAGCCCGGGTGCGAGGGCCCTTTCATCGCTGCTTGCAGCTTTAATTTTTTCTTGAAACTGTCCTATCTTGTGGGGATGTAGTTTTTTTTTTTTTTTTCTGATCCCGAGACTGCTTTCTGCAGTTCTCCAGCTGTGAACCTTGGACCGTATTTGGCCATTGAACTATCCTCCTTGCCATACATGAAGACAATATAGACACGTGTCCTCTTCCCGACAGATTTGTAACATGTCCTGTTGACTTTTCAATACTTCAGCTATTTTCTTACAGCACTTTCTATTTTGTGAAGCTCAACAATCTTTGGCTGCATATCATTGTTGTACCAGCCATTTGTAAGTTACAACTTAAGCCTATTTTTGACATAAAAAGGGGCACTAAAACTTAGAGGGAAGTAGTTAGAACTTGCGCACAACTAAATATTTTTTTGTGTTGCACCGTTAAACTTGGTTGACACGTAACTCTACATATAAACTAAATATTTAAGCCTCAGATCAGGAGTAATGGTTGGAATAAAATAGCAGACTGACAGATTGAAATGCATCAATTATCTCTTGTATTACCTGACAGACTTCAAATAAATGTCATTTCTTGTGGGTTTTTTTTAATTCATTCATCCTTAATTATGTTTTATATACAGTTTCTGAATGTCATTTACATATAAAAACACTTATTCATCATTAAGTAGTATCATATTTAATGGAAACTTATTTTTACTGTTAGATACGTGAGGCAAAAGAAGTTAGAATGAAGGATAAACTGAAATTCATGGCATTTAAACAACTTCTGCTCACGTATTTGAAGGCTGTTATTGGATCATTAAGAGTAAATGTCACATTATGCGACTACATATTACTTCACAGAAAGCTTGCGACCTAGCTATGGCCTGTGTGTTAGATACAAACTAGCTAGTAGTTACTAAGCCTCTAGTATGGACTTTATGTTCTAATTTAAGATGGAACTTATGAAAGGCTGATGCAACCCTACCTATAACTATATCCTATGGTTTTACTCATTGTGATGGATGAAGGGAATTTTTGCTTTCATGTTTACCTCCATGAGAAATACCTGTGAAATAGGAACTCTGGATAATTTCATTTTCCAAGTCACCCTGGTGTGCTAAAAGTGTAAATATAAGTAAAAAATATCTGAAATATATTCCCCTCCATAAGAATTTCTAAGGGTGCCTATAATTGTGGCCAATGTGTATTAGAGAAAAAGATAACACTTAACAATAAGGTGTATTAGTTTAAACATTAATGTATTAACTAACACGAAGTAACCATGAACAATACATTTCTTACTGTATTTACTAATCTTAGTTAAAAGTTAGTAAATGAAAATACAGTTGTTCCTTGTTTGGTCATGTTAGTTCACAGTGCATTAACTAATGTTGGTAAATGTTGAAATTAACATTAACAAAGATTAATAAATGCTGTAGAAGTGCAGTTCATTATTAGCTCATGTTAACTAATGTAGTTACTAATGAACCTCCCAGCCAACACACCCATGTGGGACCCAGGTGGGTCTGATGTGGGTTTCCTAAGTGGGGCCCAGACAGTTTTGTCCTCGGTTTCCATGTAGGCCCCACATGGGTTAGCCCAGATGAAATGAACACTGCGCAGTGTGCATACTACAGGCTGTTAAATGTAACACTGAATCAGTGTTGGAGTTAATGAGATAATGAAGTGATTGAGTGATGACTGAACATTAATGATGAACACCTGCTGTTGACAAGCCGAATCAATGAAGAAAAGATGAACAACAAGAACAGAAACTACAGCTTCAGCCACAGTCTTAGATGAAATCAACTGAAGATAAAAGACATTCAATCTCTGAAGATCTGATTAATCAACTCCACAAACAGCATTACCAGCTTCACTTATTACTGACCAGACTGACTTTATTTTCACATGTCTACAGAAGCTCTTATTGAGAATTAACAGAGGTTCAGATGTTGTTTTATTGGTCAAGAAAAATAATAAAAAATAAAAAATGACACCACCATCATGGAGATCTGCGTTTGCTTTAGTTGGGCTCTTGACCCTTCCATACTTATGATAGATTTCTCTCTGTAATAATGCATGCATTGTTATAAAACGATGAGGTCGCTGCCTTTCTGTGATGATGTAGTCATTGTGAGATTGCATTACAGTATCTGATCATATGTTTATTTTATATATTCTGGCTTTACAGCGTGAGTAGAAACAGTTATAATTAATTTTAAATTGATACGGTTCGTAAAAAAATTAAACTACTGCATCATTTCGACACACACAGACATCAAGAATCAGCATATAAATCTCAACAATGGTGATGAAAAAAAATGCTTCACACCGCAATTCATGCTGGGTATCACCATAGGACAAAACTCCCATCATGCACTGCAGTATGAATAATTATTGTCACCACTGTTGAGGATTGTATGCAATGTTTTCATGTATAAGCCTGAGAGGTAATAGTTGCCCTTTTTTAGCACTGAACCGTTATGGTGGCATCTGTCTTAGATTTTTTTTTTTAGTAAGTGATGATCAAGACATCAAAGAGAAAGAGCTCTTTTTATGATCTTCACTTGAAATGGCTCTCAAGCAGAAAAGTCAAGCTAATCTTTTTTGTTATAATTTTAATTCAGCAATGTATTAGTGTTTGCTGTAAAACACTATTGTAATCAGTCATACGTAAGTAATAAAAGGGTAACTATCCCAACTAAAACAAACCCTGACCACCATGATGGTGGCATAATTTTTGACCAATAAAACAACATCTAAACCTCTGTTAATTCTCAAAAAGAGCTTCTGTAGACATGTGAAAATAAAGTCAGTCTGGTCAGTAATAAGTGAAGCTGGTAATGCTGTTTGTGGAGTTGATTAATCAGATCTTCAGAGATTGAATGTCTTTTATCTTCAGTTGATTTCGTCTAAGACTGTGGCTGAAGCTGTAGTTTCTGTTCTTGTTGTTCATCTTTTCTTCATTGATTCGACTTGTTAACAGCAGGTGTTCATCATTAATGTTCAGTTATCACTCAATCACTTCATTATCTCATTAACTCCAACACTGATTCAGTGTTACATTTAACAGCCTGTAATGTGCACACTGCGCAGTGTTCATTTCATCTGGGCTAACCCATATGGGGCCTACATGGAAACCGAGGACAAAACTGTCTGGGCCCCACTTAGGCAACCCACATCAGACCCACCTGGGTCCCATATGGGTGTGTTGGCTGGGCTTATTGTAATGTGTTACCGAGGAAAAACACTTATTTAGTAATGTGATTTTTTAATTTTTCTTTAATTTTCTTTCATTTTTTTTCTTTTTTTTTTTTTTAGAAAATAGCGGGCTGCAACAAGATGATCTGCTCCTCCTGTAACCAGTATTTCTGCTGGATCTGCCTTGAAGTTCTTGACAGATGGCGCCCCTACAGCCACTACAGAGACTCTAGCTCTCCGTGCTATCGCCAGCTTGAAACTGAATAGTGGCTTTTGCCAACATGAAAAATAATGGCAGATAAAAAATATGGCAGATAAAAAAAAATAGCTAATCTTCATAACCACTGACACATTAATAACGCAATGTGATTTTAAGTGTAATTAATTAAGTGCTATAGCATAGGTTACATACCGGTAACTACTCCTGTGCACATGTCATACATTTAAATATAAAATACTTTAAGGCATCAGCAAACCATCAAAGAAAGTGTTAATACACATTTGAGCGACTCTGAGAATGTAAAGTAGCTGTACATACAAGTAGCTTTAAAGGGCACCTATTATGCCCCTTTATACAAGATTTGAAATAAGTCTCTGATGTCCCCAGAGTGTGTATGTGAAGTTTTAGCTCGAAATACCCCACAGATCATTTTTATAGCCTGTTAAAATTGCTGCTTTTTGGTGGTGAGCAAAAAACATGGCATTTTAGTGTCTGTCCCTTTAAATGCAAATGAGCTGCTGGACAGAGTGGGCAAAGCTTCAAGAGCTCATTCTCTGGTGTCAGGAGTGAGGACACACTAATAATGTCAGAAATTGTCAGTAACTGTCCCAGAGTCAGCCACATCATCACTCAATCCATCAAACATCAGATCATCACACTCCTCCCACTCATTCACATGAGTACTGATTCCCTGCACCTGCACTTTCTCATCAATGCACCCTATATCTAGCGCCATCCCCTTCACTTCATTGTCTGGTCTCGTCCTTACCCAAGCACGTACTACCTACCTGCCTACTCACCTGAGTACCTTACCTGCATTCAGCGAATCATGTCTTCTGTCTTCCGTCATCCATCTTCTGTCATCTTTTGGGATTCTGTTCACCAGCCACTGCATCCCGATCTGCATATGCCAAAGAGAGATATCCCAATACCACAATGCCTACAGAGCCAGAGAATATATGCTGCATGGAGATAGAATAGGTATAGATTAGTTTAATTATGGTTATAAATAATGTTGTCATCTTGCTTTTATCCATTACAAGCCTGTTGTATCGGACCCCGTACAAATGATGGCCAAAAGTTTAATGATTTTTATGATGAGTTTTATGATGTTTATTGTACTTCACACAAAGGATGAAGCATCCATTTTTCACTCCAGAAAATCACTGTTAAAAAAAGTGCAAGAAATATACATTAATGGTGTAAAATGATTTGTGCTGACATATGTCATAAGTGATTTGCAATTTCAATGCTTCATGTGACTTTGGCAGTTTGATACGCGAACTGAACCACTGATTCGAAACAAATTATTACATAAATCATCATATTATTAAATCCAAACAACTTTATACCTGAATACTTGTATATACTCTATATTTGAAACTGTTTAGAGCAAGAGGATATCACCTCTCTTTAACCAGAGTAATGTATTCTCTAATGTATACAGTTTTCTTTAATTTCTGAAATACACAAGTAAATTTCCTCTATCAGGAAATATTCCTCTTCCTCTATCAGGGAATGCAAACTGAAACAAGATTTTTGCCAAAATGAAAAGCTCAAATCTTTGAATCTATTGCACTTTGTCAATTCATGTACATGAATTACAGAACCAGGAAATAACATCCCTACATTTATTAGCCTTTAACTGATCAGTGGCAAATGTTTGTTGCCTATCCACAATAGGGTTTCTACGTAATTCTACATCTCAATACTTTTCACAAAATGTGGGCGATTCTTCCAGTAAACATAAACAATCAGTGATTATTAACAATTAATTAATGCCAAAAATTAGCTTGCGAAAACCTATGCATGCAAATCTTCAAAAAAATGTAATGAATGTGTCGTGTGCTCTTTTTTTTATTTTCTTTCCAGTGTGTTGCCTGCCTATTTTCTCTGCTTAGTTTCCTTGGTTGTTAATTAGTTCTACACACCTGTTCTGTTTTATATTTATTATTCTTCCCATGTATTTAAAGTTATAGTTCACACAGTACTCTGAGTGCTCTCTGTACCTCCATAGGCAGCTACGCAATTGAAACTTTGGCGCAAAAAGTTCAAAAAGAGATTGTAAAATTAATCCATGTGTATTGAGCGGTTTAGTCGAAATTTTCTCAAGAGACTTGATCTTGTATCTCTCAAGACAATGTTGACTTGAACATTGATCAGTGAACTTAAACAAGCTCAACCGAAGCTTGACACATGAGAACAGTGGCGGTTCTACACGGAGGCCTAGGGAGGCCCGTGCCTCTGTAGACATGTCCCTGGCCACCCCTGTGGCCCCCCTGTGCTGACAAAAATAATAATGATAATAATAATTATGAATTTATTATGATTTTACTCATCAAACTCATCAAAGCAGAAGCGAATATACAAATGTCACTATCCTTGCTAGGTCTACACAATGTTGTGATGTTAACCACATGACTTCATCTGTCTTGGCTGTTGCATTGTGATAACATTCATCTGAGTAAAGTAATCAACAGGCTATCTGCTCGTGTTAAGTAGGGAGGGATGGTTTGGCAACGAAATGTAATGCACGTTTTTTTTTCTTCTGATAGTTATCATGAAACGAGGAAGGGACATAGCGTCCTTTTTTGCCCCAGTAAACAAAAAAGTGAGAGAAACAAATCAAGGTATTGAGAGAGTTGAGGAGCAGAAAGAGGGAGAGCCAGAGGAGTCAGTGGAGATTGGAGAGAGTGCAGGTGATGAAAGTAAGGAGGATGAAGAACAGGGTGAGGAGCATGAAAAAGAGGGTGAGGAGGATGAAGAAGAGGGTGAGGAGGATGAAGAAGAGGGTGAGGAGCATGAAAAAGAGGGTGAGGAGGAACAGCCAGAGGGACAGAAAGTGGATCAAGTATTGCACCATCAGGTTTGTGATGAAGAAGGTTATTATTTGCAAAGCAGTTCAATTATAATTTCATTGTAGGCCTACTGTATGTCCTTAAAATGGTGCTTTCTCCTGTAAATAATTTGTGTCAATATGGCTCTAATGTTTTTTTTTTTAAGTAAATACTTGGCCTACATTTAGAAATACATGGAGTACATGGAGATATGCACTACCAGGCAAAAGTTTGGAAACTGTACTATTTTGGGGTTTTTTGAAAGAAGTCTCTTCTGCTCACCAAGGCTGCATTTATGTTATTAAAAATACAGAAAATACAAACAAAGGCTGTAATATTGTGAAATATTATTAAAATGAAAATAACTGTTTTCTATTTGAATATATAGTAAAGTGTAATTTATGTCCTATGATCAAAGCTGAATTTATCATCATTACTCCATCATTACTCCAGTCTCCAGTCTTCAGTGTCACATGATCCTTCACAAATCATTGATAATAATCATCAACATTGATAATAATCATAAATGTTTCTTGAGCAACAAATCAGAATATTAGATTGAATTTGTACCCTGTACTGTATTTTTCATTTTTTTTATTTACCTTTTTTGCACCTGCTCTCACTCTTGTACAAATGATGTACAATGTTGTAATAAATGTTTATATGATTGTAGAGTAAAATAAAGTTTAGAATCTTTAAATATAATTTGTTACCATTTTTAATGTGCCCCTCTGGTTGAACACTGGCCCCTCCTTGGCCCCCCTAGTAAAATTTGTCTAGTACCGCCACTGCATGAGAACAAACCTTTTGCGGAAGCTCAAGCGTGCTGTGTAATATACAAGAATGAACCTCATTGCTTCTTGCATGCATCAAGTTACCACAACTGATGTGTGAGTTGATGAATGTTTACATGTGAATAAAAACCTTTTCTCTTCAGAAAATTTGGACTAAACCGCTTAATACTTATGGATTAGCTTTACGATCTCTTTATGAACTTATTGAAGCATCAAATTTTGAATTGCGTCAAAAAGATCTTCATTTGCGTTACGATTAATGAAAGTCTTATTGGTTTGGAACGACATGAGGGTGAGTAATGAATGTGTCTAAGCCCTGAGTTCATTTAGTGCTTTTTAAGTAGTTAGCAAGATTTTAAAATCTATACGATGTTTAATAGGGAGCTTTATGGTCCAGGAAGCTGCTGAGCGGGAGAGCTGCATCCTCCAACCGCACCCTAATCCTACCCATAACCCTTAAGCTCCACCCTTGAGCTTCAGAGAGGTCGAGCTGGAGGTCATTTTGCTCTGCAGTGAGCACTACTTGTGCTTAGCCCGAATTTCAGCACGATGCTTGCACTGTAAAAAAAGTTGTAATAACTATCATCTATTAGTTAACTGGACAATAAAACTAAAAAAAGTTGACTTAACAAGTGGAAATTAGTTGGTTCAAAAATTGTCTGATCAATTTAATATGAATTGTTGACTGGACATACACACAAGTTTACAAGCACACTTGTAAGTTCATAAAAGTGTGAGATAAGACGTAAGCAGCTAAACCATACACTTAATATTTGACAGCTGTTTTACAATAGAAATGTTAAACAAGCGAAAGAAATAATCAGGAATGAAAACTAATAAACTTATGTCTAATTTTACAATTTTTAATAAAAAATATATAATGTAAATATAAATATATAATATGATGTAATGTAATGTAATTTGTAACTACGTAAGGAGACAAGAAACATTAACTAAGTCGTTTTCTGCACGTACAAGATTAATAAGGAATGTGCACATGTGAATGAATTTATTAAGTTACAGTCGCCTATAGCTTTCCCGTTAGCCTAAATTAACTTATGATTCATAAACCGTATCAGTGATGTTTCCTTTTTTCACTGACAGACGAAAATAAAAAGGCTCTCAATCAAAGCTCAGCTTTGGTGAGGGATGAGATACAGGGCAAGATATGGAGACTGAGAAAAAGAAAGAAAGAAGATGATGGAGATGAAAGCGGAAGAGTGTTTCTTAAGGTCATTCCTGTTTGGAATATGTTATTATTGTGTATTGACAACAATAAACGTAAAGTAGCCTCTTCTGTATTTCCAGTTTATAGTGTGGATAATTCATTGCAACATTTAGTTTGATTCTCATGTGAGTTATCTGCTTGACAAATAATTTATGCTGCTGAAATGGTTTTAAAGCTATTGTTGTCCAATTTAATTAGCCTTCAAATGTCTTTAAATGCACATATAAAATTATAATATACTGGGGGGGGGGGGGGGGGCTATAAAACCCTGCGTAGGGCCCTGGACAGGACCCATGTAATGTTCGTGATCATAAACTCTTGTTCCGCACTTGCGTGGGATAGTGCGAGGCGAGCAGACCTCTTCCTGTTTACGTCGACACCTCTTTCCTCTAGAGAGTTTAGCGGTTGCTACTATCTCTTATAGGCTACTTTCCGCTCTCCTGTTTCTTTCGAAATGTGTCTTTTTGTTATTTTACTTATAGGCAGGAGAATTTCTGGTACACAAAATAAAGAGCAACGAATGCCGCATTGTTTATTGTAGCCTAAAATTTATGAAAGCTTTTTCGATAATTTGAAATACGACCAAGGTAAGCATTATGGCGTGGTGTTAAAAATAGTAGATTATGGTAGTATAGACTCAGTCCTTTGTGTGTTTGTCATCTGCAGTTTAAATGCATTTAGTTCATTTTAAAAGTCGATTTTGTTTTCATTTTCAATATATTAAGTACAGTACAAACTAGACTTTGCGGTAAATTGTAACAGCATGAATCTTTTGTCTCAGTGCATATGCAATGAATTTTTTTGTCAAGTCTCATTGCTTTTGGACTAAATATCAGCATAGTAGGCTACTATTATTATATTGATATGGCTATAATGTTTTTTAAAAATTATTTGTTAAAATGTTTAAATTCACCTGTATATTGTTTGACATAGCTTGTACCTTTGATATTACTATGCATTTAGAAACAATTATATCTTTCAAAATGTAAACTTTTTAAAAATATATATTTTGTAAAAAAAATTACACCACAAGGTTATTTAGAATAGATGGACATGCTGGCTCCCTTGAGTTTATCCAAACAGAACACACCCAGGTTCTTTGTCTCTCTTTCTTACAGTCAGTGCTGGAGTCTCTAATTAGGGCTGATACATGGATGACAAACAAACACTTTGAGATGGAGACTTCAGGAATCAGGTAGGCCTACTCACATTTAAGGAGGACAGTTTTAGAGATATAGTGTCATCTATTCATACTAAATTGTTTAATAAAACAAACATACATTACAAAACATCCACATATAAATCAGAGCTTGAACTCTAGATTATAATGGTTATATGGAAGTTAAAGTACTTATTTGGATGCTGAAATTGTCAATTCAGTACTAGACATGTATGCGAAAAACAAAGACTCTATCTTTCCATTTTATGCAGCCCAGTATAAATGTCAGCTATCAGACCCTCCCCCCACCGCCAACACTGTAAAATGCAATAAGTTGACTTTACTCAGAAAAAGTGAGGAAACCGATTGCCTTAAAATTTCTAAGTAAAGTAGAGTATTAATGATTAGTTGGTGTAACTTAACACAATTTGTAGAGACAAATTGTTAATCAAGTATAGTTAAGTACTGTTGACTTAAAATCATTGTTTGAGTTAACTTTCTATTAGTGTTCACATTACTAGGAAAATATTAGGAAACCGATTGCCTTAAAAAAACTAAGTAAAGTGAAATAGGAATAGTATGTTGTACTTACAAAAGCTTAATAAGTATAGTTGACTTACACGTGAGTTCTAGTGACTAAAAAAGAACTGTAGAGTGTACTTGATAATTTACTTTAAATAAAATTTGTTACCATTGTTGTGTATAGCATGCTGAATGTTGAAGTCTGTGTGACACAAGTGTAGTCGATTACTAAATATTGTCACAAATTTAGAGGAATTGTATCAACCCACTTAAAAGTTTCACCAACTGTTCATACGTGTTTATAAATGCTACTATTAACTTAATAAATGATCATTACTTGGAATGAAGTACGAAGCCACATCATTCATATATAAAACACATACGTTTAATTCATATTTTAATAATATATGAATATATAATATTCATATATTTATATAATATATATAGTGAATTTCAGTCACATATGAATAAATGACCTGTGAATTCTTGTTGCATCACTGCAACAAATCAGAATACAGATATAAATATATATAAATATAAATGAAGTGCCCAAGCAAACGAAACACCATCCACCATAATGGTTAGTCCAAAATAAAACATTTTAGGAAAATCAATGTCAATTTATGAAGTCAGCTAATGTGATGTTCTCTCAAATTATTCAGTTGAATTGACAATTAAACATTTAAGATGACTTTGGCAAATCAGTGAATTCAAACAGAGAAAGATAACTGCCGAAGTGGAGGAAATGGGGAAGAGTCTATTAAGAAAAGCCCCGCCTCAAAACTCTTTTTTTTTTTTTGCTTGACAAAGTGGTACTCAAACCAATCAATTAATCTTTACTTGGGGTTTATGAGTAAAACAAGACATAGTATGTGAATAGTCCAGATTACTAGAGTTTTGCAATTAAGTTAAGACATTAAGTAAAGTTAACTAAAAAGTATGAGTTAAAATCACTATTGGATTTTACAGTGAAACCTTTTAGGCTTGACTGTATTCACAATACAGAATGATTGTGTTCCTTATTACTTTTATAAACAGTTAAAGACTCTAATAAAAGTAATATGCTCAAAAACATTTTTATGCAAATTCATCAAGTGGCATATTTTCACTAGATGTAGTACCAGACTTAACAGCATGTTGCTCAGCAACAAACATGTCATAACATCAAGTGACTTCTAAAAAATATTATTTTATATATTTATACTCTTTAAGGACCTTCCACCAAGACAAATCAGAGCCCAGTTGTGTGTCCATGAAGAGTGAGCGGTCAATGGGATGTCCTCCAAAATTCAATGGCGACGCTTTTCCTCCTGGTTACAGGTAATTAGATGACATAAAAATATAACATGTTGTAACTGAGATGGAAATTGTGAAAAGTGTCTAATAATTTATAGACATTAGCTCCACTTAATAGAATAAAAAAGTCATGTTATCTATAAAACATCAGATCAAGCCAATCATTTTCAGAAAAAGAAGGAAAACAAATATAGTATTTCATAAAACTACAAGTTCTGTGCACTGGAGTTGCATGCAGCATTGCCGCAGTATCTCAGTCACTAAAACAGTGGGATGTTCTAAAACGCTTAACGTGAAAAAAAAAAATTAGGTGGCATAATGTACCAAAACAGTGGTATATAAAAATATCAAATTCAGTATACACCTTATTGATGATGCATACAATTTGCTGGCATGTAGATATGACCAATAAGAATGCAACCCGCTAATTGAATGTTAAGCATTTTCATCATAATAGTTGTCTGTAAGCCAAATGGGTAGCACTTTATTTTACAGTACGTGTACTTTCCTGGTACATATAAAGTAATTATGTTGTACATACAGGTAAAAGAGTGGTAACAAGGTACTTACCGGACATGTCTATAACGAACACTTGTCTATAGGTACAAAGTAGTTACCGTGTATGTACCATTGGAAAATACAGCAGTGTTTCTTATTAGTTTCCATGTACATGCATGTCAGGTAAGTACCTTGTATTACCACTCTTTTACCTGTATGTACAACATAATTACTATATATGTACCAGGAAAGTACACGTACTGTAAAATAAAGTGCTACCGGAAAATGCTGAAAGGGTTTGTTCACCCAAAAATTAATGTTATTAATTACTCACCCTCATGTCGGTCCAAACCAGTAAGATTGATATCTTCGGAACACAAATTAAGATATTTTTTGATGAAATCCAAAGGTTTCTGAACAACACATAGGCAGCAACATCATTGTACCTTTTGAGATCCAGAAAGGTAATAAAGACATCATTAAAATAGTCCATGTGACTACAATGGTTCAACTTTAATGTTATGAAGTGACAACAATACTTTTGTGTGTAAAAACAACACAAAAGCAACAACTTTATTCAACAATTTCTTCTCTCCCCTGTCAGTCCCCTACTGTCACGATCCCTTCCTGTGTTTCCTGTATCTCTTTTTGCCTGTGTCTTGGATTTCCCTGTCTAACGGTGTGTTTCTGCCGTGTTTGTTTGGACTGCCTTCCTGTGTATTTTTTAACCTTTCCCTGTTTTTTGACCTCGGGTGTGGAATACCTTTTAAATAAACTGCATTTGGATCCTCATCCAGTTGTGTCTTGGGCAATATGAAACACCTATGCAGTTGACGTAGTGAACGCACTGCAGCGTTTCAGTGTTTATATCCGAATGCCAGCTCATTATTGGGCAGTTCCTGCGTCAGCATTACATGTATGCGTCGTGCTGCTCACATGTACAGTGTCAGCTAATACTGAGCCAGCGTTCGGACGTAAACACGGAAATGCTTGCCTGTATTGTATAGTATACATTATCGGTAAGGTCTATACTGAATTTTTGTACATTAGTACACTCAAAAAAATATTTCAGTCTAAACATAAGTTTTATGTAATTTAATTACATAGCAATTTTCCATCCATTTGGATTACATAGTTTTAACATAAACAAACTAATAAACTTAATGTGATTCATATTTGTTAGTCATATGTAAATGAAATAGGTAAGATTTATGTAAATAGTTCACAGAAAAATTCCAGGTTAATTAACTCTGTTTAGTGGTCATGTGTGTGTGCACTACTGAGTTAAAGTACCATTGAAGCAGTGTCAGAGTTAATGAGATCATTAAGTGATGATTGAACATTAATGATGAACACCTGCTGTTAACAAGCAGAATCACTGAAGGACAGAGAAACACAAGAACTACAACTGACTTCAGTCACAGCCTTCGATGAAATCAACTGAAGATAAAAGACATTTAATCTCTCAAGATCTAATTGAACAACTCCACAAACTACAAAACTTTCCCAGCTTCACTCGCAACTAACTACACTGACTTTATTTCTGTCATACGTCTACAGAAGTTTTATGAGAACTAACAGGTTTAGATGTTAATGATTTATTGAATTCATTTGAAGTGACCGTCTTTGAGGTCAGTGTTGGCTTTAATTGGGCTCTTGACTTTATTGTATCAGATGTTCTGACAACTGAATGTTGTTAAAACACTTTTGTTATGGCACATATGTCAAGCAAATGTTTGATCATGTGCTGATTGTTGAGTGGTGGTGAAGAGAGTCAACATTTAGTAATCTGATCTCATCTACAGTTTAAACTCTGAAGTGGGTGGTGCATTACAGTAAAATTGTGATTCTATGGTGTGAGACTCAGCAGTGTTGTAACAATCAAATAATATATATATATTTTTTTAATTTGTTAGTGCACAATAAAATTTCAGTCTGCATGCATTGGAGCAAGAGACTTTTTTTTTAAACTGTCACCATTGTTGTGATTTGTACGTTGATTCTTGATGTCTGTATAACACATGAGTTAAGGCATGAATCACAAGAGAATGTATGATCAGGTGCTGATGGTTAAATGATGATGATGAGTCATTATTTAATCATCTTAGTGATCTTACTCATAATATAGTCTCTGATTAAATGGATGATGCATTATTAGCTTTGTGCTATACTTTATAGTAAAGCAGTGTTGTGATAAACTGCTATGAATTGTTCCCCATCATTCTGACACACACAGGCAAAACCAGTTTGTGCAAAAAAAAAAAAAAAAAAGGTTATACAGACATCAAGAATCAACGTACGATTCACAACAATGGTGACAGGTTAAAAAAAAGCCTCTTGCTCCAATGCATGCAGACTGAAATTTTATTGTGCACTAACAAATTTTTAAAAAAAATTATATTATTTGATTGTTACAACACTGCTGAGTCTCACACCATAGAATCACAGTTTTACTGTAATGCACCACCCACTTCAGAATTTAAACTCTGGATGAGATCAGATCAAACGCTGACTCTTTTCACCACAACTCAGCCATCAACACATGATCAAACATTTGTTTGATATTTGTGCCATTACAAAAGAGTTTTAACAACACTCAGTTACAATGAAAACAGCTGATATAATAAAGTCAAGAGCCCAATTAAAGCCAACACTGACCTCAAAGACGGTAACTTCAAATGAATCTCTATAAATCATTAACATCTAAACCTGTTAGTTCTCATAAGAACTTCTGTAGACATATGACAGAAATAAAGTCAGTGTAGTTAGTTGCGAGTGAAGCTGGGAAAGTTTTGTAGTTTGTGGAGTTGTTCAATCAGATCTTGAGAGATTAAATGTCTTTTATCTTCAGTTGATTTCATCGAAGGCTGTGACTGAAGTCAGTTGTAGTTCTTGTGTTTCTCTGTCCTTCAGTGATTCTGCTTGTTAACAGCAGGTGTTCATCATTAATGTTCAATCATCACTTAATGATCTCATTAACTCTGACACTGCTTCAATGGTACTTTAACTCAGTAGTGCACACACACGACCACTAAACAGTGTTAATTAACCTAAGCATTTTTCTGTGAACTATTACATAAATCTTACCTATTTCATTTACATATGACTGACAAATATGAATCACATTAAGTTTATTAGTTTGTTTATGTTAAAACTATGTAATCCAAATGGATGGAAAATTGCTATGTAATTTAATTACATAAAACTTATGTTTAGACTGAAATATTTTTTTGAGTGTACTTAGTACAAAACTAGTGGGTGTTCCTGTAAGGGTGGGACATCACGTGAAACTTATGAGTTCAAGGGTGACACTGATCTGCAGAAAATGCTCGCTGCATAGGTTAGAAACTTAAATGATTGTAGGAATATTTCAAACATGGTGTGTTCCACTTCATATTAGGTGCCTTTAAAGGCACAATATGTAATATTTTTGGTATAAAATATCCAAAAAATACAATAACAATGTTATATATTTTGTTGACTGGTGTACTTATATTATCCCAAATGTTTCCAGCAATGTTTAAATCCAGAGAAATCAGCTATTTTAATCAATGTAGCGGTATTGTGTTGAGAGGCATTGTGTTAAAGGTGCAATATGTAAAAAACAATCAAAACAACAACAACAACAATGGCGTAGCCTGAATTATGGGAACTGTTGTCTTCAACGCCACCGCTGACAAGTTGAAAGAATGCGGTTTTACATATGCTAGAAATGTGGCTTACAAATGAAAGATTGGTATCAAAGAGCACACCCAGGTACGACTTAACAGAGCAGCCATCAAGTGTTAGACAGTATTCTAGGTTATTATGTGCAGAAATTTTTGGTCCAATAATTAGAATCTCTGTTTTTTCTGAATTTAGTAGTAGGAAATTACTACTATTACGCATTCTGTTAATTTTGAGAATTGGTAGGATTCGTCAGGGCGTGAGGAAATATAGAGCTGAGTATCATCAGTGTAACAGTGAAAACTAATGCCATGCTTTCTAATGACATCTCCCAAGGGTAGCATATACAGAGTGAAAAGCAATGGTCCTAGTGCTGAGCCTTGCGGTACTCCATATTGAACTTGTGATCGAAATGACATCTCTTCGTTTAACACTACAAACTGTTAGCGGTCAGATAAGTATGATTTGAACCATACCAATGCAATTCCACTAATGCCAACATAATTTTCTAGTCTATTCAAAAGAATATTGTGGTTGACAGTGTCAAAAGCAGCACTGAGGTCTAATAAGACTAATGAGAGATACAGTCACGATCTGATGACAAGAGCAAATCATTTGTAACTCTTATGAGAGCAGTCTCAGTACTATGGTACGGTCTAAATCCTGACTGGAAATCCTCACAGATAGCATTTCTTTCCAAGTAGGAACACAGTTGCGATGATATTGCATTTTCTAGTATTTTTGACAGAAAAGGTAGATTGGAGATTGGCCTGTAATTGACTAATTCTCTAGGATCAAGTTGTGGTTTTTTAATAAGAGTTTTTTTTTTTAATAAAATTTTTTGGTTCGTAACCTAGTGATAAAGATGAATTAATGATATTAAGAAGAGGATCTATGACCTCTGGAAGCATCTCTTTCAATAGCTTAGTCCAGTGGTTCCCAAAGTGGGGGTCGCGACCCCCCGGGGGGTCGCGGGACCCCGCGCAGGGGTCGCGAGATGATTTCTATTTTTTTTTTAAAGTGGAAACAATATATAGGCCCTATATATTTTTGTTGCAATTAATTTAATTCAATACTTATTAAATGGTGTTTGCAGAAAAGTCTGATTAAAAAATATATATAATGTATATTTTTTAATTAAATCGCGGAGCAGCAGCCATTTATCATGGGGGTCGCGGGCTAAAAAGTTTGGGAACCCCTGGCTTAGTCGATATAGGGTCTAACATACATGTTGTTGATTTCGATGATTTAACAAGTTTAGACAATTCTTCCTTTCCTATAGCAGTGAATGAATGGAATTTTTCCTCAGGGATACTACAATGGATTGTCTGATGCACTCAAAAAATATTTCAGTCTAAACATAAGTTTTATGTTATTTAATTACATAGCAATTTTCCATCCATTTGGATTACATAGTTTTAACATAAACAAACTAATAAACTTAATGTGATTCATATTTGTCAGTCATATGTAAATGAAATAGGTAAGATTTATGTAATAGTTCACAGAAAAATGCCCAGGTTAATTAACACTGTTTAGTGGTAGTGTGTGTGCACTACTGAGTTAAAGTACCATTGAAGCAGTGTCAGAGTTAATGAGATCATTAAGTGATGATTGAACATTAATGATGAACACCTGCTGTTAACAAGCAGAATCACTGAAGGACAGAGAAACACAAGAACTACAACTGACTTCAATCACAGCCTTCGATGAAATCAACTGAAGATAAAAAAACATTTAATGCATTAATTAAGATATGATTGCACAACGGCACAAACTCTACAAAACTCTCCCAGCTTCACTCACTACTAACTACACTGACTTTATTTCTGTCATACGTCTACAGAAGTTATCATGAGAACAAACATGTTTAGATGTTAATGATTTGAGATTCATTTGAAGTTACCGTCTTTGAGGTCAGTGTTGGCTTTAAATGGGCTCTTGACTTTATTGCATTAGATGTGGCACATATGTCAAGTAAATTTTTGATCATGTGGTGATTATTGAGTGATGGTGAAGAAAATCAATCTCATCCAGAGTTTAAACTCTGAAGTGGGTGGTGCATTACAGTAAAACTGTGGTTCTATGGTGTGAGACTCAGCGGTGTTTTAACAATCAAATTATATATATTTATTTTTAAAATATCTGTTAGTGCACAGTGAAATCAGTCTGCATGCATTAGAGCAAAAGCCCTTTTTTTTTTGAACTTTCACCATTGTTGTGATTTGTACGTTGATTCTTGATGTCTGTATTACACATTTGTTAAGGCATGAATGACAAGAGAATGTATGATCAGGTGCTGATGGTTAAGTGATGATGATGAATCATTATTTAATAATCTTAGTGATCTCACTCATAATTTAGTCTCTGATGATATAGATGATGTCTTATTAGCTTTGTGCTATGCATTATAGTAAAGCAGTGTTGTGATAAACCGCTATGAATCATTCCCCATCCTTCTAACTCATAAAGACAAAACCAGCTTGTGCAAAAAAAAAGGTTATACAGACATCAAGAATCAACGTACAAATCAAAACAATGGTGACAGTTTTAAAAAAAGCCTCTTGCTCCAATGCATGCAGACTGAAATTTTATTGTGCACTAACAGATTTTAAAAACAATTACATTGTCAGGCTATTCCCACACACGTGCCGGAGCCTTGGTTAAAATCCCAATTTTCTCATGATTTACAAAGAGTTGGAAACATTTGAGATATTGTAAGTACTCAACTGAACAAAATATATAACACTGGCCTAGTGGTTTTTGGATATATTACTTATTGCACCTTTAATGATGTAATATCTGCGCCACCCTTGATTTCGGTAGAAACACCAAAGACTCTTCAATATGTTATGCATTTCATTAGACAGGCGAGCAACTGTTTGGATACTTTTATCGACAGAAAACTAATCATTGTATATGGTTCAACATATTTTTTCCTTGAAAAACAATTTCTTCATGCCTTAAAATAGCTTGAATGTAGCTCCTTGACTCATGTAGTATATGCGGTACTATGAGTATGCAGATTAGCCCCGCCTCCACTCAAAGAGCTCAGAGATCCACTTGTTGAGGATCTCTCATTCACGTACAAAGTAGTTTGTGACGTCAGAAACACCAGCGATTTCAAACTGCGTTTTTGAGACTGTCTTTGGTTTACTGCAGTTTTATGGAGAAAATTCTCAGCCATGGTGTTGACTTATCAATTTGCACATGGTTTGTCTTAAAGCAGATTAAAAATACAACATAGACATATAAACATTAAAAAATTGATTTTCACCACAGGGGGACTTTATGACTAATTGCATTCCATCTACCAACACAAGTTATCCAATTTTTATTAATATGATATTCTAATATCGATCTAGCGGCATACTGCAATGTGCTACAAGTGTGTCACACCTGCTAATGCACAAAGTCACATTATAACAACTTTCAACACACTCAAAATTATTTTAGTATGATTGTTTTGTCAAAGTAAAACAGTGCTATGTTACCCCACAATTTCAATTCATCAGATAAAATTACCTAGGGTAGTCTTACCTAAGGGTAAGCGTGGCCTAATGGTGAGGAAGTTGGGCTTGTAACCTGAAGGTTGCTGGTTCGATTCCCACGCTGGTGGGGATTGTAAATGAACGGCACTTTCTCCACCTTTGATACCCTGACTAAGGTGCACTTGAGCAAGGCATATATCCCCTAATTGCTCCCCTTGTAAGTTGCTTTGGATAAAAGTGTCTGCCAAATGAATAAATGTACCTGTATTTCATTCGAATGAAAAAAAAGGGGGAATTTAAGTGATCAAACATAACTGTTATGTTAGCTCATCCACGAACATGATTTCTTTCCATCAACTGTGGATGTAAAGACGACAACTCCCATGATTCCATCCTTATTCATGGCGTCATCAAACTACGCCTTTGTTATTGTTTTGAAAAGCGACCTCTAGTGGCGAAACGTTATACTGTGCCTTTAACTACTGTGTACTAACATTTAAATTAATCATTTTATGACTTTATGGAAACATCAGTTATGTGAAATAGTTTATTCAGGACAGTACTAAATAAAAAGATCCCTCTTATTTGTTTTTAATTATTAACAATTTGCAGATTCTGTAAGGGGTATGTTAACTTTTGACCATACCTGTGACCATTAATTATTAAAATGACTGAATGATTATAATAAATTCTGAAACTATAATAAAATATTTCTCTTTAAGGTCAGTCAACCAAGAAGTATCAGAACCCAGTTGTGTGTCTATCAAGAGTGACCGGTCAATGGGATGTCCTCCAAAATTGAATGATAAAGGCTGTCTTCCTGATCACAGGTATTTAAATGGTAGTCTAATTCACCAGATGAGGGGACATAAACTTTTGCACAGACACACTACTGTGTCCACTAGCCACATTATATACAGCTTTCACAGTCAGTCATTTCACAATGACTACCTTACTTATACAGACCTTTTTATTGTCAAATAAAAAAAAATAATTATTGTTTATTGTCATTGTAGAATTGGTATTGATTGCCTTTTTACCAGACTTTGTGTTTACCGATAAGCAAATGTGTAATATCTTCTGCACTGTGGTTTCTGATCAGAACATTTCTTCTGCTATGAATGTCACTATTACATATTATTGTTTCTTCATTTCAGTGGTATCAAACATACCTCCCCTCCTCCACCACCAGGCTTGTTTGAAGAAATTTCATGTGAAAATTTGTTTTATGATTTCATATTTGCTTTCCAGAGTCCAGCAGGAAGAGTCAGACAGAGAACCTGGACAGATCTGCTGGAAAAGAAACCAGACCATCAGCATCAGAGACAAATAGTGAGAGCATAATTCTGTTCAAAAACAGCATAGAACAAAAGTTTATTTCTGATATTCTCACAAATTGTGGCTCTAATACTTTCCCAAATATCAGTTAACAAATTGTTATAAGCAGGCTTAGTTGGACTGTATACAATGATCAGTTTGCATATATGTTTACTAATAATCTGCTATTTTAAATTTATAGCAATGCATCTCAAGTCTACAATGCAGTTAAAACAAAACTAAAAATGAAGTTTCAGTGTCTGTATGAGGGAACCGCAAAGCAAGGAAACCCTACACTCCTGAATAAGATCTACACCGAGCTCTACATCACAGAAGGTGAAAGTGAAGACTGTAATGAACATGAAATGAGACAGATTGAGACACAATCCAGAAGAACTGCTTTAGAGGACACACCAATCAAATGCAATGACATTTTTCAGTCTTTGCCTGATCAAGACAAACCCATCACAACTGTGCTGACAAAGGGAGTAGCTGGCATTGGAAAGACAATCTCTGTGCAGAAGTTCATCCTAGACTGGGCTGAAGGTAAAGAAAATCAGGACATCAACGTAATATTTCCACTTCCTTTCAGAGAGCTCAATTTGATACATGACCAAAAACTCAGTCTTTTAGATCTTCTTCACATTTTTTTCAGAGAAACAAAAGAACTGGATGTTTCCAACAGTAAATATAAAGTGTCATTCATTTTTGATGGTCTAGACGAGTGTCGTCTGTCTCTGGATTTTCAGAATAATGTGAGGTTGTGTGATGTCACTGAATCAGCCTCAGTGGATGTGCTGCTGACGAATCTCATTGCGGGGAATCTGCTTCCTTCTGCTCTCATCTGGATCACCTCCAGACCAGCAGCAGCTGATCTGATCCCCTCTGAGTATGTCCATCGAGTGACAGAGGTAAGAGGCTTCAGTGATCCACAGAAGGAGGAATACTTCAGGAAGAGAATCAGTAATCAGAATCTGGCCAACAGAATCATCTCACACCTGAAGTCATCAAGGAGCCTCTTTGTTATGTGTCACATCCCAGTGTTTTGCTGGATCTCAGCCACTGTTCTAGAGAAGATGTTGTGTGAAGCAGAGAGTGCTGAGATTCCCAAGACTCTCACTCAAATGTACACACATTTCCTGATCATTCAAACCAACATTAAACATGAGAAGGACTATGCGAATAAAGTAAAAGATGAAGACATGATTCTCAGACTGGGGAAACTTGCTTTTCAGCAGCTTGTGAAAGGAAACCTGATCTTCTATGAGGAAGACCTGAGAGAGTGTGGCATTGATGTGACAGAAGCATCAGTATACTCAGGATTGTGCACTCAGATCTTCAGAGAGGAGTTTGGCTTGAATCAAGGGAGAGTGTTCTGCTTTGTTCATCTGAGCATTCAAGAACATCTCGCAGCTCTATACGGACACTTGTCCTTCATGAATGAGAACATAAATGTATTTGATTTGATTAACAAAGGAAGATTTTTGTCCAGATTTTTTGACTTCAATTCATCAAAACAGATTTCGATTTCAAATCTACATCAGAAAGCTGTGGATAAGACATTACATAGTAAGAATGGACATTTGGACCTTTTCCTTCGTTTCCTTCTAGGCTTCTCACTGGAGTGCAATCAGACTCTTTTACAAGGCCTAACACAGACAGGAAACAGCTTACATAACACAAAGAAAACAGTTCAGTACATCAAACAGAAGATTAAGAAGAATCCCTCTCCTGAGAAATTCCTCAATCTGTTTCACTGTCTGAATGAGCTAGGTGACTGTTCACTAATGGAGCAAATTCAACATTATGTGACAGCTGGAACATTAAATAAAGTGAAACTGTCCTCTTCACAGTGGTCAGCTTTAATTTTTGTGTTGTTGACATCTGAGCAAGAGATGAATGTGTTTAAGCTCAAAGATTTTGTTGGAACACAAATTAAAGCTGATGAAGTTCTTCTAAAGCTGCTGCCTGTGATTAAAGCATACGGATCAGCTCAGTAAGTAACATTGTAGACCGTTATTTAAATTGAATTCTGTAGAGTTTGTTAAAGACGTACACATTTTTGCATGCCCATGAGTTTAATACATTGCATTTGATTAACATGTGCAGTCATATATTATGAATGTCCAGTTCCTGTTAGAAGTGGAACTTCAATGCTGTTCAGTTCTCGAGGGAGCTGAATGCGCTCACTGTGAAAATTTATCTGTGAAAAAGTTCTGCTCACACTCTGTTCATGGTGGTCGCAGGTTGAGCTGACTGAAGAGTTCGGGAGGTGTGGATTTCCCAATCCCCTCTCACCAGTTCAGGCAATCTGCTGGATTTGGAAGCCTGCTCTACATTTTATTCCAAGCTAGCAGAGAGAATGTTATTGGCAGTGTCTAGCTCTGAGGAGCTAGTTGTGGTGGTAATAGGACAAATAGTGATATTACTGAATCTGCCTGCCATGACCAGGTTGAATTTGACTTGGGCAAATTTGACTTGGCTTAAGAAGGGGTCAAGTCACAAGACACCCCTCCCCCTTGAGCTTTCCACTCCCTTTAAGACCTTCACACTGAGGTGGAAAGATCCTGGAAGAAACCATACTTGGTGCGCATTTTTCCCTTTTAACATTCGAATTATTCAAACTATTATAATGTGGAGAGATTATATGAGCAGGGGTATGTAAAGATGCCCCCTGTAGAAAAGAGATCTCTCGTGCTGCAAAGAAGAAAGCAAGACCTCAGGGGATTGATCACTCTTGTTCTTCTTGTAGGATGGTCACTTGGAAATAATGTGCCCTCCTCATCTCAGTTGCCTTCTTCATTTTAATATTCAACCATGAGTCTTGGGGTTGGTAATGATGTAGAAAAAAAGAAATTTCTCATCTGTTCCACTCCAGCATTTCGGCTGGGAGGTGTCGGAGTCATACTTCCTTGTCAGGCTCGTGATAGGTGATAGTTGTAGGAACCTTTGCAGACTGATTAACATTTAATGTTTAAGGTTAACATTTGTTTAAAAAAACTGGAGAGAAATTAGTGGAAACCAGCTGTTGCCTTTCACTTTATCAGGCTAGGAGCAGTGCTGTGAGCTGGGTAAGTAATAGTTATGAGAATAGACCACATAGCACCCCATTCTTTTATTTCTGCCCTCCCCAGTTACTTATTGGGGTTTCAAACAGGGCTTAAGCTCCCCTGTGATTCCCGTGAGTCTGGTGAATGAGGGTTTCTGAGCAAACCACAATGTGTCCTATATAATTCTATTTCAGGAGGGACATTGCTTCCCTTTGGATAGCAGGTGACATTACTGAACGTTGTATACTGCCCTTCTCAGTACTCTTGGTCAGAGGTACTGACTTCTAAAGTCAGAAAAGCTTTGCTTTGGCTTTAGGGAATGAAGCCAGTGTGAAACTTTCTGCACAATTCACATAGGATATACTCAGGTGTTGACATGCTTGTTGAGTGTGACTAGTTTTGCAGAGTCACAAGGGTTAGATCACCCAAATATAATTTTTTTTTGTCATTAATTACTCACCCTCATGCCGTTCCACACCTGTAAGACCTTAAGATATTAAGATATTTTTGAGGAAATCCGAGAGGTATATGACTCGTTTATAGACAGCAATTTAACCAACATTTTCAAGGTCCAGAAAGGTACTAAAGACATTGTTAAAAAAGTTGATGTGACTGCAGTGATTCACCCTTAATTTTATGAAGTGACAAGAACATTTTTTGAGACCTTCACACTGAGGTGGAAAGATCCTGGAAGAAACCATGCCTGTGTGTTCTTTTCTGTGTCCTTCTCATACGTTGTTTGCGTCCAGCACTTCCAAGCTCTATGTCAGATTGCCAAGTCATTATTGACCGGCTCCTGCGTCATCATCACACGCATGCGTTGTGCTGCTCACATGATCAGCTTTGGCCAATACTGAGACCGCTTTCAGACATAAACACGAATGCCTTCACTGTGCTTACTGCGGCAATTATGTAAGGACAATGACAGGGAAGAGGAGAGATTGATGAATAAAGTTGCTATTTTTGTTTTGTTTTTGCACACAAAAAGTATTCTTGTCACTTCATAGAATTAAGGTTGAACTACTGCAGCTATGTCAACTGTTTTAACAATGTCTTAGGTACCTTTCTGAACCTTGAAAGTGTCAGTTAAATTGCTGTCTATCGACGAGTCATATACATCTCGGATTTCATCAAAAACATTTTAATTTGTGTTTTGAAGATGAACAAAGTTCTTACAGGTATGGAACGACATCAGGGTGAGTAATTAATGACAAAATTTATATTCTTGGGTGAACTAACCCTTTGAGTTCTGTTTGTGCATATTCTCAATCTGTGGATAGGCATTTCCTCAGCATGGAGTGGTGGATATTGTGTTCCACATACCATCAAAACCAAGATACAACATCGAAGTTCCACTTTGAAAGGGAACATCTCAGTTTGCTTATGCAACCCGGATCCCTGACAAGGGGGAATAAGATGCTGCGTCTCATTGCTATACTTAAAGGCATGCCTGCACATCTGTTTCAGACAAAAGAGTTGGTGACATGTAACTTAGGCACCCATTTATATGCACAGGTGCTCTGCTTGTGGACTGCATCATGGACTGCCATCTGACAGTGGATTGACATATCTGTAGACCTGTCACCAGTCATGCCACGGGTGTTCCCCATAACGTCAACCCCAAGATACAGCGTCTCATCTCCATTCTCAAGATACTGGGTTGCATACATATCCTGAGATATTTTTTTGTTGAGTCCTGAGTTTGTCTATATACTAAACTAGAAATGCAACTCTGATTGTCAACTTGATATGGAACTTCCGAGAATGAACTACAAGATTTAGGAGTGAAGTTTTAACAATCTCAGCAATGTTTAAAAAAAAAAAAAAAACTTGATCTCACAGCACTGGTTGGTTATCAAAACACAACGGATATAATAATTTTTATTGTATAGAATTGTTTTAATGCTAGAAAAATACTGTGTTCTTAACTTAGAAGAGTGTCATTGCTTGTTTCATTGTTCTCTATAGGTTGAACAGCTGTGATGTCACGGATGAAGGTTGTGTTGCTCTGGCTTCAGTTCTGAGATCAAGCCCCTCACAGCTGAGAGAACTGAATCTGTCTGGGAATAAACTTGGAGACTCAGGAGTGAAGCAGCTCTCTGATGGACTGGAGAATCCTCACTGTAAACTGGAGAAACTGTGGTAAAATCTCTCTAAGAGCTGCATATGAACATTTTGGTTACTGATGTAACTCATTCCCTGATGGAGGGAATGGAGACGTTATGTCGACTGATAAATGGCGTCTCACTCGGAAACCCCAACCTGAGTTTTAGAAAAGCGGCCAATGGAATTGATGAATGGAATTTGCATGCCGAGCCACTCCCTCATACATATGGGTATATAAGATATCGGCATGCATCTACTCATTCAGGTTTATGCCGAGAAGCCGAGACGGTGTCCTGGAGATTCGGCTGGTGGTTCTGTATCCTCCCCTTAGCGGGTATGGCTCTGCAAACGAGACACTGAAACAGCTCTCCTGCTCATTACCTCTTTGTACCAAACACATGGGAAGAAACCTGCTTCACCTGGAGATTGCAGAATCTTGCAACAGTATTAGGTGTAACCTAGCCCGCAGCTCTGCAGATGTCTGCCAAAGAGTTAGCTCTCCCCTGAGGGGGCACGGCTCACCTTGGGATTTGGTTCATCAAGGGCATGGCATCCACTATCCAGTGGGACTTTCCTTTCTGCTGACCTCAAAAGCAGACAAAGAGCTGTTCAGAACTTCTGAAGCTCTGTTTGTGATCCACATAACCATGCTGAGTGCAAATGGTACACAGCAACGCGAGGGCTGAGTCTCCCTCCTCCAGGGTTTCCAAAAAGTTCACCTTCTGGTTCTGAAAAGGAGTGGTGGGAACTTTGGGCATGTATTCACTTTCTATACCACCGCAGTCAAGGTCCCGTCCAGGAGCACAAAAAGGCCCAACTCGTTCTGGAGGCATCTGTTGTCACAACAACATGTCTGAACACTTGTTCTAAGGGCACTCCAGCCCGTAGAAAGCCAAGGTCTGACCAAGGGCTGAAATTTTGGTGACAGATTGTTGTGTTGATCGCAGAGTGTTCTGTGGTGCCATGCCCGTCTTGGGACTCTGTGGAGCCAGTGCTGATGCTGTCTCAAATGCATTAATCTGAGCAGCATGACTGCTGCTGTGGATACCATATGCCCCAGGAGCCTCTGAATTTGTTTCAGGGGAACAGCTGTTTTTCCCCTGAATTAGCCCAGATAGCAAAATTACTGTGGGCAAGATTTGGCACACACTTGACACGTTCATTTGGCCCACATACCGCATGGAATTATGGCACTTTGGCTGTCCACTCCTATTTGCCAGATTTGGGCCACAAGCAAGCCATAGCAATGCCGCATGTCAGCCTAAAACAAAACAAATAAAGCAGAACTGGCCCTATTCTGGGTAACAGTTCATTTTTGTTCTGGCCCAGATCTAATACTTTGCTCTGGCCCACCAAACACATGGAATAATGGCACTTGGGCATCTGCTCCTGTTTGCCAGATTTGGACCACAAGCAAGCCATACCAATGCCGCATGTTAGCCATGAACAAAACAAATGAAGCAGGACTGGCCCACGTCAGGGCAACAGTTCATTTTAATTTTGGCCCAGATCAAAACCTTGCTCTGGCCCACATACCGCATGGAATGATGACACTTGGGTGGTCCGCTCCTGTTTGCAAGATCTGGGCCACAAGCAAGTCTTAGAAATGCCACACATAAGCCACTAACAAACCAAATAAACCAGAACTAACCCTAATATGGGCCACAGTTGAGTTTTATTTTAACCCTGGTCTTTCCCACATTCCTCATGCGGCCCACATGTAGCATAGAAACAAGCAGGCTATTTCACAAGTCTAGTCAAGTCACCTTTATTTTTTTAACGCTTTATAGATTGTTGCAAAGCCACTTTACAGGTATAAAGAGGAGAATGATTCAGTTATTCAAACAGAGTTCAATTCTGCTGTAAAGCAGCTTTAAAAAGAAAGTAGTGCCATTGTTCAGCTGAAGTCAGTATGGTGTTTGATTCAGTTCTGTACAGTAGCTATGTAAAATCAATCAATTATGAAATCAGTTCAATTCGCTAAAAAGTAGCTCTGCAGAAAACAGTGATGTCATCGTCCAGCTCAGTTCAGTTCTAATCCGATGGTGTCAGTGCAATCAAATCAAAAACATTGTTGAATATCAAGTCAAGTGTCCCCAACTAAGCAAAGGCAACAGTGGCAAGGAACCCAAAATCCATCAGGTGACAGAAATGGTGAAGAAAAAACCCTTTGATAGAAACCAAGCTTTAGTCCAGGGGACCAGTTCTTCTCTGGTCAATGAAAGAACATGGTGTGAAATGATTCAGGCTCCATCACATGTAAAATTGTGGATTGGTATAATTTAGAATATTTTATCTGGTTCCATCAGTTTGAAGATGAGGATACAACATGCCGGCATGGAGTTGTTGGGGTCTGTGCAGAGGACTTGTCTAGTTCTTGTGATCTATATAGCTATATTATTAATATTGTTATATTGCTTATGGCACATAACATGTTTTCTATGTTCTGTGTTCTATGCCATGTTTTCTATGCCACGTGTGGGCTATTTTAGGTTCACATTTAGATTCACCAGTCATTACTGTCCCACAAGTTTGCCAAAACTGGCCCAGATATATTTAAGATAACAGGGCCACATTTTCTGTATTATATGTCGGCCAGTTTAGGCTCACACCCTGGTTAGCCAGTGCTCACTGAGCCGTAGATTTGCCAAATGTGGTCCAAAGTTGGAGTAATGTATTCGGGCCATATTTGCTGTGCCACGTGTGGGCCACTTTAGGTTCACATTCAGATTCGCCATTCATTACTGTCCCTTAAGGGCAATTGTCTTTGCCAAAACTGGCCCAGATATGTTTTAAAATAAATGGGCCACATTTGCTGCATTATAAATGGGCCAGTTTAGGCTCACACCCTGGTTAGCCTGTGCTAATTGTGCTATACAATTGCCAAATGTGGTCCAATTTTACTGCAGTATATATGTGGGCCATATTTGGTTTACACCCAGATTAGCTATTGTCGATTGTGCCACATTTTTGCTAAAGATGGCCCACACTTGATATTTGGGCCATATTCATTATTTATTACATAGGCCACTTTAGGCTCACATTCAGATTACACATTGCCGTAACTGCCGCATCTTTGCCCAAAAAGGCCCACATGTGATTTAAAATATTTGGGCCAGTTTTGCCATGATACATTTGGGCCACTTAAGGCTCACATATATTTTACCTGGGCCATAAGATGGACTGCAGTGCTGCATCATTGCCTGAAGTGGTCCACATCTGTTTGCTATCTGGGAGGCAGTTCAGACTGTTCATCTTGCATGACTGTTGACTGTGCGCGCTCGTTGGTGAGGACAAGAGGACAACTGTCTTACCCGTGGAGGGGCAGCAAGTGGCAAATGTGGAAGTGGGACTGGGAATGAGGACCATACAGACCATGGCCTGTATGGCCCAGAAATTCAGGAAATTGCTCTTTCATTAACAGTGTGGGTACTGCTGACCATTGAGCCAGCAACGAAACAAAAGAAAAAAAGAGCAGTGCATTCACAACCTCCTGGTCGCTCATATCATCTTTGATGGATGTTTGGAGGGTTTATCGGACTGGGGACAGGCTGCATCACCTTTCTGCAGGAGACTTGACAGGGCAACCAGGATGTTGTTTCTGGTAGTGCCAGAGCAGATGTAGATGCCGCAGGGGGACGCCTTCAGTGACAAGTATGTAGCATAGGTGTCATGCCATGGCAGGATGTGCTTTATTGCCTCAGTCTGCTTCTGGACTACCGAGAACTGTTGGGCAGTGTTGCTAAAGTGTCCAGCTTGTGATATGGGGGTGTTGAGAAAGTGCACTAGAGTGGACATCATCTGACTGAGGGCCTGTGCTGTGACTTTAGTCACCCAGAGGGCAAGGCCAGTCACCTTGCACAGTTCCTGCATCAACCCCAATTCAGAACTACCTTTATGCAGCTCTTTCTGTGATTTGCCCTGGTGTACTTGCATGATGGCCATCACAATCAAGGTGGAGGCGGCCTGTCCACCGACACAGTAAGCCTTAGCAGCAAGAGCTTCCATTGTCTTACAGGCCTTGAATAGGAGACATGGACGGTTCTGCCAGGTGGCTGCACTTTGCGGGCACAAGTGCACCACAATTGAATGCTCCACCTGGGCAGTACCCACTTGCGGTCCCATCATAAAGGATAGTCAGATTGAAAGAGACAGTAAAGCATTCTGGGGTATAATGTGGGACCAAGGGACCAATCATCCAACCGCGAGCACTCAGGACAAGGTAGAGGGTTCCACTCCAGTCGGTTGCCTACTGTAGCCCGGCCAAGCATGGCTGTCAACTCTGCATCCGACTCAGCATGAGCAACTATGCCCGAAGGGGGAAGCTCAGCCTCATCTTCCTCTTCAGAGGACAATAGACTGCTCTCCGACGCAGCTATTGGCATCTGGTCTTCACCCAAAGCACAGAATAACACGCTGCATCTTTAAAAAAGCAACACTCCCCATTTGTCAGTCAACATAACGTTGTAGTGACTGACAGATGTGGAACTAATATTGCAGAATAAGATTTTGACTTTGACTTGCAAATAAGCACAACGAAAAAACCTACCAATTCTCAAAATTAACAGAATGCGTAGCTGATATAAAAAATTGGATGAATAGTAATTTCCTACTACTAAATTCAGAAAAAACAGAGATTCTAATTATTGGACCAAAAACTTCAGCACATAATAAGCTAGAATACTGTCTAACACTTGATGGCTGCTCTGCTAAGTCGTCTTCGTCAGTTAGGAACCTGGGTGTGCTCTTTGATACCAATCTTTCATTTGAAAGCCACATTTCTAGCATATGTAAAACCGCATTCTTCCATCTTAAAAATATATCTAAATTGCGACATATGCTCTCAATGACAAATGCGGAACAGCTAGTTCATGCGTTTATGACCTCGAGACTAGATTACTGTAATGCTCTACTGGGTGGTTGCCCTGCTCGCGTGATAAACAAATTACAGCTGGTCCAAAACGCAGCTGCTAGAGTCCTTACTAGAACCAGGAAGTATGAACATATTAGCCCGGTTCTGTCAAAACTGCACTGGCTCCCTATTAAACATCGTATAGATTTTAAAATCTTGCTAATTACTTACAAAGCACTAAATGGCTTAGCTCCCCAGTACCTGAGTGAGCTCTTAATGCATTATAGTCCTTCGCATCTATTACGATCTCAGAATTCTGGCCAGTTGTTAATACCTAGAATATCAAAATCAACCGCGGGCGGTAGATCCTTTTCCTATTTGGCACCTAAACTCTGGAACAATCTTCCTAGCATTGTTCGGGAAGCAGACACACTCTGTCAGTTTAAATCTAGACTAAAAACGCATCTATTTAACCTGGCATACACATGACGCACTATAAACTTTTGTCTTCATATCCATTAAAGGATTGTTAGGCTGCATAGATCAGGTCAGCTGGAACCGGTAACACTTCCTATAACACCAGATGTACTCGTTACATCTTAAGAAGAATGGCGTCTACGCTAATTTTTGTCTCTCTGCTTATCCCGAGGTTTACCAATTAACGTGATTGGCTGGATCCGGGCCGTGTCCGGGTCGGACGGGGAACCTGTGCCTGTGTGCGGCAGCAATGTGGCCCTGGGGTGTCAGCGGAGACTGTGTTAACTAGCTCATCCTTTGTGAAGACCTTACTGACTCATCAGCCAGTGGCACATATCCCAACAAACCGCCCCATACCGGCGTGATCAAAAGGATCTTAAACTAGATGGAACTAGATTAGATATTTTGACTGTTGCGATTCCAAATCGGTTTAATGACCTGTAACTCTGCCTGAGTATCGGACAAGTTTTCACTGTTGGCCAGAGGAAAACTGGCCCCCCGACTAAGCTTGGTTTCTCCCAAGGTTTTTTTCTTCATTTGTTGGAGTTTTGGTTCCTTGCCACTGTTGCCTTTGGCTTGCTTAAGTTGGGGACACTTGCTTGATATTCAGCGGTGTTTTTGATATGCCTGCATTGGCGCCGTTGTATGCGAACTGAGCTGAGCCGGACGATTATGTCACTGTTTTCTGCAGTGCTGCTATACCTAAATTAACTAGACTAATAACTACTGATATTTGCAACGGAATGAATCAATAATATATAAAATAAGCTGGACTATGACACCATTTTCTTATTAATGTAAAGCTGCTTTGCATTGTAAAAAGCGCTATATAAATAAAGATGACTTGAATTGACAACACTCTCATCAAAGATCAGCTATTAGTGTCAAACAGACCAGCATAGGGAAGAATAATTGTCATTGTGGGTGGTTAAACAGAAAACACTCCAGAAAGTATTAATATCACTGTCCTTCCAAATAATCATAACTTATGTCACAAATAACAGTGACAAGGAACAAGCTTGGAACAAATTTATTATTAGCTCAATATTTTATGTCTTAAGAGGTACAGTATTATACCATTAACACAGCAACCATTAGCAGTGCCTAAAAATATTTTCTTTTTTCATTGATCTCTCTTTAATCTTTGAACCCTCTTCTGAATGAATCTATGTTATGAACTGATAGTTAATTTAGTGTCTTTGTTCTCTGCAGGTTGAGGTATTGTGAAATCACACATGAAGGTTGTGTTGCTCTGACTTCAGCTCTAAAATCAAACCCCTCACACCTGAGAGATCTGGATCTGTCATGGAATAAACTAGGGGACTCAGGAGTGAAGCTGCTCTCTGATGGACTTGAGAATCTTCAATGTAAAATTGAGAGACTGTGGTAAGATCATGTCTGCAAGAATTAGATTTGAACTGATCCTCAGATTCATCTTAACTCTTATCACATCATAAGGCAACATATTTTTTCCCCATTTTTATTTTTTTTATTTTAACAAACACAAAAGTATTATGAAACAAAGTTTACATAGAAAATGTGACAACTCATAACTGAAGAATAATCTGATTTATTCTCTATATTGATGTGATTGTTGTTTTCTCATCGTCTTATTTAATTATCATACTGTGTAAACATGATTGGATAAATATCCGCTGTAACAGAAGTCACCAGCTTGTGGATGATGGTCCAAATTTGTTCTGAGACCCAACATTACTTCCACCTAGCCAGAACACTAACAATTTTTCATAAATTGATATAAAACCACGCATAATTTTTTTTTTACTCCACATAGAACACTTAATCCATCTTTATAATGAAACACATAGTTGACATTTACACAAAAATCCCTATCGCAGTAAATGTATCAGCCCAGTTTATCTGCCGCTTGTTGGTCGCACTGTAAGTAACATGACAAGTGTTTTAGTATTTCTGAGTATACTCCACTGATCATGAACTCATAGTCAATGCTTGTACAAATGTCAATACCTTCTGACTTCCTTTGCATATCCACTTTGGCTCCAGTTGTTTTTATTGGCATCTTCTTATCAATTATTATCAATTTCTTCTTTCAATATTGCCACCTAGCAGATTCTCTAATGAGTGAAGTCCTTTCCAGTGCATGTGCAGATGCAGATCTAATATATAGAGAGAATTTAGAAAACAACTGAATTATTGTGTTAATTTTTTAAGATGTACAGTCGTAGCCAAAAGTTTTGAGAATTCCATAAATATTAGTTTTCACAAAGTTTGCTGCTAAACTGCTTTTAGATCTTTGTTTCAGTTGTTTCTGTGATGTACTGAAATATAATTACAAGCACTTCATACGTTTCAAAGCCTTTTATCGACAATTACATGACATTTATGCAAAGAGTCAGTATTTGCAGTGTTGGCCGTTCTTTTTCAGGACTTCTGCAATTTGACTGGGCATGCTCTCAATCAACTTCTGGGCCAAATCCTGACTGATAGCAACCCATTCTTTCATAATCACTTCTTGGAGTTTGTCAGAATTAGTGGGTTTTTGTTTGTCCACCCGCCTCTTGAGGATTGACCACAAGTTCTCAATGGGATCAAGATCTGGGGAGTTTCCAGGCCATGGACCCAAAATTTCAACGTTCTGCTCCCCGAGCCACTTAGTTATCACTTTTGCCTTATGGCACGGTGCTCCATCGTGCTGGAAAATGCATTGTTCTTCACCAAACTGTTGTTAGATTGTTGGAAGAAGTTGCTGTTGGAGGGTGTTTTGGTACCATTCTTTATTCATGGCTGTGTTTTTGGGCAGAATTGTGAGTGAGCCCACTCCCTTGGATGAGAAGCAACCCCACACATGAATGGTCTCAGGATGCTTTACTGTTGGCATGACACAGGACTGATGGTAGCGCTCACCTTTTCTTCTCCTGACAAGCCTTTTTCCAGATTCTTCGGAAAGAATATGACTTTGCCCCAGTCCTCAGCAGTCCATTCACAATACTTTCTGCAGAAGATCAATCTGTCCCTGATGTTTTTTTTTGGAGAGAAGTGGCTTCTTTGCTGCCCTTCTTGACACCAGGCCATCTTCCAAAAGTCTTCGCCTCACTGTGCGTGCAGATGCGCTCACACCTGCCTGCTGCCATTCCTGCGCAAGCTCTTGCACTGGTGGCACTCCGATCCCGCAGCTGAATCCTCTTTAGGAGACGATCCTGGCACTTGCTGGACTTTCTTGGACGCCCTGAAGCCTTCTTTACAAGAATTGAACCTCTTTCCTTGAAGTTGCTGATGATCCTATAAATTGTTGATTTAGGTGCAATCTTAGTAGCCACAATATCCTTGCCTGTGAAGCCATTTTTATGCAACGCAATGATGGCTGCACACGTTTCTTTGCAGGTCACCATGGTTAATAATGGAAGAACAATGATTTCAAGCATCACCCTCCTTTTAACATGTCAGGTCTGCCATTCTAACCCAATCAGCCTGACATAATGATCTCCAGCCTTGTGCTCATCAACATTCTCACCTGAGTTAACAAGACGATTACTGAAATGATCTCAGCAGGTCCTTTAATGACAGCAATGAAGTGCAGTGGAAAGGTTTTTTTGGGATTAAGTTAATTTTCATGGTAAAGAAGGACTATGCAATTCATCTGATCACTCTTCATAACATTCTGGAGTATATGCAAATTGCTATTATAAAAAATTAAGCAGCAACTTTTCCAATTTCCAATATTTATGTAATTCTCAAAACTTTTGGCCACGACTGTACTCCTTGTATGTCATGTCTTATATGTCCTTGTTCTCTGCAGTTTGAGCAGTTGTGATGCTACAGATGAATGCTGTACTGCTCTGGCATCAGTTCTGAGATCAAATCCATCACACCTGAGAGAATTGAACCTCTCCTGGAATAAACTAAAAGACTCAGGAGTGAAGCTGCTCTCTAATGGGCTGGAGAGTGCTTACTGTAAACTGGAGAAATTGTGGTAAGATTGACTCTGTAATGAAGGTCCACTGGAGGCAAGTCTTAGAGAACCCATGTGCAGTTTTATTTTCAAGGTCCAAACATGATCAAACATAAACTTGGCTTTGCAATAACCAAGAACATAATACTCATAGTGGTACAAGGACAATACTAGACAAAGAACAAGGCAAACATGAGGGTTTAAATACGTAAGGACTAATGACTATACAAGACACACCTGTGCACATTCAAACCAATGACAACATAGGACACATGACAAAGGAGCACATGGCAGGATCACATGACACAAACAAGGGAAACACACAGCAAACAGGAAACATAACAATGCGACATGAAATTACAAAAATAAGACATGAAACATGAACATGAAACAAAACCAAAACAATACATGACAGACAAAGATCTGAAAAGAAAGGTGCAGTAAGAAAGCAAAAAGAATAGAAAAAAAACATATTTGATAACTTAAGACTGAGAAAAATTATCAGGCTTCTCATTTTGTTCTCTCAACTGATTTTACATTTAACCCTCTGAGGTCGGCTGTCACGCCTGCGTGATTTACTCACTTTTTTCTTGTCAGTGTGAAAGAGACCCCAGAGGGTTAAAAGGTTAGTTCACCCAAAAATTTAAATTCTGTCATCATTTAAAGAATTCCGTCTGACATTTTTTTCTTTTAAATGAACATGTTTATCTCCTGTTTAGTCTCCTGTTTAGGTTCAGTAATTTCACTTGAATGCAATGAAAAGGTCAGTTCATTGGTATTGAACAAATTTGATAGCCTTTTGCTGCAAAACCAGCTGAGCCCATGTGTGCTTTTTTGCAAAAATGTTTTAGTTTTTTTCAATTGCTAACATTCATTTTTTTCCAATCTATAGTCACATTTTCAAAACTATAAACACAATAAGCACATCCATCTGTTGTGACCATACCATTAACACAATTCATGCTGCTTTCACACAATATGCAGTCAATTAACATGTTTCAAAATTTCTTAAATTTTCTTTTCGTTATCCAATACCAAAATCATGGATCTTCCTGATCTTATTTACAAAACTTATTTGATAAATGTCTTGAGAGATGTCTTGAGAGAACTTGCTCAATATCATCTCATTTTTGATAGAAGTGGCTTTTAGCGGCTTCATTAACTCACCCTCATGTTGTTCCAAAGCCAAGACTATCATTCATCTCTGGAACACAAATGAAGATATTTTTAATAAAATCTTAGCAATTTCTGTACCCCCATTGACAGCTGCGCAACTACCTCTTTGATACTTCAAAAAGTTCAGAGATTGTAAAACTAATTCATATAATTTGAGCGGTTTAGTCCAATTTTTTTAAGAAGACTTGATTGCTGTATATGATGAACAGATTGAATTTAGGCTTCTATTCACATGTAAACATTGATCAGTGAACATGAGAACAAACCTCATTGGTTCTTGAGGATGCTCAAGCGTGCTGCGTAACACATGAGAATGAACCTCATTGGTTCTTGCATGCTCAAGCATGTTTGAGCTTCCGTTTACCACAACTGATATTTCAGTTGATGAATGTTTATATGTGAATAAAAGAATAATTATAGGGTTAGTTCACATAAAAATGAAAATAATGTCATTTATTACTCACCCTCATGTCGTTCTACAGCCGTAAGACCTTTGTTCATTTTTTGGAACACAAATAAAGATATTTTTGATGAAACCTGATGGCTCAGTAAGGCCTCTAATTGCCAGGAATGCCTAACTTCTCAAGATCCAGAGAGGTACTGAAAACCTATTTAAAACAGTTCATGTGAGTACAGTGGTTCTACCTTAATTTTTTAAACCGTTTAAAGCTTTACAAATCTTTTGTTTCGAATCAGCCAAAGTCACGTGAGTTCAGCAGTTTGGCAGTTTGATACATGATCCGAATCACTGATTTGAAACAAAAGATTCATAAAGGTTTGAAGCTTTATGAAACAGTGTTTTGAAATTGGCCATCCCTAGATATTGTTGAAAAGTCATTATTTAGTTTTTTTGGTGCACAAAAAGCATTCTTTCGCTTTATAAAGGTAGAACCACTGTACAGTCCTGTTCAGACCTTAATTTACAAATGGCTCAAACTTACAAAACATTGAGTCAAACAAGTTCTGTAGCTTTACAAAAGGAATATTCAACAACTTTTGTGAAAATGAATAAATAAAATATATATATATAAAAAAAATGTTTGCTTCTTGTTTTACAGAGGTAGCTATACAAAACAGACATCTTCTGTTAAATTAAGTGCTTCCAATGCACAAAGTGCAATCTCTTACGGCTACGTAAATTATTTTACATACTACTAATATACAGCGTCGTCTGTGGTCCAACACGCAGTTGCACAGAGTGCAAAATAATTTGCCCCCACTGTCATGTAACACACCGGGAAACTGCTTCGCGCTGTCTTTTGCGCTTATTTTTGTTGGCAAATGAGAATGATCTGTGTGTTTCATCATGGTTTCACCCTGGTTTCACCACGGGGTTTGCAGATGATGTTCACATTGCATAATTAGCCTATGTCACTTTAAGGTTGGCTAGGAGGAAAATTTGTGTGAAGTAAACGCAACATTTTTTAACAAGATATATGTGACTTTTTTGCAACTAAAATACAGGGATTATGAAATCATGCTAGCCCCGCATATTTTACTTGCTGAAATCGCCAATTTATGCGGCGAAAGTGCGGCATATTTGAAAAAAAATGCGACCCCCGCATAAATATGCGGACTTTGGCTGATTATGCATGAAATCAAGCGATCGCATAATCGCATTTTTCTGGAGGGACTGACTGTACTCACATGAACTGTTTTAAATATGTTTTGAGTAGCTCTCTGGATTTTGATCGGTTCGGTGACATTGCAGGCAATAGAGGCCTCATTGACCCGTCACATTTCATCAAAAATACCTTAATTTGTGTTCCGAAAATGAACGAAGGTCTTATAGGTGTAGAATAACATGAGGGTGAGTAATGAATGACATTATTTTCATTGTTGGGTGAACTATATGATGAACAGATTTATAGAGTTAGAGGGATCGTGTCTCTTCAGAAAATTTGGACTAAACCACTCAATTCGTATGGATCAGGTTTACGATCTTTTTTTTAACTTTTTAAAGCATCAAAAGCCCTATTCGGAAGGTAATAGTTTTTCACATGTAAGTCTGTTAAAAATAAATTTGCATGACACCTCAGTGATAAAGCTCATGCATTTCAGATGGCGATTTATTCATGGTGGAGTTTAGTGATCCTTCATACTCAGGAATGCGCTGATCATATGGTCTTATGATTGTCCTCTTGTAACTCAGAGATTCGGATAGCAATTAAAGGGTTACTTCATCCAATAATGAAATTTCTGTCGTTAATTACTCACCTTCATGTCGTTCCACACTCGTAAGACCGTCATTCACCTTCGGAACACAAATTAAGATATTTTGATGAAATCCGAGGTTTTTTTTTTATCCTCCATTGATAGCAACAAAATTACCACATTCAATGTCCAGAAAGTAGTAAAAACAACGTTAAAATAGTTGACGTGACTATAGTGGTTCAACCTTAATGTTGATGATGATAATGACGAGAATACATTTTGTGCGCCAAAACAAAAATAACGACTTTAAATAAACACATGACCTTGGCGTTTGTCAAATAGTAGTAGATTATTCGGGTGAGGATTTTTACGTGGGTGGTGAAAAAAAATACTGACATTTCTGGATTCAGACAGCAATAAAATCACAGGCTAGCCCCTGTAAATGTCGAAAATGCCTTATGTCCCTATGAGAAACAATTACCGTCCGAATAGGGCTAAAGTGGTAGTTGTGTAGCTGTCAATGGAGATACAGAAATTGCTCAGATTTTATTAAAAATATCTTCATTTGTGTTCCAAAGATGAATGACCTAATATCATTTAATTTGGATGAATATTAGTTTTTATCTTACTTGACGCATAATATCAGTAAAAAGCTTTCTACATACAGAAGGACACAACTGAGGAGTATCATTGTTCTCTGCAGGTTAAGTGATTGCAGTGTCACATATCATGGTTGTGCTGCTCTGGCTTCAGCTCTGAGATCAAATCCTTTACACCTGAGAGAACTGGATCTGGCTAAAAATAAACTGACAGACTCAGGAATGAAGCTGCTCTCTGATATAAGGAATAATGCAGATTATAAACTTGAGACACTGCGGTGAGTTGTAAAGGTAACACTTTTTTTTAAGTAAAAAGTTGTTTTATTGTGAACGTTAATGGATTAACTAACATGAACTATCAATGAACAGTATATATTTTACAACTTTCATTCATTTTTGTTGATGTTAGCCAATAAAAATACAGTTGTTCATTGTTTTCTCATGTTCAGTTCGCCATGCATTAAGGAATGTTAATACAACTTTTGATTTAAATGTATTAGTAAATGTGTAACTAAGTTTAATAAATGCTGTCAAAGTATTGTTCATTCTTAGATCATTTACTTATGTAATTTAATTTTGTTAATTGAAACCTTATTGTAAAGTGTTAACCTAGTAGATCTTGCTAATATTGTATGTGACTTCATGAACAGTATTTTTTATTTTTCAAGAGTCTACAGTGTAAGTTTGGGTTGTATATTATATTGGGTTGTATTTTTGTAACACTTTACAATAAGGTTCATTAGTTAAACATTAGTTAATGTATTAATTAACATAAACTAACTGTGAGCAATACATTTGTTAGTGTATTTACTAATCTTCGTTAACGTTAGTTAATGAAAATGTAGTTGTTCATTGTACGTTCATGTTAGTTCACAGTGCGTTAACTAATGTTAACAAGATTTTAATAATGTATTAGTAAATGTTGAAATTAACATTAACAAAGATTAATAAACGCTGTGTAAGTGCAGTTCATTATTAGTTCATGTTAACTAATGTTAGCAAATGAACCTTATTGTAAAGTGTTACCATATTTTTAAATAGTTTGATGGATGAGATTACATATGGGATTTAACAAATGAAAGAATTAAGGTAAATGTGACTTTTTTTTGTAATAACAGGTTTTAGATGGCAGTCTAATCTCATCAGTACCAGTTAATGGTGAATCAGAGGATAATGGTGAATCCGAGAATTTACAGTCAACACAATGAAGGCACAGTGAACCCAATGTTCATGGATGGACTTACAGTTTTTATGTGTGTGTGTGTGTGTCTGTGTAAATTATAATTTCCTTGTGCTTCTCTCATCATAGACTAATTTCTCAATAAGTTAACCACTATTATTGTTTTGATCACAAGGTGCCAGTCGGTTAAGTTTTATATTTATTCCAAAATATTAAATACACTGCAAATGCTTAAATCTAGTTAAAGTGTGCTAAAATCAAGCAAAAAAATCTGCCAATGGGGTAAGCAAAACTGACTTGATAAGAATTCTTGAAAATAGCATAAATGTCTAGTCACTAATAAGTGCAATTGGATCTTAAAACTAGACAAAAAGGCTTAAAGCTGTGCAGTTTTTTCTTTTTACAAGAATTGAATAATACATACATTTAGTGAAAATTGATCTAAAACTAGAATATTTTGTCTTAAATCTAGTCACTAGTTAGGTCTTATAACTAGACAAACATGCTTATAATTATGTGATTTTTACTTTTTATAAGCACTGAATAATAAGTAATTTTAGTGCAGATTGCATTAAAACTTGAATATTTTGTCTTAAATCTTAAAGCAAATGTTCTGCACAAAGAGCTATGCCTCAGTCTGTAAGCTGCATACACTAACCTTAAACAGCAGTCATGTAAGCTTCAAACAGCAATTTCTCAATGAATGTATTGGATTAATGTATGGCAGATTCAAGAAACACTGCTGAAAAACTCAAATAGCACAAATCAAGTGCAAAAGAAATGGGGTAGAAAAAACTGCAGCTATCATTGCCTCAGCCATACAACATCTTTGAAACAGAAATTACTCAACAAACATTTTCCATTCATGAATGGCCTTCTTGTACAAGGAGGTTGCATCCTGCTCGTGGATGACTTCTCCAAGTACTTTGTAATAGAGCTGCAACTAACGATTATTTTTTTCGATTAGTCGACTACTCTAACAATTATTTTTATTACTTTTTTTTTATTAATTTAGTGATCTTATTTTACGTAAGAAGTTAGAACTAATTTAGAAGTTAATTGAGGTGTAGAAACACTGGGACACACCATAATAATACGATTTGATTTTGATTAAAAATAAGCCACTTATGTGTGGTCGTCCAGTGGTAGACATTTGAACTTTAAAATGAAGAGTGTCAAAGACTTTCTATACAGTCGTAAAAGGAACTTTGATAGTGTTCAAACCATTGAACCATGTATTTTTCCTCTTGCGCTGTCTGTAATGCAGGGAGTCTTGTGATTGGTTTTCAAGCCAGCCAATCAGAATATAGCAGGCTCATCTCTGATTGGCTGGAATTTTGGCACGTTGTAACGCTGGTTTGTGTTGAGCAGGCGAGCGGTCGGCGCTTAGCGAGGGCGTAGGGCGGTTATCAGGTGTGCGAGCAACTGAAACCTTGCACGTGTGAAAGAGAAATGCAAAACTGATTTTCGTTCGCTCTAAATATTTTTTGGAGCAGAAGCCACCATTACGCGAGATAAATGTAAACAGTGTGACGTTGCAGCGCTACTTTGTAACACAGACAAGAGTGTGGCAATACACTTGGGATATGTCAGGTGCATAGTAATAGGCCAGGAGGTAGAGAGGCCTCTTGTGGAGCAAATCTTTCTCAAAAGTTACAACTGGAGTTTTACCTACAACCACCATGCAGTTCTCCTCACCAACCAGCAAGACAGGACTAGAAAGCACACACCCAGATTAAACTGTTGGGACCAATGCTCCATAACATGTGCATGAGGTTTGCATCCAAACATTGTTTCTTTAAAAAATGGGTTTCAAAAGTAAATTTCAAAAATGTCCTTGATTAAGTATAACCAAATGTTTCAATGCTGTCAGAATGTAAACAGTTCCAACCACCCCATTTTTGCCAGTGACTGTGTATTGGGACCAGTGTCAGAAGTAAAAAACATGCCATATTTAAAAGGAAAAATAAGGAGTTGATCAGATAAACCATGCAGTGTCTGTTAAGTGGATTACTTTAAATGGAAACAAAACATTCGTGAAAAAACATTACTAGTGTGTATGGCAAATGCTAGTAGTCTACCCAAATTTGGACTTGTCAGGAACATATTCGTCACAAATTCATCTTTGTATTGTTTTGAATGTCAGATGTACAGTACAGTCTGTTTTGATAGAGGCAACATGTCTTATAAAATCGAGGTTCCCAACCTGGCAGAGGTAAAATGCAGACAACCTTGTAGACTTGTAGACCACATCGTATTACAGTTTCATTCACAGGGACATTACATACGTCCCTATGAAATATTACCTTGGAGATGTGATTGAATTTCATAAAGCCTCAAATGTGTGAGAATTTATGGGTGTGTTCTAAACTGAATAAGTTTTGACTTATTTTGGATGTATAACAATTTTTTGCCTTTCATTTATCATTGTGATATTTTGGAATAATCTGCTTTCAATACAAGTTGAGCTCAATCGACAACAATGTTGATCAAACCCCCTTTTTCGAGAAGAAAAAAAGTTGTCAATTATTTTTGTGCTCATCAGCAAATGCTGCTAATGAGCTCACCCAGAATACACCTTAGACAAACTTTAATACTCATGTTAAGTACTGTCTGCTTTGACAGCCACAGGGATAAATAAATCTGTGTTACTTTGTAAATATATGATTGTTCTGCATACAATAAATTAATTGTTGTTGATGCGAAATATAGTAAATCAGAATCAAATCACTTTTTGACCAAGTGTTTATATTCACACAAACAATTTGTCTTAATTGAATTTTCAAATGCATGAACAGACACAATCAGAAGATCACTAAAACAACAACAAAAAACATCTTTGACCTTTCTTAATTAAGATTCTTGAAATTAGAATTTTTAGGGATGGTATTATTCTTAAAATTAGCACAATAATCTAATTGAACATGCACCAAAACATGCACTTTGTAGCTGTCACTTGTTCTGGTAAAATCTACCTCAAAATGAGTTAATATTTACTTGTCAAGACAGAAGAAGACCAATTTTCTTGAATTAAAATTTATGAACTAGTGTGCATCTTTTATGGCAAAAAACAAGACGTATTTTCTAGAAATAAGATTTTTTTACTTTCTTAGATTTCTGTTTTTGCAGTGAAGAATAGAGTTAGAATTTTCAGATTTTTTTGTATTTTGTGAACTGGAGTTCAGACATAGAGGTTTTACATTTTACTCTACCTTTAATTTACCCAAGCTAAGTGTTCAATACAAATCGGTGTGTGTTATTTACTAGCCCAGTTTGATTTGTGGATCTGGATTGCTGGTGTCACTGCTGGACACTGTCACTTTAGAAAAAAGTGATTTAACACTGTTTAATCCCATATTTTTTACAGTTTTTCTTAGTCGTTTGGTGCATTTCTTGAATCATCCTTAAGTTTTACAAACCAGTAAGTGCATTTCTCAAAACAATTTGTACAAATGGCACCACACGATTACCTTCAAAAGCCTGTAACTTGCTCAAAATCCTTAGTTCTTCTCTAAAAAGTAAGTATTTAAGTCAATGAAAATTTCAGATTGACAAGTCCTTGTGTTGTTCACAAACAAGATAGTCAGTGTTCCCGGTTCTGGCTGACCTAATCTATGCAGCCTAACAATCCTTTAACGGATATGAAAACATAAATTGATAATGTGTCATGTGTATGCCATGTTAAAGAGATGCGTTTTTAGTCTAGATTTAAACTGACAGAGTGTGTCTGCTTCCCGAACAGTACTAGGAAGATTGTTCCAGAGTTTAGGTGCCAAACAGGAAAATATTCTACCGCCTGTGGTTGATTTTGATATTCTAGGTATTAACAACTGGCCAGAATTCTGAGATCGAAACACACGTGAAGGACTATAATCCATTAAGAGCTTGCTCAGGTACTGGGAGCTAAACCATTTAGTGCTTTGTAAGTAATTAGCAAGATTTTAAAATCTATACGATGTTTAATAGGGAGCCAGTGCAGTGTTGACAGAACCGGGCTAATATGGTCATACTTCTTGGTTCTAGTAAGGACTCTAGCAGCTGCGTTTTGGACCAGCTTTAGTTTGTTTATCAAGCGAGCAGGGCAACCACCCAGTAGAGCATTACAGTAATCTTGCCTTGAGGCCACGAACGCATTTGTCATAGTTTAGATACATTTTTAGAATGGAAGAATGCAGTTTTACATATGCTTTTAAATAAAGATTGGTATCAAAGAGCACACCCAGGTTCCTAACTGACGAAGACAACTTAACAGAGCAGCCAGTAAGTTATATATTTTGTTGTCTTGTGTCAACATTACCTCAAATGTTTCCAAGAATGTTTAAATCCAGAGAAATAAGCAATTAACCGGGACATGAACTGTGTCTGTGCTTTGCCGATCAATGACATCATACCCATGTTTCCCTCAGTTTCTGGTTTTATTTTGTAGAAACCACCAAACACCAAAGACACTTTAATAAAGAGCAGTAGCAAATGTTTGGATGGATACATTCATCGAAAGAAAACTCATCATGTTATATAGCTCAAGACAATAAGACAATAAGATTTACCGTTTAAATCTCGTTTTCTTGATTTACAGAAAACCATGTTAAAACCATGAGTACCATATTTTTCCATACCCAATATTGATCTAGCTTACTACAAGTGTCTCAAAGCAGCCGCCAAACGAACACAGAGTAGCACTATAACATCTTTCAACACACAAATATATCTAATATGAATAATAAAAGCTCTCGAGATGTTACGTTAGTCTCTCATTAGCTGTAGACATGAAGACAACACTTCATCCACGAAATCAAGGTGTCATCAAACTATTTTATTTTTTAATCCTCTGGTGGCGAAAATTTACATATTGTGGCTTTAAATTGCATGATGTAACCCAAAGTCAATACTTCCCAAATAGTATGTTAATAATTAGTTTCAGTACAGCCACAGCCTTAAAGCCTTTTTTTATTTTTCAAACATGTTGTATTTGTAATCAGACTGTGCATAAATGTGAATTTAGAAGTATTGTATAGTTAATCTGGTGCAACTTCACACGGTCAACAAAGTGCATGAAATAAAAACTAAGCTATTTATGGACAATACAAGCAACACTTGAGGCATTAAGGGGTCAAAATAAACAGATGAAAGATGAAGCTAAGCTAAAAGATAAATATTTTTTGCCAACATGTTCTGCCAGACAGGCCTTCATCAGGGCTAAAAATAGGAATTTATGAATAAAATTAATAGGTGCCTTTATATTTTGGGAATTCAGTCCACTGCCCCAACTACACTTGATGTGTAATTTCAAGATCGATATTACCGATTGTAACTTGGATGACAACTTCCAGAATCATTCAACAAAAGCATTTTTTTAACATGTAAATTAGCCTATAATGTGCAGAGCCAGCCATGCCAACTGCTTGCTCAGTCAGTAGTGTGTATTTGAGGTAGGACTACCTGCTTTTCTGAGCCAAAACAGAGAGAATTATTCTGATCTCCATATTTGGTAAACTTGGGAAAATGTGAAAGAAACTGGTGATATTTAAATAAAGAAACTGAGACCTTGTACACAAAGATTTCTTTATTATGTACAGAATGAGTATGTTTCAAAACTTGACATGAACATTAGAACGATATAACAGCTTCCATTCATGAATGTTTGTTTGTTGTTTTAACACTTCAGTGTATTTAAACAGAGCTCAGTGCTTTAGCCTGTTCGTAGTTTTGCACCGCCAGCTCGATGAATCCAGCTCTGTTTGACTCGTACTGGGCATAGATCTAAGAATAAGAGGAAAAAGAAAGATAGAAAATGCATTAGAACCAGTTTGTTTGAGGATGCATGAGTTTTTACATAAAGACAAACTTCATTTATTTATTTATCTCAACATTGTTCTTTTTTGATGTTAACATAGTGGCCAACGTGAGGTGGTGACCAGAATAAAACAGCATTTATGTCTTATATACTCATATGAGATGAAGACTCCAGACATATCAGTCTAATGAGTATAATTTGTGAGTATAATTTTAACTCTTTCTCCATTGATGGATTTTTCCATCATTTAGAACAACGTTTCCCTGCCACTGACAGACATTTAAGGCAAAAGTTCTCACTGTTATACGGAAGGGGACGCTATTACACATCTTCTGAAAGAGTACAGAATCTCTGGATCAAAACACAGGCAAAGACAACGCATAAATAAGTGTAAAATAATGTGATCAACATTAAACAGCATATAAATCAAAACTGCCTAATGTTACTGAATGAAATGTAAGACCCTAGGAAGAGCTATAGGACTGTGAAGCTTTTGGGGTGTTGATGGACTCGATCTACTCCATCTATGTTCCGATCATCTTTCTGAATCGAATCTGGAAGTAGTCGAGAGACAAAAAAGCAATTTACTCAGCTTTTTGTTCAAAATGTTGCTTTTTGTTTTTAATGAAACATACCCACGTTCTAATGTTATATAACAAAAAAGGAATGCATGAAGCTAAAATAAAAGTTTTTTTTTTTTATAAAGGGTGTGCTCTTTCTTTTGACATATGCATGTTCAGATATTCATACAACAAAATATTCTGAGGGCCATGAAACTTCATGAAATGATCAAAAATGCTGGGGGTGTCTGGCAACTTTAAAAAAAAAAAAATATTATTCTAAAAGTGACATTTATTTTTTGTGTGTCAAATTTAGCTAACTTTAATTAGCAATACAAATACTGAAATACTGACTTCCTGATACAGGGGTTAAGGGGTCAATGTGACATAGTTAAGTGGAGTATGCACTAAGCAGGAACCGTGACCAAACAGTGGCCCCTCATGAAGTCTACCATGCTTCCCTATTTCCTTTCAAAGAATTGAATATACACACTCTGTCTTACACACACATTAAAACCTGTCACTCTACCATATCTACCAAATTACTGGTGGCATCTCAAAACTTGAGACTAGAATGTTTTTGCCTTCCTTAACTCCATTCTCTCTGAATGACGTCCTCGCATGGGTTAAAGGTCTAACCACAGACTAATGGGAACTGATGTACCCTGGGCCTGACCCCTTCTTCCCTGTTTCCAGAGCACATATCATTAATGTTCTGATGCAAGAGTGACAGACTGAACAGTTGATCTCTTCTGCTGATTATGTGAGCTGATTTCACACAGAGCTACTTGAGTAAATGTTTACAGCCTAATTATAGTATTATAGTCTGGGGAGATTCTTGTCTTGTGTCCTTTTTGGGCATTTAAATGTAACATTTAGTATAATATTTATTTTATTATAAATCTTTTATTGTTTTAAAAGAAGTATCTTATCCCAAGGCTGCATTCATTTAATTAAAATACAGCAAAACAGTAATATTGTGAAATATTTGTGATTTTTAAAATTTAAAATAAAAGATTTCTATTTTAACATATGTTAAAATGTAATTTATTCCTTTAATAAAAGTTGAATTTTCAGCATCCTTACTCCAGACTAAAGTGTCACATGATCCTACAGAAATCATAATGATATGCTGATTTGATGCTTAATAAACATTTCTTATTATTATCAATGTTGAAAACAGTTTTTGCTGCTTAAAATTTTTATAGGTCTCGAAGGTCTCAAACATATTTGTACTCTGTCTTGTCTTGGTTTCAGAAGACTAAGGGTTTTATTTCAAGACCAGTCTAGACCACAATGTTGGTGATATCAGTAAATTTCCAGTGCATCATCTGATTTATTTGTTAACATCTTTACCGTGACTTGACGTAAAACTTCCTGCTTCAAATGCAAATAAATAGCCGGGTTAGAAATTGGGAACAGTGTCAAAAATGTTACCAAATTGCATACAAATGCCTAAAAAATTCAAAATATAATTGTGAAAAAGTTTAAAGTTTTAAAATTGTGTTTTTTTGTTTGTTTGTTTTTGTTTAAATTATAACAGAATTTAGATTAAGCAATATCACAAGAGCAAGAGAGCTGTTTTCACAAGCATGACTGCAAATGTGATCTTGATTTTATTAAACAAGTCAATATTAAGTGACTTAAATTTTAGACAATTTTGAACAAGCTTATTTCCATAGGCAGAGTTTAGGGGGTGCCAGGGGGGGCACTGCTCCCTGAGACCAGAGCCATTTATGAATTTGCGGGAAATATTCAATAAAAATAAAAATAATTTATAGAATTCCATTTTTTTCATTTTATTTGTCTTGTCCTATTATTTGAGTGATTAGAATGAGAAAATTACGGCTAAATAATTTTAAAATAAATACTTTGCTAAAAAAAGGAAGAAACTCTTTCTCTCACAGACAGGCTTATGTGAAATAGCAGGCTAACTAAATTAAATGGATATTTATTTGTTGTTTTTTAAAATAAACCCACAACTAAAGGAGAGGGGGATCTAACTCTGGGGATCTTAGATCAACAACTCGGAAAAGAGGCGGCTTCCTCTGCATTAGGTAGGCCTGAGATGTGCTTTTGACTGGTTGTAGAGCAGTCGTTCATTATAAATTTTAAATGTAGATGATATGATACATATAACTGTATGAAATGTAGAGCATATGCTAGATATATAGCCACCACAGACATTTAGAGGGACAAGTCTTTTCAAAAATTAGAAATTGTCAAATTGTCCCTCAATATTTGATATTCTTGATGCTGATCTGCTGCACTCCATTACACAAAGCTCTGTTATTTGGATGACAAAAAGTTTTAAAAGTCTAACTCAACAGTCTAACTCAATGTTATCAATGTCAAAATCAGGGATAAGGCCAAAGAAGGCAGGTCTTACTGTTCACAGAAGACGAGGAAAGTAGCAGCTAAACATTAATATTTAACTGGCTTACGAGAAGAATGTTGAATGACTGACAGCAATATCCAGGGATGCAAGCAACTCAACTTTTTAAGAAATGTCACTGTTTTGAATGTAAAATGTGGTATAATTTATATTTGATTCATGTAACTTATAACTGATGAATGTGACAAGGAACGTTTTGCGTTTGACATATCAGCTATCCGTAAGAGTGAACGTGTGAATATCTTAAACAAAAACTTTCCAAATAGTTTCAATTGATTACTTTACAGCTTTATTTATTTAATTTATTTTTAACTTTATTTATTTTATTTATTGATAAGCACAAAAAACTCTTTGTTTTACAGTGATAACTGGCACATGTGTTCACCTTCAGAAGGTCCAGGTCAGTAGCCTGTTGTTTTTGAGCGTGCTGCACAGATTCACTCTGAGGATGAACCAAATGAAACAGACGCACCAACCTCACCGCATCCTGCATTCTGTAACCATAACAACACATACACATCATACAAAGACAACAGTAACCAGACTTCTCACAACACAATACATTCTTTTGTTAAAATTAATGGTGCTGTAAGCAACGTCAACCAAGCAAGAACTTCTATCAGGAACCAGACTAAGCCCCACAGGCCCTTTTTTAAAATGTATTTATTTTACTGTTAGCAAAGGTCTGCTGCAGAAATCGTGTGCTATTGCAGGACAGATATCAGCAAATACAGACATTCACATTCCGACAGGATTAGATTTCTCAGAGGACCATTGAGTTTGCCGAAAAACAGTAACGTTAGAAAATTTGGGAGGTTGTGTGAGAAAAACAAAAACATGGTAGATTCGGACAGAATTAAAATCACACAGTGCACCTGTGAAACAAGGATTTCTCAAATGTTCTTCACTAGTCCAATCCGAACAGGGCTAAAGTAATATATTAGTTATACTAGTTTCACAATTGTATCACAAAACCATAAAAAACATATTATTAATTAACCACAAAACCATATTAAAAATGACACATTATCATCAGACTTGTGTGATACGTTCAGTCTTAACTGTAAAATAATATCCAATCTGTCAGTTCATATCAGAGCTGCATGATTCTGGATAAACTGAGAATCATTTTTTTGTTTCTTTGTTTCAAATATCAATCCTGATTCTCTCACGATTCTGAACAGACAACTAAACACAACAACATATAATTTCCTAGAGGCTCTGACAAGATATTAATTATTGCAGTCTATTTGAAACATTTAATTAATCTGAATAAATTATGTTAGCGTTTGAATGAATGATTCAATGATTCACAGATAAATACTTAACTTGTTTCATAATTGGATAAATCAGTACTTTTGAATGAACCTCTTGAATGATTGAGTCAATGACAAATACATTTTTAACAGTCACTTCTCGCCACCTACTAGCGTAACAATGTAATCGTTATATTAGCTGAAGAATAAAGTTACTTTGAAAATTGTACTTATTTATTCATTTACGTCATGTCAGCGACAAGGCTATTTTCATAGCGAAAACAGAATAAACAATGAAATTCATAAAATTAACAAAAAAAACTAAATAAGGACTTTCATATAAATACAAGACAGTAATTCTAAAATACATTCATACATGATACTTTCTTAAATATATGTTAAACACATCTCGAAACTATTTAGTTACTTTAAAAAAGTGATTTGCTCTATTTTGATCACAACCATAGACATCATTGTACTTGATGTACTTCTGTGATAATATGAATATTTTTAACACTGAAATAACGATACTGTGTGGCTGAAAAGACTGTTTGTGAAGCTGTTTCATACTTCTACATGACTGCTCTCTCTGGATCAGTGGCAGTGCCAATTTTAACAGATCTGAATGCTCGCTGTAATCGTACTTTCCAAATGTTAAATAGACTCAGCCGAATCATTGTCATTAGGAATAAGATGTCGTGGGTGTTTGAAACAAGATCGCCATCTTTTAACGATTAATTGTGCAGCTCTAGTTCATATCATGATCATAGAAAACCTAATTGACCCTTCAGAAATTCTCATTATAACACAGGCAAGCATTCCAGAAAGGGATGTGATTTCACTATTTATAAGACACTTTTTACATGGAGCAAACTTGTAAAAGTGGCTACACCTCAAGAAGATCGTTTATAGATCTTGACAACAATAGAATAATGTCAATAATAGAAGGTTAATTTCTGCTTTTAAACTCTCCGGTAGAGCTGTCCCATAGACTTTCATTGCAAATGCATTACTCTGAGCATGTTTACATTCTTTTTAACAAACTATAGGACAAATCAAGATAATTTTCTGTCATAACAGTCAGCATGCGCTTAGGAACTGAACCAGGATCATTCCTTTTTGATCTCCACACAAATATACTCACAGGTCTCTCTGCAACATGTCCACCAGAAGGCCATCAATTCGCCGACCATTAGCCAGATGCCAGGCCAAACCACCAAAGAACCGCGTGGATCTGAGCAGATTATATTTCCCATGCTTTTCAATGTCCTCATAGGTCAGCATGAGCACCTAATCGCACAAGACCATATTACTATTAGTCCAACCACATCTATTGCCACAACAGCATGCCGAAAATATGTGACGTAACCAGATTAGAGCGATCTTCAACAAACAGAATGATACATTTTTCATGCACTGGTACAGTACATCGCCCACCCCTGGTGTCAATATACATTTGTCTGTCAGCAACACACACACAAAAAAAACCTCACACTTTTAAATTCTGCAGAGTCTGGCTCAAATTGGACAACGCACTGGTTTAGCACATCCTCGTGTCTATCCTGTTCAAAGACCACCTGGACAGAGGAAGAAACACTCGTCAGAAATTAACACATTTGCAAATCAGCAAAGATCTACTGCTTTTTTGCATACCCTGAGGTTTTCTTCTTTAAAGATGGGTGGTGGCGTGACTTTGCGGCCCTCTTTGGGGAAGTAAACTTGTATTATCCTATCTCTTTCGTTCCATGATGCTTTTCTCAGGGTTCCGTTGGGCTCTCTCACAACTATGAATCTTTCCTTTGGGACATTAGTAAGAGAAACAGAAACACCAACAGTAAGAAAGATAAATAACAAAGTTATATTATATAAAGATAAATAACAAAGTAATGGGTACCAGATCTCTCTGAAATCACATTAAAAAATCAGAAAATGACCAGATAATTATAGTAATTAAAGAATTGCTTTATTGGGTTAGTATCCTAGAACAGCAGGAACATTGAATTATTACATTTAAACCAATGTAAAAATTAAAGCATAAAAAAACACAGATATGCTAAACTTGATTATATAACATAATGCCTTTTTTCTTACTCGATGCGGGACGTTAAAGTTGATGTCGGTGAATACATATTTAGCAGTGTCCATGCCCTCTAGCATCTGATCTTCAGAAAGCACATCATTTATAGGTTTCCTCTCAGGCAGGACCGGTGGCATCTTCAGCAAATGTTTTGCCTTCTCCTCTGCTTTACACACTGCCTACAAAGTCACCAAAACACATGAACCTAATTAAGACTGCCGCTTTCCTAGCTCCATAACTGTACAATCACATCCCAAATCATATCTCATGTTATTCCAAAATGCCATACTGAAGCCCTTCCCATTAAATCATGTACCCTCATGAATCCCATCCTATCACTTAATCCCATCATGAATCCAAACTATCACGGAAAACCTCACCTCCTCTAATTCTGTGTCTGTCATAAGCTTGTATTTAGGTGGCGTTAGCTGCTCTCTTAAGGGTCGGAACACTTTCTCCAGATCCAGACCTGTGATTTTGGTCAGAATGTCTTGAACCTCTGTATCTGTAAACTGAGCTTTAGGTACATCCACAGAGCCTGTACGATGAAGAAAAGAAACATCGATCAGCTCAAGTAATTCTGCTGGCATCACATGCAAAAGTACTGTGGTTGAATCATGGAATAGTGATGTTATAGCATGGTAGTAACATGGTACTTTGAAATATTCTATAATATTGATATACTAAAATCACCATTTTATAACAGCACAGTATTTACATGGCACTTAAAAGACTTCATAGCATATAGCATTAAATTAAAAAAAGAATATCAAATTAACCATAACATCAAATTTTGTCAAGAGCACTACTGGCGCTACTATACATTTAGTAACCACATGAGACATGTAAACTACAAAACGTTAAAAATAATATACAAGGTCAATTCTCGACTATCGTGAAGCATGGGACCGTAAACGTCACATTTACAATGACTATACTTACTGCTGCGTGATGTTGATACACAGAACATTCGTGTTGTAGTCTGCAAACGCGCGTGCACATTTTTATCTACACATTTAACGCAAACGTAAGCCTTTAACAAACGCCTTGCAACTCTGAGCGCAGCCATGCTGTAAGTGACGTCACTACGGTTTGTGTTTTGAACTTCCACCTTTCAAAGAACCACTAGGAATGCTGGGAGATGTAGTACGTCTCTGGCAGGGACTTCTTCTCTAACCGTAAATATTTGAGCATCTGCGTAATAATGTTTTCATAAACAAAAAAACAAAACAGAAAACATACATGGCAAAATGCAGCATGTATGGACGTATACAGCCAGCAACTGAGAGGGCCAAAGTATCACGTGTAGGTCTACCGTTCATAATAATAATATAATAATAATACTACTAATAATAATAATAATAATAGACCTCGAGATGGCATCATAAATAGCACATCTATGATGCAAAGCTTCCCATAACTCAAAATATGAAATGTAGGTTCATAAGAAGAATTAAAAATAAGCTCAAATATGTTTGTTTGTTTGTTTAAAGTGCAGGTGCGTGGGTTAACCAATGCACTCTCAGAAAGGTAGGGTTAAAGCCCTGCAATATTAGTCCATGTTAAAAAAAAAATTGTCGCAAGATCGCACTAAATAGTTTTCTGTTAAAGTTAAGGTTATAATAAGCCTATGTATAACTAGCTGTAGAAAAAAACAAAAGTATAAGCAATGACCTCGTGTCTCATAAATACCATTAGACGACAAAATATGCCTCCTAATGTTGGTGATTTTTGGCCAGCACATAAAGCATGTATTGTATTCGGTGAACCTGTACATAGGTCAAATCTGCGTAAAGCATGCGTGACTAGATTTCAGTCAGTAGATGGCGCCAGAGGTTTACACTTATCCGTGCACTTCATAATCTGCGCGTAACAACGACAAAATACATTTTTATACTTTGCAAAAAAATATGCATAGCCTACACAAACTTAAATATGTTTTTTTTTTTTAAAAAAATAAATAAATAAATAAAACTTTTATATTTTGCAAAATTGCTGTCACATATGCTGACATTTTTCATACTGGTTTGTAAGCAAATATAAGGTAATTGAAAAATATCTCCACATACTTGGCTACATTTTGTTGATGTAATGTACATCAACTGTTAAAAAAAAAAAAAAGTAAACGTGCAAAAAAAAAGTGTGTGTAGTTGTTAGTGATGGATGGCGGCAATCTGTAACAATCAGAATGAAGGTCTTTTACAGGTGTGAACTGGTGTGACAAGGGAGAAATTAAACAACAACTGTCAATTTACCTGAATGGTCCTGGAAGGAGGCTTTTGTCTTTGGAAAATTTTGTCCCATAACAATAAGCAAATTTTCCACAAAATGTTCTCTCTCTCTCTCTCTCTCTCTCTCTCTCTCTCTCTCTCTCTCTCTCTCTCTCTCTCTCTCTCCTCTCTCTCTCTCTCTCTCTTTCTCTCTCTATGTGTCTGTGTGTGTGTGTGTGTGTGTGTGTGTGTGTGTGTGTGAACATGTTAATGGCACAGGATAGTCACCAGAGGCAAGACTTAGCCTTTCAACAAGCAACAGCTGTCTCGATAATGAACCACACACACACACACACACACACACACACAACACAGCAATATGATGTGTTTATGAAATTTAGGATATTATCTGAGAGAGAGAGAGAGAGAGAGAGAGAGACGGAGAGTGTGTGTGTGTGTGTGTGTGTGTGTGTGTGTGTGTGCCTACTTAATTTTTGAGACAAAATCATTCAGAAGTGAGATAAATCTGTCAAAACCTTCTTTTGGGGACATCCTCATTTGTAAAAAACAACAACAAAAAAAACAAAAAAAAAACAAAAAACAAAAGCAGTATAAAAATAAAATAAAGTTTCAGGGTTAGGGTATGTTTATAGTTGTGTTTAAGACAATAGAAGTCTATGGAATATGCCCATTCAGATAGCTAAGTAAACATGAGTGTGAATTGTGTGTCCACCAGGAAGGACAGAGCTTGACCCAGGATTGCCTGGCTGTGCAGGGAATGTGTGTGATTGTGTTATTACCTGTGCACACATTATTGTACATAAAGAGTAATTCAGTGTATGCTTGTTTTGGTTTCTATACACCAGAAAAAAAAATAGGTTTCAGGAAAGAGTAAAATGGAAAGATGTTTGTTGGTGTGTGTCTGTGTGTCTCCAAAAGTATAGTAATGCCAGTTAATTTTGACCTTGTGGGGACATTTTTTGGTCCGCATGAGGAAACAAGCTTATCATACAGGATTATCTTTTTGAAAGATCTAAAATAGCAGAAAGTTTTCTGTGATGTGCGGTTTAGGGGTAGGGTTAGTGTGTGTGTGTGTGTGTGCGTTTCCTCATATTTAAAATAACTTTAAAAACATACTAAACAATTGTATTAAAAATGTAAAAATGCTGAATGTTTTCTTTGATGGGTATAGGTTTAGAAGTAGGGTTAGTGTAAAGGGATAGAATGTACAGTTTGTACAGTATAAAAACCATTACTCCTATGGAATGTCCTCACTAAAATAGCAAAACAAACCTGTGTGTGTGTGAGGCAGCTATAAGGCTTCAAGAAAGGCTCCAGCATTGGTATTTCTCATCTTAATGGGAGGGAAATGAAGAAGAGATTGGAAAAGGGCACAGTGACACTCAAGCTCTGTTTGCTTTCCAGCAGAATTACTCTCTCTTGTTTTCTCTCATCCTTATCACAATCCCTCATTTACCTCCTTTTCATAATAGTTGTATTTCTAAAAATAAAATCTTTATGAAAACTGCAAAAAAAAAAACTGTTTTGTTTGTTTGTTTAATCGCTTAATCAAGGATAAAAAAAAATATCATTAGCCCATTGTCTACATTTTACTCTTATGTGAAAACATTTCAAGCACTCGTACATTGTTGTCACCTCTCCATGACCTCACAAGCTTGCACGTTTAATTAAGCATCCAAATTAACATCTCATAAGCAAATATATAAGCAATTGATCTCACATTTATGCCTTTGGTGGATGCCTTTACCCAAAACAACCTTCATTCAAGGTACACATTTTATCAGTTCATGTATTTCCTGTGAATCAAATCCATAACCTTGGCATTGTTAAAATAGTATGAATAGTAAGATTAGTATGCCTTTCTAGTCAGTTTTAAGGCTTTAGTTTTATTTTAAGGTTTTTAACAGCTCTATACTCATGCTTACCATAATCATAACTAAATAAACAGTTTGGGTAACATTTATTAAACATATTGCATATACTATATATAACAACAATAAATTTTACAAAATTACAAACAAATTGAATCCTAATCCTTACCTTATAATTGGTGTATGGTATTAATTCATATTAGTTAATCAATTATTTGTTAATTATTTAGTACACATATTAATTAATATTAGTACTTGTAATTACACTGTAACAAGGACACCTTAAAATAAAATTTAACCACTATTAACCACTTTTTATTCAAAATTTAAACTTTGCTACAGTATAAATATGTCCATTTCCCTTGACGTGTTACTGGTCTTATTTTGATGTTGTTTTAAGCTTTTGATGTTGTTTTAAGCTCTGTCTGTTTCATGTCACTGTGTGACTGTGCATTATTTGTGACGGTAACTTTTACTTAACTTTCTGAAGCTTTATAAAGTGCTATTTATGTTTATTTACTCGATCAGAGATTACACTTTAAACAAACACTTTTAAATTAATAACATCAACGAAATACAACAATGGTTTTAACTGGCAAATGGAAAAAAACATGGCACATTTATGCTGGGGTGCCTTCTTTGTATTCTTTTCGAGGACACATTTTTGGTGCACCTGCATTCATACAGACTGGATCATCTCTCTCTCTCTTTTTTTGTAATATTGAAACCAACACCTTACAACAGCACCATAACATTTGGAAGTTTTATACAGGTTCTCCATACTAATCCACAGCGATGGTCTGTGGATTTATTACATATACATATCTGCAAATGTCAGATTTGTCAATATCTTTGTTGATTCTGTTGATTTTTTTACTCAAAAACAATAATCAACATTATTTCTTTATTTGGACTGCCAAAGGTTTTCGAATTTTCTGCCGTTGTTTTCCTATCACTGACATTATAAACACAGTGGCTGTGTGGAAAAGGTCTTGTGACTGAAACTTAGGAGTAGAAAGACAGAAATACCATGTTACACATACTGACCAGAGACAACAGTGTAATCACCAACAATACAGGAAAGAACTAATGCAAACACACAGAGCAAATTTAGCTGATGAATGAGAAGGACTCTAATTATAGGCCTCGTTTTAATGCTGCCTCATTTTCACAGACCAATCATAAACTGCGGAAAAAATGCTCGTATATCACTGTCAGCTCCAGAAATTCTTGAAATGAGCTTACACGCAAGAACACAAAAAGTAAAACAGCAGTGTTTCTGAACATGCTTTTTGGCAAAGACAGTTCTTATCACAGAGATTGCTCTCTCTTTCACACACACAAAGCAGCTGCATCTCAGGAGTGCACAGTGACCCTGAAGATAAGCGCAAACTGTACACACACACACACACACACAAATACAGATAATAAGACAGCTGTGTGGTGGAGACCTTCATCTCCTTCTCTCCCTCAGATCTCCTCTTCTCGCTAATCATGCTGTCTGTAGGAATTTTTTGAAGAGTATCTTTTGAGTGGCTAAACAACAGGCACTGCTGTATTTTTAATTAAGTGTTGCACTTTTTATACAATAAAAAAGCAGAATGTGACAAAATGATTCAGAAATCCAAACTTCCAAACTCCTTGTCACAGAAGATGCTCCATGTGGATTTACGGGGATTTGAGAATTATTGGTGCATTATTATTATTGGTCCAAGATAATTTTTTTTATTGTCTTGGTCTTGTCACACACACAGGGACTTGACTTAACCTGTCATGGATTCTGAGGTTATTTTGACTTGGTGTTAACTCAGATGTGAGGCCGAGTCCTTTCTCAACACTGTGGATATGTTTTGTGGTCTATGTTGATTAGCGCATGTGATTCTCTCTGTGCTATCGTATCTTTGGACCAGAGAGCACTGTGTGTATTGCAGAGGTTCACTTGATACTGATGTGAAACCAGACTTCATTAACCAAAAAGGAAAGCATATTTAACACTGTTTTCAGACCCTTGTCTGATCTCGTACCGACTCAGACTCAACCCTCTTCTGGTCTCTGTCTTGACTCAGACTCTGCAGGTCTTGGCTTGACCTCGGATTTGAATGAGCTGGTCTTGACTACAACACTGTAAAAATATTATATGGGCACTTTTGGTCTTGTGTCAGGCTATTCTATGTCTCCTATCAATATCTGATAGTGGACAAAATCATATGATATGAATTCTACCATTTTTTAAATTTTCTTAAAGTCTTGAAAATTCTCTCCAATGTGTCATTTCCATCACATCTCCTATAATAGACCTATATTGTGTTTAACAGCATTATGTTGCGAACATTAATTTTTTTTCTTACATTCTGGAATAAAATTACTGACTCCTTTGTCTTTAGTAATTCCAGACAATGGAGATCCCATCTCAAAGCATTTTAGTCCTGCTGCTCTGGCAACTCTGAACTCCTTCAATTGAAAATAAAAATAATTCAAAGCAGCTTTACACTGGTAAACAGGAAAATAATGATTCAATGATGTGAACAGAATTAAATTCTGCTGAAAAGCAGCTCCCAAAAGACAAAAGTGTCATTGTTCAGTGTTAAATCAGTTCTGTTCAATAATTAAAGATCATCAATAACGAATGAAATGAGTTCAATTCATCTATAAAGCAGCTCTGGAGAAAACAGTGATGTCATCGTCCAGCTCAGTTCAGTTCTCATCCAATAGTGTCAGTGCAGATCAATAATATTGTTGAATATTAAAGGGTTAGTTCACTCAAAAACTAAAACTATCCAAAACTCCCCCTCAAGCCATCGGTGTCTATTTTTTCTTCTTTCGGTCAAACACAAACAGTTATATTAAAAAATATCCCAGCTCTTCCAAGCTTTATAATGGGAGTGAATAGTAACTGAGATTTTGAAGCCCAAAAAACCCCATCCATCCATCCATCCTAAAAGTAATCCATACAGCTCCAGGGGGTTAATAGACCAATTTGGAGCAGATGTCACAGTTACGCAGCTGTGTGCAAATAGTGGTGGCAGAAAAACAGCGGTAACAAGTAGAGGAAAATGGTCAACATCCACCGACAAAGAAAAAATGTTTTGTTGTGCCCCTGGATGTCAGAATTAGAATGCAAATATATTGTCTTCATTTTTATAGAATACTATCGTTGAAGACGCCCTTTGAAGCTAAACACAAATGTTTATGTTGCAAGTCACAGACTGGACTGATGAAACCTGTAATGATTAGTCTACTATTAAATCATGATTTTGATGTAAACAGTAAGTCTACGTAATGTATGCAGTTCATAGGGGACATAGCAGTTACAGCATGAAATAATATTTAAATGTATAAAGTCTTACATAGATCACTTTTAAACATAGCGATTTTTATTTCACAATTTTGACTTTTTTTTATTCAGAATTGTGAGATATAAACTGGAAATTAACTTTATTTATTCTTTTATTCCATGGCTTCCACAGACTGCTACTGCAGAACAGTCATTTTCTGCCACCAGGTAAGCTCAGCCACAAAAACATCATCTGAACAAAGCGATGTGTTTTGTAAGAAAAATATCCATTTTTGTAACTTTATGAACTAGAATCACTGGCCTTTAAATGTTCCCAACTATGCAAGCCACAGGCATCAGTGTCAAGAAACCCGAGGTCACAGAATGGAGAAAAAAAAAAAAAGTTTCAGTCAGGGGGGCAGTTCTCCGCAGGCCAGATGAGCAAACAGGGGTTTTGGCCTGCTGAATACCTTGGTCTAAAGCGGGGCAACTGGGGCTTGAGGAATGGTCATCATGAAGCAGAGTTTATCACAGGCTGGAGAGGTTTAGTGATGCTGCTCATTTCCCAACATTTCTAAAGGGTTCCTGATGGCTTCATCCTTAATTCTTCACCTTAATTCTTAATTCTTTTGCAGTTAACATGTGTCTTTTCTTCACCCATCAGTTGTTATCTGACCCTGCTGACCCAATGAGAATTTCACTGTCCAATACTCATGCCTTAACTGCAATTTCTAGTATTGCAACAGTATTGGATCATTCTCATGGGCATTTAATAATTTTTTGACTTTTCAGTCTACACTAAATGTCTTATTTTGGCTTATTTTATCTGTAAAAGAAAACACACCTAATAATTATACACACCTGAATACAAGGCGTTTTTAATTTCCAGCCTTCATAAACTTTTATATGTCACTAATAAATTATTAAATACAAAATTAATAGTAGTTATTACTGTAAGATTAATATGGTTTGGAATTGGTAAGATGTTTCTGGAAAAAAAATTATCAGAAAATAAACGTGCTTAATAATTCTGCACGCAGTGTATCTTCATGCTTATAACAAGTTACATTACATTTTATTTTAGCATTTAGCAGATTACAGCTGGACGATAATAGTGTGTTTGTGTATGTGTGTGTATGAGAGAGAGAGAGAGAGAGAGAGAGAGAGAGAGAGAGAGAGGCACAATGGGAGGATATGGTCTTTGTGTTGTAGTATCAGCATCAGAACGGACTACACCATGACGTCAGATGAGTGACACGAGAAACACACAAAAAGACCAAAATTATGATGCTTTTGCTGGTTGATACTGAGGTGAGAGGTCACGCTTATGTAAATAATCTGTGTGTGCTAGCAAAACCAAGGTCATGGGTTCAATTCCCAGGGAACACACATATAAATTTAGCCATACCTTGAATGCACTGCATATTGCTCTGGTTAAAAGTTTCTTTCTGGCATTTTTGCCTTTATTAAGACAGGACATTTAAAGTGTGAACAGAAAGGAAAGTAGGGCGACGGGATCAGAAAGGACCAAATGCTGGGATTTGAACTCAGGTCACCCAAAGCACAACCGGGCTGCTTGTCGGAGCACTTACAAGTTTTCTTTGTGTGAAGCTTACAAAATCCTACTGTCATTTAGTTGTGGTAAATTATGTGTTAGCACAGTTTTATTTTAGTTACTACGGTCATTTTTGTAAAAGTGGTTCAATCTATTGGCTTCAGTTTATTTGTATATGTGTCTGCCTATGGTTTTAATAGGGAGGGAAAGAATACACTTTAACCTCAGTGTAACCTCTGTGTATGCATCCTAACAACATATTATCTAACATGTTTGTCATTCTGGCTATATCCAACCATTTAATCATAAAAGTCCTACTTATAAGGAAGAGGATGGAAATTTGATAATTTTCCATGGTAACTTAGAGAGTGAAATCAGCTGTGTGTGTGTGTGTGTGTGTGTGAAGCTCTCTGTTAGATAATGTGAACTATAATTACATGTATCACTTAGTGCTTTGCTAGTAGTGCTCCTTGATCACAATTTCTGATAACAGATCACACAGACCACTTATACTCCAGCAGCAAAAGATGCTCATTCTGATCACATATACAAGCATATTGAAGAGTGGGGCTAGTTAATGTTAAGAGTCAAACATTAAATTGAATAAATGCTTGCTTTCTCTAGAAGTGGCTTTATAAATTGGTTTCAATATCTATTCAACACTATCTTAAATTACATTTACATTTATTCATTTTGCAGACACTTTTATCCAAAGCGATTTAGAAGTGAGCCAATACAAGAACAGCTCACAATACAAATTTCAGACATTGCTTAGTGTAGCATAAATTAGAATATGGAGGGAATAGAGGAAGTGACAGCATTTTGTTGTTGTTGTTGTTTTAAGATGAGGTTAAGAGCTCACGAAAGAGATGAGTTTTCAGCTGTTTTTTGAATGTTGCTAGGGATTCTGCATTCCAGATGAAGGTGGGAAGGTCATTCCGCCAGCAAGAAACAGTGAATGAAAATGTTCTGGAGAGTGATTTTGTGCCTCTCTGTGATGGTACCACAAGCCTTTGCTCATTTAGTGATTGGAGACTTCTGGTAGGGCTGTAGACTTGTAAGAATGAGTGGAAGTAGGTGGGTGCTGAGAACGTGGTAGATCTGTAAGCAAGTGTTAATGTCTTGGTAGCCAGTCCAGAGAGATGAAGAGAGGTGTGACATGGGCCCTTTTGGGATCATTTAATATAAGAAGTGCTGCAGTATTCTGAATCATTTGTAGGGGTTTGATTGCACATGATGGCAGTCCAGCCAGAAGAGCATAGTAGTAATCAAGCCTAGAAATAAACAGGGCCTGGATGAGAAGTTGTGTTGCATGCTCCTGTTAGAAAAGGCCTGATTTTCCTGATGTTGTATAATGCAAATCTGCATGACCGAGCTATCTTTACAATGTGGTCATCAAAGATTACTCCAAGATTTCTGGCCGATCTTGATGAGGTAATCGATGATGTACCTAGCTGGATGGTGAAATCATTCTGTAGGGTCGGAATGGCAGGGAAGACAAGAAACTCAGTCTTTGCCAGGTTGAGCTGCAGGTGATGTTTTTTCATCCATTCCAAGATGTCCGCCAGACACCTTGAGATTCGTGCAGCTACTGTAGGATTATCTTGATGGAATGAAAGCAAGAGCTGCATGTCTTCAGCATAGCAATGGTATGAGAAACCATGTGCCTGTATGATGGGACCCAGTGATGTACTGTATATGGAGAAGAGGAGAGGTCAAAGCACTGAACCCTGAGGAACCGCCGTGGTAAGTTGATGTGCTTTGGATACTTCCACTCTCCAGGTAATCCTAAAAGACCTACCTGTGAGATAGGATTCAAACCAGGGAAGTGGAGTTCCTGTGATGCCCAGTGATGACAGGGTGGACAGAAAGATAGATCCAGGAGAATGAGAACAGATTACTTGGAATCACCCTTCACAATCCACAGGGAATCAATGACTGACAGTAGTGCAGTCTCGGTTGAATGGTCACTCTTGAAACCAGATTGGTTGTCGTCCAGCTGGTTATTCTGTGAGAGGAAAGATGATACCTAATTTAAAACAACCTGTTCAAGTGTTTTTGCTATGAATGGTAGGAGAGAGACAGGTCTGTAACTGCCTAAGGTATTTATTGTGTTTTTTTTAACCCCACTGCTTAAAAAACACATTAAACACATCACTTGCCTGCTTGAATGTGGTAGGGAAAATGCCTGTGTGGAAAGGCGTGTTGATAATGTGTGTGAGTGCTGGTAGAAGTATAGGAGAGATTGCTTGTAGAAGGTGTGACAGGATGGGCAGGTGGCAGGATGACTGGAGAGGAGTTTTTGTCAGTGAAGAAATTAGCAAGATCATCAGCAGTTAAAGAGGTGGTGGGTGGTGGTGGAGAGGGACAGAGGAGAGAATATAATGTTTTGAAAAGCGTGCATGTGCATGAAGCGCTGCTCATTTTGTTGTGGAAATATGAAGATTTAGAAGCATGAACTTCATCAGAAAAAGATGAGAGCAGAGAGTGATACCTAACTAGGTCAGATGGGTCTTTGGATTTGCACCATTTCCTAAGGTTGGTCAGGTGTTCAAAGAAGAGAGAGGTGTATTAGAAGAGTAGATAGGACGCAGGATAGCAGTAGTGTGCTGCCTTTTACGTGTGAAAGAGGAGCGCTGCTGAGTAGAATTTTTTTTAAATTAATTTGTGGGTTGCACTTTATTTAACAGTATGTGTACTTACAGTGTACTTACCTAAGAAAATACTGGGTAATATAAGGTAACTACATGGGTTAAGGTTAGGTTTAGAGGTAGGTTCTGGGTTAGTACTTAGTTATTATCCAGTTATTGTAACTGCTATAATAAGTACATAGAATGTACAAGGGGAACAGGACTGTAAAATAAAGAGCTACCAATTTGTGAATGCTGCTCCAAAATTCAAATTTCATTATATTAATGAGTTCACACTTATCACACTTGAGTCATTATTTTTTAACAATATGCAATACAATATACTGTATAACATTATTTTTGTTCATTGCATACCCAAGTTTTTCAGTCCTTTTTCATTTGATGCAATAAATACTATTCACATACTTCACTAAAACTGAATTAGGTTAATTGTATACAATGGATTTAAGTTGAGAAGAAAATCCAAAGTAATTGTGTGACATGAGCTAATTTTACTTAAGTAAATCAAACAACAGAATTTTTTTTGTTTGTTTTTTTTTTTTACGTAAACACCATTTGTTTGAAATCTGAATCAATTTGAACATTTTCTTGCAAAGTGATTATATCCATGTTTTGATGACTGTGTTGAATTTCATTTAGACTTTACAGAATAAAATTATGTTTGCATCTCAAACTTAAATTTATTAAACAGACTGTAAGTGTATTGTTTTAGTAAATTCAGTAAAACTGCTTTTCCTTTTTTTCAGTGCATGGCTGGGATAGAAACAATCGAGAGTGAGGAGTTGGGGTGGTGCAGGGATGCTGAAAACTCTCAAGGAACATAGGAGAGTCGACCATATATATATATATATATATATATATATATATATATATATATATATATATATATATATATAGGCCTCCTCTAATGCTGATTGGATAGATCATTTGAACGTGTTCCTCCCAAACTTTGTTAATAAAACATTATTTCTGGTCATTGTTATAAGGTGAGCACAATAAAAAACACACAGACATCCAACTTTGTAACAAAGGTACATTTAAGCAAAAAGTTTCATGGATTGTTTTGTGCTTCATAATTTTATTTAAAAAAAAAGAAGCTTAACATGTTTTGAATTAAAATGATATTAATATTTTTATTTTATTCTTTTATTTACTTTCAAAATCCAACCCTGAAAGAGCAAAAAGTATATACTACCCCTGGTCTTTTTTTTAACCCCTGCTGTAATCATGGTTAATATTAGTGCTGTGTGTGTATATCAGTGCTGGGTGTGTTTCTGCATGTGAGCATGAGGTTGTAGCAGCAGGGTTGGGTGATGAACGTTTCAGTAGTCTAGATGTGAAATGAAAATAAATATGTCATAGCTAGTTAAGACTGCACATTCAGTCTCTCATATTATATGTGTGTGTGTGTGTGTGTGTGTGTGTGTCTGACTGTGTGTGAGCATGCCCATATCTCTCTTTTCTCTATTATTATTTGATTTAAGTTCATTACAACTATAAACATTTTCCTTGGACCCAAGCAGGCTGAAAATTGCTAATCAGAAGTGGGAAAATATTTAAAACTCAGAACAAATAATGTCAAGCTAATCTATATAGACCATGTGAACTCTGCCTCTCTTATTTATTCTGTCATTGGAGCAACTACACTCTTAGAAGAAAAGCTTCTATACAGGGTTCTGTCAAGCGCTTCATATAACCTTTTAAGGGTTCCCATTATGGGATCATTTTATGCATTTAGTTTTCGTTCATTAATTTAGTTTTAATTCTTTTTTAATTTTATGAATTAAACAGATAAGAAACATTTTTTTATCACTAGAAAAAAATTTGAAATAAGACTTTAAACATGAACAATTATGCACTCATTTCAGAAGCTTCTCCATATTTAGAACCTTTTTGGCATGAAGCTTTAATTAAAATTGAGTCAAGAATGCTATGGTTCTATACAGAACTTGATTGAACCTTTTTTCTAACAGAAAAGAATTGAAATTCAAATTTTTTGAGCAATTGAGTTTTATGATGTACTATTTCTTATGGTTACTACATTACATACACATCGAAAATTGCACTTTACCATCAGTACCAAAAACTACTATGGTACTATACCATGTTTTTGGACATGGACCATAGTTTTCTTTGAAGTGTCTGAAGTATTTGAAGTGTCGTATGTTCAATGGTAACTGATTATGGTGATCATTCAGTGACATGGTATACAGTATATCACATTACATTAATTTCTAGTACTGCCTCTGTATCACTGTGCTCTCAAAGTATCAAAATTCTCTCTTGGTTATTTGTTCCTATCCTCAGCAACATCACAAACAGAATTGTTCATTTTCAAGAGAGCACATTCTTATTGTGCAAAACGAAAAGCTGATGAAAAGATGGAGTTGTAATTTCCCAAATATCTGTGAAAATTGTAACCTCACCATTCCTCTCATGATGTCATGGCGCAAGGACTCTCTGAGGGGGATCAGGCTGAAAGGATAGCTGGGCCGAGCCAAGGTAAACTGGGCTGCATGGAGCCACGACGGAGCACTGTGAACACAGACACCAGTTACAAACGCACTCTGATATGGATTGTTGGGTCTGAGCGCGACTACAGCTTGAATCAATTATTGGTGTCATCTTGATCCAATTTGACTGATCTGAGGGGGAACGGAGAGGACAGGGTGGGCGGGGGTGCGGCAGAGGGCAAATTCTGGTCAAATATCCTGAGTGCATTGGCCCCCCGAAAACCCTTTCCTTACCCCATTCAATGGCGGTCACTCTGACTCACCGATGAGGCCGAGGGTCAGCGGTAAATAGCGTAACATTCTCTGAAATGTAATAAAATGGGGAGCGCAGGATGCTACATCACTCTGAACTTGTATTTGACTGATGCTTTATTTTGGGACAAGATTTGATTCCCATCACTCTGCCTTATCACCGAATAGCAAATGCTTTATTTCGATGATCCACTTTAGACATTCTACTAACTTTGCAACTTCATTCCAACTATCAGTCAGAGTATCAATAAACTGTCTGTTTAATATCTGCTAACACTTTATTTTGATGCTTTCCTACTACATTCACTAAGTAACTTTGCAAATATACATCAACTTATTCTACTAACCCTAACCCTAACCTAACAGTTCACTACAGTCTACTAATAATTTAATGAGAGTTAGTTGACATGTAGTAGCAAAGTTACTTATAATTAGTAGAATGTCTAAAGCGGACTATCAAAATAAAGTGTAACCTAGCAAATTTGTTACACCTTACTTTTGGCAAATTCATAGTTACTACTTTGTAGATTATATAATGAATTAGCAGTCTGCTAATGCTCAAGTAAATGATGATGGAGCAATGCTCAGGCCTCTGAATTCAAATGACTTCAGCTGAAATACTTTTGAAAAGATTTGTTTTGTTAGAGGTATGTGAGCAGGAGATCTTGGCCCTTGGACTTGAACTCTAAAATCCATACAGAAACACATTTAATATCTGCTTTGAGACAGATAAACCAAAAAAAAAGAAACATACATCCTATATTTAGGTTGCAGAACTAACCCTGAATCCTAACAAACTATCTATAAGCTCTCTTGAGCCCTGAGCAAATCTGTCTCTCGTCTACGGTTAGCACTCTCCGCTCTTTACCCACACAACCTGCAGCTTAAAAAAACGTCCTAGCAAAACATAACATACCGATCACTTTTATTCTGTGTGCATCCATATCACCTTTCCAATTATTTTAAATCTCTATGATGACATTTAGTCTGTTTATACTGATAATATTAATATTATTATAGCTAATGGCTTTTGGTGTAGCCATTAAGTGACATGCATGCATCTGTGCTGCCTGATTTCCTTGAGATAGGTAATGCCGTTGTAGTGTTTAGTTACCTGTGCGAAGCGTGCAGATTAAGCCAGGTGCTGGTGAATCTGGTTACCATGGCATTAATCAGCACTGCATGTGGACTGCACTAAAATCCTGGAGGAAGATTGAAACACTAAGTGCTGTGTGTGTGATTATACAAAAATCTTGATTGTGTCTCAAAACCTATAGGGAACTAGCTTTTTTTGTTGCACACCCCTAATGCAAAGCCTGTGTAAAAAGATAGTGTGTGAAAACCATTTTAATTAACTAAAAATCTACTGTGCATTGATCAGTGTGATCATACATGATGGGAATTTGTAAATTGCAATAGCAAAATTATACTACTTTCTAAGATACCCCGCCACATTGTCGTTATGAGCATTATGGTTGGAGCAAATCATTTTTGATGACATGAACAGCTTATCAAATCTTATATTTACGCTCATTTAAACATGAAATTAACAAGTCAGCTTTGGTTATGAGACACAGCCCTCACATTTGTGTGAAAGTGTCAAGTAATCACAGGAAAAAAGTTATTTTAAAAATTTCCAACGTGTTATGGAGCGCATTCAAGTCATTAAAGATCAGGCAAATTAATCTATCGGTTATCATTTTGTAATTGCTACCATTTAAACAAAGTAAACCCAGCATTGCACAGCAGGTCTGCTCACTGTGTTCTGAGACACATCCCTCATATCTTCTTATATTCAGAGGAAGAAGCTCTTTTAAAGAGCATCATGAAGCTCAAGCAAGTAATTTAGAATCAAGCTAGTTTATTTATCTACAAAAAATGCAAATGTTGTAGAATGAAGACAAATAAAAAAATGTTCTGTAGATAAATTTATTTTAAATAATTTTGAGGTTCAGACAAGGCATACATAAACACACACTTAAAATGGTTGACACTGACATGCTTAGGGTTTCCCTTTTTTGTTTTTATTAAGTCATTAAGACAAACCTCTGTGAGTCTTTTTAAAGTCTAAAACAAATGTAATTAAGTAACCTTCATACTTTGCCCCACTGCAAGAAAAAGGTTTGTGCCCAGTCTGTTCCTGATTATCCCTGATATTAATGTGCACACACACCCAATACAATTCCAGTCACACACTCAGATACAATTGCTAAGATGCTAGCTCATACACTGAACTGAAAACTCCTCACAGAGAGCAGTGTGCTTTGTATGTACACACACACACACACACACACAAGCATACAGACATGAATAGTGAAAATCTATCCATGTCTGACAGAGGGGCTAAGAGGTTGCCGGCACATTGCGGGTTTATTGAATTAATTACGATAAGGATCAGAGCTTTAAACAGGGGGTGAGACACTGGCTGGAAAGACATTGGAACCCTTCAAGCAATCTCTCTCTCTCCTTTCTTTGTCGGATCGCATGATTGGATTGGTAGTGTCAGGGTTGAACTGTGTGTGACAGTAACTAACTCCATAAGGTAAGCTGAAGGTTGAGATCGGTCAGCCGCACAACTTGTGCACTCGCTACATGCGAAAAATTAGTCCTGCATACTGAACAAATAAGGGACTGAGCTGCCCGGGCCATGTGTGTGTGAGAGAGGCAGAGATGGCAGGGGGTGAGCTTTGGAAAGGTTGAAGGGGTCAGCGCAGATACAGTTACCACATCTGAAATAGGGAAGGTCATTCTGCACACACAATGTATAGAGGTCAATGTGTAAATACATACGCAATGTATGTGTATGTGTGTGTGTGTGGGGGGGGGGTTCCTAGAAAACCCTTCATTATTTGGATAAAATGTCTCTAAAAAGATGGCAATATCAGAAATCTTTGTCCTTGTGGGGATATTGTTTCGATGTCCCCATCAGGAAAACCTATAAATCAAGTGATGTTTTTCGAAAAAGTAAAAAAATGCAGAAAGTTTTTTTTTCTATATTATTAATTATTATATTATTAATATACATGAGCAGATATGGATGTGATTCGCACAGTTTTGAATCAGCCGTAGGTAATCACAGCATGCTGATATACAACTATATCGCACAGCTACTCATATGATATTGCGTTTATACAACACTGTAAAAAATCCAACTTGCAAAAAGTTGTAATAACTATCATATATTAGTTAACTGGACAATAAAACTAAAAAAAGTTGACTTAACAAGTGGAAATAAGTTGGTTCAAAAATTGTCTGATCAACTTAATTTGAATTGTTGACTGGACATGCAAGTTTACAAGCACACTTGTTGGTTTGGTAAACCCAACTTGAAAAAGGTTCAAAGTACTGGTTTTGTTGTGTTGGCTCAGCAAAAATCTATGTAAAAATCAGTTTAACTATGTTTAATACATTTATTCAACCTAAACCAAGTTTCTTTCCATAAACTTAAAAAGTTTAGTTTTGTGAACAAGGTTTTGCAAGTTCTACAAAATCCTAAAAAACTTCTGCCAACTTATTATTTAAGTTAAGTTAGAAACTGCCCTCCCACTAGCAAATACTAATTTTGGAAAATAAAATGCAACCATTTGTTCATGGGACAGTGTAGAAAAATGTTTTTTTTTTTTTTTTTTTTTTTTTTAACTCACCATTTTGGTGGATGGTGTTTCCTTTGCTTGGACACTTCATTTATATTGTTATATTGTATTGAAATCATAGTTCATATATTTGAATGCAACTGAACTTCACAATCCATATATATAATTATACCAGTTAATGATCATTTAAAAGTTAACGGTAGCACTTATAAACACACAAACAGTTGGAAACTTAAGTGGGTTGATTATCAATCATCAATTTGTGACAATATTGTGTAACTGACTGTACTTGAGTCACACAGACTTCAACATTCAGCATGCTAAACACAATGATGGTAACAATTAAATTACAGTGTACCAATTTCCAATAGTATTTTTTCGTTCACTCAACTTCAGACATTGAGTTCTACAGACCAGAAAAGTTGAATTGGCTCAACTTAAGAAGGCTTGTTAAAAAACAGTTGCACCTCTCCGCAAAACTAACAATCTTAAGTTAACCCAATTAAATATTTTTTGTATGACTGACAACTTAATTTCAGTCAGTATAACTGTTTTTTACAAAAGTTGAGTAAACTCAAAAAAGCTGTGCAGCGAGTTGCCTTGAAATTTTAAGTTAAGTCAACTTTTTATTTTTTACAGTGAACAGTTCGACAGCATTAGTGTGTAAAATAATCAGAAATAACAGAGTGTCTTTAAAAACCCTCTTTTGTGCAGAACAACGTCCTTCCACCACGGATTCAAATCTCAAGTTGACAGTTTGACCAAGACTCCGTTACTAAAACGTCCCTTTAGAACTATTAATGGAGGAATGCAGAGTCCCCCATTGAAACTCATTGTATTTTGCACAGTATTATTCAGCGAGAATTGTACTGTACAAAATACTGCACTCAGACAGAAACAGAGAGAGAGGGAGAGCATTAGCAGTGTCTGATAAAACATTTATTTTTCAGGTCAAAGTCCACAATATTACATCCATTATAAAAATCTGAATTGAATGTCCACCCATTCTCAATACCAAATACAACATATTAATATCTAAACAAATTGTAACATAGGAGCTATGATTAAATAAGAGTCACATATTTCAGGTCTAAACAACTACATTCTCGCCTAATAAAAACTCTTAAAACTTGAGGTTTGTGTTACAAGTATAGTATTTATTATATACTATTAAAATAAATAAATAAATACAATAAAATATACTGTATCTGCGTCTCACTTCGAAAGGCTGTGTCCAAATGTATTTGCTGTATTTGCGTGGCAGTCACTTCAAGGGGAGTGATACAAAAGGTGAAATGGTAGGTGTGCTGTCATCATTAGAATATCGCATGGCTCTCAGCCAATCAGATTAGAGAATGTTTATGTGAAAAAGCATTATAGTTTGAGACACCAGAGGCAGGGATGGTTTTCAAAAATTTCACTTTTAGAAAAAGAAAACAACTTCTGGGTTCTCTGCGTGCGTGCGTGCGTGCATGTAGGTTTTGGCCATGCTTGTGAGGACCACTTCTTTTTTAAAGCTACTACTACACTGGTTGTTTGTATGTGATGTGATGACTATGTGATGACATCACTACAGTCAAGTTGGAGAAGTTGGACCTAATAAGGCACAATATTTGAAATACACAGTATTTGAAAATATCCTCATAAATACAGTGAAATGTCGAAAAAATACTTGGACATCTGAGGACATTTGAAGTGGTTCTCAGCATTTTAAATTTTACAGTGAGAATTTGTCATGTGAGGTCCTCACTATTATAGCTTTTTATCTGTGTGTGTGGTGCACTGTGCACTTTGAAAGTAAAACTAATATAAATGAATCAAGCCAAGTTATTTATTTTATAATACATAATTTTCCTCAAATATTATTTATTAGACAGAATCGACCTGGCTTCATAGGTTAAACCAACTAACGTACATTTTAAGGGTCCTTAAGGTAACAACTCCACAATTTTCCTTTTTAAAGTGTGGTGCATATGTGTTATATAGGCATTATGACTTTTAATGATGTTTGAATGCTCGGATGATCATTTCTCACCTCAGCTCTCTAAAAACACACTAAGGTATTTCAGAATCTCATCTGATCTCTAATCTCTCCCTGTGTGTGTGTATGTGTGTGTGGTAAGGCTAAGTGTGAACAGATGTACCACAATATTTTCTCAGTAAGGGAGAATCACAGTGCGACAATAGCCTACAGCTGAAACAGCGTACTGTCCTGCAAACACACAGACACACAAACATACACGAACATTCTCTAACCCACACCCACAAAATACTGAACATTCCCAAATGCAGGACACACATATTAATAGATACATATAAGTACACTCTGTCATAACAGTGTTTCTAGGCATCACAAATAGTGTGAAATTACACAGGCTGCGTGTTAACTAAGCCTTTAATGATTCGATTAGATGCTGTGGAACCTGTGACGTCACACAGGCAAATACATTTGCAAATGACTGGCTCTAGAGCAAGACATTGCACCATAAGCTCTGAAGCCCCATTTGCACCACCAGTGACATTGTCACTGCATATCACCAGTGGATGGCCTTTAGGTCACCAGTGAGCATGGCCACTAATGGTTGCCAAGTAACATTTGTGAATGACATTCATGTTATTTCATGTTGCAGACAATGAATCAGTTTTCTCGCCACTAAAAAACAAACATTTTGAAGGTAAAAATCTTAATATTGAAGATGAACGAAACAGCGAAAAAGTGTTCTTTGCCATCGCTTCCACTTTAGGGCTTAGGTGGAGGATGCAGGGCTAGAACAAGGGAGGACAATAGGGACCAGGGAGTAACAGAAGGTGGGAGAAGCCAGGGCAGAGCAGATGGTGGGAGGAGCCAGGGCGGAACCCTCAACAGGAGGGCCAAGACGCAGGCCCAGGGCAGAGTTAAGGGAGAGAGAAGCCATAGGGAAGGCATAGTAGCTGGACCCAGGGAGATGACTGACCCAGATGGAGCCATGGGACAATGAAGGTGTTGGAGGGCAGGGTGGAGCCACAGCGATGAGCAACCAAGCTAAAGCCAGGGCGCCGGAGGACTGAGGTGGAGGTGGAGCAAAAGTGATGGAGGGACGAGGCGCAGGTGAAGGACCAGAAGTCAGTGATGCAGGCAGAGTGATAACTGACAAATGTGGAGCCAGGGGGACAAGGAAGCCTCGTGGAGCCAAGGGGACGATGGTCACAGATGGGGCTGATGGAGGGAAGAGTCATGGTAGCAGCATCTACTCGACAGGCCTAGAAGGAGTGGCGGGTAAGGAGATCCTATGATGAGCTACTGGATAGACAGTCCAGGGCTGGACTGGCAGACACAAAGCCCAAGGCAAATCAAGGCAATGAGGTGGAGCAAGTGTATGGGGAACTGGAGGGCTGAAAGGAGACAGTGCAGGCAAGGCTGGAGGACTTGGTAGAGCAGATGGAGGTGAACAATCAAGCTTGACAGGCTTGATTCATTCAGAATTGGCCCTTTTGGCTGACGAGGAAAAGACGGAGAACCCTTGAATGGCCCTCTTGGCTGATGCAGAACAGGCAGGGAACTAGTTTTATACAAAACAGGCAGAGGAGGTGGGAGTGGGATACAGGGCAGGGACATAAAACTAAGGGTTTTGATGTCCTAAGGGCACTAAACACTCACTCTCTCAGTCTCTGAGCAGTTCATCAGCCGTTGTCAAGGGGGTTGAGCTCCATGACATCTTCTCATACTGCACCAATAATCCCAGGGGCAGAGGTGATGTTGCTAACTCACTCCTAGTCAGACGATCCGTCAGGCTCGGGCTCTGGGGTGATCCTGGGCTCAGTCCCAGTTGCTGTCGTTCTGATCATGGCAGGCTCTAGCTCTGAGTCTGCAGTGGGTTCTGGCTTTGCCATCGCTGGTCTGCTGGCTGTGGCTGGTGTGCTGGTTTTCACTGTAGCCGATGGTGTAGGGGGAACCATTATGTAGCAGCACCCAATATACATATTCCAGTTTTGTAGTCTACCGCTTTAAATTCTCAAGCCCTTCAAAGCTGGATGGATTCTGACTGACTGTCAATGTTTTTCATCATTCATCAGAAATTGTTCTGAAAGTGATTCCAACTGAAAGTGAAATTTAATGGTTGTTTGGTTTTATTATTGGGAGAAATGAGGGTCCATTGGCTGTACTACTGGAGAAAACATAACGGCCAACTTGGATCAAATGTGTCTTGATAACGAATCACGTTACATTCTTGACATCACTGAAATTCATTCAGAGTTGTGCAACAATCAATCACTGCGGCATGCATCAACTCAAGTTCAAACCAAGTTGAGCTTTATTGTCATTCCCCAGATGTGGGGACATACAGTGGAACGAAATATCATGCCTCACAGGACCACAGTGCTACACATATACAGGCATACAATAATGAAGTGAAACAGTATAAACCTATACACAAACTATCCTACTGATAGATTTTGACTTAAATTAAATAAACTAAAATACAAACTATATAAATGCTTCAGATAAATACTGTACATGTGCAAAGAGAAGCTGGCTGGGGAACAGTGCAGGATGATTTGTAGTGCATGAGCATGTAAACATGTAAACATTATATATACACACAGTCTTTTGTGGAATTATGTACACACATAAGTGTGTGTGTGAAAAGTGTGTGTGTGTGTGGGAGGGGGTAGTTTCATGAGGTAGTGGGTTTGTATGGGGTTTCAGAGAGCGGCGGGGTGATTTGAGTTCAGGGCTCTCACAGCCTGGGGGAAAAAGCTGTTGAGCAGTCTGGCAGAGCAGGCTCTGATGCTCCGGTACCATCTTCCTGATGGTAGGAGCCAGAAGAGACTGTGGGATGGATGGGTGGAATCCTTCACAATGCTGTTGGCTTTGCTGGAGCATCGTGCAAGGAAAATGTCCAAGATGGAGGGGAGAGGGGCACCGATGATCTTGCAGCTGTGTTCACTGTCTGCTGTAGTGTCTTGCGGTCTGCTGCAGTACAATTTCTGTACCAGACAGTGATGCAGCTGGACAGCACACTCTTAAAGGTTCCCCTGTAGAAAGTGGTGAGGATGGGTGGAGGGAGACTTGCTCTTTTCAGCCGGCAGAGAAAGTGTAGGCGGTGTTGTGCCCTCTTGGAGAGTGACATGGTGTTGGTGGTCCAGGTGAGATCCTCTGTGATGTGCACCCCCAGGAATTTAGTGGTGCTGACTCTCTCCGCAGTCAAGCAGTCGATGGTCAGTGGGGGGTGGTCAATGGTGTTTCTCCTGGAGTCCATCACAACCTCCTTTGTCTTATTCACATTGAGGGACAGGTTGTTAGTGCCACACCATTTTGCCAGCTGTGCCACTTCCTCTCTGTAGTACACAGTGGCATATTAGATTAAAAACAATGACTAGTGGATGCATGATTTTTCTGAAACCAGTTTAAGGTTATAACAGGGCTGGGCAACTCTGGAGATCCACTTTGCTGCAGTTTTTAGCTCCACCCCGATCAAACCTGCCTGGAGCTTTCAAGTAATCCTGAAGACTTTGATTATCTTGTTCAGGTGTGTTTGATTAGGGTTAGAGCTAAACTCTGAAAGAAAGTGGATCTTGAGGGCCAGAGTTGCCCAGCCCTGGGTTAGACTGTAGGGTAGGTTTAAGGGTTAGTATTTGTTGCAGTGTTGTGTAGTCCAGTGGTTTTCAACTCTAGTCTTCGGGACCCACTGCTCTGCACATTTTGTATGTCTCTTTTATCTGACAAGAGGGATTTCAATCAGCGGCTATGGTTGTTGCTGTGGAAGCTATTTGTACTATGACACCTCAACACAGCATCTTAGAATGAGACAGCACAGCGGGATCATATTCACAAACAATAACTGCACACACACATAGCAAATGGCAATTCTCACTCTTCACCAAGACTGGTAGACATTCTGCCCCATCAGGGCTCACACCTGCCGCTACAGGCATATTAAGTCATTATTCTCCCTCCTTCACATGCATGTACATAAACAGCTTTTTTTTCTACCACAGTGCTCAGTACTTAGCAGTGGCTTTAGTATTAAAGTAATTGCTTCTTGTATGACTGATGATTCAGAAATAAACCTGTGCTTCCCTTCAGCTTCACTGTGCATTTTCTACAGTAATGTGATTCTCTCACGAATACCAGCATGAAAGTTTCTGTCCTCTTCCTGAACCAGCACCTTTTATCCTCAAATTACTCTCTCTCTTTCTATTTTCTGATTTTCCCCCTCTATATTCCTGTGACGGTCGACTAAAAAACACTCAGCTTACAACTACTTATAACTTTTTAGCCAACTTATAACTACATACTGAGTCGAATTAGTGGTGTGCCCCAGGGGTCTGGGTTATTAATGGTTCGTTGATTAATCCTGCTAAATGATAACAGTGTAAGTTTCAAACCAAACACATCTTTCAAACACATTCTCTCTGTCTTGCTGTACTTCTGGATTAGAGTAAGTAACTCTGAAAGCTTTTCTCAGATCTCTACCAGCTGTGATATCCCACTGCCACACTGTCCTATATACACACATGGCCCAAGGAGAGCATGCAGTCACACACACATCTGAATAAGCACTGCAGATAAAGAGCATAGGGGGTGTCATCTGTGTCTCTGCTCTGTATTGTTATTATTAGTTATGCTTGTAGGGCAAGCAAATATTTAACCCTAACTATTTAACATGGGTGATATGATGATAAATGATACTTCAAACTAAGATGCTTGTTGAATAGGGTAATATATTTTGAATATTCAGGATGATGGTGCATCAGCCAATGTGTTATTACAGGAAATAGAAACATCTTCTAATTTAGTTGCTATAGCACAAAATGTAAAATTATTCAAAGGGTAAGATGGCCCCTACTGGGGTAAAATGGACTATAAGATAATATTTGCATTCAATCGCCCATGTTGTAATTGAAGATGTCATAATAGCACTGGATGTTGGATGCAGTGGACATATGAATTCAATTGAATGATTTCACTCAGTTTATAGGTTTTAATGACACGCACACATGTCTGAAATGTACATGTAATTTATGGAAATGTTGAATAAAAACCCCATTATTACTTAAGTACTTTTTTCCTTAGAAATCAGACCTACAATTTTCATCTGGCAGATAATTAATCAAACATAAAATCCCATAGACTAACATTCAGGGAGGGGCTCGAGGCATATCTAGGGACCAGAACATCAAAGATACTTGGCAGTGGGCTTTTTTAACATGGCCCAGTATACAACCATTCAGACCACCTATGCAATTCTCTATCTACCCTTGCAACCTCAACATGCTAAACACTCAGCAACTATAGCAACCCCACAACATCTTATCAACCTGGCATGTTTTACAATTTCGAAAGTTTTACTATTTTGAAACTATTTTAAAAATAGTTTACAATACCATTTCATCTTATGTTTTTGCACTCAAGTTTTGATTATGTGTAACTTGTGTCAGAAGTCTATCAAGAAATGGTTATATGACTGATATATGTGATTGACAGCTGTAGGTAAACAGCTAAACCCATCCCTCGCATTCTCTCTCTCTCCCTCGCTCTCTCCACCAATCTCTCTCTCTCTCTCTCTCTCTCTCTCTCTCTCACTCACTGTTGAGTTGTGTATTCCAGCTGGGCTCTTTTCTCTAGTTTCTGATGTTTGATGTTTCTGCTGAGCCCCAAGCTTCCCTCATGAGATTTGTGTGTGTGTGTGTGTGTGTGTGCGTGTGTGTGTGTCAAGTCCAGGTGTTTGCTATTTGGGGGGATGTCTGTCATTGTTGGTGTGAATGGGGTGTGGACAGTGAGTCTGAGTGTGTGTGTCTCTGTGTTTAGAGCAGCCAAATTGGGCAGGGTAGAAAAATTCCTCCCTTACCAATGTCAAACCAACGTGATCTCATGAGAATACATGTGTATTTTTACGTAAAGCGTGGTTCTACCACACCTACATTTACTTATGTTTTCATACACACAAAAACGTACAATATTGACATATTTATAGCAGTAAAATGTAAAAATACTTGCGTATTAACAGCAATAAAACGTAAATCATTTACATTTTCAAGTGTGAATGTGTATGAATTCCCATGTATTAATATTAAAATCGTGGCATTAAACTCAAACAATAAAAATTTTTTTTTATTAAAAGTAAACATCCAGTTCCCCTTTAAAGGAATTACTTTTTTTAAACACTCCTTTTAATCTGAAATTTGTTGAAAATATTCCCCTCCTCCATAGCTCTCAAATACCGCACATTCAAACACAACATGTCACATTGTACCTTAATTTGTTTGAATGTTTTGAATTGATCTTGAATGACTGTGAGTGCAATTTGTGAACTTTTACAAGGGAAAATATTTTCAGCATCATAAATTAAGCTTCCATCTGTTTTTCACACAAAGCTGTCATATATGACTTTAAAAGATTTGGAAAATTGTGCACAAGGCAGATGGACTAATTTTCTGGTACTTTTGTGTCTCTTCTAGAGCTGAAAAACTCATTTTTTCATTTATTTTAATTGTACAGGGAAAAAGAACAGATGGGACATATCTTTCGACAGAAAAAAAAAGTTATACATGTTTGGAACGACCAGAGGGTGAATAAATTATTATTATTATTATTATTATTATTATTATTATTTCAATTTAGAACTTCTCAACTTTCCTTTAAGAAACCAGTTTGTGAAACCAGGGAGTGTTTATTAGAGCTGTGATTGCATTTAGTTAGGTTAATTTAAAAAGTCAAGTCAGGTTTATTTGTATAGCACTTTTCACAATAAACATAGTTTCTGCAGCTTTAAAGATTGGATTACTATATTGTAATTTGTATCATTGCCGTGATAGAATATTATCCTTCTCGTGGTACAAGAATTTTGTCATACTGCCCACATACACACACAAACACACACACACTTTGGATTTTCATGTCTCATGGGGACAGTCCATAGATATAATGACTTTTATACTGTTCAAACTGTATATTCTGTCCCCATCACAGAAAACTTTCTGCTATTCTGCTAACATCACTCAGTATGATTTATAAGCTTTTTTTCCTCATGGGGACCAAAAATGTTCCCACAAGGACAAGATTACAGATATTGCCATCTTTGTGGGGACACCAGAAACACACACACACACACACAAACACACATTCCACAACACAAAGTTATTCTTCACAGATTGAAATACACGGATAAAAAAAACTTGTCTTTTGATACTTTTGATATAACAAATAAAAGGGAAGGAGGATGTTTGGAGGAAGAGGCGTGTCACATTCATGCATGCAAGCGGGATGTCCAATCAGAGAGCTGCGTGACTCACTCACTTCCTTTCCCATCATACAAACACACATGACACAATTAATCAGTGCACTGGAAACAACATACTTCATAAGGTCTCTGTCTTTGAAAACAAGCTTTCTTTTTTCCCCTTTCCATCTCTCTTCTGCCACTCATCCGAATCTTTCTGTGCCTAATTCATTTCCTAATCTTCTGTTGTGTTTCCTGTCTCATAAAGCTCTAATCATCCTCCATTTCGTGTTTTACGCAAACCAAAGAATCGTTAGACCGGAGAACATCCCTCTACTTCCTCTTTGTTGTTCATTCTGCTCTAATTGGGATCTGTCATCGGTCTGATCTGAGGGTTTATTATTAGAGGGGTGCTTCCTGTTGCAGATAAAAATAATCAAAGAGCTCTGCGGACATATGTAATGAGGAGTCCTCTGGGGCATGTATTGTGTGCATGTGTGTTTAGGACCAGAGCCCGGTCAGATAAAGTCTCACTGAAGCCTGTCTGACGCTCCATTGTCAGGGGTGAAATCAGGGGTCAGAATGTATGTGATACCCCGATTTCTCTTCCGCCACCTGATCGCCCTGTTCAAACACAGAGCGGTTCAGTGTGCTGTCTGTCAATTAACACTTACTCGTTCCAGTCCCTCCCCTCCAAATAAGTAAGAAATAAAAAACCTGTGAACCAGACATTGCCCTCCATTCACTTAGCCTTTCATTACCGCCCACCTCCAGACACACACTCACACATACTTAAACTATCTCTTTTCACCTCAACTGTTGCGAGAGAGAGTGAAAGGGGCAAAACATGTCATCAGCCATTTTGTGCACCTGTCAGCTGCGCAGTGACTGCAAATATGGCAGCTGCTACATAGTACTCAATGCTAAATTGTTAATTATCAACTATTTTGTAAAGCTTGCTCTGCTTGATAATGAAATCATCAACAACACAGAGAATTTCCACTTTGCAAACATGGTTACTGCGCTGCTCCAATACATAGCACGTTCAACAAACAGGAACTGTTACCATCCTCCAAAACCTCTTGCTAAACTGGATTCCAACACACTGGATTCCAGAAAAAAATAAATAAATCCCAGTGGAAAGGAAGTCACAAAGCTTTTGAGGGGTAAAACTACAGAGGAGTTTAACCTTTCACCATTAAACAAAAAACCATGTCCATTGGTTATGAATGGGTATCTGTATAACAAACATTTTAATCAGCTAATGCGATCTCATGACAATTCGAAACTAGTTTACATTTTGGTGAGTTGGTGCCTAAAGCCGTAGTCACACTTGTGCAAACACTGCAACAGTCTGACATCATATGACTTCACACTCTGCAGCGTCTTTTTTAAAAACATAATTCCAAATAAAACATATTGCAATCTGCACTCTTCGAAGAAAAATGTTCTATATAGATCCTTAAAAGGTTGTGTCAGGTGCTTCATATCAGATTTCTAATGGTCACACACCTTCGTGTGATATAAATTCACAGGGAAGAGGTCATAAAATCTGAACTATGGAACACAGTGAAATTTGTATGATCTTGTGTTTCGAGTCTCAGTGGAAGTCATTTGAACAAAAAGTGTAGGGTTACCTTTAGTTTGTATGACTTTGTATGATCTCATTCAAACGATTTTGTGATACGATTCTGTCTTCATCTGCTTAGTGCTTACGCCTCAGTGATAGTTATGTTTAGGGGTGGAGTTATAGGGGTTGACCGTCATGCATACATTTTTTCTAAAATTCACTCAGACCTCATAAAATAGTTTTCCTGTGAGATTGGGCTAAAACAGCAGTTACACTAAAATGTGTTTCGTGTATGTTAGGGCTGCCAACGTTAATACGTGATTAATTCAAAATCAAGTGTTAAAATAATTTATCTGAAAAAAAAAAATACTGAAGCAAAAATCTTCACGTGATCCTGTTAGGTATTGCAACTTGAATTGTCTAAAACGTAAACCAGCTTTGTTGTTGCACTGTACACATACTATACACTGTGAATTCTTTAATTTAAGTTCTATAATATATTGGGTGCTTTGATGTGCATAAATGTATGAATTATAGAAGGACTCTTTATAATATGTGGTTATTATGTGTCCTTTTGGAGTCTCTAAGTGTATGGCAAACCATTTTGACTTTTATTCATTCTCAGGATATGAATTCTTGATATCAACAATTCAATTCTTGATACCAAGAACTACATTTCCACTAGTAAAAACTACAACTGATATCTGTAATTGTACTGTATTTTCACTGGTGAAAGGACACCATAGGCTGCCATTCAAATTCAATTGTTGATATCAAGATTTAATTTCTTACTAGCTGAAATTCCAATTTCACATATGAGAAATATATTTCTTACTAGTAAAAATCATAATTTTAGATATCAAGAATTCAATTGGAACTAGTTGAAACGTCATTTCTTGATATCAACAATTGAATTGCTATCAATAAAAATGTTCATTTTTGATATCTGAAAATGTATTTCTCATGAATGGCTTTCATGATACTATAAACTAACATTGTCACTACTGACAATCAAATAATTGATATCAAAAATTAACTAGTAGCAATTCAACTGTCAATATCAAGAATATTTACACTAGTAACAAAGTAATTAATGATATCAAAAATTATGATTTTTACTAGTAAGAATTGTATTTCTGATGTGAAATTTGAACTTCAACAAGTAAGAAATCAATTCTTGATATCAACTATTGAATTTGAATGTCAGCCTATGGTGACATTTAACTAGGCCTATACTGAAAATAGAATTACATATATCAAGAATTGTAGTTATTACCAGTTAAAATTCAATTCTTGATATCAAGAATTGGTATTTATGCAAGTGATAATGTCATTGTTGATATCAAGAAATTACATTTTTACTAGAGGAATATCAAGAATTAATTTCTTGCAAATGAATAAAAGTGAAAGCGGCTTGCCATACTAAGTGTCCTTTTTTGAAAAGACTAATTTTACCTTGAAAAAAGCTTGCAGAAAATATAATTTTGTGAGAATCACCCTTCAATCTGATGGTTTACTTTGCATAAGTAAAGTGGACATATGAATGATGACAAAATGAACGTGTTGAACAAAATAAATGATATATGCTTACTTTTGTTATGTCTAGCTTTTGTTTTGTTCATGTTCATAGTTTCAAGTTTCATGTTCATGTGTCATTGTCACTGGCATTGTTATTGTCGTGTGTCATGTGTCATGTGTCTTGTTTGTTTATCCATGTGTTCCAGTTGCCATGTGATTTCCCTGTTTGTCATGTGATCCTGCCATGTGCTCCTTGTCATATGATTCCCCTATTTCATGTCGTGTTTTCATTGGTTCATGGGTTAATCATTGTTCACAGATGTTCATCGTTTGTATGTAAACCCTCATGTTTCCATTGTTCCTTGTCGATGTTTGTGCATTGTATGCCCTGTAACCACTGTTGGTGAGCCTGTGTTGTTCCTGTTTATGGTCAGGTCAGGTCAGGTCAGGTCGAGCCGAGCCCTTTTGTTACAAAAACATCGACCAAATGAACCCAGCAGCTTCCCACCTTTTGGACCTTTGTCATTTGGTGAAATTTAAGGGTATTTTTCGCTGTGGTCTGAATAAACCTGTGTCTTCGTGGCTTCCTGGAGAAAGGATTAACTGGTCGCTTGAACGGTACATCGATCATGCCCTACTGCTGGCCGGCTCACAATTTACTGTGGGTGTTGCGAATGAGGGACCCCGCAATCTCACAGTACACACCATCACCAGTCCACAGCCACAGCATGCCGCTGCTGCTCGTCCAGAGCCACAGCACGTCGCCGCTGCTCGTCCAGAGCCACAGCATGTTCATAGTTTCAAGTTTCATGTTGATGTGTCATTGTCATTGTCACGTGTCTTGTTTGTTTATCCATGTGTTCCAGTTGTTATGTGATTCCCCTGTTTGATATGTGATCCTGCCATGTGCTCCTTGTCATGTGATTCCACTGTTTCATGTTTTCATTGGTTCATGGGTTAATCATTGTTCACAGATGTTCATCGTTTGTAATTAGTCTGTCTAGGTAAACCCTCATGTTTTCATTGTTCCTTGTCGATGTTTGTGGATTGTATGCCCTGTAACCACTGTTGGTGAGCCTGTGTTGTTCCTGTTTAAAGTCGAGTCGAGTTGCTTGTATTACTGTTGTCTACAAATAAAAGACTTAATACTTACCACCGCCCTGTCAGTGTCTGACAGAAGACCAGACCACTAAATCGCACTGCAGGCAACAACGGAAACCGGCGGAGAAAGATCAGCAGAACTGTTCAACAAACTGGTTCAGGCCGTACATTAATCCGGCAACGCCATCTTCCTCTGCATGTCCCATGGCTGCATGTCCCCCACCTGCCTGACGGAGGACTGCAACGGGTTCCTGCTACAGTGTTTGCTCTACTTTTACATGCAGCCTCATCTGTTCGTCAACGACAAGGCGCGAGTGGCGATCATGGTAACTCTTTCCTCTGGCCGAGCACTGCAATGGGCCCAGGCATTGTGGATGTCCAATGTGGAAATAACCACCTCACTATCAGCCTTCACTGCTCACTTTAAGGAAGTCTTTGGACAAACCGCAACCGCTCTGGCAGTCTCTGATCAGCTTTTTCACATCCACCAGGGCACAGAATCTGTGGGCAGTTATGCTCTGCATTTCCACAACCTGACAGCAGCTAACAGCTGGAACGAAACCACTTTACTCACTGCCTTTCGCCAGGAACTCAACAGAGATATGCGTCAGTTCATGATCGTATATGATGATGGCATTGGTCTGGAAACCTTCATTCAAAAGGCGATTCGAGTCTCCCAACGCTACTCAGCTTGTGTCACTTCTTCACCCATATGGCAGCCTCAGCCTCCGCCTCCCGCAACACCAGCCGCCACCTGTCCAGTAAGACCTCCGCAGCCCGCGGTGAGTATGATGCAAGTATGCCCTAAAACATCCCATTTAATTTGAACCACTGTATATATATCCTCATCCATGATACTTATGTTTCAGCACAAGCCCTCATTGATTCGGGGTCAGCAGGGAACTTCGTTTCCCGTCAATTCCTCCGCTCCAAAAAGCTCCAACTCCCCAGGAAACGCTGTCTTCAAACCCTAAGAATTCAAACCATCCTCTGAAAACCGCTGGGCCAAGGCCACGTGAACCATTTCTCCTCCACTCTGACGATCCACATCGGCTGCCTTCACAAGGAGGACATCTCGTTAATGGTGCTGGAGGGGTCAACCACCTGTCTGCATCCCAGACAGTCCAACTAAATTCTATCTCGATGGAAAGTCTGGAGGTCACCTGTCAAGTCCAGATTCCCCCAAAGTATCTGGCGTTCCAGGATGTCTTCAACAAGAGGTTGGCCACTCGTCTCCCACCTCATCGGCCATGGGACTGTGCCATCGACCTGCTACCTGGGACCACCCAACCTAGGGGTAGGGTTTACCCATTGTCTATCCTGGATCAGAAGGCTATGGTGGATTACATCATGGAGGCACTTCAAAAGGAGTTTATCCGACCATCGACGTCCCTTGCCGCATCGAGCTTCTTTGTTGCCAAGAAGGATGAAGGCTTGCGGCCGTGTATCGACTACTGGACTCTCAACTCCCAAACGGTCAAGTTCCGTTATCCCCTTCCTCTGGTGCTAGCAGCCCTAGAACAACTGCAAGGAGCTCACATTTTCTCTAAGCATTTTCTCGACTCAAGAAGTGCATACAACCTGATCGGTATCCACGAAGGGGACGAATGGAAGACCGCCTTCATCACCCCATCAGGCCACTATGAATATCAGGTGATGCTGTCTATCTAACTCTCCCGCAGTGTTCCAAAACTACATGAATGAAATCTTCAGAGACTTTCTCCACCAATTCGTCATTGTGTACATAGACGACATACTCATTTACTCCAAATCCTTCACAGAACATCAGCTCCATGTACGGCAGGTCCTCCAATGGCTCCGAGACCATCAGCTATTCTATGCCATCCGGATCTGGCCCACTCCGAGTACTATCAAAGAACTCTAAAGATTCCTCGGGTTCTCTAACTTCTACCGCAGATTCATAAACTACAGTCAAACCAGCTCTACACTTACCTTCCTCCTTAAGAACCAGCCCAAGTCTCTGTTCTGGACTCCATCAGCCTCTCAGGCATTCCACAGCCTCAAAAAAGCCTACAGCTCTGCTCAAGCGGACGCCCTTTCCTGCATCCATGCTCTGGAGCCTGAATCTTCATCTCCTGAAACGATCCTCCCTCCAGGAGGTTGTCAATGGTTGTCAATTCCATTCAGTGGGAGATCGACGACCAGATTCGCCTGGCTTCCACCACCAAACCTGCTCTGCCGGGAGGTCCTGAGGGGCAAACCTACGTCCCTACCAGCTGTCGTCAGCCCCTCATGGACTCAGCACATACCTCACCGAGCTCCTCCGTCAACGTTACTGGTGGCCCTCAATGCCTCAGGATGTCTCCTGATATGTCAAAAGCTGATCAGTCTGCGCAATCACCAACACCCCTCGACAACTTCCCATGGGCAAACTGGTCCTGTTACCTCTACCACAACGTCCCTGGTCACACATAGGCATAGATTTCATGACTGATTTACCACCCTCTGATTCCAACACATGCATCTTCGGAGGTTCCAACTGTTCAAGACTGGTTCCACCAGAGCGAGAGGGTATGGGACTCAGCTCATGTACATCTACATGGGCAGTGCGAAGACACAAGGCCCAAGCAGACAAATGCCACTCCGAGACACCCATTTACTTCCCAGGCCATGTCCGTCTTCACCTGCCCTGCCGAAAGCTGAGTCCCCGCTACATAGGTCCCTTCCCAGTGCAGAGGCAGCTGAATGATGTCACCTACCGTCTACCACTACCCGCAAAGTATTGTATTTCACCCTCATTTCATGTTTCACTACTCAAACCCTTCATTGAACCCTTGTCTCCCCCCACAGGATCTGATGATGACGGAATACCTCCTCCTCCTACCCTTGCTGAGGTTCGGACCATCCTGGGCTCTCAACGGCGGGGTCCAAACTTGTAATATCTCATCGACTGGGAGGGGTATGGACCCCGGGGAGAGATCGACACTACTAACCCAATTCCACCAAAACCATCCCCGCCGACCTGCCCCCAGAGATCATGGTCGTCCCTGTCATCAATGTGGTCGGTCGCCAGGAGCCGCCCGTGGAGGAGGGGGTTCTGTCACGGAGTCAGTTACCACGCCTATCACCTCGTCACCACCAGATCCACCCACTCGATTACCTTCACCTGAATTATAAGCACCTGCACCTGTCCTTCATCACCAGCACTCACCATAAACCTCACAGCCAGTTCAGTGTCTGGTCTCATCTTTCAATAACACTACAGACTTTCCTGTCTCTACCTACCTGCATTCTGCCCGTCTTCTTGTCTGTTCCTGTGATCCTCGTCTGTGCGTCCATCGTATCCCGTGTTCTCCAGCCTTGGCATTGCAACTCCATCCACCTGAAACACAGAACATTTCCCATCACTGTCACAGCTAAGTCACCATATTAACGTCAGAGACTGTTTGACTCACCTGCATCAGCTTGTATTATTGTTGTCTGCAAATAAAAGACTTAATACTTACCACCGTTCCCTGTCTGTGTCTGACAAATATAGTCTAAATTGATTCAACAGTAGGGGGAAATCCTGTCCAAAAATGATTGAGGCATGATGTACATTTACTGAAGTGGTTTTCCTTTTCTTTCATTTTTGTAGGCAGCTACTATAAGTAAATTAGTGAACAAATTACTAAAAAACTAACAAAAAAAATCAAAAAATGTTGAGCATCCTCAACAAACAAATAAGAAACTGCCTTAGTTAAAGTTTTATTAATATGGACATATATGAAAAAACAAATATATATGAATGTGTATATAAAAATATGCTAATTTAATAACAGATGTTATTATCCTACTTGTAAATCATCTCTTACTTTTTAAATCAGTATATCAGTAAATAATATTACGAAAAGAAGCTGCACGCAACAGCTCCTGTGTCAACATTTAGCGTTTTCAATATATTGTTATTTATAATTTATTCAAAACACTCCCCGGATCAGCCACAACTGGAAGCAGCAACTTTTCCCAGCTTTTATACACTTTCAGTAGCAGCCTGACCTGAGAATATATTGTGAAGGATAAGCAAATGATAGCTGGTTACTCAGTGTCACAAACACACAAATATTTACAGACAGTGTGTGTCTGAACATGTCAACAATCTGATAGAGTGGAAGGGAGAGCCTGCTTTCACACAGACTTGGAATTCTTTATACACATTTTTTTTTTTAATTCAGTAGAATTCTCAGCCAGCATGACCTAAACCTGTGGGTGGTGAGGCATAGTGGTAGACTTTATTCTGATAGTCAAAAGTTTGCTTCTATGGTTATATTTACTGCTAATAATTGACAAACATTTCTCTAAAAAACTAAATTCTGACCATGAGTTTGCAGACATAAAAATGTGATGGTTAATAGTTACAAATAATGACAGGTCTAGCTAACCACACACTTTTTGCTACACTAAGCTGAAAAAAGAAAACACATTCTAACCTTCTGTTCAATGTTGGAAACAGTTAAGAGGTGAATATCACGGGCATAGGTTATTTTAGAAGAAAAAGGTCTTCCAGCACAGAGGCAAAGGAAGGTGAACAGGAAAGAACTTGGCAGAACAGGAAGTGTAAGCACCTGTATCTGATTTGAGGCTGTCAGTTTCTGACTCCATCTCTCCAGATCCATGTCTATTCTTTAATGAAGCGCAACTGCATTTTTGTTTCAGCAGTGTGTGTGGGAAAACATGTCGGACAGTTGATCGTGCAATGTGAACCTGCAGTTACCAAAACATCTGAGGATGAAATAGCTGTTTGTGTATCAGTTTGCTATATGAAAAAAGTGACTTAGAAAAACATTGACAACCATCATAATGAGATTCTAAATCCTAAGATATTAGGCTTCAAGAAAACTAACTTGAAGTTATATGTATTTAAAACAAGAACCCTCTGATATTGAAGCCTGTACGCCGTGGCAGTGCAAATGTTCCTGAACCTGTGAGAATTTAGGTTCAAGTCCAGCCTGCGTCACCTTTACTCATCTCCACCTTCCCAATCATTTCTGTACCACATTTACACTATATGCAACAATAAATGTTTAAAATAGCAAAAGTGAGTGCAGTTCAGTTTATAATCCTGAAAATAACACAGTAATTTTGGCATTTTAATTAGGTTTTATGTAAAAATGTCTTAACGTTGTCAATTCAAGAAAGACATGAAGAAAAAAGTCACAATACACTTAATAAATGCTTGGATTCATTTTAAGTGAGCAATATAGTAATTTCTAAACAACTGTTGAGTTAGATAAAACTAGGTTGTGTTAAACAATTAACCCAACCGCTGGGTCGAAACACCCCAAACTCATGGGTTTGTCCATTTTTAACCCAGAATTTTTTAGAGCATACATCTACATGTATACCAATAATGTGATTTTATTCAAATAATCAGAGGAAGGATTTTAATCGCAGTAAGATGTTTACATGACAGGCAACTCTCATTTTCACTTCAATGCAATTTTCATTATTCTGATTATTCACTAAGAATTGTTTTTGTTTTTATCACCATTATTCACATAACCCAATGCTCAGCACAAACAATAAACTCACATACAGTAAGTGTGTTACTGCACAGTGTTTTCAACGACATCAAATGCACATTTCTATGGACGTTCTAGATTTTTTTCAGTGACGTGCCTAAAATGTCTTTATTTCGATGTTTTCAATATACTGCATTATATTAATGTTGCACAATGCATAAGCATAGCTCTCCTCAGTACCCCAAAAATGTAATGCCTTCTTTACTGCTATGTTTATGAATCTGTGCACGACAACGTCATTTACATCATACGATTAAAGAGGAGAAGATGCTATTAAAGTGTTTACAGGCCTATGCTGCATATTTTATTCCAATTATGGTTAATATGATTATGTGCTTAGTAACATCAGTTTTGTTGAAGTATTGTGTTTACATGAGGTGAAGTTTAATAGCAGTATTGCCTAAATCTCATTATAATCACAGTGTGAGGGGGCATGTAAATGTAGTCAATTATTGACCTATCATTAAAAATGGTACAAACAGTTTGAAATGATTTCAAGTGTGATTTTTGATGATGATGATAATGAGGAGGAGGAGGAGGACAATGAAGATGAGGATGGCTTCACGTGAATGATGATGAGAATAACAGTGCTCTTTACAGTAGTGCTTATGTTTTTTTGTAGTGAGACTGCACTTCGTGCCATAGTTTCAGATCCTCCCCGACTTTCTGATAGGCTTTTCCTGCTGGGCAGAAGTGCTGATTGATGGCCGTCGGCTTGACAGACCCCAGCCTGCTTTAATCAGCTTTGGTTCCGAAATCTAAAAGGTTTTTTAAAAAAGCCTCTGAGGATTGTCCCAAAAACAAACACAGAACAACACTTCCCTTAGGAAAGGGCTCACGGCTTGTGTGTGTGTGTGTGTGTGTGTGTGGCTTTGAAGTGAACACCCAAACACACACGCCTCTATAGGCACTTTCTGAGGGAGCTGAAAACTAATAAAGAAGAAAGAAAACATAGGCTGTGTGTTGGGTGTATGCATATATGTGTGTGTGTGTGTTTCTAAAGAGAGAAAGAGAAAGAGAAAGAGAAGAGAATTGACAGAAAAGACACACCCTGTTGCATATTTACACTGCTGACCTCTGTGTGCCTGCAGTATGAGGAAATAAACTGAGAAAGTAAAGAGGAAAGCTGTTACGTTCAAGAGATTGTTAACCCAAAGGAGATGTTCAGCAAAATGTCCAAGCTGCTCTTCTAATCTCCATACAGTATAATGACAGAGGCACAAAGCTACTGTATATCCTCAGAAGACATGAAATATCCTATAGTTGTTTGGTCTACTTACAATGTGGATTTACTTTTAATCTATTTAGATATACGTTTAGCATGTGCAGGATGATGATGATGCATCTGCCAATGTGTTATTATAGGAAATAAATAGAAACAATTTTAAATGTAGTTGTTATAGTACAAAATGTCAAATATTACAACAATATAACAGAATGTATAAATTACTTTAGATATAATTCTTATAATATTTAGATATTAATATTTAGAATATTTAGAAGTTTAGAAAAGGTAAAATACTAAATCAACTTAAATCAAATTTTATTTTGACAATTTAGTTGACAGACAACGCATAATCCAATTGCAAGAAATTAATAATTGGCTTAATTTTATACCTAATTAATGTTCCTGGTTAGACACTGAAAGATTGTTCTCCCAATGACTTTCTTTGGCTGGTTTACCATGTATGACTGAGTTCTAAATAAACGCCGTTATTTGATCGCTGTGGCACTGCAAGCATGATGGAGGATACATAAATATCTTAATTATTCTCTTGTGGCAAATAAATATTCATCCATTTGGCTTTTTTTAAGGTTTTATTTGTTAACATAGGTTAACGGAATGAGTTAACATGATGAACTAACAATGAATAATACTTCTACAATCTCAAGTAATCCTATTTACTGTTCATTTCAACATTTGATGTTTTTAAATCAAAAGTCGCATCTGTTACAGTAACATTAGTAAATGCACTGAGAACTATCAAGCAATAAATAAATGTATTTCTATTAACTAGCATTAACCACTATTAATACATGCTTTCAAAACATATTGCATATCGCATATATGAAAAACATATAACATGTTGCATTGTTAGTTTGAGTTAGATAATGCATTAATGAAACCAAACTGTGAGGTGTTACCAGGAGGTTTTTTAAAATGCTTACTGGTGGTGACAAAAGTTCTTCTGTACCATATTTTGAGCTAATTTAAACTAATCATTCTTTTTGGGTATCTATTTTCAATGACAAAATTTTATGTAGTCCTCAAATTAGATATATTTAATACAAGGTAATCCATATATGCCATTTATCTCAACAACAGATATAGAGTTTGAGCTAAAAATCTGCAGGACAATGGCTCTCCAGGAACTGGGTTTGGCACCCCTGCATTACAATATTGAATTACTCCTTAAACATTCTAATTGTGTTACTTCTACTTTACTTTTGCTTTAAGTTTTCTCATCTAGGCTGGGCTTGCTTGTTTGTTTTTATTTACAATATTTGTATTTCTGTTTTTGGTAAAATCACACCTGTAAGTAGAGGATGCAGCTCAAACAAAAGAAAGTTAAATAATGAAAACGAACAAAAAAAAATATACACGATTAAACAATTAAAAAAGCATATTTGTGTTTTTAACATTTCGGTTTGCCTAACATTCTGAGTTTTACTTGAACTGTTTTCATTCACTTTGAAGAATAATGAATCTGTTTTTGTGCAAGTGATATGAGTAAATGCTCACATTTAGTCTAGAATAACCATCTTACTCCCGATGTCTCTCAACATGGGGACAGAAGTGCTGTCAGTCAATAAATGGGAAAACAAAGTAACTTGCATACAACTTTTTTGTTGTAAATGTAAAAGTAATGTTACTTTACTAGTTACTTTACAAAAGTAATCTGATTACTTGTAACACTGATTACCCCAGCACTGATTACAGTTCATCTCCTATTCCTTTATTACCACAATTATGTTTGCTAAGTGATATTATTTCATTATTAAAGGGATAGTTCACCCAAAAATGAAAAAAATTGTCATCATTTGCTCACCCTAATGTCGTTTCAGACTTTCATTCAACTTCAAAGCACATATGAAGTTTTAATGAAATTTGAGAGATTTCTGTCCCTCCATTGACAATTCATGCAACTACCACTTTGACGCATCAGCAAATAATAGAAACTCATAAAGAGATTGTAAAACTTATTCATATGAATTGAGCAGTTTAATCCATCCTTTCAGAGAAGGCAGACAGATGGTGTGGTATCAAGCCTAATAGAGGCATTTATTTAAACAAAATAACGACCTCATTCATACAAATTATTTTTATAAATCACACGTATTTTACGAGTTGCTAAATTCATATGAATTCGTACATATAACCTGCCCTTAATCCTGCCCCAAACCTACCCATCACTGGGGTTCAGACAAATCATATGAATTCATACAAGTGAGAACGAATTAGCCACCTCATAAAATACATACGAATTGGTCATGAGATAGTATTGGTAATACTCAGTGAAGGCATGGGAGTTTGAGAAGGTTTGGTCCAGTTATGGTGTTGGGGTCTGGCAGCCACATAATTATTTAGTGGCTCTGCTTTCTCCCAAAACTTATGGCCATGTCAAAGATGTGAGAAAAAGTGGCCATGTGAGAAAAAGTGTCTTGCAGAGTGTACAGTTGACAACGCTACTTTTCTGGACCTGTGAGGACACCGGTGTGCATCTGTAACAGGGTGAAAAAGGTGTTTCCACTTGTTTAACTTATTGTGTATGGCTCTTTAATTGTACGTAACCTGCACGTTCAACCCCTCAGCTGACGTTGTATGAAGTGCAACAATGCCCGCACACTTTTTCAGCTGCCTTGGTTCCATTTGCACATCCTTATTTTGCAGTTAGATCCGTTCCATGGTCATCATATTTTGCTGATCCTGGAGCAACATTACTGTCGAAAAAATTTAGTCCTAACCTTACCCCAACCTCTAAACCTAACCCTGCCCATAACTTATACTTAAAATCAGAGGGAAATGAAAGTTGAATAACAATGACGTAGAAGCACCCAGGGTTGCGGAGTAACAAAATACAAGTAACTTAGTTATGTATTTAAAATACAAAATTTGAGTAACTGTATTTCATTACAGTTACATTTTAAATGGGTGGTAATCAAATTATAATTACATCTGAAAAGTATTTTAGATTACCAAAGTGATTACTTTGAATTTCAATGTAATTTAAACATTTATGTAAACTGTGACGGGCAATTAATGTAAACAGCAGTCGGTGATTCGCCGACTCTGACAGTCTGAAAAAGCTGAGCTTTCGGTTCAGAAGTTTCATACCCTTGCAGAATATGCAACATTTTTAATAATTTTAACAAAATAAGAGGGATCATAAAAATTGCATGTTATTTTTAACTAGTACTGTCCTGAATAAGCTATTTCACATACCATATGTTTACATATTTCACAAGACATAATGACTGGATTTATAAAAATTGTCCAATTCAAAATTTTACATATTGAATCTTTACTGTCCTGTCATTACTGGATGATCCACGACTGTTTCCAATGTTTTGTAATAGTTATTTTTGAGAACCTTGCCATTGTAAAAAAAAAAAGGTAAATACAACTTTTTATCTTATGATTCGACTTTTTTTCCTGGCAAATGGGAGTTTGCATCTCACAGTTCTGACTTGTTTTTCACAGAAATCCAAGATTTAAACTCACAATTGCATTTTATAAAATCAGAATTGGGAGATATACACATTTAATTGCAAGTTATAAAGTGAGAAGTGCCTTATTAAAAACTTGCAATACTGACTTTTTTTTCTTGCAATTATAAATTTATATCTCAACTTCTAAATTTGCAATTCTGGCTTCTCAATATTGCGAGTTTATATCTCGTAATTCCGACATTTCTCAATATTGCGAGTTTATATCAGAATTTTGACTTTATAACTTACAGTTGCAACTGTATATCATGTAATTCCAGAATTGTGAGATAAAAATTTGCAATTATCTTTTTTGTATGTGTTACATTCTTAGCATTCCAAAGTAAAGTATTTAGATAGTAAAGTATTTAGATTAAGTTACAAAACTTGGGTAATCTAACAAAATACGTTATAAATTACTTACAAGTGTTTTGTAATCTGTAGTGAAATACATTTTAAAAGTAACCTACCCAGTCCTGGAAGCACCTAACCCTGGTTTTAAGCCTAAATTTCACATAAACTGTAAACGGTCCCTCAAATCTGACTGGTTGCTTGGAATGTTGTTTTAGGATCAACAAAGAATTCGATCCAGGAACATGTTGGACTTGGTGAAATGCGGTTCCAGAAGAAATTTTCACATTCATCTTTTCCATAGGGATTTTTTAAAATCTTCATTTAAGTTATAAGCCATGAACAAAAATAGCCAGCTATGAGGTGAATCACAATATTACAAACTATGATTTGAAACAAAAGTGTATTGGAAAATACAATTGTCTAAATTGCTTTCAGACAATTGCTTACACACAAAACCATAAAACATGCACACAAGATGCCAAACGTCACACATCTCTTGCAAAAGCAAACACTTAATTCAAAACTCTTCTAAAAATAGTGGTTTTGCATATAGTAACTCTACACACAAACCATCAAATAATTAGCCATAAAAGCCAAACACAGATGTGAAAAATATAAAACACTACTCTCTTGTGTCTTTTGCTTGTTCAGTGTGTGGTGTACAGGTTAGTAGAGTGTAATATCACTCACAGGTGTTTATGTAAATACAAATACACTGTATATACAGTATGCATAAACAATTGTTGCACATTTGATGAATTTTACAGTTATTGAACTGAGCTGAATAATGACAATATTGGCTTGTTAGAGCTACAATATTAGAGTTATAGCAGAATTTGACTCTTGACAACTTTCGCTAAGTGAGCCTCAAGTGCCACTTTTAGTGTGTAAGCATTTTTAAAAAACTGTTATTATTTATTATTTTACTTTTCTATCAAAATTTGACAGAAGCTTAGTTAATTAATAGCCTAATTAAAAATCTTGGAAATGGAACTGCTGTTTGAATTATTTACTTGTAGGTCAATTAATGGGCTAAGCTCCAGGTGTCATCAGTAGATCCGTCTCATTTTGGAGGCGGCGTCCTCTGGAGGTCGCATTTGAAAGCTGTATACGTCATCAAGGATTTAGAGTAATGTAATAAAATTGACAGCTGTGGTTGCCAGTAGGGTACTGTTAATTTACAGCCCTCTACGGTAAATTTACAGCTCTTTTATTTTACTGTATGTTACCGTAATGCTACCATGGAAATTAACTTATTTCATTTGGGAAGCCGTTTTGCTACAACAGTTTGTCTTTGAAGTTAAGACACATTCCTTTTCAGGTGACTCAAATGAAACAAATTCACAGTACACTGTGTAAATACTATTTTTTAAACTCATAATACTGCATAATTAAAAACATGACTTCAACTCAAATCTTTGCAGCTTGTCTAAGCTAGCAATAGCACAAATATATGTGCTAAAGTACTTAGTAAACAGCTTATCACTGCATTAACAACTACAGTTACTGTCTTTAAATGAAGCAACATGCAGCATAACATCAATGTTTCTCAGCTCATTATTGACTGAAGCACAGGCTCTACTCTCCAGCACAATGGTGACCCACAAAACTAATTAATTAAACTAATAGATCTCTCCTATATCATACTGTACAAAAACACAAAACACTTCAGTTCAGTATTTACCCTCCTTATCAGTTATTGACTGATAAGTAGCTTTTTTTCTATTAACTTTCACTAATATTTCAGTCAAATGAACTTGTTTTGTATAGTAAATCTGAGTGTTACGTTCAAAAGAATATTACTGTTTTTCTTCCTTCATTTTATGGTAATTTGCTGTCAGCATTTGTGTGTCAAAAAACACAAGCTGTTAACAAATTACTTCATATTAATGATAAATTTCATGATCACAATACTACAATTAAAATTATAGAACCATCTAAACTCTGATGAGATTAACAATTTTGACTATTAATAAACAGCTGATCTCATTTGATCACAATTCCATCTGGTTTCTCAACTATAACACATGTGCTTTAAAAACACTGTTATAGCTGGCAAAGTAAACTTGACGTTTACAAATCAAAGATCAAGATCCCAACTAAACCAACACTGATCTCTATCATGGTAATGTCAAACGACAATAAAACAACATCTGAATCTCTGTTAGTTCTCAATATGAACTCCTGTACACATCAAAAAGTCAGTATGTTTAGTAATAAGTGAATCAGGTAATGTTTGTGGAGTTGATTAATCAGATCTTGAGAGATTTAATGGAATTTATCTTCAGTTGATTTAATATTTTTTCTGTTCTTGTTTCTCTTTCCATCAGTGATTCTGCTTGTAAACAGCAGGTGTTCATCAGTGTCTGAATTCACTCTTTTTTTTCATTCACTCTGTCAAGTGGACTATATTAGTGAACTAGTATAGGGAATACTGAATGAGGGTATAGCATGTAATTTGGAACACAGCCTCTGAGTGTCGACGTTGAGCGCTTTTAATTCACAGTGTGTTGCTGTAGGCTATTTTCTAGAAAACTTCAAATATTACCCAGAATGCGTTGTTTCTACGGCATATTACTGTTTTAATGGAAAACAGCATGTTATTGTTGAAATTTGGCTGTTTTTTTACAGCAATTTTTTACAGTGTATGAGTTGTAAAGTACTATTGTTATTTTTTTTGAATGAGACCGCCTTGATGACATATGCAACCATCAAATGCAACCTTTGGAGGACGCAGTCTCTAAAATGAGACGCAGCTTATATCTAGTGTTGCTCCTGGTATGTGGACTATCATCATCTGCTGCAGAGATGCAAAGCCTGATCCACCAAGAGCCAGGCAGGATTATCCACACCAAATGAAACTTTAGCCCCATTTCAAAGAGACTGGCAGGGATTAGACAATTACCTGTTAATGCTCTCATCTGCCAAGAGTCCACAGTAAACAGTCCTCATCTGGGCCTGATTATGCATACAAACACTCACACCTAAGCACTCTTAAAGTATTACTCTACAAGAGAAACAACCTACACTGTCTTTCACATACTTCTTCATGGTACATTTTGATCATCGTCATTTACAAAAACTCTGAAGACACAGATAGAGATATCCATTTCATGGAGGTCGTCCAATCTTTGCGTTAATGATGTCAGTATGAAATTCTATAGCCATAAACATTAACAAGCGGCCCTCTCTTGGTGGGCCAATGATGCCTCAATAGCTTCTCTGAAGTTAACAGTAAATGTTAACATGTAAAGTACAGAGGATGGGAAGATATCTCAGAAATAAAACGTTGGACATGGGACTTATTTCTTTTGCTACTGCCACACTAAAAATGATGACCTGATGTCTGTAAAACATTTCTTCTCTTATTATTAACTTTACACAGAAGTCTTTGTTATGTCCGATGGCAATAAAGACAATACTGCTATTGTAAAAGACTGTTCATTTTTTATTATTATTATTGTTAGCTACTATTATTATTATTATTCAAAATCTCATGGACAGTACTAACATGATTATAATGTAACAATCCTCAATAATTCTGTTTAGCAACTGCCTAGCATTGGTCAGCGCCAGAAGTATCTTAAAGGGTTAGTTTACCAAAAAAATTTACCATAATTTACTCAACCTCAAGCCTTCCTAGGTGTATATGACTACTTTCAGCTAAACACAATCGGAGTAATATTAAAAATGATCCTGCCTCTTCCAAGCTTTATAATGAGAGTGAATGGTGCCATTTTTTTTTTTTGAAACCCAAAAAAGCACATCCATGATCATAAAAGTACTCCATACGGCTCCAGGTGAATAAAGGCTTTTTGAAACTAAGTGATTTTGTAAGAAAAATATCCATATTTCTAACTTTATAAACTATAATCCCTGGCTTCCGGTCACGGCCGTACGTGAGTCTATTTCAGGCTGAAGAGTGACTTCTAACCCGATGCAAGATGTACTGACGAACACGGAAATACAGAGGATAGAGCAAATCAAAACACTGGTCACAAATTAGAAGTCTAAAACGAGAACAATATTACCTATTTCAAGTTACATATTATGGCTTTAAATGTCAGAAAAATGAGAAATGTCAAAGGGGCTTGAGTTTGTTGCCCAGCCCTATTTGATTGAACCATGAGAAGAGCCTACTCTGACCTAAGTTTACGCTAGTCCTACATCCTACGTCAAACACCGGAACTCAACTCTCTCATAAACGGATATTACCTGAAGCTAGTGATTATAGTCTATAAAGTGATAAAAATTTATATTTTTCTCACAAAAACCCATCACTTCGCTTCAGAAGGCCTTTATTAACCACCTGGAGCCGTATGGATTACTTTTGGATGTGCTTTTTTTGGGCTTTAAAATCGTGAAAGTCATTCACTCCCATTATAAAGCTTGGAAAACCCAGGATATTTTTTTAAATATAACTCTGATTGTGTTTGACTGAAAGAAGAAAGTCATATACACCTAGGATTGGCATGAGGGTGAGTAAATTATGGGATAATTTTCATTTTTGGATGATTTATCCCTTTAACAACGTTTTCAACCTCTAAATCTCTCTTCTAACAGGTTTTGAAAGTATGTTTAAAACCTCCAAACTTCAATTAAAATTTCCCTTTAAACTGCCTAACAACCTTCACCCTGGTCTAAATAACCTTCAGAGTTCAAGACTTTCCCCCCTACATTTTTTAGACAAGACTATCAAACAGTTTGTTCGCCTTCTCTTGTTATTATTAAGCTTATATAAAAACAATAGATCTCTAAGGTACGTCCTAGTTAAATAAATGCATAGGTGCATCACTGGAACATACTGTATATTTGGAAGTTTTATCATAAGTGAAAGCAGGACATGAAAAAAGACATGATAGAAAAGAGATATGAACTCTCAAGAAAAGCATATTAAGAGTTTGGAAAGATCTGAGGAGACTAAATGATTGAGGGATGTAGTGAATAAAAGGAGTGAGATGATGTGTGGAGGTCTGAGGCAGGTTCTGAATCCTTTTCCCTGCGGATTTGAAGACGTCCTGTTTTACTTTTGCTTTCCTGCAGGAAGCTACTCCAGACTGTGTGCAAAGACCTCACACACATATACACACACCATTTCAATCACATGTGCAAATAAATACGAGCACTTAGAACCAGATGCACAGCACACTTCACAAATACATTTTTCTCACTGAATGAATCGGTGCTTTTTGTCACACTGTTTATTACATCTTAAGTGCTTCATCGCTCTGAACTTTCATTCTGTATTAAATGTTTGTCAGTATTTTCACACCTATACTACAAAGACTTCAGGCACTCTTTTGTGTGTCCAGGTCCAAAATGAGACACTTTTAGCAGACAGAAAGCTGCATGAATTATTAAGAGGAAAAATGAATGCATAATGAGTGTAAGAGAGATGAGGAGATGAGAAGTCAAACAGCTGCATGACGGGGTCGAAGTGTCATGGCTGCATTAACGTCTCTTGTTGTCCTGGAGACATGATGCGATAAGATCTCCCACGATTCATAGCCACCCACATGTAGTTTATGCCTTTTGTACTGTGGCCGCACCAAGAACGTACTCTGGTAGCTTGGCAACTGCAGATTATAGGGGTGTCAGGTAAAGACCGCCCCATCATACGAACACCTTTTCACCTGAATTATACCTGCACATTATTTGGTCCATTTACTTTGAGGATTTAAACATGTCAACTGTGAAAGCTGTCGTTTTCTCTTCATGCGTGTAAATGCATTTGTGTGCTAGTAACTATCCTTGTTAGAGCAGATATTAACTTATGATACTGCATAGCTGATAATATATTTGGATAATGAAGTTTATATCAGAAAATACCAAAATATCATATACTAAATATAAGATAATATGTTAATATCGTATAGTAAGTTTATGTTCATCAGAAAAGTTTTTGTTTATTTTAATGCGCAACATTGCTCTAGCAGAAATAGGGCCATGTTTGTATAACACAATTAACGTGCTGTGGAGTAAATTTCCACTGCCTTTACTCTGAATTGACAAATTAATAATAAAGACTCTCAACTTCCTTTAACATATCAGTGTTTGTACAATATATTATTTCACAATAAATAAGCACAATAATTTGATTTTGAATGTTTGTAGATTGCTTACAAATCATCAATACAATGGCATATACTGAAGAATGGACACACACACACTCACACACACTCGTGTATCTGTGTGTGTTCCTTTGATTATGTCCACCTGTCACAGTAGGAGCAGGAGAACATCCCTCCGTCTTAATCCCTCTTTCCGTTGCTCCATTTCACATCTCCGCATGCACTTTTTCCTCCCTGTTTATTTTTCTACTTCATGTAAGGCTTCAGTAGAACTCAATTTGATAGAACAATATTACACTGATGAAAATGAATATTAAATACCAAGAGATGACATTTGAAACAATGACTTTGTTTACATGCACAAACAAAAAATGATTATAAGTGTCATGTAAATGCATTAACCACATTTTCATGACCGGATTAAGCAATGTATTCATCAGAATATTGGGTTAAACACTTAATTCTTTTTACAACCATTAGAAAGAACATTGTGAGTCACCTGAGTTACATTTTACACTTGTGTTATTGTACTTGTGTATATGATAAAACACATTGTAATTAATGTCAAGAGCAATCATCTACAGTATGTCTTAGTTTAGTCAGTTTTACTTTTAACCAAAATGGACGTTAATGATATGGTCAAAGCATTGTGATTGATAATGAAATGAAATGAAAGCACTGGTGAGGTGATGAAGGGATGATCTGTGTAACTTTATGATCTCCAATTGATAATGGCAATGTGACAGTATTAGCAGAAGTTTATATCGCAGAAATAACATGTACTCACTATTTAAAAATGTTCTCACTAATATAGTTAACATCTGAGCATCTTGAACCCTGACTTGTTGAAAAGGCTTTTAAATCATGTTTAGTGTTTTCCACAGGTGTCTGTGAGGGTTTTGTTTAGGCGTAAGGGTTGGGTTAGTTGACATCACTAACCTGATGTGAAAACAACAGAGGTCTGTGAGATGTACTCATTAATATAGTGAAGCAAACCTGCATGTGTGTGTGTGTGCACACAGGTTTGGCTATACTTGTGAGGTCCAAATGTACCCACTAGTGAAATAATATGATGACTGACTAGTGAGGATACTTGTCCTCACTAGTTAAAAGGCTTGTAAATCAGCCAAAAAAAATTATTTAAATCTAGTGTTTTGCACATGTTTATATATAAGGTTTAGGATAGGGACTGGTACAGGCCATAGAAAATATCATTAACCTGATATAAACTCAATGGAGAAATGTCCACACTAATAGTAGTGAAACAAATGGGTAAACATAAAGCTCTTTCCTCAACCCGATTTCAGAGAGTGCAGGCAACAGGACTTTTTGTATTTCAAAGTAGGTCATTATTATACTTAAGCACGAATTACAAACTTATGCATACATTTATATCCTCTTTCTCCTTCTCCTCCCTCTTCCTTCCTTCCCTTTCTACACACACGCGCTATTCTTTTCCTCACTGAGCCTGTGACAAACGATGGATCTTGTTCACACCTGAAAGAGCATTTTTATTGCCATCTTAGAAATTTTTTGGCTCGTGTTGGGAGCTAACAAACCTGGTGAGTTTTTACAACTTAGAATAGTGTGTATATTTATTTAAGTAAATGTAAGAAAAACGTGTTCGTTCTCTTAGTGAAGAATATGTAATTTGTTCATTGTTTTGGTAGATATTTTATGAAAAAAAATCTTTGTTTAGCTTATTAACGATATTTACGGTAAAAACGAGTACTCCCAAAATGTCATGACAGGATATTTTTTAAGAGCAATTGCTTTGCTTTCCAGCTGAATTTTCTGAATCTTTCACTATTGTTTGAAGAAAAAAAGACTTATCAGAAACTGATATTCTAGAGACAGGCTAGTTATTTTATTATTAAAGAAATTGGTAATTGTTGTATAGAATATACACATATAGGTTATAGTGATGCTGACAGAGATGACTAATGAGACCAACTCACTATTTTCCACAACCATGTGTTGTATTTTAATAAAATGATTTTCTCATTTATACTTAACTTAAACCCTTAACTTAAACCCATTCCCATTAATAATTAAAACTTAACCCTAACTAACGAATATTTGCTTTAATAATTTTGCAATGGAGTTAACACATTTTAGTAGAATTACTTCACTGGTTAACGGTGAGTTGGGTTTTATTTGGGTGAATTTGTGTGTCGATGGCTTCGCCAATGAAATTTAAAAAGAAAGCCTCAATTATAATATACTTTAATAACATTTACCTTTAAAATTCCGACATTGGAGCTATGTATTTTAGCCCTAATATTACAGGCTAATAAAGATGCGTCTTTTTCTGCTTTTTAACACCATCTGAAATTGAATCATGCAAGTATAAAGTATGTATTTAATTTAATTTAAATTTAATCGGTGGTGTAGGATGTCATTGTATGCTCCTAAGATCTTAATTTCCGTCGTAGCCTTTGAACAAACCAGCACGTGAAAATAAAGAAAATAAATACATGAGTGCAAAATTGTGATTTTTTATTTTTTATTTTGATGAACTGTAGTTAACATGGACCATGTAGTCTACATGGAGGATATAAATGTGTTCTTAAGATAGATTTATGTTATGTGACACATTGTTTGGATAATTATAAGGAGGTCTGCGAATATCACGGCGGCATATGGACAATTAATCTAAAGCTGAATTTATAACACTTGTTGTGTTGAATAGTTTATTGTAGGCAAGTTGCCAAGACGCATTTAAAACCTGGCAGTCACTGACCTGTGAAAAACCAACTCATGTTTTAAAAACACCATAAAGATGCACGTGACAATTAGTCCACACCAACGCATTCGCACTGTATTGTGAACTGCATTGTTATTTATATTTTGTTAGTTTGGATGGTTAAAGTGGTATTAATAAATATGTTGTTATTAGAATTAGTAAATAGACATATGCAGCTAGGCGTATAACTAACTCTTTTCAAGTATTCCCGTAGGAGTGTACTGTGAATTATTAAATGCGTTTTTTCACCACCACGTTTTATTCTCGGTTATCATGTAGGCTATTTTGCCGTAGTCAGTTAATATAAAAAAGAGGGAATATCCACATATGTTGTGTAATGCCATGATTTACGTAATTACATAATTTACTTGCGAGCTAACTGTGCTCCACTTTTAACGTGGTACTAACATGATGGGTGTATATCACAGGAAATCAGTCATGCACAAACGTTTTGGTGCTGGAAGATGCAAGTTCTGTCATTTTTTTTTTTTCAGTTTTATTCAGATACAGGCCCTTAAATGCATAAACGCTCTTGCATAATGGAAATATATAACCCATATTGTGGGGCGATGTGATTCACCAAAACACATCCTAAATGAGTGATCAGTCGCATTATCCTTTACATTTGGGCTCATGACAAACACTTTCTTAATTAAAGTAGGCTAAGTTATATAAACTTACTGCTTATAATTTGATATGACTAGAACAATGAGTTAAAGAATGACTTGGGAATAACACACGAAATATACAAGAATGTAAAACAATCATAGAAGCCAAGAGTGCAATAGGCCTATAAGTCACATTATGACACTGAAGAAAAATCACTGGAGATAAATGAAATCGATCAACATTATGAACAAGGCTGGAACATAACTGGAATATTTATTGTAAATTGTGCAGGTTAGTCCAAAAGGAGGTGTCGCCTACATTGAAAGATATTGGTCGGTATATTAGTAATGATGATAGCAGCAATGAGCTACTAAGCTAATAGTAATAAGCTGATAATAATATTAGTAATAATAGGCCTAAAAGTTTGTCATATTGTGTGTAAATGGTATTTACAATTCCTTTTCATGAAACCACATTTTCTGTTTGAAGGCGAAGCATGGTTGAATTTTAAAAATGGTTTGACAGCGCGGTATAACAGTACGGTTCCTGCACCTGTTATATGAACTAATTATGTCTTCTAAAACTGTGTCGGTTTCCAGTTGTTGGTTCAATTGACGTGGTGAGAGACATAGTTCAGAATTTGGAGGCTATGAAGCAAAATAGACGAATCGCTCTAGAGGCAAATACGAATCAGGAAGCTTTATGCCCTACCGCATCAAACATGTGTGAATATGAGGGAGTGTGTGAGGGAAAGAGAAGGCGGGCTTATGAGAAACCAAACCACAGTTTGCCCTCCTTCTCCTCTGGTGTAGTTGAGGAGAAACTCTGAAGCGCAAGAGATTTCTAAAACCTTACGCTGACTTTAAGCTGCATACATACAAAAAGAAGGAAAAGAAATATATATATATATATATATATATATTTTTTTTTAAAACTCTTCACATGATTGTTGTCGGACATTTTCGACTGTCATCAACAGAAGACTAATTTGCATTGCTGAACTGTTTTTATTAGTCCACGGTTTTGTTTTGGTGTAGGTCTGCGTGCGCAATGATGGCCACCTACCCAGGCCCTGAGGATAACGGCATGATACTCATGGACACTACCTCGAGCTCAGCGGAGAAAGACCGAACAAAAGAGGAAACTCCTCCAGAGAAGGGACCGGACAAATCCGATCCGACCCAGAAACCACCGTACTCCTACGTGGCATTAATCGCGATGGCGATCCGCGAGAGCTCGGAAAAGCGTCTCACGCTGTCCGGTATCTACCAGTACATCATCAGCAAGTTTCCTTTCTACGAGAAGAACAAGAAAGGATGGCAGAACAGCATCCGGCACAACCTGTCTCTCAACGAGTGCTTCATCAAGGTGCCTCGGGAGGGTGGCGGTGAGCGAAAGGGCAACTACTGGACCCTGGACCCGGCATGCGAGGATATGTTCGAAAAGGGCAACTACCGGCGGAGAAGGCGCATGAAGAGACCGTTCAGGCCTCCACCAACCCATTTCCAGCCTGGCAAATCTCTTTTCGGCGGAGATGGGTACGGTTACCTCTCCCCACCCAAATACCTGCAGTCAGGGTTTATCAATAACTCGTGGTCTCCTGCGCCTATGCCATATACCTCCTGTCAGATGAGCAGTGGGACCGTGAGTCCCGTTAACGTGAAAGGCTTGACCGCTCCGTCCTCGTACAACCCATATTCGCGTGTGCAGAGCATAGGTCTCCCGGGCATGGTGAACTCTTACAACGGCATGAGCCACCATCATCACCACCATCACACGCACCCTCACGCGCTTCCTCACGCGCAGCAGCTGAGTCCAGCCACAGCTGCACCCCCTCCGGTGTCCACAGGCAATGGGACTGGGCTGCAGTTCGCTTGCTCGCGCCAGCCCGCAGAACTATCCATGATGCACTGCTCGTACTGGGATCACGAGAGCAAACACTCCGCACTACACGCGCGAATTGATATATAGCTCGGGTGTCACAAGACCGACAACAGACCAACATACTCGCTAAAAGACAGTAAAAACAAGGTCCAGCGATCTCAAAAAAACACAAAAAGTCATTTCATAAATTTTGCGTGGTCTAGGGACTTGACTAAGAAGGAAAAACTTTTACTGGAGCCTCAAATTATTGGAAGCACGGCCATTCACGGCGAGCGCGTGGTGTAGGGACTAAAGATTTCACATTTTTCTAGCAGGCAGGAGACTCATGCATTTGTGTTCTGAATGTGTATAAACTGTTCAATCATATAAGAAGATGGCCATCAAGGTATCATCGTCATGGAATTACAAATCATGTTTACCTGAATCCGTTCACAACATTCTGTCAATGACTTTGGAGTGAAGTATTGGGTTCTGAACCCTTTTTTTCCCAATTAATATTTTTTTATTCTCTTTGATTTTGAATGTTTAAGGATACAGAGGAGCTCTGGACAGGTAGATAAACCTAAGCTCTGTGGAGACACAAACAAAACCTGTACACCTGTGTTTTGGCCTCTCGTTTCCGTGATTAAGGGTCTCATAGGGGTCAGATTACGTGACTGCCAGTTTGGACTGTTTTGTATGTACTTTGTAAAAAAAAAAAAAAAAACATTAAATATTTTAATGTCTATGACACATTGGGGCCATGTTAACTAGCACTTTTCAATCTTTTTTAAATAGATCTACTTTTTATTCTTTAATAAACTCTTTGTCAACATGACACTGATTTTGGATTTTATAATTTATACAGGCTACATAATTCTGCGATTATTATTATTATTATTAATGTACAGCCTGACGAGATCATCTATTTGTATCGGAGTGCTTCAGCTGTTTAGCCAACTACATTTCTGACCATCCACTAATATTGTAACGTGTGTAGTAGCCTTCGTGAGTTTAATAGTTATGTGAGATAAATTACTGCATGAAAAGAATGACCAAATAGGACTACGTCGGGAGGAAACCCCTCTAAAATTACTAAAAATTACTCGTCGTAAGTTTTTCGTAAGCCATTCGTGGTGAAAATTGTCAACTTTATGCGAGCGTATACTAAGCAACATTGGGCCTGTATGGGGAAACAATACGTAAACTGTTAAGACAAATTATTTAGGCCTAGCGGAATGTTTAAATATTTAGCTCTGTCAAATCAAGGTATTAAAAACTATTCTCCAGATTTGGTGTTTTTAACATGTATTTGTACAACTTTTTATAGGCTATATTAATAGTTTCGCCTTTTGTCGCCTTTTGTCGTTTTATTCAATCTTTAAAACTCGTTTTAAGTTCGCGATTGCTTTAAAATACATTGCATGAGTATCTCTTTGCATTTCTTAATTATGAATCTGAAAAACTTGTCAAAATGCGAAACTGATTTATTTTTACATGAGTTCCATAGTACAATTAAATAAAATGCATGTTTTTGCACTATTTCATTTTACATTGCATAAAGAAAAGTCCAAGCAAACATTAAAATATCCTCTTCTGATAACTGTCCTTAATAACACAAACACGCTTTTTTAAATAATAGCTAATTCTAAATAGTTAGATAGTTATAGTTATTAGTTAATCTACTTTGGAATATTTAGCAGCGCAGCCTAACGAAACTTAAGAAAATATATTTTACTACAATGTTTGTTAAAGATGTATATTGGTGAAAGCTATTATACACCAACTTTCTCCGTTTGCCTGCCATGAGGCTGAGCCTCGGGAATGTGAATGTATCTTATCAATGGAGAGCTTCAGTGTTTCTAGAAAACATATTTTGTCGTTTAAAGTTACCGTTTTAAATAAAATAGATTATATTTTTCATATTGGATTCGTTTAATGATAAAGACAGTTATTTGAGTTTGGAGAGTTGAGTTTTTACGACTGCACGAATATTTGAACATTTACATTAATAAAACACAGAAGACCTATTGGATAAAAGCGTCTGCCAAATGATTAAATGTAAATGTAAAAAATTTTTTGACAAAAATAGCAGCAACAACAATAATAGCCTTTAATAATAATAATAATAATAATAATGACTGAAGAAAACGTTGGTTGGTTGAAAAAGTTGGTTTTCATTGTTTGAATGTATCGGCCTATTGTTTATTTTTATTCATTTTTAAACATTAGAGATTTAATCTTAAATATTTTGTTAGATGTTTGGATGATCGTCTTCCATATTTATTAATGACTGTTTATATTTTCCACACCCATCCGCCAGTCACTATAAGGCCCTTTTCAGGTGCCAGGTGCGCCTCACATAATGCGCCCGCATGCAGGATGCTCAGGGCCAGTGGGAGTTAAAGGTGGGCCCCCTTGTAGCTTGTGTGTCCCAAAAAAGCGCATCGGGGAATGTTGTCACAAAAGAACTTTTCTCCTCCTTAAAAATGGGGTTGTTCACAGGTGTATTGTTCACCCGTTAAGGCAGTTCATCTACAGGACACAGGTAGGCCTATATAATACATTCACGAAAAATGTTTTTCATTTAATGTAGTTTTGTTAGTTCATCTTTTTTCTTTGGCTATGATCTACTTTAGCCTTACCTATATCTGCAATAATTTAGACACCAATTATTATCCAGTTATATTCTAATACAACAATAATATTATACAATAGTCCTAATAATAATAATAATAATAATAATAATAGAGAGTCTTCTTAAAAGCCTGTCTAATGAAGTGCTGAATTGTTGATCACTTTTCATTTTATCTTTATTGGGGCTTATACTTTTTGCTTAATGTTATAAATAGGCCTGTTAATAAAAAATGTTTAAGTTATTATATTATTTTAAACATTCATCCAAATGTTTAAGATAAATAGGTTCGTGTGATTATTTCGCGTAGACTATAGCCTACTTTTACACAATCGCTGCTCGTTTAATCTGAGCCGCGTTTCCCAAAAAGCATCGTAACAAAAGTAGTAGCCTTCTACGTAATAATCGTCGTTGATCTACTATATTGCTGTAGAGTAGCCTAATCCTAGACTGCGGAAGTGGCTCGTGAGAAGATGGACACGTGCAGCCACCTGCAGGACAACTGCACGATTACATTTAAACCTAACACAGGACTCTATTAGAATTTATGACATGATTAGAAAATATTTATTATTCTATTTACATTTATTTAAATTAATAATAAAAATAATTCAGTAAAAAAAAAAATAGGCTATACGATTGATAAATCAATAGGCTATGAAATTAAGTAGCCCACACAATTTAGGCAACATTAGTAACATGAGTTCATTGAACGTAGTTACCACAATTTGAAATTATGTTGCAGTACACGAAATTCAGAGTAGGGGGAAATGTTCCAAATGGCTCTGCAGTCAAACCTGTCAATGAACCTCGTCAAAGCAGGGCTAGGCTTAATTGTGCAGGCTAATCGTTCCTCAAAAAAAAAAAAAACATTAACAAAATTGTAGCCTAGTTTATAAAATTAGTTGATAATATAAGATTTATAATAAAAAATACAAACATTTTCAAACATTTCCCATCAAGTGGCAAATATACCGTTACGGGAAGAAAAAAAACCCGTGATTGACATTTCCGGACTTCATGACAGTTAGGGACCATTTAGAATTTACAGCCAACACATATTGGTCTAAAAAATACAGGCTAGGCTCCATTCCCTACGAGTTTCAGTTGTCTTCTTTGTTTATAGCAACTTGTCTCAAACGTGTAGGCCTAAATTATTTAGGCTACGTATTAATTCATTTAGCCTATAGGCCTAGACCTATTCAAGATTACATTAGGTTAAATAAATAAATAGGTGAAGATGTGTAATAATGTGTAGGTGAAATTGTGTTAGATTATGAGATTAATGAGGCTGCCCTTTTTCCGTGTCCTTTTTCGCAGAATGAGCGGAGATAAGCGGGCTTTTCTGTGGGGGGGTTTCACTTGCTCGGGGGGTTGTGGGATTTAATCACCCTTTACAGCTCAGTGGTGCGGAGCGAGCGGTAACGTCATCGAAAAGCTCAGAAATACTTATCTTTATGCTAAATTGGCGATAAACGCAGGACTGTAAGGTAGTCAAGCGCTGTGAGATGCAGGCAGTGATGTCTGTCCTTCTGTCGTAAGCGTTTTCATATTACTATACGTTGAATTAAAGATTTCAAATACAGTCTGGAGGCTTTCATTGTGGATAAACTGGATGGGTTGACAATAGTGTAATAGGCCTACGAGTTCTCGCGCCCACAGTTTTGCTAATATATGATGGTCCTCAGGTTTCCGCTGGCCGACCTGGCCTCTGGTGTCACAACACAGGTTGTCGGTTTCCCAGTACTCGGGCACACAATTGAATTCCCAAGATTCTTGGGAGAGGTTTAAACTGGACAGAAGTGGTTTTCACGAGCTCCCTTGCGCACCTCACCCCGCGCGCGCCTATTGACAAAAGAGAGAGGTCAGCTGTGTTTGCTATACACAGGAAAAAAGCCAAAGATTTGATTTGCACAAAATCCGGCAATTGTTGCGAAGCACATAATTTTTGTCTGAATCCAAAATAATTTGGTCAGTGGAGCTGAGTGATTTCATTTTATCATTTTCCTCCTTTTACATTTGGACATGAGTGAAGATTCACCCTACGTGATGTTTTCTGTTATTGGCTTTGATGAACAATAGATGATACTAAATAAGCATCTCTATGCCAGAATTATTATTGGGGTGTATTATGATATACCACAGTCGTTTATAAACAGGAAATGTACACAAAAGTTTGAATGGGCGACCTCTTCACCCCAGAAAAGACATGCAGATGTCCATAAATGAGGTTCAAAAATGGTCAGCTAAAAATAAGTGATGCATCATTTTCCTTTAGATAATAAAGAAAGCAAGAGATTTTTGCTAAATCAGGCTGGGACCTCAGAATGATCACGGGTTTCCAAGGTCACTCAGATGATATCATGCAATTGATATTTAACAGCATGTTAATGCAAGACTTTTTTCAGAAAAACTGAATAAAATTAATATAAACAATGACGTCTTTAAAAATCTCTCTTTTAGAGGAGTTAATACAGAGAGTTTGAAGATAATCAAAGGTCTGCTGATCACAGGGCTGGTGTCTTTTGTCTTTTAACTACATTTAACGAAATAATTCAAATATGATAACTGACACAAATTAACAATTATTTTTAGATAGCAGATTGTTTATCCATAGACAACGGTAAAATGAAATACCAGAAGGATCCCATTAACAGCAAATTTAAATAATTTAAATCAGCAAAACATCCCTCACATTTGACTTTTACATACTGAGTGGTTCAAATCTTGCAGCGGACAACAAAACAAATTCCCTGACCAAAGCCACAAAAAATTCCATATGAATCAGCTGAAGGCAAAGGCTATTGAAGGTTAATTGTGAAGATGTCATGCTCATTATTTCAGCTTCTACCTTACCCTTCTCTTTTCACTTTTAAATAAAGCAGTGAAAGTTTCAACAGCCTCCAGATTGTCCTACCCACCTATAGTTTAGCACCTCAGCACTGCCCTTTCTGAGACTGAGATCTTAATGTTTTGCTTCTAAATCTAATTTAGAAGCAAAAAATGCCCTTTCAAGCAATTACATACCTCTTGGCCCAGGTTCACAATTAAAAAATGATTATATTATGATATCCATAATTATACGCCTAGGCATGGGGGCTCCTTTCAAGTGTCATCTGTGTCTAGTTACAGCTGATGAGATCAGGAGTTAGGCTGGTTTGGATCCCGTTAACAGAATGCTTAATGGAATAAGAATGGAATGGGTGAATAATAGAAGCATGCTGTTCGCGGCTTCGCTCCTTTAATGTGAACCAGTGTGTGGCACATTTCAGCCTAAAACTTTCAGACATTAACAACATATAATAATAATACTACATATGATCATTCACTAAATAAATACCAAACACCTTCCTTCATGTGTACAAGCACAAACACACATACATGTATAGAGTCATCTGTGTGGATGACCAAAAGCGAATTTGTGCTTTGAAACCTGATCTTCTATAACAGTCCTATTCCTGCCTCTGCTCACCACAGGAACGATTGGAGAATGTTCTGGGAATGTTGGGAAATGCTTATCAGGAAAATTCAGATCTGATCAGTTCTGAAACATGACAGACAGTAACTATATCAGGCAGTCCGTATAGGATTTAAAAGACTTCAGCACCAGAAACACCATGATAAGCAGTAAAGATCTATTAATGCTAGCTATAAAGACCTCAGGTGAAACACACAATGAAAAAGTCTGTCCAAGACATCTAATGCAGGGACACTTCAAGATGATGGCAGAAATTGGGAAAATGTTGATCTCTGTAAATTGTTTAAGAATGAAAGGATTATTTTTGAATAATGGAAACTACACTGTAGAAAATATTTCCATGATTTGTAATCACAACATTTTTTCTTTTATCTTAGATAATTAATGTGGTTAGGATAACATAATATTTTGAGTTTTTTTTTATTAAACCAATCACCTTCATTGTATTATTTTATTGTATTTTTAATTTGAATGACCTCAAAATTTTAAGGCAACCAAGTAACTTACTTTTTTAAGTTAAACCAACAATTCTTTTGTACAGTGTATATAAAGTTATTTCATTCTGATAATTGTACATTCATCCAAACACAAAATAATTTTTCACAAAAAAATGTTCAGAACTACACTTCATAATGCCCAATGCTTTAAATATGCCATCTCAATTTAATGGGGGTAAGAGTTCTTCTCTCCAGTACTGGCAATAGCCAGATTCAGTACCAAGAAGGAAATGCTGTGAGATATGCCATCCGCCAAAGATTCATTCATTCAGATTTATTCATTTTGTCAAACGCTGCATTATTCACATTAAGAGCTGACTGAAGCTTCCATTTTATGCCACTTTTATATCCCACAGAAGAAAGAAAGTCATGCAGGATTAGAACAATGTATGGTTAAACAAATGACATTTTATTAGCCCACAATGACGCAGATGCTAACTTGCAATATCCGCCATCACCACTAGATGTCTGCAAATACTACTGAACTACACACTGGACCTCAAGCGTAACAGGTCCTTTATAAGGAACTAAATAAGGAAGGAAAACATGCATGGATTTTTTTTTTAAAACCCTCTTGTTAAAAGACCCAAGTGGAACTTAAGTGTAATTTCCCTCATAAATCCCCGGATCATTCAATTTGATTTTTTATGTATGTATGTATTTATTTTATTATTATTATTTTTTTACAAAGTAGACTATTGGCTATAAGTTATGAGTTAAATATGACCTATTAAATAACAATGAAAAACAAAACCCTTAAAATCGTCGTGCTTAAACAAAACACGAGTGTTGTTAAGAAAAACAATTAGACCAAGCCAGTACATGCATGCATAGCGTTTACGTCCAGTACACCCTCCTCATCCCAGTGGAATGCGTCAGTTGAGTGAGTGAGAGATATGCGTGCAGTTCGCCAGGCCTAGTCTGCGTAGAGATATTTACACGACATTAAAAACATTCGCGACTGCGTAAGTTGTTGTCATCGCATTACATTATGTCTATTTCCGGGTGAAATCACGGCTCAGAAGTTCGGGTGACTGTGAACTGTTGACAAAATAGCGGTTACGTGTGGAAAGGGAGGGAGTGCAAAGCAAACAGGGAAAAAAATCGAGCGATCGCTTGTTTCACTCAGCCTGCTGAAAGAAGCAGGAAGCGGACTTGAGCTGTTCACCTGTCGAATGAAAGACTGCATTGGACATTTGAAGGAGAAGAACGCTCTGCTTTTGACTTTTTACTGTGATTGAAACCTGCCCGGTGTTTTGGAGTTCAACCCGAGACACGTACTGTTAACTTTGAACATTTAGTTTTCGTGAATCCTACGGAGCTGGCGTCGGACATTCCATTCCAGTGGAATAATCTGTTCTAAAGGTGAGCATTTTTTTCCGTGAAATGTTTTGCTTTCGGTGATGTCTGTTTTGCTTTGAGTGGCGTAGATTTTTGTTACATTGCCTTTATCTTGGCCGAAGCCTTCTGATCCCAGGCGCTGCCCGCATCAATGTTATTTGCTTGTGAATCATGTGTCTTTGAATAAATAATGGTACGCTTAGACTGCACAAATGACACGACACGTTCGTGGAGAAGTGCTTTAGTGCTCCAAACAGGTTCATTTATCGTTTTCTTCATTTGACATAAAAACATAGAATAACGTTTCTGTCGTTTCACTTACTTGTAAATCCATTCTTCACATTTGGAGTATCAAACTGAGGTGCTTGACTTTCAGTAGGCTACCATTCAGTTGTAGATATGGAACAGTTGACATATATTTGGTTAATATTGAATCCTTTCACTTGCTTTATTAAACTTGGCTCTTGTAGTGTTAAAGTTAGGAATCACAATTTTATCATTAAACAGTCGTAAAAGATGCATTACAGCCACTCGTTAAAATGTTGGACGGCTTGGATGACACTCGATCATAAGTTTACCGGACCGCTCATTAAACGGAGGTTTATCGGACAAGGGAGGCACAACATTGGCTGTTTGTGTTTTAGACGGATGCGATGGCATAATACTGGACTAAACTGTGAGTCAAACCCCATACAGACATGAGTAACGAAGGCTCAACACGCTTAGCCTCAGGACACGCCCACAGGCCATTCACCAACCCTGATGTAAATTGTACATAAAACTGAAAAGAACTTTCTGGATCTAGTAATGCGTTCCAGACTATTTAGAACCTGGAATTCTCCCGCTTGAAAGTCAGCACTGGAGAGGCTCTTCAGGTTGGACGTTCAACTTGGACAAACAAGGCAGATCAGTCAACAACGCATTCAGTTTGACGTCATCCACAAGGTTGTGGCGATTAAATCAACATTCCATTAGTTATTTCCCATTAGAGAAGAGAAAATTCTGATATCTGTGTTGTCTGGAATGCAACCTTAAGGTCAGAAGTGGGTTGAAACTTAAACCCAAATATTCTAATGTCCGACTTCACTTGGAACACAGCCAGAGTTTTTACAGTTTTTAATCACCGATTTGGTCTTTCAATCAAAATAATTATCAAAAGCCAAATTTCCTGACATATTCTTTAATTTTAGTAATTTTTCCTTTAAATGACATCTAATTGAAGTAATAAATATTGGGTAAGTAGCTAAGTATGACTTTTCACGTGTGCACTAGCGTAGGTATACTGGTGCACACGGTGTACATTTCATCATCAGGAGGGTACTCACACAGTAGGATTTTTCTAACCATGTGTGCACAATAAACATAATATGTGCTTAGAAGAGTAGATGCAAGCTTTTGAACTGGTTTTGTCTGAGTGGAAAAGCGGCATTCTCGTTGCTTAACCATTCCATTCCGTGTCAATCCGGCCCAGCTGGTACAGATATGGTTTCATTAACGTTGCTGATCGCAAAGCTCATTGGAATGTTATACACATTTGCTGTGTCCAAAATCAAATACGTCCCTACTGTGTAGTATGTGAAAACAGTAGGCCTACACCAGTAGTGAAAAGAAAATAGTAGGTGAAAAGTACCCAGATAAACTACTAGTACTGCCGAGATTCTGAAGTGTGCATTCAATGGACACTTTACTATCCCATGAGGGCATGGGAGAGGATTTATGAATTCCAGTGAAGCGACGCAACTGACGCTAGTAGGTCACATGACAGTAACAACACGGTGGATGTAATAGTCTGAATTTCATTCATACTACCCATATGTAATAAAATAAAATCAATTAAATGACCAAAAAATTATCATAAATATGCAGCTGAATGTTATGTGTTTGATGTTTTCACATGAGCCATAAGCCATTAGCTATGTTTCCATCCACCTATTTTTATGCACATTTTTGGGATATCGCATAAAAACACAATGGATGTAAAAATACGTAATTTATAAAAATGTGCATAACTTTTTAGTGCAACTTGTGTGCTCGATTGTCTCAGATAATTATTTTTTATCTGCTAAGACATACGCATAAACTGCAATGGAAACACATTTACCTAATAAATCCCATAAAGCGCAACAAAAACCTCAGGTGATTTTGCCTCAACAGATTAGCAACTGGACTAACCAGTGGACCAATCGCATCACACAGCATCTCAAATGTTGGTTTGGTCGTTCGGAAATACCTGAGCCAAAGAACATCATCAAAATGATTTGGTTTAATTCCCTCCCAGAAGCATCTCACACGATTGCATCCCCAAACACCAGCATCCGGCATTTATTGTGTTTTGTCTGCGTGCTCTGAGGCACCAGTCATTTATGATGGAGGAAAAAGAGCCAGAGTGGCTTCCCTGATTACAGCAACTTCCATTTTTATTACAAATATTTTCCCTGGAAGTCACAATTTTGTTCTCCTGAACGTATGAAAGGTCATCTTCAGTCAGATAGTATATAAGTGTGTGTAGATGCATGTGTTTTTTGTGAGTTGAGCTTCTTGGCCCTCACCCAAATACATGTGACCGGAGCTTCAGAGAGACTTCGGTGGCAGACTGTGATGTCATCAGTCAGGGGACACAAACACTTTGGGATGCCCACACACACTCGCTCATAGTCAGAAGAGAGGTCACTGTGGTGACAGGGGCCATGAATGGGCTGATTCTCTCAGTCATGTGAGAGCACAGTGTGTGTGTTTGTTTTAGAGGCGCAGGAAAACATTTTTCCTTAGAAATGGGGACAAACACTCACATACACACCCCCAGGGCTGACTGTATGGTTTAAAGAGCAGATTATGAATCAGAGTGCCAGTTAACATTGAGAATTAAGAATCATTAATGTTGTAATGTTTTAGAAATAATAATATTGCATTTTTACGTAAACAAAATTGACTCTATTTACATGTACATAGTACGTTTATAGTGAGATCTTATTGTGCATGTTATTGTAAAGAAATCTTTCATCAAAATGTAATAACTTGCTCTGCCTTTGAATCAAGTTACCTAGGCTGTTGGATAATGGTAGTTTTTTAGTCATTGAAGATAATGCAGCCTTTCTAAAATCTTGCCAATAGTTAGTAATTCAAATCTGATTAACTATAATGTAATACTGGAAGTGACACAACAACACCTAGTCTATGTGTCTATGTACAATAATAGAAATAAAAACAAGTTGATGAAGATAACTAAGTGAATCCTTTCAGCCCAATAACCATAAAAGTGTAACTAGCTAATCTAAAACTCTAGATCACAGAAAGTGAACTACTGCCATGACATGCATTTCATTTTATTTCATAGTACGTTAACACATAAATACTAAAAAAATATTATGTAACAAACATGTGCATTTATTGTGAAACATGTTCTCTTTTGTCACAAGAAGTGGACTTAAACGATACGTAGGCAAGGTTCACTTTCCTTAAAGATTACGTAATTGTCAAAAATGCAATAGGGTCAGTCTGTCATCATTTTTCCATTTTGATAATTTCCTTTCTGGTGAAAGACATGCATAAATGAAAAAGAAAGCCAACATTTTAAATGTCATGGATGAATATTTACTGAGTAATCCAATATTTTGTGCTAGAGGGGGTGAAAATGACTTTAGAAATCTGTTGACTTTAGCAATATTTGTTGTATTATATGGCAATGGTGATGGTTCAAAAATGGGAAAAAGAATGTGAATCTTTAAAACTTCTAGACTTACAAGCAAGCAAACTTGGGGAAAATAATATTTATGGCATTCAGACAGGAATGTTTTATGCAGTTGTTTTTAAGAGGGACACAAGATACATTTCTTAACAGCTTTTTCCCATTTTTAAACTGTCACCATTGGTTACAGTTACTGAATAACTTTTGTAACTTTTAATTGTACCACTGTCAGACTTGCTGTTAGATGCTATTTTTATTACCTACTGTTTACTTGTCTTTTTTTTATAAATTTAAAGTTTCAATGAAAGCCTCCTTGTGCTGTGTGCAAGCTATTGCAACAAAATTACCAAAATTATCAAAAAATTATAATGATAATAAAAATATCTGTGTGGCAGTTTTCCCTATGGTATCAAAAAATGGCATCGCATATCAATATTTTCAAGGTATCATATCGAAAACAGATATTCCAGGATCGTCACAACCCTAGTTACTGTTGGTTGAATTAAGATGTCCTCAGTATTCATAAATCCTTCATAGAAGTATGTGTCACTGATGTTTCAGGAGGGAAGGTCTTCACAATCGATTGCAAATATATTCCGCAGGACAGAAGAGTCCACTAGGTGGCAATTTGCACTGTACTGTGCACAGTGAGCAGTTGTCGAAGAAGAGTGTGGAAAGAGCGATTCAAAAACACGCTTGAAACCAGGAGGGAAAAGGCAACAATGGACGGCGAACTTGACAAGTGTTTGTGCGAAGATTAGAAAGGACCCACATTTGTACAATTCATGTTTGAAAGAGTACAAAGATGTGTTTAGGGTGGCAAATTCATGGAGGAAGATGAGTAAGAATATATATTCTGAACTATGTTCCAATGGTACATGCATTATTTTCCTTCTCCAAGCCTGTCCAGCAAATGTCGCGTTGATGACACGACTTAGTGCTGCGCTCCGATGTCTGGTAGAGTATAAAAAAAAATTGTACTGTGTCCTGTGTACTGTGTACATGTGTCGAACTTGGTCATCCGCGCGCATCTGCAGTTGAGTATGTTTTGAAAGATGTGTGGACACGAGTGCATGGGTTTTCCATCCAGGGGCGGAAAGTGAAATATACCTGGGCCTTAAGAATCATTTATTCAGTGTGGCTACCAGGTATAGCTTAACATGGATTGTAGTGACCTGATGTTTTTTTTTTTTTTTTTTTTAATTCTACCGTGCTACCTTTTTGTTAGATTGCAGTGATTGACATGGTAATGGAAATAGATATGTAATGTATTTGGTCTTGGCAGAATGGATCTGCTACGCTGCTGCCTTGATTATTGCTGCTGCTGCTGCTGCTGCTACAGAGCAAGTACAGAGACTTTCTACTGCTAATACATTCACAGACATTGCTGTTACCATGTAAGACATGCTGCTGCTGCACATATAACATGCATGAAATAAACCCTGTATCAGATCTATACAGGTGGAGCTGGGGAAGGTGAAGGGTTTTTGAAAGCGCGCTTCAGACTACTAACAGCAAACAGTGCCAAGTATTTGAATGATTGAGCAGTAAGCTCATTGGTTGCTGTAGTATCAACGGCCAATCAGCTGTGCTATGTGGATAAAGATGTAATCACTACCATATGAATTAAGGATCAGCCAGCACCATCTAGAGTTTCATGCCAGAACAAGGGCACAATTTTTACATGTCTAAACAGGTTTTCTACTTGAGTGATAAAAGTGTCAGAAAGAGTTTGAAAAAAAAAAAGAATCATGGTTCCTGATCTGCACCAGTGTGTTTGTGACCATAATTTGATCAGTTAGTGTCAGGACAGTCAGTACAAATCATCTGTGCTCATTTCCTGTGGAAATGAACTGAGATGTATGATTGAGAGTTTTAATTGAGTCACACAACGCCTTCACACCACGCTTTCGGACTCACATTTCCACAGTTGTCTCTTCTCTTTCATGCACTTATGTAATAGCTGAATTGCATTCTCATCTACAGACCTGGTTTCCATGCATCTGCATACTCGAACACCTGTACGCACACCTGCGCATTTGTGAGAGCTGCTACAGTGAACAGAGCACTAAGCGTGCCCGCACTTGTATGCAGAGAATTGTAGGATTCCGAGTCAGGACATGTCAAAGAATTCAGTACCAAGGAACAGGAAAGGAGGGAGTGAAACATACCAAGAGAAATAGATGGAAGAGAGGAAAGGAGGAATAGTATATTAGAGCAAATCGTATTAATTCATAAATTTGATTAAAATATGCTGAATTTCTGAATATACATGGATATGTGTTCATATTTAGTCTGAAATGCTTTGGGAAGTGATTACAATCGTGTGTTAAGGTGCTTTTGTAAGTGCCTATTTTGCGTGTTTGGAGGATCAAGAGGCTGATCTTTGTAGCTTGACCGAGTGAGACATTTGAAAGTGTGCCAGTATTTCACATAAGCTTTCACACACAGATATTCTTTGCTAGCTATTTAAAGCTCTCTTCTGGTCAAAACCTATTTTTAAGCAATACAGGTATTATTTACTTATTTGTTTGATTAAATACATATTTACATATTTATTTGTTTGTTTCAACATAAGCTTACATAACATTAAAATATCCATTTAAATCAAGCTCATAACAAACCAAAAACCAACTCCTTTTTAAATGGCTTGATGTTAGGGATGCCCAGTTTTCTTTTCTTTTTTTGCTTTAGTTTTTTGTGCACCCGATCTGATCTGAGTCAATGAGTATTGAGTATCTGCCGATATCAAGTTCAAATTCGATAATTTTATTTTCCTAGTGTTTGAGGCACACTTCAAGTACATTTAAAGTTATAAAAATCAATCCATTGTATACAGGGACATACAGTTTCTCAGGGGCTCAAATGTAAAAAGGGGCATCAATCACAATGGAATATTGTGGAATATAATTACAGGCCTATATCATACACACAGGTTTGTTTTGCTATCTTAGTGAGGACATTGCATAGACTTCCATTGATTTTATACCAGGTCATTGATATTTTCTGTCATCTAACCCGATCCTTACTCCTAAACCTAGTCATCATAGAAACATGTGACCGTCATTAGATTTAAATAAAACATCTTTTGGTTGATTTATAAGCCTTTTTAGCTAGTGAGGACCAGTCAAATGTCCTCACTAGTGGGTTGTGAAAGGATTTCACAATATAAGTGAGGACATTTGGTCCTTACAAGTATAGTCAAAACAAGTACATACACACACACACACACACACACACACACACACACACACACACACACACACACACACACATATATATTCTGTATAAAGACATCAGTAGGTGTAAACATATGTTACAATTGTAAATAGACTGTGGTCACAATTATAAATGTGGGACATCTGATATAAACTTCTTGTATTTTACATGTACACTAAGCCGAATAATTGCAAGAAAAAGAGGGGAAAAAATTGGATTTAAGGTTAGAAAGCATGAAGCTTGCGGTGTCAGAATGCCAGTCTGTCAATCTGACGGCAGATATCAGTAAATAGTAAATAAATTACTTGAGTGATTCTATATAAAAGTGCTCATCAAATATGCGTATGTATGTGTAACTTGGGCTGCGTTCCACTCCAAATTTTTATGCCCTTCACTTGCTAACTTCCCTCCGTCTCAAGTGCCCACTACTGGCGGAACTCGTGCATAAGGTTTAAATAAAACGTACTTAGCCCTTGATCCCTCAAAGTCGAGGGGACAAGGGTCTGTCCCTCATCCAATTAACAAAGTGGAACACGCTTAAAAATGGCGGTGGAGAAGTGCTTGGGGAAGTTCGCGAGTGCGTGTCTAAAATGAACGCAGCCTCGCTAGAACAGATCTCGCTTGTCTCAAACTCACATTTGATCTTTTTTTCCTTTTAATGACAGTTGCCAAACCCCCTTGAAGGTGCACACCGCCACCTACTGCACGACACTTGCGTGACAGCTGATGTAAAATAAAGGATCAGGCTTAGATAGCCAATACCGATCAGTTATAAAAATGCCTAAAAGTCCCTCATACCGGTCAATTTGATGTCCAAGTCCAATGTCAAATTTGAGTCGTCATGCAAAACCCAATAAAAAAGACGTGACACATAGTCGCACAAACAGATTTCTCGAGAGCCTTAAACTGAGAGACCGCACTGCAGTCAATAGAAGTGGTGTGACAGCTGCTTTCTCATTCACACTGTATCTTTCTGTTTCTCGTGTGTGTGTGTGTGTGTGTGTGTGTGTGTGTGTGTGTGTGTGTGCTATAAATTGTTAGTTGGTTTTTTTAAGTCTATGCTTTCCATCTGTCAGCTCTTGCATAACTTTCTCATGTAGACACATATCACAACTTTATTCAGACATGCACATACAGTTAGTCGAACAGGAAGAGAGTGAGAGAGACACTTGTGTGCTCCACCCACAGCTAAAATGGGACCTTTGTTCAGTCAGGCCTCTGTAGGTAACTGATTAACGTCTTTTTTAGTATGTGCTTGTGTGTTTATTGACATTTTGCCACCGTGGCATAGCATTGAAAGGGCATCTACACAATGGACTCTATATTTAGAGGTTAAAGGAATAGTTAACCCAAAAATAACCCAAAAATTTACTTTAAGTAAATTACTTTCACCATGCTATCAAAATTCACAAAACTTTTTTTTTAACAGGATGTTGCACTGTTTATTATAAATTATTTATCTGTGCACATCATAATTATATGTATGTATGTATATGTATAATTTTTTTTAATTCATGTGCACCCATAATTCGTGTAATGACAATTGCCACTGCATCAGTCACCCTTGATCCTTTGGATTATGCACAGATAAGCAGCCAGTTTAAGGCAATGTGAACCAGGAGGAAGATTTGAGTTCAGGCAGATACAGAGTGTCGATTGAGTTTAGGTCTGTTTAATTTTTATGTTTTGTTGTTCATATTTGCTTGTTCAGGCACAAAAGGTTGTGTTTTAGTGGCCACCACTGTCTCTGTGGGGGAAAAAAGCATTGTTCCAAACTCAAATGACTTCCTTTCTTCCATAGTAAATTGAGGATTAGGCCTGATAAGCTCAAAGTGTTTCATAAAAGAGGTCAATAAGATTTTTACACTATATCCCAAGCCTTCTGAAGCCATACAGTAGCTTATATAAGAAACCGAAATGAAATTTAAGACTGAAAATCTTTAAATTGATCCTTATCTTCTGCAATAAGCATTAGAGCCGAGACACCCATTTGGGTGAACACACATTGGAGGAAGATAAGAGATTTATAAAAGGGTGTGGATATTTAGCTGGTTGTGTTGTCCCGAGCTGTTACTGATGTGGGAAATATAAGGAGGAGTGTGGCAGCTACAGCTCTCTTTGTTTATTATGAGGTTGTGGTAGTTATTGTGTACAGATCATTTTGGCCACACCAATGTTAGCTGTTTTGTCAAAACACATTTGACATCATAATAACAAATTTACTACTGTTTGTGATTCTTTTCTCACTGTTTGGAGCTGCTTTTCGTATATAATTACACAAGTGGCCAACTCTTGAGATCATCTTTAGTTCCTGTAAATTATAACGATGTCAATGAAAAACATGTTGATCATAATTGTGAGCAAAGTGTGTTCCCCTTTTTTATGTCACTTGAGCTGAATGATGCAACCTTTGGTACAAATCCAGCCTATGCTTGTAGTATATTAAGTCATCCAAATAAGGTATGTCCTCTTTCCTGCTTCTTAGCTTGACAAGTCAAGTCCCCTTTACTTGTATAGCGCTTTTAACAATGCAAATTGTGTCAAAGTAGTAATAAGAGTAATAATACAGTAACACAGTAATAATTGGCAAATAATTTTTGCCTGCACAGCAGCTCCCAAAGAAAATGGTGTCATTTTCCAGCTTATTCTACATATTTGTATTGATTCATTCAGTTGTAAAGATCAATAGTTATTAGTCTAGTTAATTTATGTACAGTGGGTACAGAAAGTATTCAGACTCCCTTAAATTTTTCACTCTTTGTTATATTGCAGCCATTTGCTAAAATCATTTAAGTTTTTTCCTCATTAATATACACACAGGACCCCATATTGACAGAAAAACATAATTGTTGACATTTTTTCAGATTTATTAAAAAAGAAAAACTTAAGTATTCAGACCCTTTGCTCAGTATTTAGTAGAAGCACCCTTTTGATCTAATACAGCCATGAGTCTTTTTGGGAAAGATGCAACAAGTTTTTCACACCTGGATTTGGGGATCCTCTGCCATTCCTCCTTGCAGATCCTCTCCAGTTCTGTCAGGTTGGATGGTAAACGTTGGTGGACAGCCATTTTTAGGTCTCTCCAGAGTTGCTCAATTGGGTTTAAGGCAGGGCTCTGGCTGGGCCATTCAAGAACAGTCATGGAGTTGTTTTGAAGCCACTCATTCGTTATTTTAACTGTGCTTAGGGTCATTGTCTTGTTGGAAGGTAAACCTTCGGCCTAGTCTGAGGTCCTGAGCACTCTGGAGAAGGTTTTAGTCCAGGATATCTCTGTACTTGGTCGCATTCATCTTTCCCTCGATTGCAACCAGTCGTCTTGTCCCTGCAGCTGAAAAACACCCCCACAGCATAATGCTGCCACCACCATGCTTCACTGTTGGGACTGTATTGGACAGGTGATGAGCAGTGCCTGGTTTTCTCCACACATATCACTTAGAATTAAGGCCAAAATCTTCTATCTTGGTCTCATCAGACCAGATAATCTTATTTCTCACCATCTTTGAGTCCTTCAGGTGTTTTTTTTTTTTAGCAAACTCTATGCGAGCTTTCATGTGTCTTGCACTGAGGAGAGGCTTCCGTCAGCCTATAAAGCCCCGACTGGTGGAGGGCTGCAGTGATGGTTGACTTTCTACAACTTTCTCCAATCACCCGACTGCATCTCTGGAGCTCAGCCACAGTGATCTCTGGGTTCTTCTTTACCTCTCTCACCAAGGCTCTTCTCTCCCGATAGCTCAGTTTAGCCAGACGGCCAGCTCTAGGAAGGGTTCTGGTCGTCCCAAACGTCTTCCATTTAAGGATTATGGAGGCCACTGTGCTCTTAGGAACCTTAAGTGCAGCAGAAATGGTTTTGTAACCTTGGCCAGATCTGTGCCTTACCACAATTCTGTCTCTGAGCTCTTCAGGCAGTTCCTTTGACCTCATGATTCTCATTTACTCTGACAGCTGTAAGGTCTTTTATAGACAGGTGTGTGGCTTTCCTAATCAAGTACAATCAGTAAAATCAAACACAGCTGGACTCAAATGAAGGTGTAGAACCATCTCAAGGATGATCAGAAGAAATGGACAGCACCTGAGTTAAATATATGAGTGTCACAGCAAAGGGTCTGAATACTTAGGACCATGTGATATTTCGTTTTTTTTTTTTTTAACAAATCTGCAAAAATGTCAAGAATTCTGTGTTTTTCTGTCAATATGGGGTGCTGTGTGTATATTAATGAGGAAAAAACTTAAATGATTTAGCAAATGGCTGCAATATAATAAAGAGTGAAAAATTTAAGGGCGTCTGAATGCTTTCCGTACCCACTGTATATCAGCACTGGAGAAAACAGTGATGTAATCGTCTAGCTCAGCTCAGTTCGCATACAACGGCGCCAATGCAACGGCATACCAAAAACACTGCTGAATATCAAGCAAGTGTCCCCAACTAAGCAAGCCAAATGCAACAGGCTTAGTTGGGGGGCCAGTTCTCCTCTGCCCAGCAGTGAACACATACAAGTCACAAGTTCGATTTGGGATCGCAATAGTCAAAATATTTAATTCAGTTCGATCTAGTTTAAGATATTTTCCATCACGCCGGTATGGGACTGTTTGTTGGGGATCTGTGCCACTGGCTGACGTGTCGGTAAGGCCTTCACAAGGTATGAGCTAGTTGACAAAGTCTCTGCTGACACTTCAGGGCTGCGTTGCTGTTGTGTATAGGCGCAGGTTCTCCATCTGACCTGGATACGGCCCAGATCCAGCTAATTACAGTAAATGGTAAACCTCGGGATAAGCAGAGAGACTAAAATTAGGGTAGACGCCATTCTTCTTCTGATGTAACGAGTACATCCAGTGTTATAGGAAGTGTTCCCGGTTCCAGCTGACCTGATCTATGCAGCCTAACAATCCTTTAACGCAGTGGTTCCCAACCTTTTTCCTTGGGGCCCCCCCCATGTACATATTTAACAATCTGAGCCCCCCCCCCCATGTATGTATGTATATATATATTATATATTCATTATATATTATATTAAATAATATATATATATTAATATTAGGGCTGTCAAATGATTAAAAATTTTAATCAAATTAATCAGAATTTACAGTGGATTAATCATGATTAATCACTATTTGCAAATAATAGAAATAGAAATACCAGGTTCCCATTACTTCTCTTTCTTTACTCAATTTACTTGCAGGAGCCTGTTTACATTTTCGCAGGACAGGGCAGCTCAATTCTTCTGAACATGTACAATTTACATTACTGAAACCACATAAAGAACAGACATGTTTTTCAAAGAACTTGTTCATGTCTATTAAACACATGGGGAAAAGAATATAGAAAAAACACGTATTTATCTTTCTTTGCACTGCATGAGCCAGTTGCTCAAACAGACGTCTACCGAGCCGCGCTAAACGCCTCAAGCCTTGTTTATACTCGACGCGTCCGCACGAGCGCGAGTCTCCAGACAGCGCGCGCACCTCTCCAAACGGCCGCGCGACACCCAGACGCGCGTAAACGTGTCTTTACATTGACTTAACATTGAAATCACTCGCGCCAGACGCTCTATTCGCGTTTGGTGTGAACGCAGCATAACCGTTATCTCTCCAACTACGGGCTAGGCAACGGGTCAAACAGATAATGCGCGCTGCGTTAATGAGCGTTAAAAAAATTAGTGCCGTTAAAAGGAACTTGAGTTAACGCGTTAACGCGCTAATTTTGACAGCCCTAATTAATATATATTAATATGATTTTTAAAAAACTTAAAACAATATTTTTATCTAAAATTATTAGTGGAATATTTTATGCATTTTTATTCACCTCAAAGCATATCCGCTGCCGTGCCCCCCCTGTGAATTCTGGCGCCCCCCCGAGGGGGGCGCGGACCCCAGGTTGGGAACCAATGCTTTAACGGATATGAAGACATAAATCGATAATGTGTCATGTGTATGCCAGGTTAAAGAGATGAGTTTTTAGTCTAGATTTAAACTGACAGTGTGTCTGCTTCCCAAACAATGCAATGAAGATTGTTCCAGAGTTTAGGTGCCAAATAGGAAAAGGATCTACCGCCTGCGGTTGATTTTGACATTATAGGTATTAACAACTGGCCAGAATTCTGAGATCGTAATAGATGCAACTATAATGACCCAAGACTATAATGCATTAAGAGCTTACTCAGGTACTGGGGAGCTAAACCATTTAGTGCTTTCTAAGTAGTTAGCAAGATTTTAAAATCTATACAATGTTTAATAGGGAGCCAGTGCAGTGTTGACAGAACTAGGCTAATATGGTCATACTTTCTGGTTCTAGTAAGGGTTCTAGAAGCTGCGTTTTGGACCAACTGTAGTTTGTTTACCAAGGGAGCAGGGCAACCACCCAGTAGAGCGTTACAGTAATCTAGTCTTGAGGTCATGAACGCTTGAACTAACTTTTACGCATTTGTCATTGAGAGCATATGTCGTAGTTTAGATATATTTTTAAGGTGGAAGAATGCGGTTTTACATATGCTAGAAATGTGGCTTTCAAATGAAAGATTGGTATCAAAGAGCACACCCAGGTTCCTAACTGACGAAGACGACTTAACAGAGCAGCCATCAAGTGTTAGACAGTATCCTAGGTTCTTATGTGCAGAAGTTTTTGGTCCAGTAATTAGAATCTGTTTTTCTGAATTTAGTAGTAGGGAATTACTAGTCATCCAATTTTTTATATCAGCTACGCATTCTGTTAATTTTGAGAATTGGTAGGTTTCGTCAGGGCGCGAAGAAATATAGAGCTGAGTATCAACAGTGTAACAGTGAAAACTAATGCCATGCTTCCTAATGATATCTCCCAAGGGTAGCATGTACAGAGTGAAAAGCAACGGTCCTACTACTGAGCCTTGTGGTACTCCATATTGAACTTGTGATCGAAATGACATCTCTTCGTTTACTACTACAAACTGATAATGGTCAGATAGGTATGATTTGAACCATGCCAATGCAGTTCCACTAATGCCAACATAATCTTGCTTGTGCCTCTTCATACTTATTAAAATGTGCCTTTTTCGCAAATGAATTAATGTCCTCTTCCAGAAAATACTGTGCTCAATTTGGTATTCAGTGCTTGATGATGTCTTATTATAAATACGTTTTTCCTTCTTAGTCTGAGTTTCAAAATCAGTATCTTTTCAGGATTTACTAAACAAGGCAAATTAGCGTGAGAACGTAATTCCATAAAAGCGTTGATGGGAGTGGAAAGAGCTGCGCATTATCTACTGAAGACACACAAATTAAAGAACACAGACACAGGCGGATCATTTCCATAACCAACGTAATTTACCAAGAGCAGCGCAAATTAACGTCTGGTTTAAGACATGCATTGGGGGCGGTAAATAATGGGGCAGTAACCGGTAAATTGACGAGTACAAACCTTAGTAAATCACACCTTGCGTGATTCATTTAAATACTCTCCTCCCATTAATTTTGAGCCTGAAAGGGAAACTCCTACAAAGGCATATGCAATAAGATTAGAAGCAAAAATAATTGTGTCCATGCCTTCGCAGTGCTAATTTTTTGTAAATTGTAGATTTTTAATGCCAATCTTTTGGCAATCTTTCGGGGTTCGCGCTGATGCAAGCTGTTAGTAAAATTTGTTTCATTTTCCCTTCCATATTCAATTAAATATGTGGCCCTTAGTTTTAGGTCTGAGTGATCAGTGTCAATATTTACATTTAATCATTTAGCAGATGCTTTTATCCAAAGTGATTTACAAATGAGGAGAACAATAGAAGCAATCAAACCAACAACAGGGAAACAATATGTAAGTGTTGTGACTAGTCCCAGTTAGACTTGACAGTTAGACTAGCACAGTATATGTAGCAATTTTTTTTTTTTTAAATTCATAATTTTACAGAATAGAATAGTAAGTGTCAGTAGTAATGAGCCAAGTGTTAATGAAAAATGTGCATTTAACTGTTTCTTGATATTTACCCATGACTTTTCAATCATGTTCCAAATCTGATCTGCTTTAGTAATTTAGTTTCCTGAAGTGTATCTCTCTTTTATATATATATATATATATATATATATATATATATATATATATATATATATATATATATATATATATATATATATAAAAATATAATAAAATAATAATAATTCTTGTTACCAGAATTTTTTTTTCCTGGTTGGCAAAAGTCCTGAGCAAAGCCTGTGTGTGTGTGTGTGTTTGTTTGTGTGTGTACTCGTTTTGGCTATACTTGTGGGGACCAAATGTCCTCACTTATACTGTGAAATACTTTCTCAACCCACTAGTGAAGACATGCGACTGGTCCTCACTAGATAAAAAGGCGTATAAAGAAGCCAAAATAGGTTTTTATTTAAATCTAATGTTTTGCACATGTTTCTGTGATTGGTAGGTTTAGGAGTAGGGGTTTGGTTAGGTGCTAGAAAATATCATTGACCTGATATAAAATCAATGGAAGTCCATGTAATGTCCTCACTAAGATAGCAATACAGACATGAGTTTGTGTTTTTATATTAGAAGTGTTGTGAGGAGGAGGATGTAGTTCTATGTGGAATGTGGATTCCTGACATTCCAGTGTGAGAGCGGGAGGTAGATCAGGGCAGATGAGGAAAAGAGGAATACCTCCGGGATGGAGGGCTGTAAGGTCTGTAACCTCTTACTGTGCCTCTCTCTATTTGTTCCATGATAAGGACACAGTGGCTGGTCTGTGCAATGCATATACAAGTGAAGAGTAGTTATGCTCTCCTTGGGCTGTACCATAATGGTTAAAATGATAATCACTATTATTTTGCTCATTATGCTGTTCAAATGTTTGAATTTACCTCTCATGCTGAACAAGGCTGTATTTATTTGATAAAAAATACAAAAAAGTAATATTTTGAAATATTATTAAAATTTAAAATATTCTATTTGGATATATTTTAAAAAGTCATTCATTTCTGTGCTGGCAAAGCTGAATTTTCAGCATCATTACTGCTGTCTTCAGTGTCACGTGATCCTTCAGAAATCATTGTAATGTGTTGATTTGCTGCTCAAACATTTATTATTTTATCAATGTTGTAAACAGTTGTGTACAATTATTTTTTCAGGATTCTTTGATTTTATATATATATATATATATATATATATATATATATATATATATATATATATATATATATATATATATATATATATATATATATATATATTAGTATTGTATATTTTATGAGAAGCAATTCTATTGCAAATGAGACAAACCACAGATTCAGATCTCTCCACAAATGCAAATTCGTACAGACAACCCATAAAGAAGCCCATTTTCGTCTTTGAAATGGCTAAACACTGCAAAAAAGATGGTGGCTATGTAGTTTTCAACTGCTTTGTCATGAACTGGTAAAATCTTAAGAAGCTTCTCTCAAAAGCTAAAACATGAAAAGGTTAAGTTCCTAATATTAATTCCAATAATTCCAAATTATATTAAATTTTTACTTTGTATTGTAGCACAGGCCGAATGAATTCACCAACCATGATCGCAAACATCTGAGTGTAATGTCAGTATGGTATTTCATGTCATTTCAAAAAATAACAATGACAAACAATCACATGGTACTTTGAAGCACTCAAAGTGCATCGTAGTTTTACCATGAGATGAAACATGGCATTGCAGGGTACATGCCTGAAAGCGTATTTTATAACCACGTTACACGTGAAAACAGATATTACTGTGCTAACAAAAAAAAACATGGTATTACCATGGTACCATGTCCAGAAATCATAGTAATACCTTTTTTGTGTGTGTGAACACAACAGCCCTTCAAAGAATGTTCATATGTTTTCAGGCATGTGTAAAACATAGGTTTATAGCTTCAACAGGTAGCCACCCAGTAACCTTCATGATTGTTTCTATCAAGTGGCATAAATTGTGTATTCATGAGGGAGAGGTTATGTTCATGTGAAATCTGTGTGACCGACAATTGACCGTTCGCAAACAGTTTGATTGACAGGCGATCTGACCAATCATATCCCTGAATCCACCATTTTGTCTGACAAAGCAGTCAGGGGAGTATAGTAGATTAACGTTGGTGAACTTGAACTTCAAAAATTGTGCGTACTCATGTCTTTCTGCACTTGAAAAAAATTTCCTTCTGATGTTCATTCATGTTTATTTGATACTATAAATGAACTAGTATGAAGAGATGGTTGGTTGACGAGCCGATTGAAGGAGCTACAGCGATTTGTCACAACACATTAAAAAGCCACTATATGGTATTTATTGTTTAAACTTCTTTAAAAAAAATTATATTTTAACTATAACACTGTTTCATATGTCTGTCGACGTGTTGTCAGTGTCCTCTTTGCTCTGGGATGTATTTTTCACAGCGTGAGAACATGTGTGGCGTGAGAATGCATGGCTTGTCGGAAAAAGCAACAGTAACTAAAGAGGGCGGGTCTTTGTGAAGGGTCAATTGCCTTATGTATTGTATGCCAATTGTATTATCTCGATGAATTGCTCTCTCAGCTGATAGGGGACACTCCCTGTCCTTCAGTTCTGACTCTCTTCATCTCACATATTCTCACCTGAATTTTCTCTGTGTCTCTCTGTCAGATGCAGCATCCTCTTCATCCCATCATGGAGCTGGCTGAGAAATAAGAGACTGCAGAGACAGGAGGAGAAGGCACTCTGACAGGCCAGAGTACAAGGACTCCACTGTAAGTAATTGCAGGAGGCAATCATAATATTCTTATTCAGGGGAGAAAAAAAGGCAAAATGTCTTTGTAAAACCTTAGGAGAAAGTAATTCCAAGAATTGGGTGATTTGTGTTCCATTCCGATTTTGATATTGCATTTATCTATATCTTAGTTTTGTTTAAATTTTCTTATTGACTGTTCACTTGTCTGTAATAATGCTTGAACTTTTTGCTGATCCGATCAGTGACTCAACTATTATATGATTCGAAACGTAAGTTTTGTTATCTGGTGCACCTCTAGAGTTTAGATACAAGCCTAATCAAACACACCTGAAGCAGATAATCATGGTCTTTAGGATCCTTGAAAAATCAGAGGCCAGGTGAGCTGAAGCAGTTTGGAAGTAAATGTTGCAGCATAGTGGGTCCCAAGGAGCAAGGTTAAAACTAACTCTCCAATAGATTTCAGCAGGGCCAGCCTATGGGTGTGTGGGGCACCCACTAAACAAGATCTTGAAAATGGTCTCAACAATATTGACATAATATTATATAACCACTACTGCATTAAAATAAAATAACTAAAAATAAGCACACTGTAGGTTGTTGACAACATTAATTTCAAATCTTTGTCAGTGTATAAGGAACAGTGTATATTTTAGGTGCTAGGTCACCATTAATTAAGACTTTGGAAGTGCTGTTTCTGCCATCCAAACATGTTTTTAAACACAGAAAGCATAAATAGCTGCCAAGTGATCATTTCCATGACCTATTTTGTGCATTCTGACAACTTGAGCACTTTTGAGGAAGGTTTGGAATCTGTGGATAATAATATGGTACTCCATACGCCAGCAATGCAACGTCACAATTATGCAATTACTGATACTTTTTTGGTGTTGCTGCTGCATATGATTTTGATGTTGCTGTATTTATTGTCGCTTGGTGATTAAAAGTTTGTCATTTGGGAATTGAAAGGTTATCTTATACTTACCATTATTTTTGGTTGTCAATGGAGAATGTTTATTCAGCAGTAACTGTACTAAAACTCCTACAGAACATGTCCTACTAATGTGAAACAGAACCCTGCATCTATGTTTGTCATCTTTTCACATTTCTCTGCGACATGACGGTGACAACACTACTACAATAACTGAAGCCACACCTTGTTTATTTGCGCATGCATTTGGGTAGCATTATGGATATATTTCCACCTAGTGACATGGATCGTTGAGAGAGAATTTGATTGAGCCGTTTTAGCTAGGTCTGGATCTGCCTTTTCTTTTAGATAGAATAAATCGTTTTTTGAGCTTTGTAACTTTGCAAATCTTTTACATGCACAAACATAAGCACACTAAAGGAAAAGGAAAAAATGACAATGCATCATTTAAAGACCACTTTAAAATTATTATTATTAGATTACTTACAGCAGTTCAAAGTTACAGACTGTTTTATGTGTGTGGAATATGTTTACCTCCCTTTTAAACACTATAGTTAGTCTTGCGTGTATGCTAGCATTTACATAGGATGTGGTATCTGGGTTTAATTCAAGAATTTAGTTCAGGAATTTAGTTCACCCTTCAGCTGAGAGCCGTTTACTGTGGAGATGGTGGTGTCTCAGCAAAAACCAACCCTTTAGTGTTTTTTTTTTTTGTCCAGACTTTTTGACTGTAGAACTAAAAAAGGGAAGCAGTGCTTTTGTCAATTACTTTGTATAATATTGCGTTGAACAAAAGGTCATGTATGCAAAGCAAAATAAAGGTCCCAATAATTGCAGGAACATTCACAACCAGTGAATTTACAAAGTTTTGTACTAATACATTACTAATACATTTCTAACTAAGTTAGTAAGTTGTTGTTTTTTTACAACTTTTTTGAAACATGTTCTACTGTGGCACTTTCAAAACATTGGTTGTTTTAGTAGTAGCCTACTAATGCTAGACATCCTATAGGAACAGCTAACCAGAATAGCCTAACAACAGGCCAGAATACCCAATTAATTCCCAGCAACGACAGTTCCTATATAGCATCTAGTAACCAGACTGAGGGGCCCAACAACCCCTGATAGCTAACCAGAAAACCCTGGCAACAATTAGTAACAAATGATATCATGCCAGCAATACCTACTGTGACAATACAAATTAAAACACCCTAGCAATATCTAGTAGAAAACCCTAGCATAGTAGACTGTATAAAACATTGAAACTTTAAACTTTTAAAAGGTATTATGCCCCTTTATATAAGATGTAATTTAAGTTCCATGTGTCCCTAGAAAGTTTATGTGAAGTTTCAGGTTAAAATACCTCAGATCTTTTATTATACCATGATGTAAATGCCCATTTCTTTTTGCATGTGCCTTTAAATGCAAATGAGATGCTACTCCCCACCCTCTTTCCACAGTCACAGCTCCTGCCTGCATCAGATACTGTGCCAAATACTAACAAGACATCTGCTTGGTTTTAATTATCATCGATATGACAATCACGCTAATGCAGTTCTTCTTCATCATTAAAGTTTATTATTTCCATAGGTTTTGCTATAACAGTTTAAACTTCCAATTTTAATTTCGTACACACATCTAAAGCACATGCAGAGAACACTGGCTGTCAGATGGCACGTCTCACAAGTATTAAACAAGCGCAATCGGTTATGTTTGTGAACGTGAACAGCAGGGACAGAAATCACATGTGTATATTAGATCTGTGGCACATTCCCTTAAAAATAAAGCGAATCCACTGCGTCTTAGATGTAGGGAGTAAATGAAGACCGTTATGTTCACTCTTACATTCAACAACAAAACACCTCAATTGCTTACCAGACATTCTTGGCGCTACAGCTGCTCCTGTGTTGAGACAATGGCAGACAATGTACAACTTGCTCAGGATGGAAGCCATGCTAAGCAGCAGTCGTGGGCAGGGCCTGGGCAATGTGACATCACACTGCTCAGAAAATGAAAACTCTTGTTTTATGAGACTGCTGAGGTTTTATGGGGATTAAAAAGGAGTGGGTGGATTTTTATCATTGTAGGGTGGTTGTGGACACACACTGCCAACACACATTTATGTTAAAACGCTATGTAAAAGTGAATGCCCCCTTGTAAAGTCCATGAGTCTGATCTCCTTGACAATAGTGCATGCATATACTGTATTTGTATGTAAATGTTAGTTTTGCTTGCGTTTTTGACATGTAATTGTATGTATTACATGTAACATGTAATATGTCTCAACAGCAGAGATTTAGGCATAGAGAATGCGTCGTGTTGTCATAGTGGCATTATTAATAGATAGGGGTGTAATGATACCCTCATGTCAAGATTCGATAAATATCACAATACTGAACTCACAATATGATATTATTGAGACAAGACATATGGTAAACATTAACAAAAAATATACTGTTGATTGAAATGCTAAATTTAGTATTATATTGGGGGTGGAAATGAAGAGGTTTGGAATTGGTGCTGGTAACACCATTGTACAAGATAATAGTGACACCAGAATACAAATATTCATGATTCTGAAGGTGGAAATACAGAATTATTTTAGAGAAATATGCTTGCATTCTGTCACTGACTAGATATATTTAAAATAATGTTGGCCACTTTTTACTGATAAGATCAGTTAAAAGACAGTAACATCAGACATTTGACATTATCAGGACCCACAAATATTCCCCCATTGCATTATTATACATTATATTCAACATTATACAGTGGGGATCGAAAGTTTGGGCACCCCAAGTAAAAATTTGTATTAATGTGCATAAAGAAGCCAAGAAAAGATGGAAAACTCTCCAAAAGGCATCAAATTACAGATTAGACATTCTTATAATTTGTCAAAAAAAGTTAGATTTTATTTCCATCATTTACACTTTCAAAATAACAGAAAACAAAAAAATGGTGTCTGCAAAAGTTTGGGCACCCTGTAGAGTTTATCACTTGTACTGCCCCCTTTGGCAAGTATCACAGCTTGTAAACGCTTTTTGTAGCCAGCCAAGAGTCTTTCAATTCTTGTTTGAGGTATCTTCGCCCATTCTTCATTACAAAAGTCTTCCAGTTCTTTGAGATTTCTGGGATGTCTGTCACACACTGCTCTTTTAAGGTCTATCCATAGACTTTCAATTATGTTGAGGTCAGAAGATTGTGAAGACCATGGAAAAACCTTCAGTTTATGCCTCTTGATGTAATCCACTGTGTTTTGGATCATTGTCCATTTGTAGAAGCCATCCTCTCTTTAACTTCAGCTTTTTCACAGATGGCATCAAGTTAGCGTCCAAAATTTGCTGAAATTTTATTGAATCCATTTTTCCTTCTACTCGTGAAATGTTCCCTGTGCCACTGGCTGCAATACAATCCCAAAGCAGGATTGATCCACCCCCATGCTTAACAGTTGGACAGAGGTTCTTTTCATTAAATTCTGTGCCCTTTCTTCTCCAAACGTACCTTTGCCCATTCCGGCCAAAAAGTTCTATTTTAACCTCTTCGGTCCACAGAACTTGTTTCCAAAATGCATCAGGCTTGTCTATATGTTCATTTGCAAACTTCAAACGCTGATTTTTGTGGTGAGGACGTAGAAGAGGTTTTCTTCTGATGACTCTTCCATGAAGACCATATTTGTACAAGTATCTCTTTATAGTGGAATAGTGTACCACAACTCCAGTGTCTGCCAGATCTTTCTGGAGGGATCGTGCAGTCAAACGTGGGTTTTGACTTACTTTTCTCACAATCCTGCAAGCTGTTCTGTCTGATATTTTTCTCGGTCTTCCAGATCTTGCTTTAACTTCCACTGTTCCTGATGACTGCCATTTCTTAATTAAATTCCGAACAGAGGATATTGGCATCTGAAAATGCTTTGCTATCTTCTTATAGCCTTCTCCTGCTTTGTGAGCGTCAACTATTTTCAGTTTCAGTTTTCTAGACAACTGCTTAGAAGAACCCATGGTGCTGATTGTTGGGGCGAGCTCAGATGAGTCTGGGCATTTAAAACCTTTGAGATTGACATCACCTGGTCTTTCCAGACGATGATTGAGAACAATCCATGACACTGTCAGGTCTCAGCTTTCCAAAGGGGGCGGTGCATGCTATAAACTCTGCAGGGTGCCCAAACTTTTGCAGACGCCATTTTTTTGTTTTCTGTTATTTTGAAAGTGTAAATGATGGAAATAATATCTAACTTTTTTGACATATTATAAGACTGTCTAATCTGTAATTTGATGCCTTTTGGAGATTTTCCATCTTTTCTTGGCTTCTTTATGCACATTAATACAAATTTTTACTTGGGGTGCCCAAACTTTCGATCCCCACTGTATATAGTAGTTTAAAGTACTTGTAAAGTACTGACTCTAACTCTGTAAACTTGAAATTTTTCTCACACAATAATTTTCATTTTGGGTAAACTACACAATACATATGGTCACTATCTATAATAAATATATTTTTGTATTGCGATACATTGTGACACTATATATTATTACACCCATATTAACAGATCCTGCTTCGTAGAATCAGAGTGAAATTTGCATGTGGTTTTCCCATTTGCCTATGAGTGTGAAAGAGAGTCTGTAATTCATGTTTTTTTTAAATTGAGAAATGTGTGACCTCTTTTGAACCCACCACTGTGTGTGTGTGTGGGTGTGGGTGTGTAAAGTGTTGTAAAGAGTGTGTAAAGAGATCTTTTGTTCCTCTGTAGTAAAGAAACTAATGCAAGTGTATTCTCTTTCTCTCAAATAATCAATTCATTTTCACAACATGACAACATGGGAGGTTTTATATTGCCTTAGCATCACACTGCATTTGAAATAGAGGAAGTGTCATTTAACTGAAATTCTGCTTGGTTTCCTACTCTTGACATGGTGAAATAACAGTCATTTACAACAGTAAAACTTGAAGTAAAGTTCTAGATGCATTGTGTTCCTAATTCAATAATGGCTTGGTGGTGGTGTCTGAAAGCACGTGTTATAAACATGCAGGAATTGTTTCGTTTTTATTAGAGGCCCAAGCGCAAAATGGTTGTATTTGGTAATATTTTTACCAGATTCTTTGGGTCATTCTCTTATGTTTTAAGCCTAAGCTTTTTTTGTTGGTGGTGCTGGTGTTTTCCCAGCATATCAATATTTTATAAAACCCTTTAAGTTTTCAGTCTGATATTTTAACCCACCAAAATTATCCTACATTATTTTATCCATGTTATTCATTTCCAGTGCTGCTCGCGGTTGCAATGAATTTATGTACTTTATTTATTACGAAAATTACCAAGAAGTACTGGTACCTTAAAAAGGATGAACAGTTTTAACTAATAAGCTCGTAAGTTTATCTTTTAAAGATGAAATAAACCGATCATTTATGCTTGGACACTGATAATTGCTTGCAGCAGTATTAATGGCTTTGTTTTTGTGCTGCTTTAAATAATTTTACATGGCTCTCTGGTTACTTGATGCTGTATGGTCTACTGCTGCATTCTGTGGTAAAATATTTTTATATAATGACCGACACGGATAATGGGCCATTGATTCAGGCGACTGATTTTCTATAACTCTGCTAGTTTCTCATCACTTTTTGCCCTCTTTCTTATTGCATAATAAAATAATTTCTCAAATAAATCGTTCATAATAATGACCAATATATCATTCTGCTGCTTCTGTGTTCTCTTTCCTTGTTTGCCCATCTTTACTCAAACTCTTCCAAATTCTGCAGATCCACATGATGGATCATGTGCTGACCAGGCCCTGATTAAGAACACATAGGGCCCTGGGGCTATAGCAAACCCAAGGGCCCCTTCATAGTAGCCTATCTTGGTGCCACAACGTTTTCTACCACAGAAATAATTAGTATTTAAAAAAAAAAAAAAAAAAATCACATCTTTAAAACAGAGATGCAACGTATCTCTATATAAAATATAAAAATATTCCAGGCTACTACACTGTAAAGGCATAAATGCATTAGCACTAGATATGAGGTCAAAGCAAACGGTTTTCCAGAAACAGCAACAACTTTTGTGCATACAACTGCTTTAAGCAGTTTAATTTAAATAGTTAGATCTAATTAATAATTTGATGGTCTATTTTCTGGATTTAGAGGATAATCATCAGGGCTGGACTGGGGCTCAAATTCAGCCAATCTGACCTACATGTTCCTCAAATAATGTTTTAATGTTAATTGGACTAAATAAATAAATAAATAAAATTAAGTGGACCTATTATGCAAAATTTACTCTTACATGGTGTTTGAACATAAATGTGTGTTGGCAGCATGTGTACATAGCCACCCTATAATGATAAAAATCCACCCACTCATTTTCCTTTTTTTAATTCCCATAAAACCTCAACAGTCTCAGAACAAGCCGTTCATTTTCTGAGCAATGTGATGTCACATTGCCCAGGCCCCACCCATGACTGCTGGCTGACTCTGCCGTATTAGCATAGGCCTCCCCCTGAGTGACTTGTACTCTGTCCACCATTGTCTCGACACTGAAGCAGCTGTAGCGACAAGAATGTCTGGTAAGCGATTGAGGTGTTTTGTTGTTGAATGTAAACGTGAACATAAAATTCTTCATTTACTCCCTACATCTGAGCCACTGAAGACGCAGTGGATTTGTTTTATTTTTGAAGGAATGCGCCACAGATCTAATATGCACATGTGATTTCTGTTCCTTATGTTCACCGATATAACCGTGTGAACTTTGTGTTTTTTTACATAAACTTGTGTGTATTTGACAGTTTTTAAGCACAACAAAAAACAGGAGAGCACTTAGTTGAATACTTTTGCGACGTGCCTTCGGATAGCCAAATTTCTGTGCGTGTGCTTAAGATGTGTGCACTAAGAAAATGATAAATTAGAATTTTAAGCTGATATAGCTTTAAAATGCGTGGAAATAATAAACTTACATGATGAAGAACTACACTGTCTGTGAATGTGACCGCGATATAGATGATAATGAAAACCAAGCAGATATCTTGTTAGTATTTGGCACTGTATCAGATGCAGGCAGGTGCTGTGATTGTGGAAAAGGGGCGGGAAGCAGCAGCTCATTTGCATTTAAAGGCACATACATGAAAGCATGAAACATGTTTTTGCTAGCACTCAGAAATGGGTCTTTACAACATGAATAACATGGAGACAAATAATGTAGGGTAATGTTTCTTGCACAAGTACATAAATTCATTGCAGCCACGAGCAGCACCAGAAATTAATAACATGGATAAAATATTGTTGGGTAATGCACCTGGGATTTAAATTACATCTTGTATAAAGGGGTTCCCATTCATAAATAAAGGACAGAAACATATACTGAATGTACTGCAAATGTGTTCAACAATATTATCGACCCATCATGGATAATATGTGAGGGCATGTTGGGGTTTTGGCGATTGGCACAACGGGAAAAGTTCAGGTGCTTCCTATGGCCAGTCAATCTACTCCACAGCCAACCACAGGCCCCCTCCTTGCTTGGGCCCTGAGGCTTCAGCCACTGCCACCTAGGTCTTTTGTTAATGCAGCCCTTGTGCTGACGTGAATAATTTGCCAATTATTAATGTAAAGCTGCTTTGCCACAATTTGCATTGTAAAAAGCGCTATATAAATAAAGGTGACTTGACTTGAGTTGAAATGGATTAATATAAAATAATTAAGAACGCTTTGACATTGCAATTGGTTGACTAGATGATTCCATAACGGGAGTCAGTAAATCAGTTAAGTGCTGAGAGGGAGAGAGCTCTAAATCCAATATCCTGCTGAGAACTTTTACAGCTTAATGACCCCCACTTCCAATCTGTTTTTCTCTTCCACGCTTTCTCACGCTACTATCGTTTTTTCTTCTTCATTGTATCTGAAAAATGATTGCAGTATTTGGTACCTTCACCATTATTCATTCACACTAAAATTAACACAAAATTGACACAGTGACATTACATTCATTGACATAGTAGTCCAAAAATTATTTGGATGCTAAAGTCAGGGGTCTAGTAGTGGTTTCAGAAGTGAGGGAGGCAGACTGTTCAGTATAAGACCAGGAAAAACTCTTCTTAATGGTGTGTTTCTTCAATTTTTAGCAAATTGTCGAGGGCTAGACAGAACAAAATGTCAATGAGCTTTAAATAAAACGTCGCTGCTTATGCGATAGAAAGTTTTTAAATGATTAAAAAATAGATGGTACTATAAAAATACTAAAAGTTCTCAGAAAATAATAAAATTTAAAAAAAAAAAATAATTATGTTGTTTTCTTAAAAGCATAAGATACTAAGATAAGAACTTAAATAGAACAGTCACCGAAACTATTCATTAAACACTCTTTACCAAGTTCTTTTAAAATGACGAAACCACACTTCAGGTCTACAAATATTGAATCCTCAAATAAACAAATCATGTGACATTTCTTTAATAAGAAGTAAAGTTACAGGCTTTTCAATACATTCAAATAAGATTAATCAGCAGAGCTGTGACCATAGTTACGGCATCACTTCCGGAAATCTCCTGGATTCAGTGTTGCCCTTGTCTCTGTACAGGAATGTAGAGTCAGGGCTTTTTAAACGTGTTTGCTGCACATTTGGTCCCTCAGTGTTTTGTTGTTTTTATACTGTAGCTTTGATCTGCTTTATGTGCTCATTCATCAGTGTTTTGATAAATGTGTTCTGTGTGAGGGTGGGCATTAACGCAGTCACTTCGGCAGTTTTTTTTTTTAGCATTTGCGTGTGGCTGGGTCATAAGGTCTTCCATTAGTCATGGTACTTTTCAGAGAGACACACCAGAGACTGGTGTGGGTGTGTGTGAGCGAGTATATAGGGAGAGAAAACTTCCTGTTTTTTGTGTGTTAAAAGATTAATCTGTAGTAAAACCTTACTGTCTTTACATAAGGTTTTACGCTCCCTTTGTTTAATGTTCCTCATGTCTATCAGAAACAGGTTAATAGACAAGTCCCATAGCCACACTCTTTAGAACACAGGCAACTAGATCCAAGAATTCACAACATTCGTTATTATAAGTACAAATAGAGAAAATGCATTTTTATTATATATTATTTTTTTAAATGTTTTATTTCATGGGCTTGAATGAGTGTCCATCCTTAATGCATGATGTGTTCACTCAGTGTCTCTTAATTTGTGGCAGTCTGTAGAGTGAGTTTCTTAAAAACGGAGTATTTTGAATAAAGGAGAAAATGTTACAACCTGCCCTTATGTGCTGTGACGGCAAACCTCTTTCTGTAACCATATGTTTTTATGTCTTCCTGTTTATATAGCCAGTGGTCACAGAGTCTGTACTTTAATACTTTGTGTTCTCTCTGTTAGGGTGGTTAAATACAGTACTTCCGGCATCAGCTGGTGCTATTTTAGAGAAAAAAGAAAAATTCACTGTACCAGCATTTCTGCAGTTCCAGTATTACTGACATAAGTACCAGATATATTCGGTAATCAGTAACACTTTCATTTGTGTTTGTTTGAGCACTCTCTGAGTTATCAAATGTTTCTATTTACAGCCTGAATTTTACAAGCGTTAAGTGCTGTAGTGCTGTGTTAAGTAGTGTAGTGCTGTCCAATCACAGTCTTATCTGTTTAGAGTGTAAACGCACTGGCTAATCAGAGTCAGGAAGTTAGTCAAAATCCGTTGAAAACGCACAAGGTTTTGTTTTGTTTTACACTTCACATGCTTGAGAATCCTTTCATTATAACCAACAAAGTATAAACACAATGTAAATAAATTGTGATTCATACTTTTTTTATTATAATGGGAGTTTTTACGAGAGTGCAGAATTCAGCTTTAGAGATTGACAGCCTTAGTGATTTGGGAGGCTCTTCTCTTACTTCGTTACCCATTCACAATCTAAATTACAAGTTTAGTTTTTTTGTGCTGCTCAGTTAACTGCAAAGTTACTGGATTGACAGTTGTATTTAAATACACGTTTGATTCGTAAACTGCGATGATTGACATGCAGTGATAACCAATGTACAAGACAAAATTAAGGCATAATTTACATACTTACATACTTAATTCAACTGTTTTTGCTCTGATACTGAAATTGGTACTGAAAACCACCAATTTTACTGGTATTGGTACCGTGATAACTCTACTTCTAGATATTTGGCTACTCACTGTTTAAATCTAGATAGGATTTCATTCGGCTTTAGGTTTTTATTTGTTCTCTCCTGTTATCTACAGTAAATATCTCTTTGTAGATACATAATTTCCTTTTAATCTAATAGATTGTTGTGGTGAATTGATATTGGGAGTGTTGTTTGAGAGCTGTGAGGCAGAGAGGGTGTTGCACCCACATTACTTGTCTTTTAATGATTTGTGTGTGTTTCTCACTACTAATGCTATTTGCTATCAATATTGCTCATACTTACTTGAACAAGTAATATATTATACTTAATTGCATGCCTCATTTGTAGTCAAGTCACCTTTATTTATATAGCGCTATTTACAATGCAGATTGTGTCAAAGCAGCTTTATAGTGATAACTGGCAAATAATTTTGGCTGCACAGCAGCTCTAGAAGAAAATTGTGTCATTGTCCAGCTTAAGTAAATTCAGAGTGGATTCATTCCAAAAAATCAATAGTTATTAATTTAGTTAATTTATCTATACATCGGCTCTGGAGAAAACAGTGATGTCATCATCTAGTTCAGTTCAGTTCGCATACAATGGTCTCAATGCAGGCAGATCAAAAACATATCAAGTGTCCCTAACTAAGCTGTCACAGTCACCAGCTCAGTCACCACCTCCGCACTACATTTCCCATCATCCCTCATTATACTTACCCATACTCCATCTGTAATCACTGATCACCACCAGCTGTCACCCATCATCTACGCCAGAGCTTCCCAAACTTAAGAGGGGTAAGGCCCCCCAAAAACATTGCAAAAGTTCCACGACCCCGCCGTTAAAAAATATATACCGACATTTACCTACAAATACATTTATTAACAAGTTTGTAAGAATTTCATGTGAATTATGAGAACTATGATGTAAACGTTCTTTACAAATATATTTAAATCCATAACCTTACATACTTAAAAAAAAATCAAATTTTAGAACAATTGGAATATTTTAATTATTTTAATATATTAATTTGGACTAGTTACGGCCCCCCTGCAATACCGTTACGGCCCACCAGGGGGGCCGCGGCCCACAGTTTGGGAAGCACTTATTCAAAAGGCCTTCACACACTTTACTTTAGGTCTGGTGTCGTCAACGTCTAAGTGTACCTGCATGTCAACAACAAGCTCCACGACCCAACCTGTCTATTCACCTGAGTTACCTGCCTGATCTGTCTTCTGTCTGTTGTCTTCTGTTCCACATTGTTGCCAGCCTGGATCTTCAGTTCTCCTGTCACCTTCACCAGCTCTTCACCTGCACAGATTTACAGTATCACCACCAGCTAAATCTGCAAGCTAACTAAAATCTGCCATTATCCTTGTCTGTTGCATTCCCGCTCTGTTTTCCCCTTAACCTACAATAAAGACTTATTGCATTTACCGCCCTTATCTGTCCTCTTCTGTGCATGACAGAAGACCAGACTGTAAATTTTAGGTTTAGGTTAAGATGGCCGCCTCCACGCCTGAGCCCTCGGTCAAAATGGCCGCCGCCACGCCTGAGCCCTTGGTCAAGATAGCCGCCGCCACACCTGAGCCCTTCCTCGTCCCGAGTCCAGAGGCGACTCCCTTCCTTGTCCCGAGTCCAGTCCCTGAGCCCGCTCCAGTTCACATATCGCGCGCATTTTCATTCGCGCAAAATCATCTCGTTTTTTCCAGGCGCGCCTTCCTCATGGTTGTGGAGAGCACAGTTCATGGTTGCATAGCAACGACAGACGCTACAGAAGCACGAGCTCCCGAACGCTTGCAAAAGAAGGAGGAAGCGACGAGGCCGCGCTTTACACGCTTTTTAGGCGCGATATGTGAACAGAAAGAGGCAGAAAGCATCGCTATTACTGCTAACGGTTGGACTGCTCGGTGTACATACTAACTATATAACAGTTACAGCCACACAATCAATAGTGACTGGGAAATGGTCAACTTTGTACTGCAGTTAAAGTGACACTTAAAGTGTTATTTGAATTTTTTATTTATATGTTTATTTTATTTATACTGTTTAATTTGTTCAATCTGTAGAAAGAAGTTCAGTGAGATTTCTCATGTGAAATTATACAGGGCAGAAAACAATTGGTTGATTTTGTGGCAAAACATTTAGCAGTGTTTGCATGTTGTTTTACTGCAAATAATTCATTAAAATAGAAGTAAAATGACATGCATTACAAGTTGATTTCAAAATGCACCAACATTTTTGCATTTTATGATTTTCAGTTGAATAAAAGACTATTTTCCCTTCATACGTTTCATTATTGAGGATTTCTTAAAAATACTATAAAAATCTCGTCTCGTGAACCCAATCTCGTGTCTCGTCTCGTCTCGTGGGATAGGGGTCTCGTCACACCCCGAATAAATTGATAATGTGTTACGTGAATACCAGGTTAAACAGATGCGTTTTTAGTCTAGATTTAAAGTACATTTGTACTACTGGTAAATATTGATAGTTTTATTTGAGGGATTCCCAATTTTCCATTACAGAACCCGCCTAGAGGTATTATCTGCCTCATGACAGACCAAAATATGGGAAGTATGGAGAGAGGGGAAAAAAACACACATTTTTCTTATCTTTTAGTAGACATCATTTTTCATTTTCCTTGTCATGTATGAATGAAATATGCTTAATTGCAATACAAAAATATTTATGGCATCACAAACAATAAGATAGGGCCTATATAAAAATTATGATAGCTATTAGGCAATCATTTTGACATTCAATGGTTGTGTTGAAGAATGAAATATAATTGATTTACGGATTTAATTGTTTACAGATTTGTTGAATCAAACTGGTTGATTCAAGGTCTGGTAATTTCTGATTCGTAAGTGTTTTTATAGTGATTCCTTAAAACAGTCATCTGTTAAGGGTCGTTTGCTCATGAATGGGACTGAACTGTTTTTTTTGTCATTCACCACAAGGTAAGTTTAGCTGCAGTCAAGTGACTGCGGAAAGCGCCTTTTCACATACAAGATATTTTACAGATTTGTTTTAAACTATTTTATTTCATCTAAATCAGCTAATAGAGATTTAACTGTTTCTCAGGAGCTCTGTTAATGTATATATGTAAGCTCTTGAATTACATATGAAAGCGCTCTTGAATTAAAGTGCCATAGCTCTAGCTTTTGCTGACTAAAATACTGAAGTTTTGTTGATAATCAAATATCCAAAAATATTTATTTTTATGCCTGTATGAGGAAATGGCCCACAAAACTTATTCTTAATACATTAATATTAAATGGAACCCACAGGTGTAGTTAAATGAATGGTACAGTACAGTATTATATTGTTTATATAATGTTATTACAAAAATCTGTTGCAAATGTATTCATATGACCAACCAGTTAGTGGTACTTATCAGTACTGTGAGTGCAAGACTCTGATTCCTGCTGTATTCAAGCATTTTCACAGAAGGCTGATTCTACAAAACACAAATGTTTAATTATTCTGTAGTTGACATTCTTCTGCTTGATCACTGGCTCTTTAAGAGTGGTGGAAAGCTTTATGATAACTTAATGAAATTCTACCTGAGCACAAGTTCACAAAGTGCTTTCTTAAAGGTACAATCCATAGTTTTTCGCCACTAGGGGGCGCTACACAATTCAAAACAATAACAAAGGCGTAGATTGATGACGCAGTGAATATGGGATCATGGAACTTGTCGTTATGCCGATGGATCGAATAATATTCATAGGGAAATAATGTTTATGGATGAGTGAATGCATGTTTTTAACATGACTGTGGTATGAAGCTGGGCGTGGCCGAGAATTGCGGATGCGATTACTAATGAGAGACAGATATCAGTGTCACGCGTGAGTTCCGGGGGATATAAAGAAACGAGGACATTTCATTCTACCGAGCTACTCATAAGTGCTAAAACACTACTCCTACTGGTCAGTTTATTTGATGAATTAAAACTGTGAGGTAATGCAGCGCTGTTTCACTTGGTCTAACGTTACACTATCATACTAAACTGCATTTGAGTGTGTTGAAAGTTGTAATGTTTAGTATTAGTTTCTTGGCTGTAATAGACTTAACAGTAAGATAGATCAACATTAGATTATCATACTGATGATATTCTAACACTTCGTCGTGTTGAGCTGTATAACATTGATTAGTCTTATATCCTACATTTGCTTATCTTGTCTAATAACGTGCAAGAGCGCATCTCTGTCAAGTCAAAGTTTGTCGCAAAGCTCTCGCCATCTCTGAAACCCCACGCTGATATTGATCCTCGTTTTATTTCTCCTTTTGTCCCAAAGTTTGCTTGCCATGGTCCATAATGTTTGGACGAAACAACAGCAGCGCGCCGCTTTACGTTACGCAGCTGTCCGTGTCCGTTGCCATGGTTACTGTGAGCCCAGGGATATTACGTCATTTACAGGCGCAATGTGAAGTGAAAAGACCGGGGCGGCCCACTATTTAAAATTGTGATTTTCTCTGAATTTACAAATTCTTGGAAACATTTAGGATAATGTAAGTACACAGCTTAACAAAATATATAACACTGTGCAAGTGGTTTTTGGATATTTTAATATAAAAATTCTACATATTGTACCTTTTAAAGGAAGAACTATCATGAAGAGTTAAGAGCAACTGCGCTCTGAGGTTTTTAACAAATGGTGCTATCAGCAGGGAGACGTCAGAACGTTGAGCCTCTGTGATATCGAGCCGCGGTGGACTTGGAGGTTGGACTTCCTGAAGCACTTCACGGCATGGAGTTATTACAACCTCTTGATATGAGCTGTAATGGATGTGGTGCACTGTGGCCCCTCTAAAAGCAGACAAAGTGCACTTACAGCTGCATTGACACAGCAATTAACTCTTGTTGGTTTGGGTTTGTGTATATCTAAATAAACAATAGTGTGCTTGTATGTGAAAATCTGTGTTCACAGATTGAAAAGCCACATCCCCTGTCCCCTGATGTGGGTATGTCTTTGTATAACTTGCCATTTCTCACCAGCGTGTGTGGAAGTGAGCTGTGAACCACATCCCTCTCCTCCGACCCTGTGTCTCATCGATTGACATTGTGTGACTGAGTTTCCGCATCTGTCTGCTGGTTTCTGTTTGATGTCCTGCTTGTGAGGTTGTGAAGGTGAGAACAGAGATAAGCAGCATCATGTGCTTCAATGACTTATTGTTGTGCTCTTTAGGGAAAGTACTGGCTGAAAATAGCAAGTGTTTATTGTTGGAGAAACAAAGAGGATATTTTTGAATTGAGGCTATTGCACAGTGTAGTTTAGAATATATATTTAGTTCACCCAAAAATTCGCAAATAATTTATATCTATTCTTTCATTTTTTAAAAGTGCAAGCACAATTTTCAAGCTTCAAAAAGTATATAAATACTTTGTAAAAGTACATTTACATTCATTTGGCAGACACTTTTATCCAAAGCGACTTACAAGTGAGGAATACAACAAGCGATTCTTAATGCCAGCATAGGCAGGGATTAGAGGAAATGATTGGATAGTTAGTTTGTTTTTTAAGATGAGGCTAAGTGCTCACGAAAGAGATGAGTTGTCAGCTGTATTTTTAATATTGCCAGGGATTCTGCATTCCCGATGAAGGTAGGGAGTAATGTTTTCCACCAGCAAGGAACAGTGGACAAGAATTTTTTGGAGAGTGATTTTGTGCCTCTCTGTGATGGAACCACGAGCCTTCGCTCCTTTAGTGAGCACAGACTTCTGGTAGGGTTGTAGACTCACATTGCACATGACAGCAGTCCAGCATGAAGAGCATTTCAGTAATCAAGCCTAGAAATGACCAGGGCCTGGACCAGAAGTTGTTGCATGCTGAGTTAGAAAAGGCCTGATTTTCCTGATATTGTGTAGTGCAAATCTGCATGACCGAGCTGTCTTTGCAACGTGGTATTTGAAGGTCAGTTGGTCATCAAAGATTTCTCCAAGAATTTTGGCCAAATTTGAGGGGGTAATTTCTGATAATCCTTAGTTGGATGGTGGAATTGTGCTGTAGAGTCAGATTAGCAGGGAAGACAAGAAGCTCAGTCTTTGCCAGGTTGAGCTGCAGGTGATGTTCTTCCATCCATGTTGAGATGTGCGCCAGACAGCTTGAGATTTGTGCAGCTGCTGTGGAATCATCTGGTTGGAATAAAAGGTAGAGCTGTGTGTCATCAGCATAGCAATGGTAGGAGAAACCATGTGCCTGTATGATGGGACCCAGTGATGTAGTGTAAATGGAGAATAGGAGGGGTCCAAGAACTGAACCCTGAGGAACCCCAGTGATCAGTTGATGAGGTTTGGATACCTCCCCTCCCCAGGCGACTCTGAAAGACCTACCTGTGAGATAGGGCTCAAACCTTAAAACATAAATTGTTGCATATTTTATTGGTGAAAAGATGAGTAGGCTATTTGTATTTTGTGCAACCTTTGCAGCTGCTTTTTATAACTTAATTAGAAGCACCACAATTTTTAAATTGTGTCTTCAGTTACATAGGGACTACTATATGGAGAACAGGAGGGTTCTGTGAGAGGAAAGATGACACCTGGTTGAACACAACTTGTTCAATGTTTTTGCAATGAATGGTAGGAGAGAGACAGGTCTGTAACTTTGTTTAAAAGTGACATGTTTAATGTGGGTTTTTTTAAGCAGTCGGGTTGCCCGAGCCTGCTTGAATGCGGTAGGGAAAATGCCTGTGTGCAGAGATGTTGATAATGTGTGCAAGTGCTGGTAAAAGAGTGGGAGAGATGGCTTGTTGAAGGTGTGGAATGGGATCTAGGGGGCAGGTGGTGGGATGACTGGAGAGAAGTTTGGATACTTCTGTCTCAGTGAGAAGAGAGAAGGAAAAGAGAAAATTAGTGGATGTGGATGGCCTGAGTTCCTGTGTGTGTGGAGCTGAGAACTGACTGCTAATAGTAGATGTTTTGTGAGTGAAGAAACTGATCAGCAGTTAAAGAGGTGGTGAGTGGGCAGAGGAGAGAGTTGAATGTTTTGAAAAGTTTACGTGTGTTTGAAACGCTGTTGGTCTTGTTGTGGAAATAAGAGGGTTTTGGCTGCATGAACTCCACCAGAAAAGGATGAGAGCAGAGACTGATAACTACCTAGGTCTTTCGATTTGCGCCATTTTCTTTCTGCTGACCTGAGTTTCTGCTGGCCTGGATGACCGAGGACAGATACTGTCTAGACAAGAAGTTAAGGTGGAACATAAAGTGTCTGTTGCTGCGTTTACATCCAGAGATGAGAATTGTGTGGGTGAGGGAAGTAGTAGTAGTAGTGAGTTGTAGATTAAAAGTAATGAAGAAATGATCGGAAATGTGCAGAGGTTTTAACAGAATGTTGTCAGTGATACAGTTGCGCAAGTAAATTAGGTCAAGTTGGTTGCCAGATTTGTGGGTACTTGTGGTGAAGAGTCGATTGAGATCAAATGAGGCTAGGAGAGAGAGGAAGTCTGAAGCATAAGGTTTGTCTAGGTGAATATTGAAATCGACAAATACTAGAAGTGGACTGCCATCCTCTGGGAATGAGGACAGCAGCATGTCCATTTCCTCTACAAAGGTACCCAGGTGGCCTACAAGATGAATTTTACAGGGGTTGTGACTGTAATAGCATGAAACGCAAACAAGTTGTTTTTGCATAGAGAAGAGAAGAGGGAGTTGAATATTTCCAATGATTGGAAATGAGAAGACCTGTGCCCCCTCCCAGACTGACGAGGCGTATGAGTGAAAGTGAAGTTGTAAGGGAGAGCAGCAGGGGTTGCTGACTTCTCTGGTCAAATCCAGGTCTCAGTCAAGCCCAAGATATTGAGAGTAGAGTTCGTAGCAAAAGCTGGAATGAAGTCAGCTTTGTTAACTGCTGACTGACAATTCCGTAGACCCACAGACACAGAGAGAGGTGTATTAGAAGAGGAGTAGATAGGACGTAGGTTAGCAGTATTGCGCTGCTTTCATGTGTGATAGCGGAGCTTTGCCGAGCTACAATAAGAATGTGTTGAAAGCACATGCTGAGTGGGAAGGAAGATACTTAAGTGCCTTTTCGGTGTCCTTGGTCGTTGGAGTCGCTCAGGTCGAGTCACGCAGAGTCGCAGGTCTTTACCTGAGTCGGTCTTCACACAAGGAGGCTGAACACGAGGGCTACACGCTTCCACTGACGCTTCCGCGCCAGCGCACATACACTGAATAAATATATTGCTTTCCAATGTATCAATGAAAACAGCTGTGTCCGCCCTAACAATTAGCACAGCAAAAGCCTGTGAATAGCCCCAATCGAAACTAATGCAGTAACCACACAGCACTTAAGTGCGAAGACGAGCAATAACAAAAATAACAAACGCGGAAGTTATTCTAAATGGCAATGAATACAATTTAAAATACAAACTATAGTGAAAGTACAAACATACAAATAAGCAGAGAATCGAAATTTATCCTTCCTAGCAGCAAATAATAACTAAGCCTAATAATGTCTAATTTCTGGGCATGAAACAAAAAAAAAATGCAACAATGCAAAAAAAATGTATGTAAGTGTTTGCTAATGCATTACTATTAATCTTCATAGATTTCAGTCACGTGATGAGTGTAGAGACATTGAAGACAAAACATTCATAGAACTGCAGCACAGGCCTGTCAATTTTCCACCTGTTTCAAGCCACGTCGTCGTTCAGTCAAACACAATTGGCGTTGTTAAAAAATAAGAGTGAAGAGTAACCGAGATTTTCAAAAAAGCTCATTCATCCATCATAAAAGTGATCCATATTTATAACTTTAGACTTATATCCCTCTTCCCATTATAAAGCTTGGAAGAGCTAGAATATTTATTATAACTCTGAAGATGTTTGACTGAAAGTAGTATATACACTTTGGATGGCTTGAGGATGAGTAAATTATGGGTTAATTTTCATTATTGGGAGAACTAACCATTTAAAGTGCCTTATACTAAAACAGTGATATTGAATGATCAAATTCAGTATACACCTTATTGATGATGCATACGTTATACAGGCAAACAGGTAAACCCAGAATATAAATGCAACACGTTAAATGGTTGTGGCAAATATTTTAAAATATTTTCTTTGAAAATGGTTTTCAGTGGAAAAACACGTGAATCTGTGCTTGGCGTTTATATTCTGGGTTCATCTGCTTGCCTGTAGACAGTATGCATCATCAGTAAGGTTTACATTGAATTCAGTTTTTTAACCCTCTGAGGTCTGGGGCTGATTTGGGGTCCTGGGGTAGTTTTACATGCCCTGACATTTGTGCTTTTTTCAGTTGCTTATAAACATATTAATGACAAAAGTCTCACTTCGTTGTATTCCCATCCTAGGCTACAATAAAATGTGAGCAACAAGTATGTAGATGTTTGTATTTTGGAGAGAATTATGTATATGCGTGATTTTTGAAAAAAAAAAAAAACATCCCTGAAATAAGGCCTCAAAACACATACTAATATATTCTGTATAGTCAGCAACATTCTGTATATTTTAGTCTAGATTTTTTGCTTCAAGGTGATGTAAAAATCAGTCTGCCTACTAGGACACATAAAACAATGTTTTGATTTTAAATTTCTAAGACACTTTTTGTTTAGTATGGCCGTATACGAGGTGGTGTGAATCTTCATGAATATACAGTGATTCACACCGGAGGAGCTTACGGCCCTGCCCCTAATGAGTCATAAAGAGCCATTCAGTCAGGAATGTGAGCGAGTGAGCTAAGAAAGAATGCAATGACAAAAGAAATATATAATTTTTTTTGTAGTTTGTTTAAAATATAGTTAAATTAGAGTCAGACACATTTTGAGTAGACAGCTATACCTGGAAATAAATCCTGTTCAAAGATGGTCAAAGTGAACATCACATATCTGGCATTTGGTTGGTGTTTCTGCACTGGAGAGAAAAACAAACAAACAACATCAACAAAAAAAAAAAAAAAACAGAAATAAAACACACATTTTCCTGCTTCCAGTCTCAGTAGATGCAGTCCAAAGTGGGCAAATATCTGGTCACTATGATTCTCAAATCTGTGAGATAAAAAAACAACCCTCTGTGAGCATGCTAATGAGATCATATCAGCTGTTGAAATGTCCATGCCTAGCAGAAAACGTGATTTTTGTGCTCTTATGCATTTTATTTATTTATTAGAATAAAGAACTTAAGAATAATAATAAAAAAATTTTTTTACCATTCACGATCATCGGCTTGATCAAGTGATCCTCCATAGAAATCAAATTGAAAGTGTTCTTCCAGAATTATTCCTCATCGCATCTTAAAACGATGTACATGAATCTGACTACGCTTGATACATTGTACCGCGCTGATGTGGGCGTTCACTCTCTGTTGCATTAAATGATGTTTTATTAACAAAGTTCGGGAGGAACACGTTCAGATGATCTAACTAATCATCACATCACTCCAACCAGCAGTCATTAATCAGCAATCAACATGTCTGCACAATCAGCATGATCGGAAACCTATATATATCGACGCAGTCGACTCACCTATGCTTTTGGACAGTTTCAGCATCCCTCCACCACCCCGTCTCCTCATACTTGCCTGGTTACTTCTTAAACCAGAATACGGGGGGAGTACTCTGGGCTCGGGCCAAATACCGAGCTCGGAGCCCTCTTCTCGGACAGCACACCAAACATGCATACTAATTATTCTATCTGATTATTTGTAAGTGTGAACTTGTGAATCGCCTCAGAATTTGTGTTTGAATAGCGCGCGCTCTCCGTGGGTGTGGTCGCATTACAGGATAATGAGCTGACTTGCGAACGACTGACATCTCTCTCTTTTCAAACTGATTACATAAACAGAGAATATACTTTTTAGATTTGACTTGCATGATTTAAAACCTGACATTTCAATGTTTATTTAGACACGTGTCCCATTTCTGTGTGAATAATATTCACTAAGTTACCGTTTATTTTCTTATGACTATCAGAATGGACTTCATTCGGAGAGAGATCGCAGCTCACGCATCATGTTAGTTTTGTTTATTTTGCAAAAAGCACAATATTTTGTTTTTACTCTGAGTGTACACAAATAAAAGAAGACATTTCACAGATTAGAATGTAATATAACTCTTAATCGAATGTCCAAAATTGACGGAGCATTTTGAGTCTCTTTTACACTGACAAGAAAAAAGCGAGTAAACCACGCGGGCGTGACCTCGGAGGGTTAATAACACTGTCTTACTGCATTAGTACTTTGTATAAACCTGGTAAAAAATTACTGGCGAGCAGTGGAGGAAAGCTTTGTTTTGCCCTCCAAGTTGGCGTTCCTATAAGTGTGTGACATCACATGAGATTATTAGCTCATATTTGAGCAAATCCCTCAAAAAGACACCACAAATTGCTGAGGAAAAGTATGGCAGTCTGACAGGTGTGACCCAAGTCATTTCTAGCAACTGGAAATATCATACAGAATCCATTCAGCACACCTTTGCAACTGCTTGGTAATGCTTTGGCCATCTCTCATAAAACTCTAGCTCAGCAGTGTGAAATCCTGCTCCAGGAGGGCCAAGTTTTGCTCCAACCTGCTACAACACACTTGCCTAGAAGTTTCTAGTGCTGTGGCTGAAATCGCCCCTATACCCTTAATCCTTTTATGGTGCACTATTTGAGGAGATTTGTAGTGATGTGCACATTATTGAGTGCACTCATTCGATTCTGTTTTACTGAGCTGGTCTAGGATTATTTGGAGTGCTTAAATAACAGGCCAATGTGGACGCACCGCCAGATTATGACTCCCCTGCTTCTCCCTACCACACAGCAAAATGAGATATGATGGTACACATTTAATTGAATTTTTATTACACACTTAAATTTTACATTTACATTTATACATTTGGTAGACACTTTTATCCAAAGCACCTTACAAGTGAGGAAAACAAACAAGTGATTCATCATGAAGAGGCAAATAGACACAGGAAGTGCTCACAACACAAGTTTAGGACATTGCTCAGAGTAGTATAAACTAGAATAAGGAGAGATAAGAAAGGATAGTTTTTTTGTTTTTTTAATGATGGAGCTAAGTGCTCGCAAAAGATGAGTTTTCAGCTGTCTTTTGAATATTGCCTGGCATTCTGCATTCCTAGATCATTCCACCAGCAAGGAACAGTGAACGAGAATGTTCTGGAGAGTGATTTTGTGCCTCTCTGTGACAGTACCACAAGCCTTTGCTCCTTTAGTGATCGCAGTCTTCTGGTGGGGACCTAGACTTGTAACAGTGAGTGGAAGTAGGAGGGTGCGGAGCCTGTGGTGGAACTGTAAGCAAGCGTCAACGCCTTGAACTTGATGTGAGCAGCAAGTGGTAGCCAGTGCAGAGACGAAGAGAGGTGTGGTGTAGGCTCTCTTGAGCTCATTGAAGACAAGACGTGCTGCAGTGTTCTGGATCATTTTTAGAGGTTTGATTGCACAGCCAGAAGATAATTGCAATAATCAAGCCTAGAAATAACCTGGGCCTGAACGAGAAGTTGTGTTGCATGCTCAGTTAGAAAGAGCCTGATTTTCCTGATGTTGTGTAGTGCTAATCTGCATGACCGAGCTTCCTAATGTCGTCAAGTCACCTTTATTTATATAGTGCTTTATACAATACAATAGGAAAATGATTAAAGCCCACTGAAGTGCCTTGAAATAGCATTATTCAATGTGTTGAAGTAATTTCCACTGAAACTGGAAGACTGGGCTGGACATATCGAGCAGCTCCTCCCCTTTTTTAAAATAGCCAATAGTGTTTTGTTTATATCACCACTCGGCCAGAGCTCTCCTTGCATCACTTAAAAAAAAAAAAGGCATTCATTGCAGAATTCAAATGGGTCTGATACATTTTGTGGTCTGTGCCGGCATATGATCCGCTCTGTGCTTTTGTGTCTCTGGAACGGAGCAGACTGTGTATACACTGCGGTGGTTCATCTAACAATAACGTGAAACCAGACTTATTTTGCCTCAAAGGAAAGCATATTTATACTCTCTGAATTGTTCCCCATCCCCTATATGTGCCTTTCACCATGTAGAAAATAGTAAATGTGTGAACAAATTACCAATTTCAGCCACAGCTTCAGTGTCTATTTATAGTGTTGGGGGCAGGAAGATTTAGATTCTAGAGAGCATTTGATTGGACAGAAAGTCTGAAGCTGTAGTCCAGCATGATGTTATCAAAATCATTGATCCATATTGGAGGAAGTGAGAGACTGTACATTTGAATGCTTCTATCTTCTAATTTTGTCATTGTTTTGGAGCACACTAGCTAATAGATAACAGTAAGGCTAACGTATTCATACTAAAAGTAAAACAACTTCAATTTTGATTTCATGGGGACTGTAAATGATGCAAACAGTTCATTTCGGCTGTACATTTGTTCTAAAAGAATTAAATGGCGCTATTGTTCAGCTGAAGCTTTTTTTTTTTTTAGTGGCTAACCTTCGTTTTTGATTTTTTTTTTAGGTTCCCATGGTTTGGCTCCAGCGTGCTCTCTGCCATGCCTCCCGCCAAGACAGATCAACTGGACTTGTGGGCGGAGTCAGGGATGGATGGAGACGACCAGGTGATGGTGGACTTCCTGTTGCCCACTGGAATCTATATCCAGATGGAGGTTCCTCGCGAGAGCACCATCCAACACATCAAACTGGTGTGTATGTTTCTTTATAAGCAGATTCTCTTTTTCAGAGTAAGGAGTAAAACATTCCACTGTAAGTTAAATTAATTAGATATTACAAATAATTTGGTAGTAAAACATTTTACATTTAATCATTTTAATCATTTAGCAGATGCTTTTATCCAAAGCGACTTACAAATGAGGAGGCATGAAGAGGTAAATAGAAGAAGAAGTGCTCACAATACAAGTTTCATACATTGCTCAGAGTAACATAAGCTAGAGTAGGAAGGGGAAAAGGAAAGGATAGATTTTTTTTTTTTTTTTTTTTAATGAAGGGGTTAAGTGCTCACAAAAGAGATGAGTTTTCAGCTGTCTCTTGAGTATTGCCAGGGATTCTGCGTTCCTGATGAAGGTAGGGAGATCATTCCACCAGCAGGGAGCAGTGAACGAGAATGATCTGGAGAGTGATTTTGTGCCTCTCTGTGACGGTACCACAAGCCTTCACTCCTTTAGTGATCGCAGGCTTCTGGTGGGGACGTAGCGTTGTAGCAGTGTGTGGAGGTAGGAGGGTTCAGAGCCTCTGGTGGATCTGTAAGCAAGCACCAACGCCTTGAACGTGATGCGTGCAGCAAGGGGTAGCCAGTGCAGAGAGATGAAGAGGGGTGTGACGTGGGCTCTCTTGGGCTCATTGAAGACCAGACGTGCAGCAGCATTCTGGATCATTTGAAGAGGTTTGATTGCACTTGATGGTAGTGCAAATCTGCATGACCTTGTCTTTGAGATGTGGTCTCTGAAGGTCAGTTGGTCATCGAAGATAACTCCAAGATTTCTGTCCGACTTTGATGGGGTAATCGTGGTTGTACCAAGCTGTATGTTGAAGTCATGTTGTAGAGTTGGAGTGGCAGGGAAGACTAAAAGCTCAGTCTTTGCCAGGTTGAGCTGCAGGTGGTGTTCTTCCATCCACGTCGAGATGTCCACCAGATCCATGCAGCTATTGTGGAATCATCTGATTGAAAGGATGGGTAGAGCTGTGTGTCATCAGCATAGCAATGGTAGGAGAAACCATGTGCCTATATGATGGGACCCAGTGATGTAGTGTAAATAGAGAATAGGAGGGGCCAAGAACTGAACCCTGAGGAACCCCAGTGATCAGTTGATGAGGTTTGGATACCTCCCCTCCCCAGGCGACTCTGAAAGACCTACCTGTGAGATATGACTCACATGTAGCATATTTTATTGATGAAAAGATGAGTAGGCTATTTGTATTTTGTGCTAATTTTGCAGCTGCTTTTTATATGCTTTTTAAAATAGACACAATTTTTAAATTGTGAGCCAGGATTAGGCCTTAGTTCAATTAGTGTTTTTAATTTGCTTTTTTAAATGTACTCTGAAAACAAAACATTTCTGGGTCAGGTTTCATGAAATCCCTTAAGTTAAGAAAACCCTTAGTTATAAGGTTAACGGTACCCTTAGTGAAACATGGGTTGCAAGAAAAAAACCTTAAGGCTGTCAGTAAGTATTTCCCTTATTTGGTTAAGTGTTCCCTTGAGTTCTGCTAAGCGTTTCAACAAAGTCCTTAATAATCATTTACCCCTAAAAAAAATTAAGGGATTAAAACAGGTCCCTTAAGTTATCTGCTGAACTCAAACATGGAGGATTTCATGTTAACTGAGAATGAGGAAGTACCGATGTGTATTTTTAGCAATCAAAATAAGCCTGTTGAATGTATGACGTGAATTAGCGTGTATTGTAAAAAATAAAATTGAATGAACACAGCGTTTTCATATTTTTATAATTTCCACTATGCACTTACTTGAATTAGCTATCTCATGCCAGGCTTTTGTCTTGTGCACAAGAGTTACTGATTATAGCAGCAGGCTTGGGTTTCACCCTTTAAAAAAAAAAAAAAAGAATAGCTTTTTTTTTTTTATCTTTGGTCCAGTTTGGTTTAGATTTAGATTTTAGATTTTTTTTAGCGCACAGGACTAACGTTGAACCCCTTGAACACTTGAGTACTGGAAATACGTCATGTAAGTAGACAAGAGGTCAAGTGCAAAGACCGCAAGTGTGGTATTTGGACCGGCCAATAGACTTTAGTCTATAGCGGAACACTTCCGCTTTTGCTTCACTTCAGTCCTGGAGGGCCAGTGTCCTGCTGAGTTCAGCCAAAGTCCCAGCCAATTAACTCTTTTATTTAGATGGCATGACGTATTTCTCCCACTTGCACTTTGCACTTTCTCCCATTCATAGTAATGTGATTGCACCATCTTTCAATATCTAAAGTCTTTTGAGGATGCTTGACTGACATGTAATGCAACCAGTCATAGTTTGTTTTGTTCCGCATCATCTTTAGGGACGTGAAAAAGTCGATGTCCCTACACAATAACAGACCGCCATGCATCAAATTAAATATTCATTCAAGAACGTGCAAATTTACTGCAAAAATGGAGCCACGAACTTTACATACTTTTGAAAATACAGCGTTTGGTTGGTCCTGGAAAGCACTTTCTGTCACAGTTGTAAACACGATGGCTTTCTTCTTCCATAACGGGGTTTGGCATCATGGCACGTGTTTCCAGGCAGACTGTTAAAGAACGTGTCACACACGTCTCCCCAACATCCCATAGAATTCGACCAACTGGATTACGACTTCGAAAATCCTGAAGTGTTTCCAGTTAAGTGTGCCATATGCATCAGATGTTCAGCCAACGGTCCGTGGGCATGATGTCTGAGGCTAAGACTAAACCCTAACCAAGCAAGTTAGTCATGCACTGCATCCAAAATATTCTCTACTATATAGTATGCAAACAACAATACACAAAAAGAGTAGTATATCTGAATACATAGTATTCGGAAAACATTAATTGATTTTGACCTACTACTTCCACCCAGATTCTGACGTGCGCAATCAATGGACACTTTGCTATCCCATGAGAATGAAGCGACGCAACTGACGGCATAGGTCATGTAACAGTAAAAACATGGTGGATGTAGTACGTCCTAATTTCATTCATACTATCAAGTCAAGTCACCTTTACTTATATAACGCTTTTTACAATGCAAATTGTGTCAAAGCAGCTTTACAGTAATAATTGGTAAATTATTTTTGGCTGTACAACAGCTCCCAAAGAAAATGGTGTCATTGTCCAGCTTATTCTATATATTTGTATTGATTCATTCCGTTGTTATTGGTTATTGGTCTAGTTAATTTATGTATATCAGTACTGGATAAAACAGTGATGTAATCGTCCACCTCAGCTCAGTTCGCGTACAACGGCGCCAATGCACTGCTCAATATCAAGTGTCCCCAACTAAGTAAGCCAAAGGCAACCGTGGCAAGGAACCAAAACTCCAACAAAATGGAGAAAAAAAACCTTGGGAGAAACCAGGCTTAGTAGGGGGGCCATTTCTCCCCTGTATATATACTATATAGATATAGTATAGTATATGTAGATATACTATAACCTATCGAACGTTCCTTTTAAAGGTCGCGAAGTAAATTCAAGTTCAAATATAGTACCTACTCAGACTGTATGCAATTTCCGACACAGTGATGGTGTTCAGAATTACTTGCTTATCAAAGACAGGTTTAAGAGGAGTTGGAACTGAAGTCTGCTAGACACCAGCCCTCCAGCACTGGAGCAGAGCCTGGTGTATAGCGTAGATTGGTGATATTTAACATGCAGTTTTGATTATATTATTCACTCTCGTTGTCTTGTTTTTGTGTTGATGTAGCTGTTATGGAAGGAGGCGCAGACATACCCTCTCTTCTCATTGCTGGGGGAGATGGAGGGTCACATGTTCGAGTGTGTGAACCAGGCAGCAGTGCACGAGGAGCTGGAGGATGAGACCAGGCGTCTATGTGATGTGCGACCGTTCCTGCCTGTCCTCAAACTAATCACACGCAACTGTGGACGTGCAGAGCGCCTACTAGACTCTAAGATCGGAGTCCTCATTGGGAAAGGTGACACATATGCACATAATCACATGCATAATGAGAGCTATACTTTTAGATCATATCCATTAGATAGGATGTGATCATCTGGGATTTTTCAGTGACCCTTTCTGCAGGTTACATTTGTTACCCCAGTGGGTGACAGCAAGCAAATGTATTTTTTGTATTATGAGACGATCATTGAATCATTCAACTGATTAATTCAAGAATGAACTATCACTAAATCTTGCTCAGAGGCATGCAGTTGATTTTTGCTTTGAGGTTTTGTTGGAATATTTTTTGTTGGACCAAGCAACTACCAAAATTGTATTGCAGTTGTAAGCGAATTAAGCTCAAAGTAATTGTTAATTAGTGTATTTATAGGAAATTCTAAATGAGTCACTTATTTTACCACTGAGCAACTGAATCGTCCAGCGTTCACTTCCACGGGCCGAAACAATAAGCTCTGTAGCGACTTCAACTATCTTAAAAATACCCTTTAGCAAGGTAACATAGATCGGCAGTTTAAGACATTAAATTGAAAGCACATAACACAAGACACTTCTCTTTAAAATATGAATGACACTTTATTGACTATACTAACACATAAACCAATATCTAACACAAACACACATACGCACACACATTCACACGAGTTGCAGAGAAGAAGGAAGAGAGGAAAGAATGAGTTTAAGAGAGTGAAATGATGAAAGTTTCTAGCAACATATGCATTTCATGAGACCTTATCTGAACGAACCATCAATCATTAATTTAACCCTTTTATCGCTGCTTAGGCGGGGCTATTATATTTTAAATAAATGCACCAGTTCAGCTATAGAATCTGGAGGTATTTGCGCTTGTAGTCTGTCTTTAAATGGGGATTCCTCATCGGCGTCCTTTGGCTTGGAGAAAGGGGTTCCCTGGGTTCGTTGATTCGTTGAAGGTATTTTCGTCCGGATTGATGCAGTAGGAAGGCCAATCACGTTCTAGTGTGCTGGCAGATGAATGGAGGTTCCCTCGTGGCAGAAGTTTGAAGTTGAGGCGGCAAAGACTGTAAAGTCGTTTAACTTTTGCGACAAAACTTAACTTAGAACACGAGACTCGAGACAGAATGAAAGAAAATTAAAGTAAAAGAAAGGAAAGCGAGTGAGACGAAAGTCAGTTGGATGGCTTGAATGAAACTGCGTGGCTGCCCTTCATTGTCTGGTCTTCATCGTCTGTTTCTTGGTCTTTGTCTCGACTTAAACTAATTCATTCTGATCTTATTCTATGAGACAACTTCTGCTAAGCTGTAAATTAAAATAATAATAATAATAAAAAAGAACTTAACTTTAAAAGAAAAACTTAACTATGAAAAAAAACTTCAACTGGAAAAGAACTTAACCAAAAAAAAACTTAAACTTAAAAAAAAAACTTAACTTAAAAGAAAAAAACAAACTGAAGAAACTTACTAGTGTACTGAGCATTTAAACTGAGGTTTGTCCAACCTCTTTTAGGAGTTCTGACCAATTAGATACAGTCTTTGCTTCAGAGGTGACTTTCTCCTCCCCTGGTCATTTATGCCCTGTTATCAGAACTTTCAGAGGGGTACAGAGAGTACAGTTTAGTCTAGATTACTCTAAGAAGAATACAATGCATTTTACACAGATTTCATTCAAGCCATATTTTGAGTTATGAGAGGGGATTCAGTTTCATTACAAACAACACATACTTTCAATCAACTATTCAAAAGTTATAACAATTGCATGAATTGTGAGTGATCTGCGCATAACGGGTCACATGTATAATGTGTATGCATGACATGGAATTATGCAGTCGAACACTGTTTGATTACAAGTCCATTTAGAATGGTTTTGGAACCATTTAATGCAGTTCATATATAAAGGAGTCTCTGTGAGGTTTTCTGTGGATTTTGATTCTTGTGTCACTCAGGGGTCACGCAACGTGGCCTGTTTTATCTCTGTCTTTGAGGATCAAACACTCCGGTGTTATCTTTTTGTGGCTCCAGTTGCATTGTCTTTTAAACATTTGGTCTTTCACCTCAGCTGGGCATAAGGTACTTAGTTGGGGGGTTTTTAGATGCACTGGAGCTACGAATATGTTCATTGATCTTGGGTCCTGTGACGATTTGGGCTGAGATGAGTTTATATGGAATTATGTTTGAATGAATCATTTGGAAGATTCATTTGTCTGGTTCGTCCTCAATTCCTACACAGTATAACAAAACTCCATGTGCTCCTTGTGTACATTACTCCATATTAACTTGTTTATTGAACTGATATTTAAAACAATATGTCACGCACAATTGAGCTAATGTTCAAAATATCATAAGGATGTATCTGTATGATGTCCTCACAGCTGTGCTGACATTTGGAACAACAACACTTTTGTTTTTGTCTTACAGTTTTTAAAAAATGTGGTAATACCTACATTTTTTATTTTATATTTATTATTAGTTTTTATGGACATTTAATTTAATAAATGTAAATTTAATGAAATATATAATATACATTTATATCACTTTGTTCTGAAAATATTGACATTAAAATGAAAACACTCGAGTTGGGTGATTTGCTGGAATTGCACTAGTATATAATTGGTATATAAGATATAAGATCTCTTTGTACCATTGAGACATTCTGAAATTTTCATAGCTTAAAACGTCCTCCTCATTATAAACAAAGCAATTATATAATCAAGCTCCAAAAACGGCTCATTCTTATATTGAACACGTGCAAATTCATTTGCATATGCCTGCCTTCAGGGCAAGTCATCAAAGTCAAGTCACCTTTACTTATATAGCGCCTTTTACAATGCAAATTGTGGCAAAGCAGCTTTACATTAATAATTGGCAAATCATTTTGGCTACACAGCAGCTCCCAAAGAAAATGGTGTCATTGTCCATCTTATTCTATATATTATTATAGGTAATATATCTATATAATTATAGACTTATTCTATCTTATTCCGTCGCAAAAATCAATAGTTATTAGTCTAGTTAATTTATGTATATCTGGAGAACTGGAGAAAACAGTGATGTAATCGTCCGGCTCAGCTGAGTTCGCATACAACAGCGCCAATGCAGGCATATCAAAAACACTGTTGAATATCAAGTGTCCCCAACCTAAGCAAGCCAAAGGCAACAGTGGCAAGGAACCAAAACTCCAACAAAATGGAGAAAAAAAAACCTTGGGAGAAACCAGGCTTAGTCGGGGGGCCAGTTCTCCTCTGGCCAACAGTGAATACTTGCCTGATACTCAGGCAGAGTTACAGGTCATAAGTCCGATTTTGAATCGCAACAGTCAAAATATTTAATCCAGTTCCATCTAGTTAAGATCTTTTTCTTCACGCCGGTATGGGGCGGTTTTGTTGGTGATCTGTGCCACTGGCTGATGTGTCGGTAAGGCCCTCACTAGGGATGAGCTAGTTCACACAGTCTCCGCCGACACCCCAGGGCCACCCTGCTGCCGCGCACAGGCGCAGGTTCCCCATTGGACCCGGACACGGCCCGGATCCAGCCAATCATGTTAAATGGTAAACCTCGGGATAAGCAGAGAGACAATTTTAGTGTAGATGCCATTCAATTTTAGTGTAGATGTACATCCGGTGTTATAGGAAGTGTTCCCGGTTCCGGCTGACCTGATCTATGCAGCCTAACAATCCTTTAACGGATATGAAGACATAAATTGATAATTTTTCTTGTGTATGCCAGGTTAAAGAGATGCATTTTTAGCCTAGATTTAAATTGACAGAGTGTGCCTGCTTTCCAAACAATGCTAGGAAGATCGTTTCAGAGTTTAGGTGCCAAATAGGAAAAGGATCTACTGTCTGCGGTTGATTTTGATATTCTAGGTATTAACAACTGGCCTAGATCTAAGATCGTAATAGACGCGAAGGACTATAATGCATTAAGAGCTCACTCAGGTACTGGGGAGGTAAGCCATTTAGTGCTTTGTAAGTAGTTAGCAAGATTTTAAAATCTATACGATGTTTAAAAGGGAGCCAGTGCAGTTTTGACAGAACCAGGCTAATATGGTCATACTTCTTGGTTCTAGTAAGGACTCTAGCAGCTGCATTTTGGACCAGCTGTAGTTTATCAAGAGAGCAGGGCAACCACCCAGTAGAGCGTTACAGTAATCTAGTCTCGAGGTCATGAACGCATGAACTAACTGTTCCGCATTTGTCATTGAGAGCATATGTCGTAGTTTAGATATATTTTTAAGATGGAAGAATGCGGTTTTACATATTCTAGAAATGTGGCTTTCAAATGAAAGATTGGTATCAAAGAGCACACCCAGGTTCCTAACTGATGACGACGACTTAACAGAGCAGCCATCAAATGTTAGACAGTATTCTAGGTTATTATGTGCATAAGTTTTTGGTCCAATAATTAGAATCTCTGTTTTTTCTGAATTTAGTAGTAGGGAATTACTAGTCATCCAATTTTTGACATTTTTGAATTTTTCCACAGGGATACTACAATGCACTGTCTGATGTGATACTGTTGTTGACAGTTGTATGGCTATAATTTTCTCTCTAATATTGTCAATCTTGCAATTAAAGAAGTTCACAAAGTCATTACTGCTGTGCTGTTTGGAAACATCAGAAGTTGAAGCTGTATTTCTCTTTAATTTAGCCACTGTATCAAATAAATACTTAGGTTGTGTTTATGCTCTTCTAAAAGATTTGAAAAATAAGCAGATCTAGAAGTTTTTAAGGCCTTTCTGTGCGCTATCATTTTCTCTCTCAATGAGATACAAAAAACTTCTAGTTTTGATTTTTTCCAGCTGCGCTCCATTTTTCTGGCTACTCTCTTAAGGGCCCGTGTGTGCACATTATACCATGGCGTTGGACTAATATCCTTAATCTATTTTAAGGGCAAAGGAGCGACAGAGTCTAAAGTGCTGGAAAAGAGAGCGTCAATAGTTTCTGTTGCAACATCGAGTTCTTCTAAGTTGTCTTGTTTGCTAAGACGATGAAGCTGATCAGGAAGATTATTTATAAAGCAATCTTTAATGGTAGAAGTGATGGCTCTACCATATTTGTGGCAGAGAGACTGTTTTGCAGCCTTGGTTAAATGTAGCATGAATGAGATTAGATAATGATCTGAATATCGATTCCATGTGACTATTAGATCTGAAGTATGATTACGACAATGAGTGGCTCCTGACACGTGATGTCTAACTCCAATAGAGTTTAGAGTATCTGTTAATGCCAATCCCAAAGCGTCGTTTTCATTATCTACATGGATATTAAAATCACCAACAATTAGGACTATATCCACAGCCAGTACTAACTCCGATAGAAAATCAGCAAAATTCTTTGATAAAGTCTGTATGGTGCCCTGGTGGTCTGTATACAGTAGACAGCACAAATGGGATTTATTACTTACATTATATAATGTTACATAAAGCACCATCACTTCGAAAGAATTATATTTGAAAGACTTTTGAGTAATACTGAATATATTATTATAGATTACAGCAACACCTCCCCCTTTACCTTTCTGACGAGATTTGTGTCGATAATAGTAACTTTGAGGGCTAGACTCATTTAAAGTAATGTAATCGTCTGGTTTTAGCCAGGTTTCTGTCAAACACAACACATCTAGATTATTTTCTGTGATAATATCATTTACAATAATGCTTTTGAAGAAAGGGGTCTAATATATTTAGTAACCCAAGCTTTATTATTTGTTTATCTTTATCATCTCTTTATCAAGTTTTTTACTTGTTGAACATCAATTAAATTTTTACCCTTAAATGGGTTTGGAAGTTTTTTGTATTTGTTAATTCGGCGTATAGACACAGTCTCTATGTTATGATATCTAGGTGAAAGAGTCTCTGTGTTGGGACCATCTCTTTTCAACAGGTCAGGTCTGCCCCAAAAACTTTTCCGATTGTCTATGAAACCTATATTATTCTATGAACACCACTTAGACAGCCAGCAATTGAGGAATGATAGTCTGCTAAGTATCTCGTCATTCCTATGAGCAGGAAGGGGTCCAGAACAATTACAGTGCCTGACATTGTACGTGCGAGTTCACACACCTCTTTAATGTTAATTTTGGTGATCTCCGACTGGCGAAGGCAAACATCATTAGTGCGGACGTGAATAATAATCTTAGAGAATTTACGATTAGCATTAGCCAGCACTTTTAAATTTGCTTTGATGTCAGGCGCTCTCTGGCTCCCGGAAAACGTGACTATGGTGGCTGGTTTCTCTATTTTCACGTTCCGTGTAATAGAATCGCCAATAACTAGGGCACTTTCAACAGGATTCTCAGTGGGTGTGTCACTGACTGGGGAGAATCTGTTTGATGTTCTAAACGGAACGGAAGAGTTTTTTCCCACGACTAGGCCACCTCACGGTCACACAATTGCCCTGCTGCACGGGTTCTACAGCCAGAACCGAACAATGTACAGAGTTCACTAAGCTAGTCGCATCCAAAACAGTATCTAAAGCCCTTGTATCTTCAATTAAAGTTTGGATGTGTGTCTCTAATTCTGAGATTTTCTCTGTCAGCATGACTATTTCCTTGCATTTATTACATGTGAATCCCTAGTCGCTGACAGAGAAAGCTATACAACAGTGGGCACGGAAAGTATTCAGACCCCCTTAAATTTTTCACTCTTTGTTATATTGCAGCTATTTGCTAAAATCATTTAAGTTATTTTTTTTTTCCGTCATTCATGTACACACAGCACCCCATATTGACAGAAAAACAAAGAATTATTGACATTTTTGCAGATTTATTAAAAAAGAAAAGCTGAATTATCACATGGTCCTACGTATTCATTCCCTTTTGACAGCCATGAGTCTTTTTGGGAAAGATGCAACAAGTTTTTCACACCTGGATTTGGGGATCCTCTGCCATTCCTCCTTGCAGATCCTCTCCATTTCTGTCAGGTTGGATGGTAAACGTTGGTGGACAGCCATTTTTAGGTCTCTCCAGAGATGCTCAATTGGGTTTAAGTCAGGGCTCTGGCTGGGCCATTCAAGAACAGTCACAGAGTTGTTGTGAAGCCACTCCTTCGTTATTTTATCTGTGTGCTTAGGGTCATTGTCTTGTTGGAAGGTAAACCTTCAGCCCAGTCTGAGGTCCTGAGCACTCTGGAGAGGGTTTTCATCCAGGATATCCCTGTACTTGGCCGCGATCTTTCCCTCGATTGCAACCAGTCATCCTGTCCCTGCAGATGAAAAACACCCCCACAACATAATGCTGCCATCACCATGCTTCACTGTTGGGACTGTATTGGACAGGTGATGAGCAGTGCCTGGTATTTTCCACACATACCACTTAGAATTAAGGCCAAAATGTTCTATCTTGGTCTCATCAGACCAGAGAATCTTATTTCTCACCATCTTGGAGTCGTGTTTTTTAGCAAACTCCATGCGGGCTTTCATGTGTCTTGCACTGAGGAGAGGCTTCCGTCAGGCCACTCTGCCATAAAGCCCCGACTGGTGGAGGGCTGCAGTGATGGTTGACTTTCTACAACTTTCTCCCATCTCCCGACTGCATCTCTAGAGCTCAGCCACAGTGATCTTTGGGTTCTTCTTTACCTCTCTCACCAAGGCTCTTCTCTCCCGATAGCTCAGTTTGGCCGGACGGCCAGCTCTAGGAAGGGTTCTGGTCGTCCCAAACGTCTTCCATTTAAGGATTATGGAGGCCACTGTGCTCTTAGGAATGTGCAGCAGATTTTTTTTGTAACCTTGGCCAGATCTGTGCCTTGCCACAATTCTGTCTCTGAGCTCTTCAGGCAGTTCCTTTCACCTTATGATTCTCATTTGCTTTGACATGTACTGTGAGCTGTAAGGTCTTATATAGACAGGTGTGTGGCTTTCCTAATCAAGTCCAATCAGTATAATCAAACACAGCTGGACTCAAATGAAGGTGTAGAACCATCTCAAGGATGGTCTGAAGAAATGGACAGCACCTGAGTTAAATATATGAGTGTCACAGCAAAGGGTCTGAATACTTAGGACCATGTGAAATTTTTCTTTTTTAATAAATCTGCAAAAATGTCAAGAATTCTGTGTTTTTATTTCAATATGGGATGCTGTGTGTACATTAATGAGAAAAAAAAAAGAACTTAAATGATTTTAGCAAATGACTGCAATAAAACAAAGAGTGAAAAATTTAAGGGGGTCTGAATGCTTTCCGTACCCACTATATGCATGTGACAGGGAGTGCAAGTAACAGTGAAGGGAGAAGATGACATAGCTTACCGTGTTCGTAGACTGCTCCGACTTACCAATTGTTTGATGAGTTCGTAGAAAAGTTTGATGAGTTCGCGGCAGAAATGACAGTAGGCACGGATGACAAGTTTACAAACAAACTAGCGAAATGCTAACACGTTGTAATAGTGATTTGGATTAAAAGATCAAACACTAGCAACGTCAGATTAATGTGATACGCAATATTAGACAATATCAGATATATAGTGATGATAAAGTAGACAACAAACAATTCAGCAGCGAGGCAGACAGAAGCAATCGATCAGGAGCAATCAAATAGTTCTACCACAGGCCCCACCCACTGGCTTTCGTTTGCTTAACGGCTGACACTTGCCTACACTGGAGCGTTGCATCAAAAGCAAATAGAACCCATTATAATCACTGACACTGTCTACACTGGATACAGTAAGCAGGTGTGCGTTCAGTTTGACATAATCCACGAGCTTCAGTCTATGGACAACAGGACAAATGTCGCTTTGATGCCAGTTTAAACGACTAGTTTCATCTTTGTACAGACTTCAAAAGGACCCCAGCTTCAGAAACCAGTGGATGGTTTTGTTTAATGGAGTCCTTGATCGCGTCAGTGGCCGTTTATTGACAAGCCTTTAAATGAACTGAAATAATCTACACATGCTTTTCTCCATTCTCACATTTTCTGTTTTACACATGTAATTTTGTGATCTTTGGCACACACTTTTGCTTGTGCATGAGACTCACAAAGACAGATTTGAGAGTGATTCTGATTGTCTGTTTATATGTATGCAAGTATTAATCATCACAAGACAATGATGACATGTCAGGCACAACCCGCGAGGCTTACGGACTCACACTTCATTTACTCATTCACTGGCTCTGAAACACACAAGCACGCAATATGGGCAGTATCTCTTAGTGGAGAGGATCAAATGAATTTTTAATGCTCTTTAAATGTCATCATGTGTGTTATCAGGAAGCCATTTGAAACCGTTCCCTCAGAGCTTTTGTTTTGTTTCTGAGACAGAGCTCTGATCTGTTTCGGAAACAAAACACACTGATGTCATTCAACAGTAACAGACTAGTTAGTAAGGAATAGTTCAGTCAAAAATGAAAATCATTTACTCATTTTTAATTTTGCAGATTTTTTAGTGAAACAGAAAAGGAGAAATCTTGATCTTGAAAGATTAAATCTTATTTTTTCAATGGAATTACATAGTGTTCTATATTGCAAGCCTGTTTTAATTCACAGAAATTGAAGTCGCCTTATTTTCTGCTTGTTCCACACACAAACCTGGCCATTGCAGTTTCACAACTCACAGACTTTAATACAATACACATTTCTCTTAACTATTTCTTTTACATATCATACACTGTTTTTACTTTTATAAAACTTAAATTTTTGACTTGATTTTGGACCAGTATTACACTGGACCACACTGGATTGGACACACTGATTTGGAAACAGAAATTCACAGCATCATATATGCAAGTGTTAAAACAACATTTTATCTGTGACAGAGTGCTTCACACTCAGCTGAGTTCACATGATTTTAAATCATATTCTGTGTTATTCATTGCATAAACATGTCTGCTGTGGATGTTGTCGATATTGTGAGAGTGTAAAGTCACTGAACGTTATGCCACATGGCACAGGTCTTCATGAGTTGGACGCCCTGCAAGACCAGGAAGTGAAGGACTTTCGTTCCAAAATGAAGCGAATCAGCGAAGAAAAAATGCACCAAATGCAGATGATGTCGTGGGGGGAGTGGCTTCGGTGTTGTTACTCACCTCAGCTGGAGACAGGGTTATTGGAGAATTTGATTGAAAAGCATGAGGGTGTCATCAAAATTACCATGCACTACGACCAGTCACAGGTATGTAGTGTTGTTTTAGTGCATGGTTGTTGCGTAATTCTACATTGAAATGAATTATCAGACTTATCCTCGTATTTCTCTCTCTGTAGGACACAGCTAGCCTGAAAGTCTCATTGCAATGTACAGTATCTGAACTAATGGACCAGGCTCTCAAGAAATGGCAGACTACTCATGGCCCAGAGGAAGATATTGGTGCCCGTAGCGATTATGTGCTGCGTGTCAGCAGCAAACTTGAGTTCCTCTTTGAAGATCACCCTCTTAATCAGTACAAAGTAAGATACAATGGCAGAAATGGCTTTGAAAGGTCAAACTGTATTTTCCAACAATGTTCATTGTTGTTGACATGGCAAAGTATGTGCTGTTTAAAGTCATTTAAAGCTGTTTGAAGCCACCCCACACACACACACCCACACACACACAAAAACATATAATATGTGTACTGGTTTGACCTACATTGAGGACCAAATTTTATTGTGGTGTGTATTCAGGTTTTTTTGGCCACACCCTCTATTTTATGTGGAGGTGCCGATGTCCTCATAATCCAAATCGCTAAATAAACATGCTAAACCATTTTTAATTATAAATGTAAAAATGCACAAAGTTTTTTGTGAGGGTTATGTTTAAATTTAACACGTTTGACCAACTGATGTATAAATGGCATTGAGTGGTTAGACCTCGTAAACTTTAAATAAAACGCCGGAAGCATATCTTAAAATGAATGGGGTCAATAGTCCTAGTGACAAGTGTGCAATGCTCCAAGTCTTCTGGAGCTGTAAATAAAAAGAATTACATGATTTGATAATCATTGAAAATCTTGTAACCAAAATATTTGTCTGAACTGTATTACTTTACATAAAGTGGAGCTGGAACATTGGAAGTGAGCACACCGAAGACTACAAGTAATGATTATTATTAAAATACTTCTTTTGTTCTTGGATTGGGTTCTCCATTTGGACCTGAATTACTTTATCTGTTGTTTGACTGATTTGTGCATTTGTGCTCACATATAAAATTCAGCTTGCATCATTACCACAGTGAGCTTCAGTGTAGTTCATTAGCATTTTTACTATGCAAAAACTTCCTGAGAATGAGATGTACAGTAACGCCCCAGTTGTTTTTCTGACAAACAATGGAAAGAATTCCGCTAGTGAAGTGTGTCTAACTGGTAGGTCATGTTCAGACATCAAATAAAAGAGTGTGTGCTTTACTTGTGTGCATAATAGTTCAGTTCCATCATGAGCCTAAAAGCAGTCAGGTGAGTAATCGGTGACAGCAGTCCATTAAAGACAAATTTTTTGATCATAAGTGCCGTGTTGTTCCAGGAAATGCATAAAAACTCAAGCCATGTAGACACATAAACACGCACTGAGTTGCTCACACAGTTAACAGAATTCACTTTACAACCAAAATTACAAAAAAGAAGTATTAATATGGGCACACACCATGGTAGTATGATGGTATTCTTTGAGGTACTTGGTGCCATTTGTAAGGACAGAAGTATAATCAATATTTTCTTTGAAAACACTAATATAAATGTTTGTTTGTCTGTATGTAGTACATTAGGGCTTGTTTGTTGGCAAATGAGAACCCTCATCTGACAATGGTTCACTGTAACGTTGTGAAGGCCATGTTTGAGAAGGAAATCAGCACCATTGGATCAGTGCTTGCGCGGAAGACTTCGAACCCTCCTTTACCACTGCCCCCGAAGAAGAGACAGTCAACGGTAAGGACTGTCTGTGTGTCCTGTGCTTAAGCAAATCAAAAGTTGTCTTCATTTTGTGCCCCTAGCAGCACCAAACAGCAGTGCAAAAATAATGATATTTTTGGAAACGGGTTTCCCAAACACTCCTATCACATCTCCACCTCGCATCTCATCTGCCATTGCCAGTCCCACCCCAAACACGCACCTTAAGTTGAGGCAGAAGTTGACATGTTTAACTGCTTAAACACCATTGTTTTGAAATCATCATAGGGTCACAGTGTTTACACTCTTCAGTAAGTCTAACTACGAATGAGATGATGTGGTGATTTTTGCACATTAAACTGGAGTAAGAGAAAGTAGAGGCAATTAGCTGAATGATTTGAACAGTAGGAAACATGCTACTTGGTGAAAGGTTCTTTACAGTCTTGTGATACTTGTTTATTAGCTGGTATGTTTTAGCTGATGTTTGCTGCTGTCTGGATGAATAGTGTTTTGTGTATGTATGTGTGTCTGACAAATATATCATGTAAATCATGGTCATGTGTAGTGTCCAGTGCACCGTACAGTTTTTCCTTCATACATGGTTTTGGGCCAGTCTCAAAAATTTGTTCCAGGAAGTGAGTCAGGCATGTGTCTGTTAGCACTGATCATGTGAGTTACTTGTCAGATTGCTGATCTTGTAAAAACTGCTGGTGTTAAACCAAACCCCTAAAGGGAATATATATGTGCATTTGTTCGTGTGTATATGCATTTGTCTATGGCGTCACAGTGTCCTCATAGGTATAGCAAATTGGGTCCCACTTTATATTAAGTCTTTAACTGCTTTGTTGTAGTCAAGACCAGATAAACCATACCAGATAAAGTCTAGCATGTGTTGAGACCAAGTCAAGACTAAGACTTTGAGGGGTTGACAGTAAGACGATAAAATGAAATCACTAACAGCAATATTCTGAGGTTTCAAAAGAGTTTAATCTAAATTGAATATAGAAATATGATAAACAAATTGATTTTTTTTTAAATATGAAACTAAAACTACCAGTAGGTGGCAGCAAATCATTTTAATGAATAAGTCACAGAATCATTTATTCAACTGATTCTTTCAAAGCAGCTCATTCATTGAGTAATGAAACACAGCTGTGTGCTGGTCAGAAGCACACAACAGCAGGATTTGTTTGGAGCTATTTTTGTTGCTGAAATAACCTTGTTCAAAATTGTCTAAAATGTAAGTCACTTAAAAATTAACTTCTTGTTTATTGAACGTGTATTAAATCAATATCACTTTTGCAGTCATGTTAAAAGTCACGTCTTGAATTTTTGGGGCATTTGTACTCAATTTGGTGAGATTTTTGACACCGTTTCCCTTTCCTTTCTGACCCGGCTCAACAATAACAAAAGGAATCAAATTACAAATAAGCTATTGATTGCATTTGAGTTTTACATCAAGTCACGTTAATGATATTAACAAATAAATCAGACAATGCATGCACATCAATGCATGCACATCAATGCAAATCCCTGGAGTTGTGGCCTTGACCAGTCTTGAAATAAAATCCTGGGTCCTCTTTGTCTGAAACTAGACTGAGACTTCAAAAAAAGTGATCTCAAGATGGGACTCAAGTATTACAAGACTGCTAATATGTACTAACATTTAAATGACCTTATTTTAAATTCCCTTATGCATAAAAACCCCTTAAGCCTATAGACATACCACCAAACCTGTCTCTTACCCTACTTGTATCCCACATCAATAGCAGCAATTGTGTTTTGCAGTACAACAATGCAATACAAAAATACTTCATACAACAGAATAAATACATTGTACCTTACACATTTTTTGGATGTAAGTACACCAAGACAGCTAATATAAAGTGTGACTGCAAATTGTATAGTGATTTAGACTTCAGCCACATGTCGTCATGTCGTATAATGTCATTGCATTAGATAACAAAATAAATATCAAAGCATATGTAAAGAAATGGTGCTCAAATGAACTTTTAAAAGATGACTTGTCTGAATCATTTTAGAGGATATCATGTTCATATGAGTGTTCCAGTAGATAAACCACATATATAGTTCATCACTTTAACTGTGGGTATGTTCCACTGGTGTTAGACAACCAAAACATGTCTTGACATTTTCTACATTTTGATTTTAAAATTTCTTTCTGTAAAATGATTTGATTAAAAACTTTCATTTAAAATGAATGACACTTGATTTCATATTTTGTTACCTAGTACACTGATAAAACAGTATGTATATGTAATCATAATTTTATAATTTATTTATTTTTTGCAATTTACTTAGATTCTCCTTTTATCTTTCTCTCTCCTCAGCAGTTACATACGTGTGTTTGGAAGGTTCATTCTTTGTTCAGAATTAATCTTGTGAAAGGTAACAAGGTGAACGCTGATGATGCTGCTAAGGTAAACATTGTCAACACCTTTGAATTCTGAATGATCTCTCTAACACTAATCTTTATCTGCCTCCTGGTGGCCCAGAATCATTATTACATTAAAATGAAAACGTGTTTATTTAAAGATGCAGTGTGTCTATGTTTTATTCCAAAGTAATGACTGTTTCCCCACATACAAAAGCAAACCTTTAGGGGCAGTAAGGGTGAAAGTTCTAGCATGCAACCTTTTACTTCAATCAGTAACATGCAAGAACAAGAAAAGTAGTCCCACCTCTAGTCCCTCTCTAACCCTAACCTACAAATATTAATAAATAAATAACCAAGAACACACATTGTTTTGCCGTGGTTTACCTAAAATACAAAAACTTAGAATTACTGTTTTTAAATCCTCCTGCAAGATTGCTTGCTTGGCATTTCATTGTAATTATGTTGGATACCTGGAAAGCTCATCTTTACTTCATACATATCTAAAACTACCCCTTACTTTTTGACAAACCTTTATACCAATGCTAAATACCTTTTCAGTCAGACAATCACACAAAACAAACAAAACACTAACAATAATGTCAGTCAAGTCACCTTTATTTATATAGCACTTTATGTAATACAGAACGTTTTAAAGCAGCTTTATGGTGATAAACAGGAAAATAATGTTTCAATGATGCAAACAGAATTAAATTCTGCTGTAATCCAGCTCTGAAAAGACTATAGTAAAAAGTCATTATTCAGCTGAAATCAGTTCACTGTTGATTCAGTTCAGTTCAATAACAATGTAATAAGTTCATCAATTATGAAATGAGCTCAATTCATCTATAAAGCAGCTCTGGAGAAAACAGTGATGTCATCATCCTGCTCAATTCAGTTCTCATCTAATAGTGTCAGTGCAGAGAAGTCAATAATATTGCTGAATATTTTTCTGTCTGACAAATCTGTTTTTGTCAATTACCTGGATAAGAGTAGCATTTTGCACATACATTTGATCCAAGAACTGTTGTATGCCATGATTTATTTGTGTTAATTGTGTACGTGTAGATCCAGGTTCGAGCAGGGCTGTTTCATGGTACAGAGCTGTTGTGCAAGACAGCGGTCAGTAGTGAGAGCAGCAGTCGATCTGAACATGTGTGGAACAAAACACTGGAGTTTGACATCGCTGTCTGTGACCTGCCACGGATGGCCCGCCTTTGTTTCGCCATTTATGCCGTCATGGACAAAGTGAAGAAACAAAGATCCACCAAGAACCCCCAGAGCAAATACCAGACTATCCGCAAGGCAGGGAAAGTGGTGAGGTCAACACGCACGCAAACATTATTCATTGCACAAATTCTTAAGCAATCACATACCAATCTTCAAATTTACTTTTTTATTTTTTTATCCCCCACACCTCAATTATATAACACACATACACACTAACTAGTCATCTGTTTTGTTTGTTATATTTTCTTTCTAGCACTACCCAATAGCATGGGTGAACACAATGGTGTTTGACTACAGAGGGCAGCTGAAGACTGGTGACATTATCCTTCACTGCTGGTCCTCTTTCCCTGGTGAGAAAACACACACACATTCATAGGCACAAAAATGTCAGCCCACGTATGTTAAAACACAAGATATATTCTCCATTTATTTTAACCAATCAAAAAATATTTTGAAATTCTGGAACCTGTCTTATTGTTTTATAATATTTCCTTGGGTACACTTATAATATTAGTATGATACATCAAAAATGGTCATAATTTAGAAATAAAAAGCATTTTTCCTACCATGATTTTAGCCCTCTGATTTGAACGCTCTGTTTTAAAGAGTGTGTCTGCTGTGAGACTTTAGTGTAAACGTGAGTGTATAACCTCGTCACATTCCACATCGTCACATTCCACAAGTTGTAATCTGGGCTTGGTTACAATAAAAGCTTTTTTTAGACTAAGTTTCAGAAGTGAAAACTTCCTTGTTAAAGGATATTCTTATAATATGATGACCTCTTACATGTCAAAAGGAAAAACTCTGTGAGTTATCAATTCATCTGTGAGTAGTACTTCATTTTGTGTAAGGTTGTGCACTGATGTCTTGAAAAGGAAGTGTTTAGGAAATGCCTTTTTTTTCTGTGTGCTGCAGATGAGCTGGAAGAGATGTTGAACCCTATTGGGACGATTCAGACCAATCCATACACAGAGAATGCCACAGAACTACATATAAGTTTTCCAGAATACTCAACACAACCAGTTGTATTTCCCGCTTTTGACAAGGTATCCATATCTCCCATATCACACTCAAACATGTGAGCATGACTAATTAATTACACACATACTGTTTACCTACACATGTACACATGACTGCTTGCACACATTATTCAGTAACACTTTACAATAACGTTCATTAGTTAAACATTAGTTAATGTATAAAATAATATGAAATAACCATGAGCAATACATTTGTTACTGTTAATGAATATACAGTTGCTCGTTATTTGTTCATGTTAGTTCACAGTGCATTAACTAATGTTAAGATTTTAATCATTTATTAGTAAATGTGTTGTGTTTTAAAGTGTTACCCATTATTCTTATGTATTTATTATTTACTACACAATTTCTGAGACTTAAAGGGTTAGTTCACCCAAAAATGAAAAATCTGTCATTAATTACTCACAGCCATAAGACCTTTGTTTGTCTTCGGAACACAATTAAGATATTTTTGATAAAGTCTGATGGCTCAGTGAAGCATTTACTGCATTGACAGGAGCACTTTTTGGCTAACAAAAAATATTCTTATTGCTTCATAACATTAAGGTTGAACCACTGTAGTCACATGAACTGTTTTAAATATGTCTTTAGTACCTTTCGGGGTATTTGAAAGTGTTAATTATCTTGCTGTCAATGGAAGCCTCACTGAGTCATCTGATTTTGGTGAACTAACACTTTAAGACCTGACACACTTATACACCATTATACTGTTACACATGCATTTTCTTTCTCAATTGTTTACGTTCATTTAAAACACAACTGAATGTGTTTGTGAATACTTCCCAAGACTGGCATTTTGACATTATTTTCTGTGTATTTGACCGTTTAAGCGCAAGCGAAAAAGAATTAAAATTTAGTACTGAGAGGCAGCTTTATGTGCGAGCACAATATTTCCGGGAAAGAGTAAAATTATGTGCAATCCCACACTAAAATTTGTTGCATTTGGCGGGTTTCACACTAGTGTGAAAAAACTAATTTAATTAATAATGCGACTTAAAACTCTGAATATGTTTTAAAGTTTGTCTAAAGTTTTTTTGTTGTTGTTTGTTTTGTTTTTTGTTATTTATTTTATAAATAGAACTTTTATATTGTTGTCAAGTGATAGTTTCTGGAATATTTTCAGCCTTTTATTCTCTTTTGGCTGAAAAGTGAAAAGCTGCATAAATTTTGCCAAAAAGTGACAAAATGTTTCAAAAACATATATATTGTGCAGTCACCCAAAAAAGCAAGTGTTTACCATTTTTGCGAGCAACATTTATTATTCAGTGAATGGTCCATGGGTGTACACATATACATAATCAAACATGAGGCAACACTTTTTATGTTCCAATATTTTCTTCCATAGATCCTAGAAAAAGCTGCAGAAATAGCAGGATCCAGTGATTCCATGACAATGGTAAAATGGTGACATTCATAAAAATTCAACATCCAAGGTTATATAAAGTTTAAATAATGTCCCAGCTTCTTGTTTTAATGTAGCCTAATTGTGTATTCTAGTTTTATCGAATCCATCGATCCATTAATGTCATGAGCTCCTCATAAATACTATTGTTTTCATGAAATGATGTTACTAATGAATTGAGATCGATGTCTGTAGGGTCGTGGGGGTAAGAAGTTTTACATTGAGCTGAAGGAGATCATGGAAAGGGATCCTCTTTCTCAGCTGTGTGAGAACGAGAAAGATCTGATCTGGACGCTTCGCTACGACTGCAGAGAAAACTTTCCTCAGTCTCTCCCCAAACTGCTGCTGTCTGTCAAATGGAGCAAACATGAAGACATGGCTCAGGTATACACACAAACATACACAGGCTTATATATTCCCCTGTAGATATGTTCAAACATTGTTTTTCAAAATTATCTCTCTTGTACTGCAGCTACAGGCTTTGCTTCAGATTTGGCCCAAGCTAAGCCCTCGAGATGCTCTAGAACTCCTGGACTTCAACTACCCAGACCAGTATGTCAGGGAATTTGCGGTCAACTGCCTCAGAGATATGAGGTGAGGAGCTCAGAGCACCCTGCCATGTCAAGGAAACCTCATGAGAAATGCTGAAATACTGAATGTTTGTTTGTTTGCATGTTAGTGATGATGAGCTGTTGCAGTATTTGCTGCAGCTTGTGCAGGTGTTGCGCTATGAGCCTTACTATGACTGCGCCCTCAGCCGTTTCCTCCTGGAGCGTGCTCAGACCAGCCGCAAAATCGGCCATTTCCTATTCTGGCATCTCAGGCAAGTGTGTACATGTGAAGAAGCCTGAATATGTAAATTCTTCAGTTCACCTGGTCTTTCAGTATGCTTATGTTGCACTAAAGTTTATGATTGTGTGTGATTACGTTACAGGTCTGAAATGTACATGCCAGCAGTATCTGTTCATTTTGCTCTAATTTTGGAAGCATATTGCCGAGGCTGCATCCCACACATAGAGGTTCTCAAAAAACAGGTGCAGCGTTTTCATTCATGCTTTGTCAAGTATTACCTGTTTCAGTCAGAGATAGCATTTGATCTGTTTAATATAACATCAGATGGCAAAAATGTAAGGAAAGTACAATTGTTTTGCGGTGCAGAATTTCTGCTTCATTGATCAAAACATTGCAATTCTGATTTCTTTCCTTAATTATAGATTTTCTTAGTTATCACCCCTAGGAGTGGAATTTGATTCATCGAGATTGACATTTTTTAGGTGTTCAAGTGCACCAAGTGTAAATTGTGTCTATAAGATATACAGTGCTGTAAAAAAACTTTGTAGCTGTCTCTATAATTTAAGTCATATTAAAGTTGATTACAAATAAGTGATTATATAGGACATTTAAAGTACCCCATTATGCTTTTTATATTACCTTTTATGCAGTGTGTAATATAGCTGTTTGTGAAGGTAAAAGGTCTGCAAAGTTTCAAAGATCAAAGTGCTCGACAAAAAAGTTATTGTCTCCTAAATGGAGGAATCGATTCTGAACTATCAAAAACGAGTTGTTAGTAATTCCAGTCTCACTTGCTGTAACAATTGAACAAATTTGTATAATGTTTGGCTACCTGCGAACAACATCTACTTTGACCCTCAAACGCTGTAGTTGTAGCTGAGACTAGAAGAGTTTGGTTTGTGTTGTCGACATGTGGAGAAGACTCTGCTTTATGCACTGCACTTAAGGATCACACTGTAATTGATAAGGAAACAATGGCACCATCATTCGTATCCCTGTGCATCAAGCACTGAGGAAGATCCGGAACTGAGATATGGTAATAGGCATTTTTTTTCCGACACGCTGCAAGTGGTCGACAAATCACAAAAGAGTGGGTCATCAGACCAATCACAACAAAGCAGACTCTCGAAAATAAGGGGCTTAAAGAGACTGAATATTTGAACTAACCTTTTTCAGACTCTTTGAGGTGATGTGCAATGTATATTATGAGAAATTTAGTCTTTTTGACTTGGATGCATACCTTGCATGCATACCTATTGTAGGAGAAAATTAGGAACATTTAAAATAACATAATAGAGGCACTTTAATAATTACCATTATGAGATGTGAGTTAAAACAGCATAAATAACAAGTGGTCAACTATTGGTCACTTTTTTTTTTTTTTTTTATGTGTTAAAGGGAAAAATGTCAAAAATAACAAGTGCAAATGCCAGACATGGACAAACTGTATCAGTGAAGAGGAAAAGTACTTAACCATCAAGGCTTGTCAACAATGACAGCTGGACATTTCAAAATCAAGTCAAAAGTCACCTCTTCTGTAACACAGTGTCAATAAAAGCTGCTTCAAAATATTTGATGTTTAATGTGCAGTTAAATCAATAAGATTTCCACCTTCCTGCAGAGCTTGGCTCCAGCCTGCTCAAACCGGTCTAGAAGCTTCTAGTAATCTGTCAGAGTACGTGTTTTTTTGATGAACTTTGTTAAAAATCTCACTTTACCAATGTCTTTGATGTTGACCTTCGATGATCCACTTGAGAATCTCACCGGAAGTAGGTCATACCGGTGCTTTTCGCCTACTGTTTTATGAATACTGTAAATTTGGACAAACTGCTCATTTCATGTACTGCTTTTCACCAAGGCATATTCAGACATGAGACCTGATGAGCTTGTTTTGGTGCGTTGAATTAAGGTTGGATCTAAACTCTGCAAGACGACCCTCCAGGAGCAGAATTGGACGCTTAACTTGAGATTAACTTTTTTAGCACTTGTCACTTTATGGGACTTGTTGGAAGAATCACTTTTGTTGTTGTATTTTTCATTTGTAATTAGAATCTCATTCAGGTCAAGTCACCTTCATTTACAGGTGCATCTCAATAAATTTGAATGTTGTGGAAAAGTTAATTTATTTCAGTAATTCAACTCAAATTGTGAAACTTAAATACATTTGTATTAAATAAATTCAATGCACACAGACTGAAGTAGTATAAATCTTTGGTTCTTTTAATTATGATGATTTTGGCTCACATTTAACAAAAACCCACCAATTCACTATCTCAATAAATTAGAATACTTCATAAGACCAATAAAAAAATAAAAAATTTTAGTGAATTTTTGGCCTTCTGGAAAGTATGTTCATTTACTGTATATGTACTCAATTCTTGGTAGGGGCTCCTTTTGCTTTCCAGAAGGCCAACATTCTAATTTATTGACATGGATCTGTATATAGCACTTTATACAATACAGTTTATTTTAAAGCAGCTTTATATTGATAAACAGGAAAGTGATTCCGTTCAATTCTCATCCAGTGCAGTCAAGTCAATAAAATTTCTGAATATTAAATATCCCCAACTAAGCAAGCCAGCAAGGCAACAGTGGCAAGAAACCCAAACTCCAAACGGACAAAATGGAGAAAAATCTTTGATTTTTGTGCATTTCCTATTTATGAATAAAATTATATGCTCTATGTGAGTGTGTAAGTTTTTAGTCATTAGTCATTAGATTGTACTTGCATGTTGCTGTTTCCATTGTGTTTTGTCTATATGTGTTTCTGAGTAATATCCCAAAATGTGCTTAAAATTATGTTGGTGGAAACCCAGCTACTGTCCCTCTTCACACATTTCAAGACCTTTTAAAGCAGTTTGTTGGACTGAAGCAGTTTTGAAGGCTGGATTGCATGGCCATACAATCTGGATCTTAAAATTATGATGTGTTGTAATTATTTTGTAGGTTGAAGCTCTCAGTAAGCTGAAAGCAGTAAATGAGCTGATTAAATTGGCCACCATAAAAACTAAGGCAAAACAAGCTCATCTTAAAGAGGCCATGATGACATGCCTTCGACAGACGGGATTCATTGAGACTCTTTCTGACCTGCATTCACCGCTCAACCCCAACTTATTGCTCGCTGGAGTCAAGTAAGATTTGTGTTCTGTTTTAGGCAAACAGTGTTTTCAAAGTTCACTGCACATCAGTTGAATTTTATGGGGCTAATGTAACTATATTAGTTGGTGAAGGAATTATTTTCATTATTATTATTATTATTATTATTATTATTAATAATAATAATAATAATAATAATAATAAAGTAAACCTGCAAAAGCCGTTTTACTTCCAAATGATCAGGTTGTGAAAAGTTGTCTCTGTATGACGGGTGGCTGTGGCAAGGAGTTGAGAAATAAGTAGGGTTGGTGACGTCAGCTGAAAATAAAAGTGGTTTCAAAGACTAAATTTGATGGAAGATTATATACAGTAGTCAAACCATTTTGATGTGTTGAGTGTTCTCTTTTATTAAATTGACATTGTCATCATTTTACAAAAAACTGCATATTAAGAAGAATTTTTTCTCCCCTACCAGTGTTGAGAGGTGCAAATACATGGACTCTAAGATGAAACCTCTGTGGATTGTTTACAATAACAAGCTGTTAGGAGGAGACACAGTGGACATCATCTTCAAAAATGGAGATGGTGAGGGACAGATGGCTCAGATGAGAGACAAAAGGCTGTTGACAGAATGACATTACAATACTTTTAAAAATCTGTCTTTTTCAGACCTGAGGCAGGACATGTTGACTCTGCAGATTTTGAGGTTGATGGATCTACTATGGAAGGAGGCCAACCTGGACCTCAGGTAGATTGATAGAGAGAGTGTGTGTGTGTTTGTGTATGTGTGTACGTACAGATTTATGGTACATTGTCGGGACAAAATCTCCCCACAAGAATAGTAAAACCTGAGATCATCTACATTGTGTCGACCAGCCAGCAGTCCAATGGATTAATAAACTAATACTAAATGATGGTTTTTTTGAAAATGTAAAAATGCAGAAAGTTTTCTGTGATGGGTTGGGTTAGGGTAACGGGATAGAAAATACAGTTTGTACACCCAGTGAACACACAATTTTGGAAATGTTAACTGCAACTGTAGCCGTTGCGAATCCCCTAAAAATTATTACGTTTATAATATTGATTGAGAATAAAAGTCATTTTTGATTATTATGTCTGCAATGAATGACAATAATGTTAAAGTTTTTACTAGTTTCAGCCATTAACTAGAAACATGAATGTCAAGAGTTTAATCTCTTTGGTGGAGCTGTTTTTCAGTATTATTCTTGACCAGAGACGTTTCATCATCCAGCCGTTATTAGTAGTTTGCTGTGGGCAGAGGCTTTATGGGAGGTTTTTATGTATTTTCATTAACATCTGTTGGGAGTACCTCACTTTTTGAGGACAAACTATGCAAACAAAAATTGCATATTCAAACTCAGTTCTTGAGCCCTTTGAGGAACAGAAGTGTGTGGTGTCTTTTAAAAGAAGATAGTTGGGACTTCATTAAAAATAAATAAATCCTTTTAATACTCTCTCCCAGCATGTCCCAGAGCATCAGACTGTGCTCAGCACTTACAAGTTCTACATCAGAACGCCGGCTTATTATTGATCAGCTCCTGTGTAAGCATCACACGCATGTGTCGTGCTGCTCACATGTACAGCGTCGGCCAATACTGAGCAGTTGTTCTGACATAGAACCCAGAAGTGCTGCACTGCGTTTACAGTGTTGTGGAATTGTGATCTCTATTTTGTTTTCATTTTTTAAATCATGATTCTCTATTTATTCAGAATTAATACACAGTAAATGTAAACCCACTATAAACAGACATGCAGGCTTATGCACAGGGATTAAAGAGATTCAACAGCTGTTTTTAAACAACTGCCCACTCTGGACTGTATTTATGGGTTTGCCTGAGAGAGCAGTTCTGGTGAAGAGAGACAGTATAAAAATTTGTGAATGAGTAAAGACTGACCACTGACCACTTTTTTTCCTTAGCATCTATAATGACCACATCTATAATATGGGTGTCCAAAAGAGTGTGATGTTATTGAATTAAAACTAGTTGTTCAGTTTGGTTCTATACACAATACACACATATACATGTATAAATGTGGCTCTCATTACCTTGAGTACATTCAGTTGGCACTCCCAAAAAGACTGTATGTGTATTTAACTTAGAATTAAGCACAAGGAGTGACGGCTGTATTTAGTTGCAGTTAATGGCTTTAGAGACCATTTCAAATTATGTTTTTTTTAATGTCTCATAGAATTGTGCCTTATGGCTGCTTGGCGACAGGAGATCACTCTGGTCTGATTGAGGTTGTGTCTTCAGCTGATACCATTGCGAACATTCAAAAAACCAGCAGCAACATGGCTGCTGCTGCTGCCTTCAATAAAGATGCGCTACTGAACTGGCTTAAAGACAAGAACTCCGGGTGAGTTATACCTGTCTACTACAAGTATACTTCTAACATCGCTTGAACAGTATTTTATTATTTCAATACATTTGATTTTCTTGAATCTGAAGCCTTTGAATATTGATATTTACATTGTTTGGGGGCCCTATGATTTCCACAAAATTCATAAAATCCAATCATTGTGAAAACCAGTCATTAAAAACCAGTTCCATGATTTCAATTAATTAGACATGCTGCTTTTGGATTACTAAAATTTAATTTAAAAATTAAAATGGAATCCAGAAAAAAAAATAAAACAAAAATGGAAACGGGCAAAAAAAAAAAAACTAAATGGAGCCCTAATTATGGTTATTATTGCTAACCGTAGACCGCTTGATATTTGACATCTAGAGATTATCAATTATTGAAAGATTAACAGAAGCACCCCCTTCAGTCATTTCCGAAATCTACATGACACAGTCTTTTTAATAGATAATATACAGTTTTTGTTTTAAAATATTTTGGTTAATATAATGGTAAAGGTTGATATTGCCAAATAAATTGCTAGATCTAGCCTCCTAGCACTTCTTGACGCTAAAGAAATTATGGGTGGCTCTACTCATGTTCTTATTGAATAATGCTGTTTGTGTCAAAACTGACTGGTGATGTTATGTGTTGACAGAGATGCTTTGGACAAAGCCATTGAGGAGTTCACTCTATCGTGTGCTGGTTATTGTGTTGCCACCTACGTCTTGGGCATCGGCGATCGTCATAGTGACAACATCATGGTTCGCAGTACAGGGCAGGTAGGTTTGGAAACCGTTCTACACATGAAGCTATAAAATGTATGCAGCTTCTATATGCAATTCTGTAGTCCCTCCTGTTGATTAAAATGGTAATGAAGTTTGGTGGTTTAGATTAATTGGATATTTAATATTTACGTGTGTGTTTGTGTGTGTGTGTGTGTGTAATTCAGCTCTTCCACATAGACTTTGGCCATATCCTAGGAAACTTTAAGTCCAAGTTTGGGATCAAGCGTGAGCGTGTTCCTTTCATCCTCACACATGACTTCATCCACGTGATTCAACAGGGAAAAACGGGCAACACTGAGAAATTTGGAAAGTTAGTGACTGACTTTGCCTAATTCGCTTTATCTTCCTCCCTCTTAATGCACAATTCCATTTCTCTTTTTCATAATTTCTAATAATATAGGACACTAATCTAACATAGTGCTTTGTATATTTGTGTAGTTTTAGGCAATACTGTGAGGACGCATATCTGATTCTGAGGAAGAATGGAAATCTGTTCATCACACTCTTTGCTCTGATGCTCACAGCAGGCCTGCCAGAGCTTACATCTGTCAAAGATATCCAGTATTTAAAGGTAAACAGACACGTACAGTACAGAATTCCCTCTGAGGGTCTCCTTCAAGGGATAGTACATCCGAAAATTAAAATTGTCATTTTATTGATTCTCAAACACCTCAAAACCCACATGAAAATATAAGTATATAGTAATAGGGATGTCAAGCTCCAACAAGACTGACAAGCACCATAAAAATGATCCACATGGATTCACGCTAAATTGTAAGTCGTTCTATGGATTTGTTTGAGGAAAAGAATTTTAACACATTCACTGAAAATCTTGGCTACTACCCTTGCGCCCTTGTGCGTTATTTATATACGTAAAGAAGAAACTTCATTGGTTGTAATGCGTATTATGAATGCGCCAGGTTTGAACAAGTAAACTGTATTTGAGAGCTATGGCAAAAAGAAAGATTTTCTGAAAATAATTACTTAAACTTTGTCAGTTGTTCACAAAAAGCTATTGTATGGCCTCAGAAGATTTGGAAGCTAATTATCTGCTTATTAAATCATGACATATTGAATACTCTTTCCGGACACAAATAGCATTTCAGAAAATATTAATCACTGTTCACTGTTTGGCCAACTGAGATTTAGAATGGAGATAAAGGTTTAGGATTTTTCAGTAGTACCACAGAGCACCATGAGTGTATATCAGGACTGTTTGTTGTTTGCTTTTGGAAACAATGTTATGAGACTTAAAAAAACAGATTTATATGGTGTGTTTTTTTGTTTTGATTTGTTTTGTTTGTTTTTTTGGGTACTGCTACAGTATATCCTTTATCGACCTAGAAAACCACTGGTATCCTTCCACTTTCGTTGTATGCAGTGCCAGACTTACCTCATATTGTGACGCAGGCAAAAGACATTTTTCGGCTTCCCCAACCACCTCCGACTGACAGTCGGTCAAGATCCTCGACCAAAACTGCTACATTTCAGGAAATAAATATTGGGGAAAAAAACACTTTATTTTTAAAAAAAATAATAAAACATTGTGTTGTCAAAGTTGATATTTTGGCTTTATATATGGTCATATACTTGCAAGTGTCGTTCTATTATTAACAAAATCAAGTTCAAATGAATTTTCACACTTTTTGATCTGTGAATACTGTTTTTGTCCGTCATTAGAAAGGCTGCATCTAAGGCAGTAAGCCACCGCATTATACGGTATCAAACAACAAAGCAACCAGTTCTTTGTTTACCTTTGCTGGCAAGCAAGCAGAGATGGTCCAAACTGCGTGTGGCACTTCATTCATGATTCAAGAAGTGGGTGGAGTTATGAGCTTTGACCGAAAGTTTGAGGAGCCAATGGAGTTACGAGGTTTTGTCACAAGCTGCTTTTAATACTTTTAATACGTTGCACTCCCTCCAACTCAAACATCACAAACACGGCTTTTACAGTGCGTGTGAAGGCATATCTCAACAGGTAAAATAGGCTACTCAATAAAAGGTCCAAAATATTATGAATACATTTAGCTGTGTTGCTATGTGCTATAATTAATAACTGATTAAGCTGAACACACTGTCTAGAGCAGTGTTTCTCAAACTTTTTCAGCCCAAGGGCCACTTTATCTTCCAATTTTTTTCTGAGGACCACCAAACAGAATCCCACTCTAACATGCCCCCCAAAAACAGCAAAATAGGAAGGATAAACTAAATTTAAGTTTAATATGCAACTGTTTCAAGTCAAAAACTAATTATTCAAACACAAATGCAATGATATGATCAGAAATTATTATATGAATTTTATTTCATTTGAAAAAGTTAATGTGAAATGAGCTGCAGCTTAATATGAACAGCAAACTGCACATGTGAAAAAAAAACTGGATGTATCTCACAAAACAGAAGATTTGCCTCGTTACCAATGTCTGTGGGCTCGCCCAGCTGAAGAGAAAAGAAGGGACTCTGGTGTAACCGTGTGATCAGCTGCTCTTGGACATTTTCGGACATTGAAGTTATGCGTCGCTGGTAGGGGTGGCACAGTTCACAAAACCTACAATTCGGTTCGTATGACGGTTTTAGGGTCACGGTTTTCAGTTCTGTACGGTTCTTGTTGTTATTTTTTCTTTTAATCTTTAACACTCCAGAAATTTCCTTCAGCATATGATATATAGCTTATTAGCTTAATTATCCACAATTTAGGATACAGTATTAACATTTTTGTAATGTAATCATGCACTAACTGAATTTGACTTTAAGCACATTATTGGGACCATCTCTGAGTAAAAGCTGGGGGAGATTTTGATACAGCAAGAGAGAAGACATTATTGATGACATGCATTTTGTTTGGCAAAAAAAGGAGAATGTATATTGTTATCTCCACAGGAACTTGTGCCTTTTTAGCACACAAAGATTGAAATTAACTTGCATTTATCAAACTGCCAACTTCAGGGTAGCTCTTACAAAAAAAAAAAAAATTTAAAAGACAAAGAGAGTAACTCTTAACGCTCTGTCTTTTAAACAAGTCAAAATACTTTAAACATAAATATATAATATAATGTAATAACATAAACATCCCCAATGCTTTAGTTATCACTGAGAGGTTGCTTAAATGCTGCGGACAGTAGAAGTTGTTTCCTAACCGGCTCTTTCCTGTTTGTGCTTATTGACACATTGGCGTGATGTCTTCTCAAATGAATTGTCATATTAGAAGTGTTTCCATTGGCATATTGAATGCATTTTGCACAATGCTTGCACACAGTCGCAGTTCTATCTACTGTTTTATTTCCTTTGTCATCGTAAGTAACATGAAATCCAAAATGTTCCCACACACTGGATTTGAACGACATGGGCGCATCCGCCAACTCCGGGCAGCCTTCATTTGGGGCCGTTCACATATCGCGCTTAAAAAAGCGTGGAAAGCGGGGCCGCGTTGCTTCTATTTTGAGCACGCTTACCGCGCGCCTACATAGGGAATAATGAATATGCGCGTTCAAAAGACGCGATATGTGAACTTTTCCACTTTTACTGTCTATATGTATGTTCGCGCGAAACTGTCTGAACACGGAGCTACATTGCGCATGCGTCGAACCGTGCGACTCACACATGAACCGAACCGAACATGTCTGGTGTTTTTTCATGTACCGTGCCACCCCTAGTCACTGGACAGTGTCATTGGACATGGGTACTTTTTGCATGTCATCACTAGCTTTTCGCAGACCACTAGGGGGCGATGGCGGACCACAATTTAAGAATTACTGGTCTAGAGCAACAGCAAGCATATCCAATGTATCTGCACCAGCTGATATCATGTGGCAAAACTGTTTAATGCTGTCTACACTTGTCTTTGAACGGATGCATGATGATGTATTGAAGCACCTACTGTAGCGTGTGTGTGTATATGTATACACTAATCAGGTCACCTTTATTCATATAGCACTTTATGCAATACAGAATTGTTTTAAAGCACCTTTACAGTGATAACAGGAAAAGGATGCATTTTGGCTGTTGTTCAGCTGAAGTCAGTTCAGAGTTGATTCAGATGTTGTGATATATGATTTAGGCTGGATCAAAAGTCTCCAAAAAAGAATTTTCATCATGGTCGGTAGCATTCAAATATTCATCCAGTTCCTTTTGATTGAAGATCAGATTCATCACTCCAGTATGGAAGTGAAGCTGTCCATAGGAGTCTGTGCAGAGGACCTGTCTGGTTCTTGTGGTCTTGGCTGAGGATCTGTGCCGATGGCTCTTCATGTTGATGTGGCCTTGACAAGGGATTGTCTAGAAGACACCGTCTCTGCTGACATTCATGGCTGCGTTGTGGTCGTGTATAAGTGCAGGTCCACCATCTGATCTGGATATGGACCGAATCCAGCTGACTACAGTAACCTCGGGATTAGGATGAGGCTGACAGACTATTATTAGGATGATCCTGGTTCCGGTTCCCTTTAAACCTTTAAAAACACACACCTGACTACCAAATTCACTAAAAACTATAAAAATGCAATATATAATAGATCAGAATTGTTCGTTTAAATAAACAACAAAAAAGTAAATATTTCAGTGATGCTTTGGATAAACAATATATAACAACACCAATATATAACAGTTTTTGTTAGCACCTCACAAGCTCAGCTTCACTGGAACGCATACAGCAGTAGAGCGTGTGCCGTTCACAATAGCAGCTTGTGATTCCGTCCGCTGAAGCGGTGCTTTTCTATGGTGAGCAACTTGGTTGTTCAAGCAGTGACAAGTCAAGAATCTGAAGAAGAAAGATTTGTGTGTTCTGTGCCACTTTATAAAGGAGAGCACCATTCATGTTCTTGAACGCAAAACTTTTTTTTTTTCTGCTGGTGAATTAAAACATTAAAATATTAATTTAATGGCATTAAAATTTCCATTAAAAAGTCAATGAAAGATAGGACTTTAGAACAACCACTACTTTAAGATCCCATTCTTAAAACATTCAATATAACTACAAATGCAAACATACACCTGATCCAGTAAAAACTCTTACACAGAGCACATATTACACAACACAAGATGAGATAACCAAGTCTCTCTGAAGACAAATGCCTTAACATACCGTTAATGAATTTTAGCATGGTGTTACCAATAAAAGTTATCAGATTTCTTAAATTACAAAATTCCTGCCCTTGCATATTTGTCATACATCTCTCAACTTAATCTCTCTTCAGAACCCCTTCTAAAGGCCCTGATATAGCTTCTTCAAGTTCTTTTTTGTTCTTCTTTTAGGGGTAAAACGAAGTTCGAAATACGTGGTCAGCGATATACTGTAATCAAACATCTGATTCCGCCCACACTGCTGACAGCGATGGTAGATGAATATGTAAAATGTTGCACGCTTTCCTCTTAGTAACAAAATAAACACAACAAAATTTAGAAACTAGCAAGGATTTTTTTGATAAAGCATAAGAAATGCATCTGGTCATGGCAACGTGGATATGTTTGTTTGCACAAGCTCTGTAATTTAGCGCTCCAGTAAAGTCACATCGCGTTTATATTATAACACTATAAAATAGATTGCTTCATTTCAAGCAGCTTTACCATATTGAACACAAAAAACGAAAGTTTTGAGAGAATGATTTCAACAGCAGTATAACTTCGTTTTCTACTATAAGGCAGCTCTCCAGTGTTCATGTTTCACTCATGGACGTCTGACTTCTATGGACCTTACGGACCAATGGTAGTACGAAGGTGTTTCCCTGCCAAAGCGAGCTTTTCCAAACTGTTTGAAGTCCAAACGAACTTGTTTTTTTTTTTTTATTGCAGAATTTATACATGCATACAAGAACAAGGAAATTAAGTATGGTTGTATTTGTTACAATGAAGAATCATACACACACACACAAAAAAAAACCATCCTGGGTTTGCATACATCAATATGTAAATACTGTCATAATACATTTGCACTTTTTAATTATTTATAAGTTTAAGGGATAAATAAGAGTTAAATTCAGCAAGAAAAAGAGGAAAGCTTAGGGGAGACTTAAGCCACTTTTGTTTGTGAATGAAGAATTTTGCATTCAAGATAAAGAAATTAACAACATATTCAAGGGACAGCAACTTTGGGCTTTCATAATAAAAGATAACTTCTTTAAGGATGAAGGAGTGGGTCACGTTTGTTGGGGTAAAAATATAAGGACTTAAATCAGCCCAAAAATGTATTGGTTAAGTTACAATTACAAAATAAATGGGCAACTGTTTCTTCAACAAAACCACAAAAAGAGCAAGTCTAATCAAATCTTCATCTGAAAGAATATGATTGTTGTTGCATTTAAGATCTAAAAGGTTCATATCACCCAAGCGTAAAGCCAGATAAACACTGTTTTCTTTAATGAATTTAAGGTGATTTTTGATTAATTGGATTAAACCTACTGGGATAGCTTTTATCAAGGTGCTATATTCCGTTGATGGGACTGGAAAGTTATGGAGATTCATGAATTGTTCACAAGTTAGAATATTACCAAAATCATCAAAGACGGATATAATGCAATTAAAGTTATTGTTAAACAATCTAGGAAAGAAGAGAGACTTATTTCTTACATTTATATCAGCGTTATTCCAAAGGAGAACGTTGTGCGTTGTGAAACACAATTTCCATGAGAGCAGGCATTGATGATTAAAGTTAGATATGGAAATGGATAACTTGCCAGGCAAAAAGTTTCACTTCAATAGGAAAGACAGACCACCAAGTTTGTTAAAGATAATATTTGGAATGAAAAACTATAATGACATTGGGTTCACAAGGCATCTTTTCTGCCAGTTTACGTTAAAGGTTTTTACAATATCTGCAAAGTCCTAAAAGTCAAGGCTACCTTCACTTCTGGAATTAAAAAGTACTTCTCTTTTTAGTTTGTGAGGGCTATTTTCCAAATGAAATCCAAAAATATTTTGTTAGTTTCCCTTATAGTTGTATCATTAACAAACAGAGAGAGATCAGGGTATACAAAGCAAGAGAGCCCTTCCACCTTGGATAAAAGAATTCTACCAAATAATGAAAGATCTCTTTGAGGCCAGATCAAACGAACTTCGTTTTGGCCTGATTTTGTTCAAAATGACATTACATCAGTTCATTCATCGATTTCGTTTGAAGTATATCGGGGCCTTAGCTCTGGCAGTTGGCAAGAAAACAACATTACTCAATTGAAAAAACAGACAGAATCTCAGTCACACATTGGCTTTTAGAAATACTAACACATACTAAAACATTCACTCCTCTGATCCTTAAATATTTAACAAAGCTAGAATTAAATTCATGCCTCACAAATGCATTTGTATGTGTCCAATTGCAGGTGCTGGTCATATAATTAGAATATCGTCAAAAAGTTGATTTATCTAACAAATTCCATTGAAAAAGTGAAACTTGTATATTATATTCATTCATTACATACAGACTGGTATATTTCAAATGTTTATTTCTTTTCATTTTAATGATTATAACTGACAACTAAGGAAAATCCCATTTTTAAGGAAAATCCACAAGATTTTCCTTAGTTGTCAGTTATAATCATCAAAATTAAAAGAAATAAACATTTTAAATATATCAGTCTGTGTGTAATGAATGAATATAATATACAAGTTTCACTTTTTGAATGGAATTAGTGAAATAAATCAACTTATTGATGATATTCTAATTATATGACCAGCACCTGTAGTATTATTTTTGAGATTTGTTTTCTCTCCTTTTCTTCCTCTTGTCTCTCACTTTCCTATGATTGTTGTTGTTTTTGTTGAAATTATTTATTATTATCTTCTTTTACTTCCTGGCTGTCTCTGGGAGGTTGGGAGGGAGAAGAGATAGAGAGTAGGAGGAGGAAGGGGAGTAGGAAGAAAAGGAGGTGAATTGGGTGGAGAGAGGTAAAGGAAGAAGAGAAGAAGCTAAAACATGTAAGACCAATGTCCATAAATATTTTAAAATGCTCTATCAGTTATATTTAATATGCTACTATGCTGATCTGTGTCTTTGTTTTTATATACCTGTCGTGGGTTTTTGAGTTTTGCAAGGGTGGTTCACCTACAGTGGTTCTGGCTGCAGGGTTGCCGAATGACTAAAGAAACATTATCAGCAAGATGGTAGAAAACTGTACATTTCTTGTCTATTACCACTTTAACTTATACCAATGACGGAAACAAGCGCAGTTATAATAGCAAAATATGTGGGAGAGCATTGCTATAGTGTGACGATATTGTATTGCAATAGGTAGCACTTAAAAGTTAATACCAAGCTAGTTCGCACATCATTTGTAATGAATGTTAAATGTGTTAAATGAGATGCCATTCAAAATAAATAAATATGTGATTGCAATTATTGGAGTGACACCAGCTGTTTGTTTTCCAGGACTCTCTGGCATTAGGTAAAACCGATGAGGAGGCCCTCAAACAGTTCCGGCAGAAGTTTGATGAAGCTCTGCGAGAGAGTTGGACCACCAAAGTCAACTGGATGGCCCACATTGTGGCTCACCCTTCATAAACACTAACATCTGGCCACACAAACATCTCTCCAAACTGAAGTCAGGGTATCACCATAAAGCACCATTAAACTGTTTACAACAGTCAAACCAGCTTATTTATGATCTTAGAAAATTGATGGTCAAATCACATGGATCTAAATGATCTTCAGAGGTCTAGTCTGCAGGTATAAACGAAAAACTCAGCTTCTACCCCTCTCTATTGTGTTGAATATCAACTGCCTCTGACCATAAGTAGAGCCATGTGAAACCCTGACTTGACATTGGATGTAGAAGCAAGAACTTCAAGGTTTTATTCCTCTACTGAAAAGTCAATAAACAATTCCAGTGTGTCCTTCCAGAGAGAAAGAGAAGTTTCCAAACCTTGAAACAACAAGGCAGGTTTTGGTCATCCAGAAATGAGATGAGAATTTATATATATATATATATATATATATATATATATATATATATATATATATATATATATATATATATATATATATATATATATATATATATATATATATATATATATATATATATATTTTTTTTTTTTTTTTTTTTTTTTTTTTTTTTGTACAGCCGTGTTAACGTATCGGACTTGAAAATGGACCAAGCAGAGCACAAGCTCAGAGGAAGTGCATTATCAGACCAAAAGGTATACATGTGCCTCTCTGTACAAAAAATTTTTTGTTTGTAATTTCTTTAGATTTTTTTTTTTTAAAACTGTATGTGCCAGACTACTTTATCATGAAAATAGTCTTAAAAACACTGAATCATGTTATAGGTATAAATATTTTATGAGTTTTAAACGTTGTAATAGTAAAGCACTGTACCTATATCCCACAGTACTACTAGTACAGTATAGCAGAAATTGCTGTAAAATTGAAGAGGCTTCACACAAATATTTAATTGAGAATCACTTTGAACAAACACTGTGAAGATTGAGAGCCTTCCCCAACATCCCTGCTCTCAAGTAGTTTGTTCTGTGGTGCTAGCCATAAAATATATTCCTCATCTAAATGTAAGCGCAGCATTGTAGCCAAACCTGCTGTTTAATGTTACATCCATGAAAATTGCTTGTTTTTGGTGCCTGTTATTTTGAGAGTAATTCACAGATATAAATGGGCTTACTTCTGTATATGCCTGCATATCGAAACTCAAGATTTCAATGGCCTGTTTAGTCATAATGTCTGCACAAAAGACTCAGTGGACCAAAAAGGGGAGGTCTAGCTGTCGTGACGGCAACTGTCTACTGACAGCTCAGACGGTAGTAATCACTGATTAATGCCTATGTTTTATAGCACAGACAGTAATTATCAATGTTTTTACTACTGATAACCTGCTGTCTCTAGTGCTGCTTTTCTTGTTGGCTGTGTGACTAGAGATGTATAGATGCACTGAGCATGTTATTTTTACACTGAATATGTGTATGTGTGAATGGGAGGAAATAATGTGTACTGTGATATAGTGAGATTATTAAGAGAAATGCAAAGTGTATAGGACCAACATTCCAGAGAATTATACGTTCATTTCCTGTGCTGTTATGGTTTATTAGAGAATAAGAGTTAAGATTTGTGTCTGTCAAATAAATTACAATTTATACTAGAGCAAGTTGTATTCTAATGTCCATCTATTAGGGGTGTTTTGATGCCTTGGTGCAATATGCAAACGTAAATGTGCAACTGTAAACCTATCATGAGAAGAGTGTATGCGTGTGCGCTGGTGCTGCTGTATGTTACTCTGATGACCTTTGATTTCACTGAAACTTTTAATACAGGCTTTTTTTCCTCTGTCTTGCTCATTTCATAGAAATAAAAGTTGTTTTCATTGAACTCTATAATTTTAGTTTGATTTGAAAAAAATAAAATGTAATTACAAAAATTGTATAGATGCATAGAAAAAATAAGAAAAAGTAGGCTATTTGAAGACTTGAAATCTGTTTCAAAAGAAGAAAAAATTAGACATTCAAAATCCAAAGTCTGATGACTTAAAAGTTATATGTGCCGCTGTAAATTATTATGGAATTATTTTTCCTTTCCTAATGCAGGTCTTTGATAACCTGCTAAAGAAATTGTGAAGCTACGGTATTCAGGATCGTCCTCTGCTACTCATACTGAAATTAATAGCTATACCATGCACCTTTTTGTTTTTGCTTTTTCATTAAATATTCACATTCTCAAAGGCGTCGTTTGCAGGTAAGAGAAGCTATATTATTGCACTGCGTGATGATTTATTTTATGTTTTCACTGTAGTTTTGCAGAATTCCGTTAACTTGTCACCATGAAAACAGTCGCTGCTGCTTCAGCCCTCTCACGGTAGAAATGTGCAAATAAAAATGTTCAACAAGCTGAAAGAAGTCTATCCATTTCTTTGTTGGAAACGTTTAAATGGGGTGAATTCAGGGTGATTGGGGCACCTTTTGCCATTGAGATGACTTGGAAAAAGTGTCACAAACAACCTGAAATCCCCCTAACTGATGTTTTATTGCTGTAGTTGTAAATATTCTTTTCCATGGCAAGCCACGGAAGGGAATCAGAGACAGCCTGTGAAAGCAGCACCAGAATGAGCTTCGAAGAACCTGAAAAATGTTGGATCATGTCAAATCAACAGTAAAAGTCTAGATAACTGAGTAATCTACGTACGAAGAACGTGCCCCCGTTTTGGCCATTCACTTTTAAATGCATCATTATGCAAAAATATGAGGAGAGTTCTCTTCATGAAAAACCCATGACTCTGAGAAACTGTATAGGAAATTAAAAGAAAGAGGCTGCGTCCAAAACTGCCAACTCAATGAGTAGGTACTTAATTTCAAGAAGTACTTACTTAACAAGCGCTAAAAAAGTATGAATGCAATCCGGAAATCATCCGCCATGTTGACGTTATTGCAAGCGCAACAACTTATAAGATATGAGTAACGGGTTTAATCAGACAGGTGATCTATCTGTAAATATCTTTTTATTAAACTTGCTCATTTTGTGGTCTTGTTGAAGAAACGGATCCCCACTTTTTTTGTGATTGTAATGTAACAAATAAATTTGGGGTTAATTTACAGTATTGCTTACACACTAAAACACTAAAAGTCTGATTGGCTTGTGTGAAGAGTTTTGATATAATAAGCCAAATCCTGCAAAAAGTGTGTAAGCAATAGAATTTCTTTAATTGATTAACGACCGTTAATTATTTTATGTGCAAAAATTTTCATCCTCGGGCAAAAGTGGCTTAAATCTCCTTTGTTTTCCTCTTTTTATTGAATTTAATTTTTGTTTCATTCATCAGGCTTATAAATAAATATATATTTTATATAATTAGTTTAATAATATGGTTAATAAAAGATTTTAAGATAAATTCATCTGAATATATAAAATTTTTTACTGCTAATGATGACTTTGCTATGAACACTTTTGGTACCACTTTATAATAAGGTTCATTAGTTTACATGAACTAATAATGAACTGCACTTCTACAGCATTTATTAATCTTTGTTAATATTAATTTCAACATTTACTAATACATTATTAAAATCTTGTTAACATTAGTTAATACATTGTGAACTAATATGAACAACCTATGAACAACTTTATTTTCATTAACTAACGTTAACGAAGATTAGTAAATACAGTAACAAATGTACTGCTCATGATTTGTTCATGTTAGTTAATACATTAACTAACTAATGAACCTTATTGTAAAGTGTTACCATATTTGTAGTTAGTTACATTTGAATGCACATATTAAGAGATTATCAAAGATTATTTTCTGTCACAGTATAAATTTTATTCTTATTGTTTAAAATGTTATTGAATAATCTGATTCAACTAACTGGTCAGTCTCCAACTAGTTCCTAAATCTCAGTCGCCTCTGTGTATGTGTGTGTGTTTCGTTACTCTCTCTCTCTCTCTCTCTCTCTCTCTCTCTCTCTTTCTCTCTCTCTCACTGTGTGTGTGTTTTACAGTCTTGCAGGTTTAACACTTTCATTGCTGTGTCCTTTTGTCTGCATTATAGGATAGGAACTAACTGGTCAGTCTCCAACCAGTTCCTAAATCTCAGTCGCCTCTGTGTATGTCTCTCTCTCTCTCTCTCTTTCTCTCTCTCTCTCTCTCCCTAAAACTGGGCATGAGGTCAGTTCGAGTGGCAGAGAAGCTGTTAACTCAAATACGTGAGTCTTTACCATCGGATTTTAGACTCTCTTTGGAAACATCTGATGTGGACAGTCCTCCTTTCCCAGAGACGGCTCTCCTGTTTGATACTGGAGAATGGCAGGAAACGGAGGGCAAATTGCTCTCTTTTAAAACCCCTGAACTGAGCCGTTTTGGTGACGTGGGAAAGAAGGCTTTTTATGTGTTGTGTGTTAAGGTGACACATTTTCACACTCTTGAAAACGTGAAGGAGTCCAAGTGGCAAGAGTTTTTTGGAATGGGCGTCTCCCCTAAAGGCTGCTGGAGGACCCTGTACAAACCTCCTATTGAGAAAAGGTCTGGAGACCTTCAATGGAGGATAGTGCATGGTATAATAGCTACAAACAGACACAGAGCACACCTCGATCCACTAGTAGGAGAAGAGTGTTCTTTTTGTGGGCTGCAAGAAACAATTTTTCACTTGTTTCTTAATTGTTCGAGACTCCAACCGCTGTTTTATCTATTAGAAGAGTACTGTCAGTCTTTGGGGGAAGTTTTTACGCCTATGTGTTTTATCTATTGTCCCAAGTACAAAAGGGGCAGTATGTTAGTTCACGTTTTAATAAACCTTTTGTTCGGCCTGGCAAAAATGGCAATTTGGGTGTCACGCAAAAGGAAATTACTTGGCACAGGATCAACTGATGTTATCTCGGTTTTTAGGGGATTACTGAAATCTCGTATCAATATCGAGTATGCCTATTACAAGCTAGTTGATGATTTGGAAACTTTCAGTCTTAAATGGTGCATAAATCAGTGTTTTTGTGAAATTGACCCTGATGGTTGTTTACAAATCAATGTTTAAAGTTGTTTTTTTTTTCTCAAATTTTACCCTCCTCTTTTTTAACTGCTGTGTTCTGATTAGATTTTGATGTTTTGTCTAATATTGTTTATAAATAAAGATATTATAAAGTCAAGTCTCTCTCTCTCTCTCTCTTTCTCTCTCTCTCTCTTTCTCTCTCTCTCTCTCTCTCTCTCTCTCTCTGTTTTACAGTCTTGCAGGTTTAACACTTTCATTGCTGTGTCCTTTTGACTGCATTATAGGATAGGAAATCTCTTAGCCCTTCTCTGCTATGTATTATATCTGCTATTATGTATAACAAAATAAAGGCATAGAACCAGTTCAGTCATAGTGCACTGACTATATAGTTCTATATAATTAGATTAATAATATGGTTAATAATAACGTAAAAGACCTTAAGATAAATTCAATTGAACCTTGATGAATTTAAAAAATGGATGAATTTAAAATGAAATTAATGTACTATATTTGGATCAATATATTTGTTTTCTTTAAAATATTTATTCTGAATATTCTGAATATCTCTCTCTCTGTTTTACAGTCATAGCTGTGTGCTTTTATCTGCATTATAGTATGATATATAAGCATAGAATCAGATCATTTGTAGTGCACTAACTATTTAGATTTAAATAATTAGTTTAATAATATGCATTGATGTGAATTTATTATTAAGATTAATAATATGAATAATAAATTCATCTGAGCGTATAACATTTTGAACATCTAATTTCTGTCACAGTATAGATTTTATTCTTATTGTTTAAAATGTTATTGAATAATCTTACTCAACTAACTGGTCAGTCTTCAACTGGTTCTTAAATCTAACTCTTCCTCTGGGTGTGTGTTTGGGTGGGTTGTCACTGACACTTTTAATTGTTTATAAATATAAATATATAAAAAACATTAATACAAATACTGGACTTATATTTACACTTGACTTAGACTTAAATTTTGAGCTGCAAAAGATAACTTTGCACTCTATGACCTGTGACATCCTATCACATGAAATTCAGCTAATTATAAATATTCTCATAGATGTAGCTGTTGTGGTTCACGGTCACAGTGGTACCAGCTGGCTGCAGTAAATGTGGCGTATTCAAACGACTTTGACATGGTTATTTTCCATTTACACAGTTTAAATTCATTTTAACCACCAAGGTGGCGCTGCCACCAGCTTTGGCCCGCCATCGCTGCTTGCAGCTATATTTAGTTTTGGTCCCCTGTTCAGGCGGTCACAAATGGGTAATCAGAATTTGTGATTGAATGGGTTATTGATATCTGTAGAAGAGGGCACTTATTTACATACAGGAGGTAGTTTGAATGAAGGACCTGGGGGAGGGCACACCTTAAGAGGCAAACGATATTTATTGTTTTCTAGAACATCTTGGAAGTTTGTACTATGTCTGGGAGAAAGAGACCATTTTATCAGGCACACTGAGACATTTCAAATGATACCAAATTCATTTGGAGTGAGTTTTAGGTGAGGGTGAATCTTGAGGTGTGAAGTACTTGGCATGGTGCGTCTCGGATGGTGCTGCTACTTATGCAGGAGAGTGTTCAAAAGACTGATCAAATGTTAGTTATCAGGAAAGTCCTTTGTTCTCGTAGGGAAAAGTTGTCCTTCAGTCCAGACCGTCAGATTGTACCAAAGTAATATGTTTTTTCAAAAAAGAAGAAAACCCCATCTATCAAATTAAAGTTATATGATCAAGAACTGAAACAAGAATCAGCAATGAGATTTTTAGGTATTTGGATGGATTCAAAAATATTATTTGCAACACACATCCAACAGATAATAGATAAAAGTAATAGAGCAATGAATGTTTTAAGGTGTTTGGCAGGTATAGATTGGGGTGCTGACTGGCAACCTCTGAAAATAATATACTATGCCCTCATAAGGTCTACATTAGATTATGGGAGTATGATTTATGCAACAGCTTCAGCATCTCCACTTGATAAAGTAAATGTAATACAAAATCAAGCTTTAAGAATATGCTGTGGAGCATTTAAAACATCACCTATAACAGTTCTACAGGTTAAAATGGGTGAGATGTCATTGGAGTTAGGTTAAAAGTTAGGTTACGTAGGTTAAAACTATATTGGGCAACTGTAAAAGGGCATTCAGAAGTACATCCAATTAAATGAGTATTAGAAAATTGCTGGGAGCATGAATATAAAAGTTTGAATAGCTTTGGATGGAAAGCAAATAAAGAGGCTCATCAAACTGGAACAAGTAATAATGCTGTTTGTCCTACTGTAGTATTGCCAACAACACCTCCATGGTTATCTCTAGTATCTGTAGTTGATTTACAACTTCTTGTGAGTATAAATGATAAAAATAGACAAGAACCTAAAGAAACTAGAGTACATAAATATTTGGATCAAAAATATGTATCAGTTACTCAGTTATATACAGATGGAGCTAAAGATCTGGAAACAGGACATACAGCATGAATCATATATCAGTCTATACAACAGAAATGCTTGCAATATTACTTGCTCTTCAATGGAAGAGATCAAAATATCACTAGTGGTCATATGTTCGGACTCTTTTACAGCACTATAAAGTTTAAAGAGCGGAAAGTCCTCAACTAGTCAAGACATTTTATCAGATATTTTACAAAGTTTGTTCCGAATATATCAAACAAGAATAGTCATATCATTTGTATGGGTACCCGCTCATATAGGGGTAGAAGGAAATGAAACATACAGACAGAGATAAATGTTCCAATGAGTAAATTGGAAATAAAAGGACTAATTAAAGGAGATTTAAAGAATATGTGGCAAAGAAAATGAGACAGTGAGAATAAAGGACTGTCAGAAAGATAGCGCAGATGTCTGGTCCATATCGATGCACTCTAATACTGCCTGAGTGCACGCGACCACCACAAGCAGCGCTCTGTTTTGCACGCAGATTCAATAAAGATGGAGAAGCAAGTGCGTGACATGGGACTGCGCTGCTGAAAGAATTCACCATCTTTGAGGAGTTTTACACGTATATTGTGTGCATCAATGCTGAATAAACCACACAGATGTATATAAGTATGTACATCTTGAAAGACAATGGCATGCCTACTGCAACAGTTTCAATTTAGTTTCAATTCACTACAACACCCTTAATTTAGTTATTGGTCTGGTTCCTATGATCTGACCGACAGCCGGGGTATGTGCTGTAGCCAAGATATTCATTTGAATCAAGGATCAGTAGGCATGGGCAAGAAGAGGAGTTATATTCTCATGAGGAGGGAGCAGTCAAGATGACACCCTCCCCTTTGAGTGGCCATCAGACACTGAGAGATGCTGGCTGTACAGAGGAAGACCCATATGCTGAAATGAGACAAATACAGACCTGGTCCCGAGAGTCAGCTAGCCGATCAGTACCCAAAAGGAACATATGCTGAGAGAAGTAAAGAATTCACTCCACATGGTTGGTCTACAATGCGGCGAAGTCTGCCTCCAGGCTCCCAAATGGATCCTTTGCATAGCAGAGAAGAGCAGTTGAGTGCCACATTAGCAGAGATCTGAGAGACTAGATCTGAGTTAACGTTACTCGCTGAGACAGGCTCTCAGTCCAGTACATCTGACACACTTATGCCTGCTCAATCCCCATTATCCCCTTTAGACCATGGATTTGTGCCTCCTCCCTGTGCAGCGCTGGTCAGTGGTGAAGAAGTCAGCGGATGCGAAGAAGTTGATTGGCCTGACCCTCCCCCCTGGCTAGAGCCAGAGGAGCCACAGTCTATTAGAGATGTGCCTATCGTTGACCTTCTGGAGAAGATGATGAGTGAGCTCCAAGTATTAAAGCAAGCTGCCGTTCATCCAAGTAGAACTCTTACAGCCCCACTAGTGAGCTTTCTTGTCAGAGACTTCAGCCGTTCAGCCGTTCAGACCCCCAGAAAAGCAGGATGCTTCCGGGCCATTCAAGTCAACAACAAAGTCTTCATCTTCAACCACCTCCTAGAGCCAGTCCAGCTTATACATCAGAGCAGTACGAGAGTTACCTTCAAGGTGAGCATGGAGCAACCTTAGCTTTATCCAGCTGAGACCCGCAGTTGATGTTCAGCACCATACCGTCCCACCCTCTGAGCCGACATACCGAGGTCCAATGCCAACAATCCCCTATTTCAGTCAGAGAGACCCCAGTGAGTTTGCTAGATTAAAAATAGCTTTTGAGAATCTACTTCCCCCTGATGGGATGGGGCTGTTTAAATACCAAATCCTAGTGGATCACTTAAAGTTGGTAGAGGCAAGGCTAATATAAGATACATATCTGAACTCCCCCACACCTTACAGCGATAGCATGGCAGCTCTAAATCAGATGTTCAGCCAGCCCCATCAGATGGGATTGAACAAAATAGCCAGTATTATGAACTCGACAGGGTAATTAAGCTGTCTTTGAGAGATTCGCCCTACAGATCCAAGCACTCGTGGTCATGCTTAAATCCTTTGGTCACCCAGGAGAGATAGAGCTACAGTGTGGTTCCCACATAGCACATCTGTTGAGTAAGTTACCGACAGAGATGAGAGCTGAATTCAGTTCATCCAGGAACAACTTATACCCTAACTGATCTCTCCGAGTGGCTGCAATATGAGTCCTGGTGCCATCAATATAATGGGTTGTCACCGGTGAAGACCACCAAGAAGAGACAAATGCCTAGACAGGAGCCTCGTCAGAAGAAGTGAACCACCACTGTGTTGCATGGAACCAAAGAGGTGATGGAAAGAGAAGTTTCAACAGTGCATGTGAATCTCCCCCTCCAAGAACAGAGTTAAGCCGTACTGCTCATTACAACTAAAGAGGAGAGCTGTCTAGTGAATACGCATGCATTTGTCTCTCCTTGGTGGTCTTCACCGGTGACAACCCAGAACGCTGCTGCATGTCTTGTCTTCAACGAGCCTAAGAGAGCCCACGTCACGCCCCTCTTCATCTCTTTGCACTGGCTACCCCTTGCTGCTCCCATCAAGTTCAAGGCGCTGATGCTTGCTTACAGATCCACCACAGGCTCTGCACCTTCCTACCTCCAAACACTGCTACAACGCTACGTCCCCACCAGAAGCCTGCGATCACTAAAGGAGCGAAGGCTTGTGGTGCCGTCACAGAGAGGTACAAAATCACTCTCCAGAACATTCTCGTTCACTGCTCCCTGCTGGTGGAATGATCTCCCTACTTTCATCAGGAACGCAGAATCCCTGGCAATATTCAAGAGACAGCTGAAAACTCATCTCTTCCGTGAACACTTAATCCCCTCATAAAAAAAAAAAAAAAAAAAAACCTATCCTTCCCTTTTCCCTTCCTACTCTAGCTTATGGTACTGAGCAATGTATGAAACTTGTATTGTGAGCACTTCCTGTGTTATTTGCCAATTCATGAAGAATCGCTTGTTTGTTTCCCTCACTTGTAAGTCGCTTTGGATAAAAGCGTCTGCTAAATGACTAAATGTAAATGTAAATGTAATACGCCCTCTGAAGTGCTGTATGTGGACAGACCAATGGATGGAAGTCATGTGCTACTAAAGGTTATTAAAGTACTACTCCACCATAGCAAGCGCACCCTGAGCACCTATGCCACCCTGGATGATGATCCAGAACGGACTATGCTCTTGCCGGCTGCCACACGCCACTTGAGCCTCCATGGGTAGCCAGAAGACCTTGCCATCTAAGAGGAGTAGCTAAAAATTCAGAGCTTGATTATTCAAAATATCCACATTCAAACCAAAATATCTGACTCCCTGTTAGTTAGAGCTAATGACTGTAAATTAGAAAGTTGTCTGGCAAAATGAGAACAATTTGTGTACCGAGTTTGGTGACTGTAGGTTATTTTTTATTTCTTGTCCTTAAACAGATCGTTATTGTGCTTAATTTTAAGTTAAACATACTACATTGATTAAAACAAAACGTTTGAATTTCTTATTCAATGTTAGCATTATTGTATATAGAAATAAACAGTGTATAATTCAGAGGAGAATATTGTTTGGTGTCATGAATTATCATTGAGTGTCATCTCAAAGTACAACATTTTAAAGAAAACAAATATATTGATCTGAATTATACATTCATTTTAAATTAATCAAGGTTCATTACCAAATATACAATCTTAATTTAATTTAAGTCAAACAATGATTTTACAAGATATGAGAGACTTTCTTTAAAGTTTTGTTAAAACTGTTCATCTTCTCAACACTGTTTAAAAATAGGTATATGCTGCCCTCTAGTGCTCATAATATATATATATATGATTACATTTTTTTAACCAAAGAGCAGTTATCAGCCTAATTTAATTTACACATACTACTTGAAGTTAAAAATAAATTAGAATGTGTTTATTCATGATATTTGTACTACTACATATAGAAATGAGGCGTGTATATTTCAATTATTCATAAATAATTGTCAATTTCCTATTTCCCTTTTTGTTATAATTTAAACCTTCGCCATGACAACACCATTTGAGATGTACTATAATCGTTCGCAATTTAGCATCTTCAGTATGTTGTCATCATGTTCAGAAAGTTTGGTGGCATTTGCATGAATCCCTTAAGAGTAGAGTAGCTAAAAATTCAGAACTTGATTATTCTAAAACTCCACTTTCAAGCCAAAATAGCTGACTCTCTGTTGGTCAGAGCTAATGACTGTAAATTAGAAAGTTGAAAGATGAGAAACAAACCGAGTTTGCTGACTGTAGTATAAACTAACCACCCCACTTTTGTCAAAAGATGGCGCTATAGAGCCCCTCCTCCCCACCCGTTTTTAAGGCTTTGCTCATGACTACTGGTCGACAATATTGATGTGTGTGTCGAGTTTCATGCAATTTTAAGCATGTTAAGAGCCTCAAAAACACCCAAGAATATTATTCAAGTTTGACGTCTTACCATGGCAACAATATTTAAGATATCACAAAGACATTCACGTGTCTACATCTGAAATGTTTTGACATTATAATGAAGAAGTTTGAGTAAAAAATCGGGTAAAAATAAGGGGGTGATCTCAAAGCATTTTGAAAGTGACAAATTTCCTGCTGCCAATTGGTGGCGCTATATCTTTGACTCACAATAGTCACATCCATATGCTCGGCCTCCTACAACGAACACACAGCTGAAGTTTAATAAAAATCAATAAATGTACGCAGAAGTTATAACACACTTCCTGTTTCTCTTTTCTCACCATAAATTTGTTGCCTCGTCACGGGCAAACCGTTTGAGATATCAAAAATCCGCTGGCAATTTTGCATCATCATTGTCTTGACTTCATGCTGACCGAGTTTGGTGGTTATCGGATTAAGCGCGTAGGAGGAGTATATCAAATTCCAGAGCATGCGCTTTTCAAACAACCCATAATAGTTCACTTCCTGTTGAGGCGGCGTACAACTTAGAGCACAAAAGTTGTCAGGCCCGATGAGGTCTTCATGTGTACTGAGTTTCATACTAATATGTGCAAGCGTGTTTGATATATAAACCAAGTTTTGGGACCCCATTCAAGGGGGCACTGTCGAGCCCTCCTGCCACACCCGGGTCCCAGCCTCTGTGACGTCCTAATGGCCGCGGGTTCCAATGTGTCCAATTTATATTATAAAGCTTGTTTGAGGAAAATTGGGGTGTTGTAGCTCATTGTCTACATTATTATGTTTGGAAATAGCTGTCATTTGTGTTTTAAAAGCGTTTAGCTCATGAGAAATTGATTCGGGAAGTTCAAATCTGTGAATACATTGCCAACTTTACTGAACTCCTTGAGCTAAGCACTGACCACATTTATTTATATTTGTGTAGCGCCCCCTACCCTTAATAAGGCGGAGCACCGGATTCTGAAAGTGTGTCTCCCGACTGTAAATTAATATGCCTCCTATTACCCTCTTTGGCTACACTGTTTGTCGCTATAGATTTAGCAGCACATTACTGTAAAAACCAACAGTACAATACTGCATTTTATAATACAGTACAATACTGTAATTTGCATTGCATTCTGGGTAATTTTGTTTGAGCGGGAACATTTTACAGTACATTTTAGTGTTGCTGTAACCTAGCTGTAACTTGGCTGTAATATGCCATGTAATAATACAGCATTGCTGTAAACAGCACCCCCTTACTGACGTCAGAGCACAACTGCAGCAGCTCACTCACGGAAATCTGGACGTCTCACTCGGTGGATATCTGGAAGTTTGGTAAGTTAATTTTAATTTTTATAATTAGGTTTTAGTATTTTACACTATAAAAAATGACAGTGGAAGTTAACTTAGGCATTACTCACGGTTTCCCGCTTGTCCCGACATTTTCAAATCTCAATCAAAACTCGGTGAATCACTTGTTTATTTCAACCAAACCAGACCTGGTGATTGTTAAAACGATGAAAAGATTAATTCAAGATGGTTTGTGTGAGTTTTATTTTGTTTCTGTCGAGTTTGAATATATGTTTTACGATGGTCTGCAAAGTAAATTTACTGCGTTTACTAATGGAGTCTGGTAACGTTAGGTTTGAGGGATCATATGATAACAAAAATGTCTATTTCTGTGGGGATCCTTTCCATAATGTTCGATCCGACTCTGTCAGCAAAAGCTGATATAAACTGATTATAATAGACGTACATTGACTGTGCTCAAAGACCTAAAAAGATTTGCTGTCAGTTTCCCGGATGACGGCTGCAGCGGTCGCGGTCAAAACTGGACCTGTTTGAACAAGTCGTTTAGACACAAAAATACGTGAAAACAAGGCTAATATACTTTTCTTTGCAACGTAAACGGGTGATTTGGGCTCAGAGAGATTGGCTATTGGTACCAGTTTCGCATTTTACTTCGTTTGATTTAACTTAGACGGAAGACCCAGTTTTGCGTTGTGATTGTAATGACAAATATTGATTAATTAAAATATGAATAAAGGTATAAATTACCTTCATCATAGTTAATAATGATCTATTAGTCAACAAAGACCGATGCATGCCAAAAAAGTAAGTTAGAATTTTTAGAAGCAGAAGCTTATAATTTTTTACTATAGATGTGTGGTTGGAGTGTATGAAATACAGTGATGTGTTAGCTTATACATCCTCAACAAGCAACACATAACTGAATAAAATGTATTTTGATTTCTTACAGCTCTACAGTGTGAGACAGTTATCTTTGCAGCATGGGAATGAGTTTTCTGTAAGTATTAGCCATTTTAATACAATGTTTTAAAAGGTTAGTTCACCCAAAAATGAAAAGTATATTAATTGACTGGTATGATATTGCTAACAGGTTCCTGGTCAACCCTGACGATGGAAATGCCAGACAGAAGAAGTGTACTGCCAGACAGGGAGTCAGAAAGAGGACCAAGAGGGTGGTGCAGAGGAAGGTGACGGCCATCAAACCACATGCCAATAGTTTTATTCGGTCCTTGATGGAGTTTGAATGGAAAACTTCAAACTGAAGCCTGCACCCGTTAGTGGGACACTTGTTGTTGTTTTTTTAGTTGTTGTTGCTCACTTGTCATTCTTTTACCCAACCCAATCCTCAAGTTCTCATTTCTTGTTTTTTTTTTTTTATTTACAGATTTGTGCACACTTAAAGGGAGAGTTGACCCAAAAATACAAATTCTGTCATCTACTCACCTTCAAGTTATTCCAAACCTGTACAAGTTTCTTTCTTCTGCTGAACACACAATGAATGTTTGTAACCAGACAGTTGATGTTTTTTTCCCTACTATGCAAGTCAATGGCTACAGTCAACTGTCGTCTGGTTACCAGCATTCTTTAAAATATCTTGTGTTCAGCAGAAGGAAGAAATTCATACAGGTTTGGAACTGTTTGACGGTGAGTAAATGATGACAGAATTTTAATTTTTGGGTCAACAATCCCTTCAACAGTCGTTAATACCTGTAAATTGCTGATTCACTGAACATGTAAATAAAATGGTTTTAATAGTTTAATTGATTGAATAAAACATATTTTTGACAAGAACATTGATTGGATTGTCTTTTTATTTGCAGGTATTCTGACATAGCATTATAATATTACTTCCTGTAAATGTATATATTGTAATAACTACGTATATAATTATAATATTAACATTATTAGTAATTATTTTGAAAATTATAGTAATATTTTGCAGTAATGGATCAATATATATATTACAGTACTATACTGTATTATTAATTACAGCAGAAGCTAAAATTAAAATTAGAAAATGCTGTAAAAAATACAGTAAAATACTGTTTTGTAGAATTACAGCACTCTTCTTGTGTACTGTAAATTAAATTACAGTACGATTACTGTATATGAAAATACAGTAACTTGCTGGCAACCGTGCTGCCAGTACTGTACTGTAAAAATACAGGAAAATTGTTAACAGTATACTGTTTTAACTATGAGTATACTCAAAGTAATATTCCTTTACAGCATAAAATAAACCAACAAAAAATACCCTCAAGTAACAAACAGTCAGTATGGAAAAGTTAACAATTTGATTTATTTATAAACAAAAGGGGACAAGTGAAATAAATTGATTTACGTACCCAATAAAGGCAGGCAGGAATTGTCTGTTAATTTAACTTTTTGTTTATATTGAAAAAATATCTCTTAGATTATCAGTCCAGTTGTTCACCATTTTATGAGATGAGGAAAAATCAAAACCTCATTATAAATTTAGTTTATCTCAACAGCAAACAGCAGTATGAAACCACAAAACTTCACTTATGTAAGTAGAACGTAAAACATAAATCAATAGACATATGTGGGCCCACTCACACACACACACACACACACTGTTCCAGGCCTGAAACGTAGCTGGGGAACATTGGGGCCTAGAAAACAATCATCCAAATCATCCACTCCCTCCTCGGAAGCGACAGATCATCCCGTATCCTCCCCGGCCGTCGGCAGAATGGTCGCGTGAGTCTCTCCCCCGACGATGACAACGAGAATCCTGTGCACGGACTGTCCCAGAGCCTCTCAGCTCTCGGAAATAAGTCTCATACACTTAATAACCAACTCAAGTGATTTGTTGCAGTCAACCACCAGTCAGGCATCTGGTTACTCGCTTTTATCTACACAAAATAGCTCACCAAGCTTTGTGGTGCGCTAGATGTAGAGTCTAAATAAAATCAATCTCGAAAATAATTTTTTTGAACAGAATATAAAACCACAACAAAATAAACAGGACTCCGAACACTTAATAAACTTAAAATATCTCGTTAACTCACTTATTCAGTGGTTAAAAAAACAATTTTTTCTCCCGTCAACTCTCTAGACGCCTTTTCTTCCTCTCCAATCGACAAGTCTCTCTCTTTTTTTTTTTCATCTGTCCAATCCGAATTTCCCCTCTATTCCCAGGGGTGGGATTAAGTCAAAAAATAACAAATCACCCGAGAAGGAACAAACGTGCTGGGTGAAAACACGTTTTTAGTTTTTCAAGTGCATCTCAAATAAACTTTATAGTTCACCGTAATTCTTAAAGGGGCAGTACATGAGTGCATCAACTGAGCATACAGAGATGTTGCTCAGTTGCTATCATAACAGTGTTATGATACTTTCTGAATCATAAAACCTTATGAATACCCCATGACTTGGAAAAAGGTGTTAATGTACTTAATAATACACCGCACTGGGTTACACTCTCCCCCGTCTTAATGACTCATGTCCCCATGAGACCAACCCACTACATAAGTATTATGGCTCTAGATGTTTGATTTGAACTCAAACTAGAACACTGGGGACACTGGGCCATAGGGTGGCACCACAAGGTTTGGCAAACATTCTCTTTTCTCTGGAAATCCTCAGCCTGCACCACCATACCCCTATAAACAATGGTTAAGGGTCTATCTGTAGATTTTCCCAGTTCATCATAACTCAGTTTTTTTACTGGTTTTACTTCTCTGTTTGGACGAAGATCAATTTGTTTAGTTTCTGCTTCTTTTAGGGCATTCATGACTTGGTCTCCCCCTTCTGGTTCCAGATCCTCCATTTGATCAGGGGTTGATAGAGGGGTGCTTTCTGCTTCACACTCAGATACATCTCCCATCATTTTCATTTGATTAGGAACTCTTTCATGGCTTGTATGGATCTGTGCATTCTCTGTGTATAGTGAAGGGGTGGGCATCTGGCTTACTGGTCTCCCTTGCAGACCTGGGAAGTACTCACACATGCTACTGTCATCACTGTCAGAGTGATCTATTGAATCACAACGATCTTGTGCTGATTGCTCTCTTCGTGTTCTCTCCCCAGCTCTTGCCCTGGTTACCACCGAACGCTGGCCATCCATCCTCTCATCAGGTAAGCATATCCTCACTCTATCTCCAATGGGTAATAAATGGTCTCGGTGCAACGTCCTGACACTCCCTGTGCCAGTCTCTGTTTTTACCCTATACACAGGTAAGATCAGCACCTTCTCCATGCCGAGGTTGGGTAAGGAGTTCCAGCGATCCTGCAACTTGTGTTTTCCTGTGATGGCCAGGTTCCTTATAAGCACCCGATCTCCTTTCTCCAAATTCTGATATTTCACTTTACAATTGTACAGTCTCTTGTTCCTTTGCTGCATTTTCAGGGAACTCTCAGAAGCTAACTGGCATGCATGCTGCAGCTCTTTTTTCATCCTCTCAACATACAGCTGATGTTTCATCCCACTGTTGTGAAACAGAGACGGATACAATTGCAAGTAAAATATATATTTATTTTACTGGTCAGATGAACACAGGTCGGGGAACAAACACTCAGGTGGAGAGATGACTCAGGGACTTCAATGGGCAACCCGGGAATGGCGTGCGGTGATCGACATGCTCAGGAACCAGGAAACAATAAACAATCCAAACTGCGTGAAACACAACGAAGAGAATCCACGAAGACAGGAATCCACACGAGGAGATGAGAGCAAACACAGGAACAGGACACGACACCGGGGAAGCCACAACGATCTGACAACAAGAGATGAAAACGACTGCACATATAAAGGGAACGGGAATTGAGCACAGCTGGCGACACTAATCAACACAACGAGTAACCACACCCACACACAGACACTCACACACACACACAGCAGAAATGAGACAGCTGATTCATGAACCGTGACACCCACTCTCCCCAGCCGCTGAAGTCCCGAAGCATAAGTCCACTGGAAGACGCGCCTCTCTCCCGAACAACAATAAGGTGAGTAACCAGTTGCTTCGTTTTTGGTATAGTTGTATGCATGCACCAAATGACTGATGCTTTGGCTCCATTTGTTCTTTGATGAGCCTACTTTCAAAGTCACGCCCCTGGTTGAAGTCAATGCGTGCTGGCAAACCATAGTGTATGAAGAACTTCTCAACGAGAATCTTGGCCACTGTTAATGCTTTCTGGTCTTTGGCAGGACATGCCTGAGCATAGCGGGCAAAATGATCTGTGATGACCAGAATGTTGGAGACTCCCTTTGAGTCAGGTTCAATTGACAGGAAATCGATGCAGACCAGATCGAGTGGGCCACTGCTTGTGATGTGATTCAAGTAAGCAGATCGTTGTGGTAAAGTCTTCCTAGCAATACATCGTCCACATTCCTTCACATAATGTTCCACGTCTTTGTTCATGCGTGGCCAGTAGAACTGATCTTTGCAAAGTTCTGTGGTTCTCTCGATTCCAAGGTGACCTGATTCATCATGCAGTGAATGTAGCACCTGGGCCCGGTACTTTTCTGGTAAAACTAGTTGCTGTCTCTCTTTCCCATAGGTGCTTTTAGTAATTCGGTACAAGAGGCTTTGGCGAATGTTCAACTTTGCACCCTGTTGTCGTAAGAGAGTCTCAATGGGGTTAGACCTCTTTGTAGTGGTAAGTACATGCCCTTTCTCCACTTCCTGCTTCACCGGTCCAATGATGGGGTCTTGCTCTTGTGCTAGTCTCAAGTCAGAGTTAGACAACGGCTCCTTGTGCCCCATGTCCAGCTGTACTCGACAAACAAACACGGAGGTAATGACTTCGGGAGTAGCACCCAAATGACCCACCAGTCTACCACAGGATTCATTTGAGAGGTGCATATCAGCAAGATGACAGATGGCCCTTACTCCAGAGCTTGGTAGGTCCACCCATTCTTGCAAAAAGTCAGTGGGAGGGGGATAGCGCATCAGATAGTATGTCAGTCATCCGCATCGATGTTGTGACACCCTGGCTTGTACCGAAGGCTAAAGTCATAAGTGGCTAAAGCGGCAAGCCATCGATGCACAGTAGCACTAAGCTTAGCGCTTGTCAGAACGTAGGTGAGGGGGTTGTTATCCGTCCTAACTGTGAACTTTGCTCCGTACAAGTAATCATGGAATTTATCCACAACAGCCCATTTGAGGGCCAGGAATTCCAACTGATGAATAGGATAGTGGCGTTCAGCAGCACTCAGTTTACAGCTGGCATAGGCGACAGGTCTCAGTCCGTCTGGATGCTCCTGATCAACACGGCGCCTAAACCACTCAAGCTTGCGTCAACATGTAGGACATAGGGCTTAGCTAGATCTGCATATGCCAGTAGGGGAGCATGCGTAAGGCAATAAATGATGTCATGGAAGGCCTCGGTGCACCTCTGGTCCCAACGCTCACCAAAGGGCTATGCCAGCAGCAGACACAATATGTCCCACGTATTTGACTTGTGGCTGACAAAACTGTCTATAGACACTTTTAACCCATATTCTTCCAGCCGATCTAACACTTTCAGCAGCCGTTCCTCGTGCTCTTCCAAGGTACGCCCAAATACAATGAGTTTGTCCAGATATACTATGACCTGGAGGAGATGCATATCTCCCACAGCTCTCTCCATTAGCCGCTGAAAGGTGGCTGGAGCCCCCGTAATCCCCTGAGGCATGCGTTCAAACTGGTAGAAACCTAGAGGACAGATGAATGATGTTGTTTCTTTGTCCTCATCAGCCATCTCAATCTGGTAATAGCCTCTACGCAAGTCTAAGACAGAGAACCATTTACTTCCAGACAGACAGTCTAAAGCATCATCTATCCTGGGAGAGGTGTATTGGTCAGGAACTGTTCTGGGATTCAAAGTCCGGTAGTCTATGCACATACAGATGGTTCCATTTTTCTTCCGAGCAATAACTATCGGCGAGGCATAAGGACTCCTGGATTCAGTTATGATGCCTGCAGCCAACAGGTCTTTTAGATGTCGCCTCACTTCATCGATGTCTGCAGGTGCAATACGTCAGGATCGTTCCCTAAATGGTCGGCTATCACTCAGTCTGATGTTATGTTGCATACCTAAGGCTCGTCCCACATTCCACTCCTCCAGGGTAAATACGTTTCCGTGCTCAGCTAAGTTCTCCCTAAGTCTTTTCTCCCAATCAGCAGGAATAGGAGAGTCACCAAACTTGAACACTTTGGAATCGATCTTTTTCGGAGCAGTCGGAGCATCCGGTGTAACTGTGACTGTGTCTGTGGGAAAAACTTTAGCAATTACTGTTGTAGTAACTTGCTCAAATGGATGAAATATATTCACAACTGAATCATAACACGTTATGACCAATTATGAATATGAATCAACCACGAAGGGAATTAGGTATATATAGATAATCAATTACAACGAATTATAATTAATCATGAACATATATGGTCTAAAATTATTTCTAGGTTTAGAATTAATTTAGAAAGACTGGTTTGTTTTGTCCAGCAAAACTATCAGTCCGATTTTCTTATCGATTCTAGAAAGGAAGTTTTCTTCTCTGGCCACAAAAGGAAACTTATTCTAGTACTTAAAAAGCATATAGCTAGCGAAATCAAACGTTAAAGTGACTTGGTTCATGTATGAGTTACCCAGAGACAATGAATTGTGTGAATACAAGGTGTTTAATATATGAATATATGATATATATACACGAATACATACAACTAAATCTAAGCAGAGCATACAATAAAATAACGAAAGGAAAGAAAGGAAGAGTTGATCAAAGAAAGTAAGATTACAAACAGTTCAACCTTTTGAGAGCCAGCAACGAAATCACTTCAGACAATAAAGTTAAAGCGCATCGAAATTAATTCAGATACTTGCATTTGTACTTTGTGCTGTGGTGAATGCCGTTCAAACTTCCGTGCTGGAGTTTCTATTGGTTTCTTTCTCAGGTGATTCTCCAGCGGGTATTTCAAAACAGAATTAACTGTTTGTAAAATGCCGGAAAATAAAAGAGGAAGGATGTCTCGTCCAGGATGAAGCGACTGAGCATGGATAAGCTCGTGTTTAGGTGTTATAAAGATAAACCCGGTCACACCTATTCTGGCTGTACGAACCAATAGGGAACATGGACTATTAGCGGGAGAACTTTCCTTTGTTTCTTTTTATGGCCTAATTTGCATTATCTACAGAGGTGCTTAAACTGGGTTCTTTTTCCTCCAAAGTACCTTAAAAGTAGAATAATGCATATTATCATGATATAACACCAATATCTAGTTATGAAATTCACAGAGGAATGTTTTGCATCCAAGAATCGTGCGTTTCGGCCTCTCTTTAGGGCATAAACATTCTTACATTTAAATATAAGCATTTTACAGTGAAACTAACACAACTACAAGATGTAACTAAGTGGGAGTAATATAGACATGCATACCAAAGGAAAAGCATAGGAAAAACACTTGGGAATATTCATATTTTGATGAATGTCTCTATGTGTGTGCGTGGACTCCTTGTCCCTGGTCTTGTGTGGGGGAAAGAATTTGGTGTGAGCTGATTAGTATCTTTTTGAAGTCAGGGAGACTTCCAAAGAGGTTCTGCCTTGCCTCACACCTCGCCACTTAAAATGTCACTTGGCCGGGGGGGGGCCAGGACATTCGGAGCCGACTAAGATTTACTTATGCGAGTCAAAGGGTTAAAAGCTTTTCTTAAAACCTAAAAATGAATTGTTAATCCGTGATCCAGTCCAGACGCTACACTGTGTCAGTGGGGATTCTGATGTCTTCAAGGGTCTCATTGCAGACCAGCACTCTAAAGCTGTTCTCATCAATGGCAGAAGAAGGCAGAACGGTTGGAGGGATAAACAGTCCAGCAGGAAGTTGACTATCCGTTGGTGTTTCTACAAGAAATATGTCTTTTCTCAGTGGCTTCTCAAACTCCACTTTACACACTGCATACATTTCTCTTCTTGATGGGATAGTTAGGGCTCCTGGTCCCTTCCACTTGACCTGTCCCTCAGCCGGCTCATAGACTTCCTCTTTCCCCTGGACCCGGTGTAAACATGGTGTAAGGACGGATTTTTCCAAGTCTGAACTCAAGATTCCTATCCTGTAATAAAACAATAAAATTCACTAATCTGAAGAGAAGATCTGCGAGAAAGAGTACAGGACAACAGCTGACCCAGTATCATCTCCTCACCTCATGCTGAGTTTCTCGCTCCTCACATTCACTCCCTCCCTTCAGGGTTCAACTTGTCATGCAAACCTCACAAAGCTCTGTTTGAAGTGACATCAACATAAATACAGTTGTGTTCAAAATTATTCAACCCCCCAATGCTGTAAATGGTTTTAGAGAATTTAGAGTACATTTGTAATTGAATTCAGAATGAAATCCTACAAGGACTTCTTAAAGAAGCATATGCAACTAAAATGACATCAATTGGTTTTGTAATACAGTAGTAAATGTTTCTTTTGTGAATTCTTCATTGACACAATTATTCAACCCCTTAAAGACTACCACTCTGAAGAACAGAGGTCCATTGAAGTGTTTTCAATCAGGTATTGAAAGCACCTGTGGATGTCAGGGAGCAGCAATAAAGCCTAATAAGCACCAATTAGGCAGCTTTAAAATGACTGTGATACTCAGCTCCTTCTAGACATTTACTGGTGTGGTTACAAACATGGTGAAGTCAAGAGAATGGTCCAGGAAGACAAGAGAAGAGGTGATTACTCTTCACAGGAAGGGCAATGGCTATAAGAAGATTGCAAAGATGTTAAACATACCAAGAGACACCATAGGAAGCATCATTCGCAAATTCAAGGCAAAGGGCACTGATGAAACGCTACCTGGTCGTGGCAGAAAGAAGATGCTGACTTCGACTGCTGTGCGCTACCTGAAGCGTAGAGTGGAGAAAAGTCCCCGTGTGACTGCTGAGGAACTGAGAAAAGATTTGTCAGATGTAGGTACTGAAGTTTCTGCTCAGACAATACGGCGCACCCTGCGTAATGAAGGCCTCCATGCCAGAACTCCCAGGCGCACCCCCTTGCTGTCTCCAAAGAATAAGAAGAGTCGACTGCAGTATGCCAAAAGTCATGTGGACAAACCACAGAAGTTTTGGGATAGTGTTTTGTGGACTGATGAAACAAAATTAGAACTGTTTGGGCCCATGGATCAACGCTATGTTTGGAGGAGGAAGAACAAGGCCTATGAAGAAAAGAACACCTTGCCTACTGTGAAGCATGGCGGGGGGTCAATCATGCTTTGGGGCTGTTTTGCTTCTGCAGGTACTGGGAAGCTTCAGCGTGCGCAAGGTACCATGAATTCTCTTCAGTACCAGGAGATATTGGAGGACAATGTGATGCAGTCCGTCACAAACCTGAGGCTTGGGAGACGTTGGACCTTTCAACAGGACAATGATCCCAAGCATACCTCCAAGTCCACTAGAGCATGGTTGCAGATTAAAGGCTGGAACATTTTGAAATGGCCATCGCAGTCACCAGACTTAAATCCGATTGAGAACCTCTGGTGGGACTTAAAGAAAGCAGTTGCAGTGCGCAAGCCTAAGAATGTGACTGAACTGGAGGCTTTTGCCCATGATGAATGGGCGAAGATACCCGTAGCTCGCTGCAAGACACTTGTGTCAAGCTATGCTTCACGTTTAAAAGCTGTTATAACTGTAAAAGGATGTTGTACTAAGTATTAAGATTGAATGTCACTTGGGTTTTGAATAAAACTGATAATGATGTGAGCAGAGAAAAGACATTTGTGGTTATTTCATTATAAATGTTATGTTATATTTGTCTGACCTACACGTGCCTCTTTGATTTAATTGTAAGCAGGATGACTGAATGATCAAAATCAATGTCAAACCGGCCAAAACAATCAATTTCAGTGGGGGTTGAATAATTTTGAACACAACTGTAGCTCTGGTGCGATTGGTAAAATGGTTTCTCTCCCACATCAGCATAACAGAGAAGAATAAAGAAAACCATGTCTGTTCTTCTGGTGTGAGACGCCTAATAAAAGATATTTTAACCATCTGTCTATCCCCAAAACTAGGTGTGTGACCCTTTTGGGTTATTGAGATTTTGGATTTCTGACTATTATGACTTAACATGTTATAGTATCGTGACTAAAACAAACGGCACTTTTGAACGAATAAGCATGCGGCGATTCTTCAATCTGTGTTTTTAGTAAACGCTGTATCCCCTGTTATGATTCTAAACTAATGAGATTGTGACGTAAGGCATATCATAGCTGGATATAAGCCTTTAAGCGATGCGGCGCCCTGATGAAAGGATAAATGAAATTAAGAGAAATTAAAGAATCAAAGATCTAAATGAATTCATATCTAATTACACGATCAGCGATTAACGTAACATCAGAAACATTATCATTAGAGGTCGATTACAATTGGAGTCAGATTAAATTACTAATAGAGTCAGATAAGAATTGAGAATCCAAATTTTATTAAATTAAGATGATTTTAGACTTACACGCACAATCCCTTCAGCCGGGCCGTTGGATTCCTCCATTGGGCCGACGGGCGGAGCTTACAATGTTTTAGGAGTGATGACTGAATTCTCAGTGAGTGTGCTTGGTTTGATACACCAGAGTCAGGACTGAGCATGGTCAGACGTTGAAAGAAGCTTGTGTTGGTGGCGATTATTACCGGAACTTGCTGGGGACCTTGATGTTCGGGACAGACCAATGCGAGAATAGAAACTGACTCTTTCACCCTAGTGAGGGAAACAGGAAGCAAAACATCCACTATGATTTTTCCCTTGTATGGATAACTAGAAGAGCTCAGTCCCCAAATAGACAATCCAGTGAGTGGATGGATGGGTATCTGCGGTAAGTATTTGGAATACCACTGTTCGAATACAATGGTGACCTGTGATCCACTGTCCAGTAAAGCCTGACAAGGACATCCATTCAGCTTGTAAATGATTGAGGCAGGGCCCACTAACCCTCTGGGAAGTTGACTCACCCCACAGGTCTCAGTTTGACCCTTTTTAGAGAAACAGTCTATACTTCTTGAAATAGAACTGTTTCCAGTCCAGGGTTTCTTTCAGTCTTAGCTTTTCGGAGTGCCCGTAACAACTTCTGTATTACTTGGGAGGTATTTTCAGGCGACTGACACTTGGTAGCGATGTGTCCATCTTCACCACACCAATAACAGTAGAAATCATCGTTGTGCTTAACTAACCTTTCTCTACTTGAAATTGAACTGGGCTTGGGGTTTGACTGAGATTGATGTAACTGAGTAGTGGAACTAATACTCATGACTGCTTGCTGTTGTTGCAGTAGTTGAACTTGCCTCTTTAACACTTGTACTTCAGACTCTCCCTGGGTGTCAGCCCTTATCTTCTCCTGCTTATCCTTCTGATCAACCCTCATGGAAGAAACAGAAACAGTGTTGGGTTCTTCCCCAAATCTTGAACTTAACTCCTGGATTTCTGCTTGGAGTTGTCGGATCACATTTTCATCCTTCATTTTCAGCCAAATGGGCTTCACTGATGCATTGATTTTATGCCGAGCGGCTTCGTTCTCTTCGGCTTCTTTGACTTCATTCAGCAGAGCTAAGAAAGTGGGTGGCTGTTCTCTTCTCTCTCTCAGTGTTAACTGCAGAAGCATCAGATCCGACTCAACCGCACCTTTAATTAGCTGTTCAACCCTTGTTCGGTCCATCATCTGAAGACTCAATCCTCCTCTTTGCACCACTTTAGTTAAGGATTTCTCCATCCTACAGAAAGTCGGACAAAGCTTCCCAGGGGAATTGACATAAGAGACGAAAGGCAAAGTATAGATCCTCCCCTGGCTCAAAGGTTCCAAATGTGTTTTCTAACGCTTCAAGGTATTGAGAAGTACTTGCCTCAGGACTTGAAAATCGAACAGCTTTGATAATATCAAGGGCTGGCCCTTTCACACTCTCCATTATTCTTCGCCGTTTTTCCTTGTCAGAACACTCACATTCCTCAGTCATTAATCTGGCCTGTTCTATCCAGTTTTCCAGACTTACCACTCCAGACAGTATTGGAACAATGCCAGAAAAGATACGCAATCGTCGATAAGCATTAGTTTCACCTGATGGTTTCGTTGTCTTCTCCAGAAGTTCACCCACCGCACGTATAATGGACTCAGGGGAACTGGAACTGTGTGGAGAGAATAAGGCCTGTATGTCAGTCATAGACGTTCCTTCATCTGTTAAGAACTTGGATAATTTCTTGGAAAACTCAGAGGCTGAAACGTCAACAGGTGCCACAACAACCTTCCATGACTCTTCGCCATCTGGCCGCAGCAGTTCAGCTGGGATACGGGAAGGGTCGATGACCTCACGACACTTACATAGCACCAACAGGGTACCAGGACTTGGCCCCAATTTCGAGTCTCTAACCCGCACTCTTCCAAAGACTTTTACAGTCTGAACAGTATCTTCAATACTTGCCACTTCTGTAGTTGCAGGTACGCCAATCAACAGTATGGCATGAGTCTCATCAATCTCTGCCTCCTTGCACCTCTTGGAGAGTTCAGCAAGCAGAGGGCTACTTCCAAAGGCCATGCTGAAACTTAATTGTTAATTAACTACTGAAGCTAAAAAAATAACTCAGCTCTTGTTTTCACAGTATCTGTTGTCGTCATCAGGGTAACAGGAAGTAGTATCCTGGACGAGCCCCCAATTTGTGTAGCGCCCCCTACCCTTAATAAGGCTGAGCACCAGATTCTGAAAGTGTGTCTCCCGACTGTATATTAATATGCCTCCTATTACCCTCTTTGGCTACTGTATTAACTATGAGTACACTCAAAGTAATATTCCTTTACAGCATAAAATAAACCAACAAAAAATACCCACAAGTAACAAACAGTCAGTATGGAAAAGTTAACAATTTGATTTATTTATAAACAAAAGGGGACAAGTAAAATAAATTGATTTACGTACCCAATAAAGGCAGGCAGGAATTGTCGTGTGAGTCTCTCCCCCGACGACAGCTCCCACGATGACAACGAGGATCCTGTGCGCGGACTGTCCCAGAGCCTCCCAGCTCTCGGAAATAAGTCTCATACACTTAATAACCAACTTTCTCGCTCTTATCTACACAAAATAACTCACCAAGCTTTATGGTGCGCTAGATGTAGAGTCTAAATAAAATCAATCTCGAAAATAAACTCTTGAGCAGAATATAAAACCACAACAAAATAAACAGGACTCCGAACACTTATTAAACTTAAAATGTCTCGTTAACTCACTTATTCAGTGGTTAAAAAAACTCTTCTTTTTATCTTTCAAATATTTTTCCACCACCACGTCCCTTTAGGGGCTCCATACTTTGACATCTCAAACACCCTCCTTTTGACATTATATAAAGAATGCATCTAGGCAGCCCTCGCATTCTGAATTGTCTCAATAACTTTCGGAGGTAACCCAGCTGCATTTAGATTTAGCCTCTTACGGGCCAGGCCCAGAGAGATAGTTTCTGAGGGGAGGGGTGAAATATTTCCCCCCATGGTTATGAGAGGAGATCCCTGCGCGCTGGTAACGGCCATGGCTGATTGTAGAGCAGTTGATCTGCTCCCCTGTTCATTAATCCTGGAACATGCGCTGCGCATAATGACAGGAGGGTCCCGCTGCTCCACATAAGCAGTTCTTTCGCTAACAATTGAAGTTTGTGAGAACTCCCTGCCGATTTATGTAGGCTATCACCATTGTATTGACTGTCCTGACCAAAACATGATGATTCTTGAGAAAATGCACAAAATCTCTCAGAGCTAGTAACACTGTCTTTAGTTCTAGAAAATGTATGTGCTTCCCTCACAGTGCAGGAGACCAAACTCCTCTCACTGTTCTGCCCTCGAACACTGCCCCCCCAGGGGCCATCAGACCCAGCAGCCGAAGACACGTTCTGAAAGAGACTGATCTCCCTCATTGAAAAAGGGAGAGGCAGCTGTGAAACAACTCGATGCGTTCCTCTGATAGGAAAGCTTGCCGCAGCGATGGCGTGCAGATGAGCAGATCGTCCAGATGAAACTCTGATCCCTCCATTCCTTAACGGCGTCAGAGCTGCTTACACACATTTGCTGAATACCCTGGGTGCTAAAGCGAGGCCAAAGGGGATTTTTGTATACTCGTATACTGTGCCCTGATAAGCGAACCTCAGATATTTCCTGTGTTTTCATTATGTGGCGTGGCATAGTTCCTCTAACATGCACAGCTCTTTTGTGTATATCTCTAAATAACAGTAAATGAATAATGAATTACAGTTGATAAATAGTCTTTTTTTATTATTACTATTATTCTGTCCACACCAATACTTTGACATCAGTTTTTTAGGTCTGATCCACAAAAGAGACGTCGTATTTTGTCTTTTCATGAAAACTAACTGCTTTTTTCCTCATCGGCAGAATACCAAATGTTTTAGCTTGTCGTAAATTTCAATAGTTAGCTAGTAGGGGTGTGACGAGACCTCTATCCCACGAGACGAGACGAGACACGAGATTGGGTTCACGAGACGAGATTTTGATAGTATTTTTAAGAAATCCTCAATAATGAAACGTATGAAGGGAAAATAGTCTTTTATTCAACTGAAAATCATAAAATGCAAAAATGTTGGTGCATTTTGAAATCAACCTGTAATGCATGTCATTTTACTTCTATTTTAATGAATTATTTGCAGTAAAACAACATGCAAACACTGCTAAATGTTTTGCCAAAAAATCAACCAATTGTTTTCTGCCCTGTATAATTTCACATGAGAAATCTCACTGAACTTCTTTCTACAGATTGAACATAAACAGTATAAATAAAATAAACATATAAATTAAAAATTCAAATAACATTTTAAGTGTCACTTTAACTGCAGTACAAAGTTGACCATTTCCCAGTCGCTATTGATTGTGTGGGCTGTAACTGTTATATAGCTCTGCGTACACCGAGAAGTCCAACCGTTAGCAGTAATAGCGATGCTTTCTGCCTCTTTAGGGGCCGTTCACATATCGCGCCTAAAAAAGCGTGTGAAGCGTGGCCGCGTCGCTTCCTCCTACTTTTGCAAGCGTTCGGGTGCTCGGGGCGTTCTGGATGTTTTCATCTCGCCGCGGCACATGCGCGCCAGGAAAAAACGAGCGCCCCGGTCGCTTCCATTTTGCGCAAATGAAAATGCGCGCGATATGTGAACGGCCCCTAAGAGTCTGTACAACCTTGGCCGAGGTGTACGGCATAGTTTTCTTACAATGTTTACATATTGTTTGTGTCTTGTGTGTTATTCTTTTGCTGTTTATTATTTCTACTGGAAAACCAAAATGTTTCCACACAAACGATTTGAAAGTGGCGGGGCATCTTCAATAATAATTTCACCCTCACACTGATAGCACATCGAGACAAATTTTCACCTCGACGAGAAATCTCGTCACGTTTTAGTCTCGCGAGATCTCGTCACACCCCTATTAGCTAGCAAATGCAACTGTTTATTACTGAGATAATTTAGTTATATGTAAAACATGATCAGTCACATTCTTATTCCCTCACATGTTTAACAGTGCTAGTGTTCTTGGCCTCATCAAAGTTCACAAAGTTCTCATTGTAATACACTGACTCTGAAACCAGACCAAATACTCGCATGTAACAGTTTGGAGACATTTGTGTACTCAATATATTTTAATGCGTTAAAGGTTTAACTAAACTTTAACATCTTAATCTTTATTAAAAGTTAACTTAATGCCTGCACTAAATGAAAATGCATCCTATCTACTTTCTTAATCCGTGTTATGGATCTTATTGTGAACAATTCACCCATACATATTTTTTTTATGTATATGTCTATGCTTATCCGTAAGCGTTCAGGAATCTGGGCGGAAGCAGTAGGCTATCCGGGAACTTCTCAACTACTCTTTTATGACTACTAAGATTTAGGACATACTTATTCGCTCGTCTACTGCTTTTCCCCTACTATATAGAAGAGAAGTAGACGATTTTGGACGCATTTTTAAGTAGACGTATGTCCGAATCTCGCGAGAAATAGTACGTCAACGAGGTAATTCTCGCTTACTCTTTTATGACTACTAAGATTTCGGACATACTTATTCGCTCGCCTACTGCTTTTCGCCTACTCAATAGTAGAGAAGTAGGCGATTTCGGACGCAGCCAATGTGTGCCAAACTACGAAATAGTGTAACAGAAAAAAAATATATCCACAGTTCACTCAAATTGTGCCAAAGTGTGCCACTAAAGCAGCGTAAAACGTGTTTCATAAAAATGTATTCTTTTTATATAAGATTAGAAACGGTACTGTTGTTTTGAACTTTAAATGGCTACTCCACTTTCCGCGATCAAAACATCCGCATGGGATTCCACGTGCGGCGCCTTGACGATTTATATAGAGAGACTGGTGGAGGCATTCACCAATGAGCGCGGATTGACGTCACTCAGTAGTGTTTTCCATGAGAACCCTTGTGCTGTAGCCAATAGGAAGTAGATGGGGAGGGGTCAAAATCGAGGTCAGCGCGTGAGCCACTGCTTTCAGAGTTGATCAGGACCGGTGATGGAGTATTGTAGCAATTGTAGCATTGTCTCATGCTGACAAATGTAACTCTAAAAAAATGTAAGCCGATACTACCAAATGCCTGGGATAAACGTGGATAAAGCGTGCTCTTGCAGGTTTGTGACTTTAGACTACTTCCTTTTAAAATATAAGGCGTTCAAAAAATGTTGCGTAACCTTTCGGGTACTGCGCATGTGCGGACATTTTCTTATCGTTTTGTTTTGTGTAGTATTCCTATATTTTTGAGTTGTAATGATTATAATACTCCATATATAAAATATCATATGCGCGAAATTTTCCGTATTTCTGCGCGTATGTCAATTAAAACATCTTGAAACGATTTGTATCTGTGGTAGCACGACTTTTACATCACTATATCAGTGTACCGTGCAGTGCATTGCAGGTCAACGTGTCTGAGTGTAGAGAAGCGGACAGGGGGAGCAGTTTAAGATGAAAATAAAGCAAATGCATTTAATTATATAAAAACATATTTACAATGGCGCTAATGTTTTTATGAGCAAGAAGTTAATATGTAGTGCTGTAATATGAGTGTTCTGTTGCTCGGTGGATCGGTTCGAGCCACTTAGTTCTTTTCTTCTTTTTACACAGCCAGGACTATCAAACCCCCTTTGATAAACATCGAAATGTCTTCTTTTTCATTAGAGACACAATACTAACACAATTATCATCAATAAATTAAATACATTTTGACAAACTACATTTACATGTATTAAGAAATTAGTATTTTAATACTTCAGAGATATTAAAAGTAATTCTACAAATAGTCTTATTAATTAATTGGGGAACCCATTATGTCTTTCACAACATCTTTATCACTTTTATGAGCACTACAGACTCTGAACAACACGCTTAAACATGAAGAATAAATCCATTGAAAATTTTCTGTCCGAATTTTAACTTTCTAGCAGCTCTTCATTAAGTAATACAGTCATAAGGGTCTGTATCACCCTGACATTGACTCATTTTAATTGAAAATTAAAAAAACTTGCTCATTATAAAAGTGGCGTATTCAAGTCATTGTTTGTATGAATTGTATTTGATGAATTTTTGATGAAATTTATTGATTCAAGCAGAAAAGAAGAATATCATGTTACTGACTCACATGCAGATGGACATGTATTTCAGTTTCATTATCCAAAGACAACATTGTGATTATTAATGATTAATTAATGACTTCCATAATCAATAAATATAATTGCTTGAAAAAAGAGCATTCATTTATTTACCATATGTCTTTTTCATAGCTACAACAATATGATGGGATCAGGGGGCCTTTGACCTGAAATGTAAAGCTTGACCTTGTCCATGTCAGGTGAGACAAAGCCAAATGTACATGTATAGGGGCACATCTGAGGAGGGGGAGCCAGAGTCCATTTCTCACCTGCACTACATGGGAAGAGCCTCTGAGGGGAGTGACAGCAGTCATGACCCACCCACGTCTCTTAGACCTCAAACACAGATGCACAAGGACATGGAGATGGGTGGAATTGGCTCCAGTGGAAGTGGCACAGAATCTCCCAGTAAAGAGTTGCACTGTAATGAATCTCACAGAAATGAGTCTGGGGGAAGTTCCAGAGGAAACGGAAAAGATTATGCCATCACGGCATCATCAGGGAGTAACAAGAGGTGAGATACATTCAGTTTTAAAGGTGCAGTAAACAATTCCTGAGAAACACTCTGGATATTTGAAATCGACACCCAAACAAACACACCCCTCCCTTCATTGCTCTTCCCCAAAAATAGTGAACACACTATGCAACACAGGTGACAACTAACTGCTGGTGCATTGGACCGCTCTTAAGTATGGATGAATCCTGTGTGATGCAACAACAACCGCATACAACCACGTATCTTGGTTCTGTGAAACATCGCAAAAACCAATATTACTACCGTATTGAGCAGAAACAAAGCAACCTCCTTTTTCAGGCCCTCCCACTCTCTAACATCTCTGCAGCACTGGAAAGCTTTTCCAATGTTAACACAGGTCCTAAAGCTCTTGCCTGATCACTTTTTCTTGTGACATTCCTCTGACCTGGCCTCTTTACCTCAGTTTTCTTTCTTTCTGTCAACAGTCTTTCTTCAAATCTCCTTCTTGCTCATTCTCTCTCCTCCGCCATCATGAGCGGATGATGGAACATCACATAGAACAGACATCTAGCAAATATTCACTAGTTTGTTTGGGTGCTGATTTAAATTTTCAACAGTGTTTCTCAGAAACTGCTTACTACATCTTTATTGAACCCTTAACCCTTTAAACCCTAAGGGTATTTTCAGTGTTCTTTTTTCTGAGTGACACACAAAAAAGTAAAGACTCCAAAACTATAGCGAGGAGAGTCAAAAGGTGGGTATTGTTTGAAAGCAAACTTTTTACATTTTTAAATAATAAAAAAAAAATTAATATATTGGGACATTCTCATGCTGAGAAATCGCAAATAAACAGCAAAAAATGTTTTGGAAAAAATGAAAAAAATTCATATATTTCTAATTTAAAAAGGAATTTAAAAGGAAGGACATACGGTAGCGAGTTCATTCTTAGTAGTGGTAGTGATGTTCCTCTATATGTGAGCTGTATCTGGATCAAATTTTGTGGTGATCAGATAAAGTTTTCAAAAGCTACAGCATTTGGAACAAATTTTAAATTTTATTTTTTTTATCTTATTTTTGACATGCACAGAAATAATGACTCATAACTCCAAATCTCTTGCAAGGAGAGTCAAATGGTTGGTATCATTTGAAAGATAATTTTTTACTTTTTAAAAATTAAATTCAGACTGAATTCTTGCTGAGAAACTGCTGATAAAATACAAAAAATAAAAGTTTGCTCATTTCATATTTCAAATATTTCATATTTTACATGCAATAACTCAGAAATGAAATGAGGTAGGATGAAAATGTATGATATAAATGTATCTGGATATCTAATTTGTGGTGATCCCATGAAGTATTCAAAAGTTACAGCATTTGGAATCAAGGTGGCCTTTTTTGTTTAGCCCTTGTCACCCACTAGTGGGTACTTTTTTTTAAAATCGCACTTTCACGTGGAGTAACTCGTGAACAAAGCATGGGATTTTGTTAATCTTGGACTCATTTCAATCGGGAGCATCCACTGTAAGTAATGATGTGCCATTTTCCACAATCTATGCATGTTTCATGAAGTTATATGCTGAAATGCCACTTGATAGCTACATTTTAGTTTTAGCTAGCAGCTGTGCGCCTGTGGGATTTTATGTGTCGTAATTTTCCTGATCAATATCTCGTGATCGCTTCATTGGATTATGATGATGTTGGACATTTTAATCATGAGAATCTGCTGTAAATAATGATGCCCAATTTTCCACAATTGGTGCATGTTTCATGATGTTAGGAGCAAAAACGTGACATAAATGCTGTATCAGTTTATTTTTTACATTTGGGTCTTGTGGGGTTTCACGTACAAAAAAATCACTCAAGTTTAGTCAAAGCCCAAAACAATTATGCTCGTTGTAATCTACTACAATGAGACCTTTCAAATACATACAAATGCGTACATAATAATAAAAAAAACCCTCAAATTATGAAAATATTTTTTTTTAGATGTACCTGTTTCAGGTCGTTAGCTGCATAAAGACACCTGTCCACCCCATACAATCAGTAAGAATCCAACTACTAACGACCTCAAACAGGTGCATCTAATTTAGGATAATAAATGGAGTGGAGGTGGACATTTTAAAGGCAGACTAACAGGTCTTTGAGGGTCAGAATTCTAGCTGATAGACAGGTGTTCAAATACTTATTTGCAGCTGTATCATACAAATAAATAAATAGTTAATCATACATTGTGATTTCTGGAATTTTTCTTTTAGATTATGTCTCTCACAGTGGACATGCACCTACGATGACAATTTTAGACCCCTCCATGATTTCTAAGTGGGAGAACTTGCAAAATAGCAGGGTGTTCAAATACTTATTTTCCTCACTCTATATAATATAAACACACACACATTTCTTTCTTTTAGAGCAAGCCCAGATCACTGAGGGCAATTATAGTCTGATTTCTGTGTACTTCTACATGCTGGACAAAGCAGGTTGGTTGTCTTGGTTGGTTACTCTGATTTTGCAAAAAATGGAATGGTATGATATTTCAGACAGACTAAAACATTTACAGGAATTTTTAACAAAACAAATGATTGTTTTAGCCCAGCAGAAATAAAATTTTTAAATTCATTGAAAATGCATAAAACATGTCATTGTTTAACATTATTTTAAATGCCACATCAAATTTTGCATTCATTGAGGGTCAATTAACTCTGTCTGTAATTAGTCTTCTATATGAGAGCTGTTTTATCATTTTTTACATTTCAAAGCATTAATTTTCATGCTAAATAAGTTCAGCTTGAGTGACAAAAATGGCATGAATTATTTTTAATTGAATAAACAATGAATATTAATCAGAAATTAACACTCTATGTATTACTTTATAAAAACACTTTTTGTTAAATAAATACTATTTATTCTAGTATACTTTATAAGGCGCAGTGGTTTTATTTAGTGTGTTTCAAAAAAGGTAGAAATTCAGGACAGTGAAGGACTGTTTTTATGTCCATAGGTAAACCTAAGCCTGACAAAACAAGCAGTCTAACATAGTATAAAGCATTATGTAAGTTCTTGATAATAATGCCCTGACCTCTTGTCAGAAATTATTCAGTCATTTTGTGTGTCACTTATATTTGTTGTTCTCTTCACCTCTTTTTTTTCTTCTGTAGCTCAAACTTTCAAAGCCTTTCCCCTCCCAGTAGTAACAATGCTTTCAGTCTGGTCAGTTCAGAGCAAGACAACCCGTCAACCAGCGGCTGCAGGTAACACAGTCATTAAATAACTATAATACGATATATACAACCACTTAACTCAATCAGCTCCTATTTTTGGAGTCTCAATTCTTGATTTCCATTGTAAAACATGCAATGACCCCTCTAAGTATCACAGTAGGTACAGTGGGATTAATAGTCGTGTCATTTTGTATGTGTGTTGTCTCTGCAGTAGTGAACAGTCAGCAAAGGCTAAGACTCAGAAGGAGCTTTTTAAGACCCTAAAAGAGCTGAAATATCACCTCCCTCCCGACAAGCGCAGCAAGGGCCGGGCGAGCACACTTCACACTCTCAGATATGCCATGCAATGCATCAAACAAGTCAAAGGTCAGACAACCACAAACAAATTCATTTATGTAGTTATGTGTTTGTGAATGCAAATGTGTAAGATTGGCGTGTTTTTATTGTTTTTGCAGCCAACGAAGAGTACTATCAGATGCTTATGATCAATGACAGTCAGCCCTCAGGTTTGGATGTGTCTTCATACTCTATTGAAGAAATCAACAGTATTACCTCAGAATATACCTTGAAAAATGCTGTGAGTTGCACACACAAACATACACAAGCCTTTAAATGGTTCTTATGTGCTCAGAATCTCTCAGTGAAAACATAAAGTATCTTTGTACCATTGTCAAAATCAGTTAAAACAATAAACAATCTTTACATAGCCTTAGACTATATGTGATGGACTGCATATGCAGATACCAGATTAACAAACAACAGTGTTTTTACTCTAAAATAAGACTTGTTGGAAAGTAATGTATAATTTCTAAAAACAAACATAAAACAAAGGTTTTTGCATATTGGAGTTTTTAGTTGATCTTGATGGCTGGACATAGACAGTTTAGTTCCTCACCTCATTATGTGACAAGTACATAAAGGCAGTGTCTGAACCTGTTTTGCTGTTTTCGCGTGTGAAGGATATTTTTGCAGTTGCTGTCTCTCTGATCATGGGGAAGGTTGTGTACATTTCGGAACAGGCTGCAGGAATCTTGAACTGCAGAAAGGATGAGTTCAAAGACAGAAAGTTTGTGGAGTTTCTGGCACCTCGTGATGTCAGTGTCTTCTACAGTTTTACAACACCATACAGACTTCCATCTTGGAGCATGTACACCGGAACAGGTCAGTCTGCCAATCTAAATTAAATGTTTTCATATATTTTTATATTGTAATACATAATTTCTAGGGGTGTCACGAGACGAGACGAGACAAAACATTTAGCAGTGTTTGCAGGTTGTTTTACTGCAAATAATTCATTAAAATAGAAGTAAAATGACATGCATTACAGGTTGATTTCAAAATGCACCAACATTTTTGCATTTTATGAATTTCAGTTGAATAAAAGACTATTTTCCCTTCATGTTTCATTATTGAGGATTTCTTAAAAATACTATAAAAATCTCGTCTCGTGAACCCAATCTCGTGTCTCGTCTCGTCTCGTGGGATAGGGGTCTCGTCACACCCCTAATTGTAGGGGATTTTTACAGTTATTATATTACTTCTTGTATAATACAAGAAGATGGATTGTAAATCCACTCCTTTCACTATATATACCCCTTCTAGATCATGATTAGGGTTCAAAAACAATTGTGGTCTAACTCAATATAAACAATGAAAAATAAGTAACACCCATGATAATTCATTCATTAGTATTTTAAATCTCTAGAGAAATCATCCACTGTTGATGATGACTGTAGCATACAGTCTACAGACAAATATCATGTACCATCTTAAATGCAGAACATCTTTTCAATTTCCATTTTCTAAATCTTTTAAAAAAGATTAATAAAAGAAAAAAATTCACATTATCAATTCCTTTCTTTTCACAACAGATCCATTTACAGTCACATAGGCCACATAAATAAAATACAACACAAATGAACATAAACCTAAACTTGTTAAAAACATTTAATCAAAATTACATCATCAAAACATAATTCAATAATAGCAACTTGTTTGTCTTAAATTGCAAATATCTTTTTCATGACATCATTGTTAACCATATTCAATACCTAATTTTTTTTATCTGGAATTCAATTTTCACAACATTTCACAGTACTCAGACCATGTCCACAGTACAGTATTCAAAATCAAATAATTAGTACTTCCTTTTAAAATTTGTTCTCAATGTCTTGTCAATAATACTGCTTGGGCTAAATTACCAAAAACCATTTGGTAGTGCTTCTTATCTCATTAGACTTGCCACTGCACCAAAATTGTAATAAACATAATCACAAATTGTCAGATTTTTTTAAAATAAAGTATACAAATTTGTATGAAAAGACATTATCAATTTCTTTAAATCTGTTTTTAAATAGATTCTCGTCTTTTAAAGAGCCCTGTCACATTTGACTGAAAACTTAAAAGTTAAATTCACTCCTTCTTTGTTTTCCCACCAGCCTTCCATAAATGAGGGTGCTCTCTGGATAGTGTTTGATAGTGACTTAGCCAATGTGTCACTTTGTCTCTGCCATCAAATCTTATAACATTTACGTTTATCATTCTGATCACACATAACTGACATTTTTTAAATTTAGACCATCAGTTTAATTTAGACAAGGGGTTTTAATCCATGGAAAGCAATCCTTAATTTCACAATATAATTTACATAAATACTAATCCAGAGAGTAATTCAAATCAACATCATAAATGAGTCATAAATGAGTCAAAAGTAGTCATAATTACCATTAGCAGACAGAGCTGGATAACCAATCCACTTAAAGCTTGTATGTTCTGTATCGTCTTTTCTTCAGATTCGATCAGAAGTATCGGCTTCTGTAAAATTATTGTCGTTAATTTTAACCCATCTGTAATGATAAAACACTCATTCCGGAGGTTAATGACATATACACACAATGAGGACAAAAATAGTTCCCCAAAATGAGCACATACAAATATAAAGTGCAGTCACCATCACACACACTCATACTAGATGAATGAATATGAACCGCTCATTTTCAAGCTTTGCTTTTGGTGTTAAATCTAAAAACATTTTTAAACTTCACATTTTTCCTGTAGATTTTACTTAGTTTTTAAATAATCCGTAATCCAGTCTCAAAGCATGTCTCTTCACTATAATTTGTTTTTAGAAAAGTCAGCTGGATTGTTTTAGTTCTAATCTCATTGCTTCTGTTTTGTTTAAACTTTAGCTGGGCAATAACAGAGTACCATCCTTGCCTCCACCCCAGTAGTCACTCTCTCCTACTGAGCAAATAATCTTTTCACCAGCCTCTTAAGACTGTATCTTTGATAGAATGTTATATTAAATCCATTACTATGTAGAAACCCCTTAATCATTAACCAAGTTTAAAATATAAATGTATATTTTTCAAATAAAACCATTACCACAATCTAAAATATGTTTTGCTAGGAGCCTTTTTAGCGTTATTTTTAGTTTAAAGGCTGAATTCACTTATCTTCCTCTTGAATCTGCAAACGCGATCTTCATCTTCGGCCAACACCATGTCTTTGTAATTATCCTATGCCATGTCTAATGACCTGCTGGAGTAGAAACTATGATAGAGACATATTAGTTCAAAGTCAACAGCCTCACGAATTGAGGGATTCACAGTAATACTGAATCCAAAACTTTTATACAGTTCTTGCCAATAGGGCAACCAACATCATGTTAATAAATTTTGTTATGTTCTCACCAGAAATTATGGACAGTCACATCATGGTCTCAGCCGGCTCACTTGTCACAATGAAAAAACAAGCCATCCTAGGAATGCGGTTTCTGGGGCCTCATTTATAGAACTTAGCGTATAAACCTTACTAAAAGTGAACGTACGACATAAATCTGAAAATGGTGTATGCAAAAAAAAAAAGAGATTTATAAAACCATGCGTACAACCTGCCCAAAAATCCCTTTATAAATCCCAGTTGGTGGAAGATTGTCTGTAAGTGCATCTCCACCATATTTCCTCCCTGAAATCACCATATATGGAGCTTACAATGCCTAGTTTTACTATGCATAACCTCATCTGCATATCATTTCCATGCATATTCCCATCCACGTGACACCATTGTTAACACTGTCAAAAGTACAAGACATCGGGAAATATTACATACGGACTATAAATGCCATTTGTGCCATATTACTAAAAATCATCTAATATCCTTGTTGTTTTATATATCAAAATATCCATAAAAACAAAACTATAGGAGGAATTATTGTGCTCTTATCACTTCTCACTGTCATTAAAACAGCGTGTCTCAGGAAAAGTGATCAAAAGTAGCACATCCACCATCTAAATCCATATAATTTTTGTTCATCTTCTGCATAATGGCTTTATGTAATTTTAGGGTTTATTAATGAAAGTGTCAATGATACACACACACACACACACACGCCTAAGAACTAAAAAAAAAAAAAACTAAAACTAAAACAAAAAAGGACACTAAAAATAAACTAAAATATAGCTGCAATTGGGCACTGCCACCTAGGTGGTTTAAGGACAACTGGGCACGGCGGGCAAAATGAATTCAACTAATGAATTAGTTGAGTCAGATTATTCAATAACATTTTAAATAATAAGAATAAAGTCTGTGCTGTGACAGAAATTAATCTTTAACAATGTCTTAATTAGAGGTGGTACGGTACATGAAAAAACACCCGAACCGTTCGGTTTGCTTGTCTCGGTTCGGTTTGGTTCGGTTCGTGTGTGCGTTGCACGGTTCGACGCATGTGCAGTGTAGCCCCGTGTTCAGACAGTTTCGCCTCAGACAGTTTCACGCGAACATACATATAGACAGCAAAAGTGGAGTAAGGGGCCGTTCACATATCGCGTCTTTTGCGCGCGCATATTCATTACTTCCTATGTAGGTGCGCGGCAAGCGCTCTCAAAATGGAAGCAACGCGGCAGCGCTTTCCACGCTTTTTTAGGCGCGATATGTGAAGGGCCCGTAATGAAGGCTGCCCGGAGTGCACCCGTGTCGTTCAAATCCGATGTGTGGGAACATTTTGGATTTCATGTTACTTACGATGACAACGGAAATAAAACGGTAGATAGAACTGCGACTGTGTGCAAGCATTATGCAGAATGCATTCAGTATGCTAATAGAAAACACTTCTAATATGACAATTCATTTGAGACGACATCACGCCAATGTGTCGATAAGCACAAACAGGAGAGAGCCGGTTAGGAAACAACTTCTACTGTCCGCAGCATTTAAGCAACCTCTCAGTGATAACTAAAGCATTGGGGATGTTTATGTTATTACATTATATTATATATTTACGTTTAAAGTATTTTGACTTGTTTAAAAGACAGAGCTTTAAGAGTTCCTCTCTTTGTCTTTTAAAATATTTTTTTTTTATAAGAGCTACACTGAAGTTGGCAGTTTGATAAATGCAAGTTAATTTCAATCTTTGTGTGCTAAAAAGGCACAAGTTCCTGTAGAGGTAACAATACACATGTTTCTTTTTTTTTTGCCAAACAAATGAAAAGCATGTCATCATCAATGTCTTCTCTCTTGCTGTATCAAAATCTCACCTAGCTTTTACTCAGAGATGGTCCCAGTAATGTGCTTAAAGTCAAGTCAAATTCTGTTAGTGCATGATTACATTACAAAAATGTTAATACTGTATCCTAAATTGTGGATAATATATCATATGCTGAAGGAAATTTCTGGAGTGTTATGTTTCAAGGTGTGTATGTTTCAATTATTCGTGAACAACTTCCTATTTTCCTTTTTGTTCTTAATTTAAACCTTCGCCATGGCAACACCATTTGAGATGTACTATAATCGTTCGCAATTTAGCATCTTCAGTATGTTGTCATCATGTTCAGAAAGTCATGCGATTGCATGAATCCTCTAAGAGGAGTAGCTAAAAATACAGAGCTTGATTATTCAAAATATCCACATTCAAACCAAAATATCCGACTTCCTGTTGGTGGGAGCTAATGACTGTAAATTAGAAAGTTGTCCGGCTTAATGAGCACAATATTGTACCGAGTTTGGTAACTGTAGGTTAAACCAACCCCCCCACTTTTGTGAAAAGATGGCGCTATAGAGCCCCTCCGCCACGCCCGTTTCTAAGGCTTTGCCCATTTCTAGTAGTCGACAATATTGATATGTGTGTCGAGTTCCATTCAATTTGAAGCATGTTAAGAGCCTCAAAAACACACAAGAATATTATTAAAGTTTGACGTCTTGCCATAGCAATAATATTTAAGATATCAAAAAGACATTCACATGTCTACATCTGAAATGTTTTGACATTATAATGAAGAAGTTTGAAGCAAATCGGGTAAAAATAAGAGGGTGCATTTTGAAAGTCATTTGAGGTCTACACGTGTACAACCCTTTTGGGCTTGGGCCCTAATAATAATAATCCTAAGGTAAACAATAGGGCCTTCGCCCTTTGGGCTTGGGCCCTAACAATCCTAAGGAAAACAATAGGGCCTTCGCCCTTTGGGCTTGGGCCCTAATAATAATAATAATAATCCTTAGAAGAACAATAGGGCCATGCGCCTCAGTGGCTGGGGCCCTAATAATCCTTAGAAGAACAATAGGGTCCTGCGCCTCAGTGGCTTGGGCCCTAATAATCCTTAGACAAACAATAGGGCCCTAATTACTAAAGTAGCTAAGATAAAAACTCTAGAAATAACAAACATAAAAACAAAAGGGAATAAAACTGCAATCTGACAGGGAACTTGAGAGAAAAGATAAGGATTAATTAGCAATCAAATCAAAAATGAAGACGAACACCAAAAATAAGGCTTGGAATTACTAGAGCAAAATAAAGACAAGAACTAGGGTAAAAGCTCAGGAACAAAGAAAAACTAGAATAAATCAAAAAGGGAATAAACAGACACAGAAACCCAAAACTAGCACTGACTGACAAGTAGCACACACAATGAATACAACGAACCAGCAAGGATATGAGGAAGGGAAGGACAATATAAAGGAACCAGAGAACATGAGGATCAGGTGAGCACAATTATTGAAAGGAGGACTAGACAGGACTAAACAAGGGGGCGTGGTAACAGCAAACAAGGAGGCAGGACAAGAGGAGCACATGGCAAACACAAAGAAAGACAAAGCCATGTGACGCATAACACAAACATAGAAACATGAAACAAAGACAACACAGACAAGGCTGCCAGGGCAGAACCCTGACAAAAAGTGGAATATTAATGTAAATGTGTATATCAAAACGAAAACAGAGTTTAAAATCCTTCTGTTTACATTTCTTTTCTCACTCTAGTAAAAGTGTATGTACGCATGGGTCAGAGTTTGCATGAAGGTGCGCAAATTTTCCTGTCAAGTTTATTTTTATAAATCCCATCTTTTGTGTAAGAGGTGGCATACGCCTCTTTCAGGGTATGTTGTGTGTGTACGCAACGGTTATAAATGAGACCCCTGGTGAGTGGTATGGAGCGACATTTTTGGGGCAGACTGCTGTACTTCTCACAGGTCATCTCCCCTTAACGATGCTGCTGGCCTCACAGACATCCGCTCCACTCTTATACCCATATCACATAAAACACTGTAGATGCCCAGTGGCGGCGGTAACCCCCTGTCTGGCCAAAGAGGATCTTACCCGTCATTGAGAAATCACTTCATGCACACTGGTAACCGCTCTTTCCCATTGCAAAATCTTTGACAGATTTCTTCAACAGAATCAGGTGTTTTCTGGACCTTAAGAAAGATGCTTTCAAGAGCCACCTGAGCCATTGGACTGCCTAATGGTGTTACAACAGGGAAACAGATTAATTACAGCAGTATTTGATCACAAAAAGTTTTTACATTTACATTTATTCATTTTGCAGACGCTTTTATCCAAAGCGACTTACAAGGGGAGCATTTAGGGGTTAGGTGTCTTGCTCAAGGGCACTTTAGTCATGGTATCGAAGGTGGAGAGAGTGCTGTTTATTCACAATCCCCACCTTCAATTCCTGCCGGCGTGGGAATCGAACCAGCAACCTTCAGGTTACAAACCCAACTCCCTCACCATTAGGCCACGACTACCCTATCTTCAAAGCAAAGACATATCAATGCTGAGATTATACTCAGTGAATTTTTAGTTATCACAACCATCCATTCAGTGTAATGTTCTGCTGCATCTTTTACCGGAACCATCGGCCCTGTGCATGGTGGTGACTAGGCTGAGACAAAAAGTTACTTATCATATAATACATTAGTTAAAAATAGTCACTTAGATCATTCCAGGTCTGTATTTAAAGAACTCTTTAAAAACATTTGGTTTTACTTTGACACTTTTAACAACAAATTGCCCTCTTCATGGCACTCATTTCTTTAACATCTCTTTGTCTTTGATTTTCAACTGAAGCACTGTGCTTTTACTATAAATAGCTTGTTATCACTTTTGGCACCATAGGCTAAGATAGCATGGCTAAGATAGTAGGATTTAGCTATCTTTGAATAAGATAGAGAGAGAGAGAGAGAGAGAGGGAGGCTCCGTGGCATTTAGGACTGGTACACTGCATTTTCATAAACTTGTAACATCAGACTTTACCTACTATCATTTGACTCTGTCCCAGCTTAAGACTTTGCCAGAATTGACATGGATTTTTATATTTGTCTTTCGCTCACACAAATTACAAATTTCCCATCAGGTCGAGTCTCTTTGATAGTCTCATTTATGTCATTTAAACAATCTATGACACTTTGGCCATTAAAAACCAAACATTTAGACTTCGAGTTCTTACATCATTTTATATCTTTACACTACGGTAGTGATGTGCTCGTCACATTGAAAACATGCTTAAGACTGTTTAAATCTTTTTCCATTAAGTGAAACATTTGTTCAGAACATCCAATAATCAATTATCATCTTCTATACTTATTATATATTTTTGTAACTCACAGGTTTTTGGAGTCATTGCCTGTAATTTTATTTCAACCTGTATTTTTTCATTCACTGTAAAACTTATAAAACTTTTGAAATTATTTTTTTCAAAAGGAATTCTTTAAGGAATTCTTCTAGCAGTGGTGTGTTCTTATTAGCTACTGAGTTCCCTTTCAGTCGGTCACGTTTGACGTACGTCAGAACTGAACCGACGAATTGGGATATCGCACGAGAGCCCTATCATCTTCGAGTGTAAACTAAACGAGCCAATGAAGATTGGCGTGCAAGCTTTCGCGTGCCGCACTCCGCCCCCGCGAGCGGGTATAAATACGGTAATAAATTATTCTAGGGTAATAAATTTCGCTTCGGAGCCATGCAGTTCTCAATCTGCAGCATCTGAGAGTGTTCCAGAGAAGCTGGTGAAGAATTTGTGTTGGTGTGAAGGCGCTTCAGTGGTCCCGCGATCCCAACGGCCAAAACAAACTGCTGTTGTGACAGCAACCCTGAGCAGATTCAAATACAGAGAGAAAGGAAGGGTTGCGATTTGGGCCGGAATTGAGTGCGCTCTGCTAGTCTGCTGATACCTGCAGCAGCGCCGCGGTGACTCCTTGTGCGCTTCCGCACATTGTAAGAGAGCTTCAATTTCCTTCATGAGCGTTGAGTGCGTCTTTTTCAAGATGTCATTCCGCCCGTGCGCTGCTGGATGCGGTCGTTCCCTGTCACCAGCTGACGGGCACAATCGCTGCATCACGTGTTTGGGCGTTCAGCACGCTGTGGCAGCTTTTGTGGATAGTTCATGTTCTCATTGTGGGAACATGACTATCACGGTGCTGAGATTGCGGCTTGCTTACCTTGGTTCTCAAGGCCAAGCCCCCGTCCCTATCCCCCGATCTAGCGTCCCCCAGAGGGTTGCTACTTCCGCGGATAGACCGGGAGATCTGAGGATCACGGTCAGGGCTTCCCCGCTGAGCCAGTCTCCGTGGGCCCCTGGTCCCTCATGTGCACCGCAACCCGTGGTGATGCCGGAGGAGCGCGTTGGTCCCTCTCATGAGCTACCAGCCGTCTCTTTTGGCGCGCCGGCTGATGATCAGATGTCGATCGCGGCACCGGAAGGCGGGTTTGAGTCATCTGGAGATGAAGGCTCGGATGCGCTGCCTCCTTCTGGGAGAGTGGCGTTTTCCGAGCCCGATCCAGAGTTGACGGCCATGCTTGCCCGGGCCGCCAGGAGTATCGGGCTTGAGTGGAACCCTCCACCGTGTCCCGAACCCTCCCGGCTGGACGATTGGTTTCTCGGGGCAGCCCGTGCTGGTTCTCAGTGCTCTGCCCCGGTTCCTTTCTTTCCAGAAGTGCATGAGGAGGTGACTAGATCTCCACGATTTTCTCCACTTTTTTCTGTCCGAAACCGGTCGGGTCCCTCCTCCGCCTTCACCGTCCTGGATGGCGGTGCAGCTAAGGGGTACGTGGGGATGCGCGCCGTCGCGATGCAACTGTGACGGGGGTAACCAGCGCCTCCCGTCCCGGGCCTGTAAGTTCTCGTCCAATCTAACGGACAAGGCTTACAGAGCCTGTGGGCAGGCTGCATCTGCCCTGCATGCCATGGCGTTGCTGCAGGTCTACCAGGCCAAGGCACTTCGTGACATGCCCCAGGGCGGTCTTGATCAACAGCTCGTGGAAGAGCTGCGAGCCGCCACCGACCTCGCCCTCCGGGCGACGAAGGTGACTGCGAGCTCGATTGGTCAAGCGATGGCCACGCTGGTGGTTCAGCAGCGCCATCTCTGGCTCAACCTTGCGGACATGAGGGTGGCCGATAAAACTCCCCTGTGTCCCAGGTTGGGCTATTCGGCAACGCAGTCGAGAGCTTCGCCGAACAGTTCTCGGCCGCACAGAAGCAGACGGAGGCCCTGAAGCATGTCCTGCCCCGGCGTGCAGCTGCTGCCTTCACCCAGCCGCCGGCGGCGGCCTCTTCGTCTGCTCGTCGCCGAAGGCGCCCGCCTGCGTCATCCTCCGCCCCTGCGAAGTCTGCAAAGCAGCAGCCTTCACCCAGCAGACCGCAGGGAGCCGGTCGCAGACGTGGCGCCCAGCCCACTCAGCCCACAGCCAAGCCAGGTGGCAAACACACCAGAAAGCGGTCCTGAGACGGGCGACCTGGAGGAGGTTGGAGCTGCTTCTCGGGAGACGGTGAAGGCACCGCTCCCTCCCCCGGAAGAGGGCCGGGTGGAGAATCCTTTGTCCAGCGGTACCCACATTCTCAATAAAAGAGCAGTTTCCACTTCCTCTGGGTCACAAGAGGGCGCGTCTGGCGGTGTGTCACGCTATGTCTGCCCACCCTCAGCCCCCTCTCATTTCGCCAGCAGAGGGCAGTGTGCTGGCCCCCGTGCCGTCTCCCACACGCACTGTCACTCTGCGGAGCCAAACCTCCCTTCGGGCCGCTCTGCCGTCCGAGTCAGGTTCCCTGGCTCCGCCTCGCTGCCCCCCCGCGGGTACGTCTGTTGTGCCGTTGGTCCCGCTGGTGCGGAGTCTGGAAGCCTGGCAAGAGCTTCCCAGCCCGTCCCGCTGGCTCATCCGCACGATCAGACTCGGCTATGCGATTCAGTTCGCCCGGCGTCCCCCGGTGTTCAGGGGCATCCATTTCACCTGCGTGGATGCGAACGATGCTCCTGTGCTTCGGGCGGAGATTGCAGTCCTGCTGGCGAAAGACGCAATAGAGCCGGTCCCTCCAGCCGATATGAGGTCAGGGTTTTACAGCCCCTACTTCATTGTACCCAAGAAAGGTGGTGGGTTACGGCCAATCTTGGACCTGCGAGTCTTGAATCGGTCCCTTCACAGGTTGCCGTTCAAGATGTTGACGCAGAAACGCATTTTCGAATGCATCCGTCCCCGAGATTGGTTTGCAGCGATCGACCTGAAGGACGCGTACTTTCATGTCTCGATTCTTCCTCGACACAGACCCTTTCTACGGTTTGCGTTCGAGGGTCGGGCATATCAGTACAAGGTCCTACCCTTCGGGCTGGCGCTGTCGCCCCGTGTCTTTACCAAGATTGCGGAGGCGGCCATTGTTCCGCTCAAGGAACAGGGTGTTCGCATTCTCAACTATCTCGACGACTGGCTGATCCTAGCTCACTCGCGAGAGCAGTTGTGCGAACACAGGGACCTGGTGTTAGCTCACCTCAGCCGGTTGGGTCTTCGGGTCAACTGGGACAAGAGCAAACTCGCCCCCGGGCAGAGGACCTCTTATCTCGGTATGGAACTGGACTCGGTCAACCAGACTGCGCGCCTCACCGAGGAGCGCATCCAGCCGGTGTTGAACTGCCTGAGTACGCTCAAGAGTAGGACAGCGGCCCCACTGAAATTATTTCAGAGGCTCCTGGGGCATATGGCATCCGCAGCCGCAGTTACGCAGCTCGGATTGCTTCATACGAGGCCGCTTCAACACTGGCTTAATGGCCGAGTCCCGAGATGGGCGTGGCAACGCGGTACGGCCATTACACCGAACTGCCGTCGTACCCTCACTCAGTGGTCCGACCCCTCGTTCCTGCGGTCTGGAGTTCCCCTGGAACAGGTGTCCAGGTATGCTGTGGTCTCCACGGATGCCTCCGCCACCGGGTGGGGGGCCACGTACAACGGGCATGCAGTTTCAGGTCTGTGGACGGGGCCTCAACTGCAGTGGCATATCAATTGCCTCGAGTTGTTAGCAGTGCGTCTTGCGCTGGGCCGCCTCAAGGGGCTGCTACTAGGCAAGCACGTACTGGTCCGTACGGACAACACTGCGACCGTTGCGTACATCAACCACCAGGGCGGTCTACGCTCCCGTTGCATGTCACAACTCGCCCGCCATCTCCTCTTATGGAGTCAGAAGCATCTGAGGTCGCTTCGTGCCATTCACATCCCAGGCGTGCTCAACCGTGCAGCCGACGAACTCTCACGGCAGCCTCCGCTTCCGGGAGAATGGAGACTCCATCCCCAGGCGGTCCAGCTGATATGGCGTCGCTTCGGGACCGTACAGATAGATCTGTTTGCCGCCCCGGACTCGACCCATTGCCAGTTGTTTTACTCCCTGTCCGTCGGCACGGGCGCACTGGCACACAGCTGGCACCGGGGCCTCCGCAAATATGCGTTTCCCCCAGTGAGCCTTCTTGCACAGACGTTGAGCAAAGTCAGGGAGGACGAGGAGCAGGTCCTGCTAGTTGCGCCGTATTGGCCCAACCGGACCTGGTTTTCAGAACTCATGTTCCTCGTGACAGCACCTCCTTGGCCCATTCCTCTGAGGAAGGAGCTTCTGACTCAGAGACGGGGCACCCTCTGGCACCCACGTCCGGACCTCTGGTATCTCCATGTCTGGTCCCTGGACGGGACGCGGAGGTTCTAGGTGGCTTACCCCAATCAGTGGTAGACACCATCACTTCCACTAGAGCTCCTTCTACGAGGCACCTCTATGCGTTGAAGTGGAACCTGTTCGTCGAATGGTGTTCTTCTCACCAGGAGAACCCCCGATCTTGCTCGATCAGGTCAGTGCTTTCCTTCCTGCAGGAGGGCCTGGAGCGAAGGCTGTCTCCCTCCACCCTAAAAGTGTATGTTGCTGCTATCGCCGCACATCACGATGCAGTTGAAGGTAAGTCTCTGGGGAAGCATGACCTGATCGTCAGGTTCCTGAGGGGGGCGAGGAGACTTAATCCGCCTCGCCCACTCTCTATACCCTCTTGGGACTTGTCCCTGGTGCTTACAGCTCTCCAGGGACCTCCCTTCGAGCCTTTGCAGTCAGCCGAGTTAAAAATTCTGTCTCTTAAAACAGTTCTCCTGACTGCACTGGCCTCCATCAAGAGGGTAGGGGACCTGCACGCTTTTTCGGTCGACGAATCGTGCCTAGAATTCGGGTCGGCCAACTCTCATGTTATCTTGAGACCCCGGCCCGGATATGTGCCCAAGGTTCCTACCACTCCCTTTAGAGATCAGGTAGTGAACCTGCAAGCACTGCCCTCGGAGGAGGCAGACCCAGCCCTGGCTTTGCTGTCCCGTCCGCGCTCTGCGTCTGTACGTAGACAGGACTCAAAGCTTCAGGACCTCAGACCAGCTCTTCGTCTGTTACGGAGGCCAGCAGAAGGGAAAGGCTGTCTCCAAGCAGAGGATGGCCCACTGGATAGTGGACGCCATCGCCTTGGCTTATCAGTCCCAAGGGTGCCTTGCCCGCTCGGGTTGGGGGCTCACTCCACTAGGGGAGTAGCTTCTTCCTGGGCGCTGGCTCACGGCGCCTCGCTGACAGATATATGTAGAGCTGCGGGCTGGGCGACACCCAACACGTTTGCTAGATTCTATAGCCTTCGTGTAGAATTGGTATCTTCCCGTGTACTCACCCCTACTGGCCGGTAGCGTGAAAAACCCTTTCTAGTGTCCGCTTGCATACGCCACTCCCGCCCGCTGGGCCGGATACGTGCGTCTATTTGCTCCAGTTGGCGAACCCTGTTGAGTCCTCCGTCACCCCTTGCGGCTTCGGACATTGCGGAGTGTCCGTTGCTAGGCTTAAGCACGCATACTGCCTCTGCTAAGCTGGGTTCCATATGTTGTGACCCCTACGGCGGTCCCATATGTGTAATGTCCACGGTATCCTTCCTATGTAAGCCCGTGTCTTTCCCTCAGTAGAGCCCGCTCTGCTGTCCCTGCTAGATGTGTCTCCCCCCTACCTAGGCCGGAGCCATCCCAGGGACTTCATATGTGCACTGCCCACGGCCAGTCCATATGTTCATTCCCACGTAATTTTCCTCCCTTCGGGTAGGTTGTGGTCTCCACAGCGTCCCCAGTGGGCACGCTTTCCCAGTGTTATCCAAGTCTTACTGAGTGGGTCATGCGGAACAGCAGTAGACTTCCCTGGCGTAAGTCCGGTCCCTTCTCCGTCCCTAGTGCGCGCCGGGATGCTGCGACTTACGTTGGGCGCTGGAGGGGGTCAGTAACTGTGGCGTATTATTAGGGATCCCAATTCGTCGGTTCAGTTCTGACATACTTCGAACGTGACCGACTGAAAGGGAACGTCTCGGTTATGTATGTAACCCTCGTTCCCTAAAGGAGGGAACGGAGACGTACGTCCCGTCGCCACAGTTCCTGTACCCCGCTGAGCGCGGACCACTGCTCGTTTCCTCAGCGAAAAACAAAGTGCGAGCGCTGCCGCTTCCATATTTATACCCGCTCGCGGGGGCGGAGTGTGGCACGCGAAAGCTCGCACGCCAATCTTCATTGGCTCGTTTAGTTTACACTCGAAGATGATAGGCCTCTCGTGCGATATCCCAATTTGTACGTCTCCATTCCCTCCCTGATGGACTGTAACAGCTTCCTATTTTATTTTAGTGATATAAAGATATTAGTTTTATTTTTGAATTTTATCTGCTGCTACTACTTTGTCGACATTAGTGTTTAGAAGCGCAAGAGATCAAACGCGAGAGAAAATGAAAGTTTTGAGGCTTAATTGTTGTACATAATACTGAAAATATTGCATAATGTCCAATGTTTTTGGAGAATATTGGTTTATTCTTGATGATTCTTTATTGTTGGGTCTGATTAGGTTGTGCTGTTACAATTTAAAGAGAATATATATGATATATTCAGCTGCCAAGAAAGTCTCACTCCAACCAGTTTAGGTTGGAAACCCTGGCCATCACACTAATCATTGTTAGAAATACGCATTTACACCGTCACAATTAATAATCACTTAAATCTGAAGAATTCAAACAAAATATAAATAATTACAATCGTGGCTTGCTGTCAGATGGTATAGAGCTCAAAGAGCATTTCAGTAAATATTCCATACAAAGAATGTTCTTGGTGCCATTTTTTATCATTCTGATAATTTATTTAGTTATTTTATTTGGTTAACATTATCATCTAACATTTCAAATTGAAAATCCTTTTTTAATAATAATCATCAGTTTCAATTGTGACTTTTATAAAAAAACATTTGAATAAATGTAAATTAAAATATAGATCAATTTAAATACATTTACATTCTTTATTGTGACTACAGCATATACACAAGTATAAAGTGAAAGTGTTGAAAGCAATCATGTTGTTACAGGAAAGACCAGAATCCACAAAACACTAACTGCATATTCATGGTATGCACAGTATTCTCATGACATACATTACCTTAATTAAAAATATAAGTACATATATAGAATACATGTGAAAAATTTATCTATATTTTAAATGAAACAATGATCCTTTGAACAGTTCCTGTTACAGTACAAAGTGATAAAACAGTGATTGGATGGGTACATTATGTGGAAATGGAGTAAAATATTAGTCTTTACAGGTATAGTCCACCCAAAAACATTTATCTTCTCTCATCATTTGCTCACCTTCATGCTTTCCCAGATGTATATGACTTTCTTTCTTGACATAAACACAAACAAAGATTTTTCAGAAAATAATCCATATCTGTAAATCCATATGATGCAATTGGATTGTAACCCGGCAGTTGGTCTGGAGCAATTATTATTAGTTAACACAGTTTAATTTATTAGTAATAGTTGCTGTGCATTTATTTTTTTTTAAGTGTCTTTAGGACTTAATTTGTGTTTGTCTATAGAAAGAAAGTAATATGCATGAGGGTGAGTATAATATATAAGATTTTTTATTTTAGGGTGAACTATCCCCCTTAACATTCATATGCTGTTGGTAGGCTAATCCAAGATCAGCATAGCCTAATAAGAATAAAGTGCAAACTCTTGTGTATTTATCCACTGTGTTTGTTTTAATCTAGAACACCAAAATTTAAATATTTGCACAATATCAGGTGTCTGAAGATCAAGATCTCAGTCATCCATAGGTAACGTGTTTGAACAAAATAAGATTCTTGTGTGATGGGGACAGTGGATCTCTGGCACTACCACTCCATCCTCTGGGTCAGCATCAGAATTTTGTTTATGGATGTGTTTATGGATTATGTTTAAGTTGCTCCACTCTCTGGAAAATGAGAAAGGAGATGTATTATAATCTTACAATACAAACTCCCAAACAACACCTTGCAGACTTAACATATAATGTTTATTTAAAACAAATTTGTATATGTATAATTATATACACACAAATTTGTTTTAAATAAACACATATAACTTTCATTCATAATTACTTGCAAGTAATAGGTTTTGAATTTGAACAAATGTTTATTATTATTAAACAACTTTTTCCCCTTAAATATGATCTAATCGAAGACTGTAATATGCATAAGCAGGTCCTGTAATGATTGGGCTAAATCAAGACAACACTGCTGTATATAATATTGTGGGCTCTAAATGTGCTCTAAAATACCTCCCCTCATGAAAAGCAAGTACTTATTGATTTATTTAAAACTTAAAAAATAATGACTTACTGTGAGTATCCAGTATCCTGATCACGACGATGATTGGTGGTAAAGATGATTATATCATTCGTCTGTGCTATTCCTAAGAAATCATCTCAACATAGTGTCGCAGCAGATAAAATAATATACGAATATATAAACTCCCAGTTTATATCACTAAAACTAAGACGATCACATTCACATGTCAAGATGTCAGCACAACACTGACATGACTTTACTTCCAGGTCGCAACGCTGCCAATCAGAAACTCAGTAGCCAATAGTCAAGTCAAGTCATCTTTATTTATATAGCGCTTTTTACAATACAAATTGTGGCAAAGCAGCTTTACATTAATAAGAAAATGGTGTCATTGTGCAGCTTATTCTATATATTATTGATTCATTCCGTTGCAAATATCAGTAGTTATTAGTCTAGTTAATTTAGGTATAGCAGCACTGCAGAAAACAGTGACGTAATCGTCCGGCTCAGCTCAGTTCGCATACAGCGGCGCCAATGCAGGCATATCAAAAACACTGCTGAATATCAAGCAAGTGTCCCCAACTTAAGCAAGCCAAAGGCAACAGCGGCAAGGAACCAAAACTCCAACAAATGGAGAAAAAAACCTTGGGAGAAACCAGGCTTAGTCGGGGGGCCAGTTCTCCTCTGGCCAACAGTGAACACTTGTCCGATACTCAGGCAGAGTTACAGGTCATTAAACCGATTTGGAATCGCATCAGTCAAAATATTTAATCTAGTTCCCTCTAGTTTAAGATCTTTTTGATCACGCCGGTATGGGACGGTTTGTTGGGATATGTGCCACTGGCTGATGAGTCGGTAAGGTCTTCACAAAGGATGAGCTAGTTAACATAGTCTCCGCCGACACCACAAGGCCACATTGCTGCCGCACACAGGCACAGGTTCCCCGTCCGACCCGGACACGGCCCGGATCCAGCCAATCACGTTAATTGGTAAACCTCGGGATAAGCAGAGAGACAAAAATTAGCGTAGGCGCCATTCTTCTTCTGATGTTACGAGTACATCCGGTGTTATAGGAAGTGTTCCCGGTTCCGGCTGACCTGATCTATGCAGCCTAACAATCCTTTAACGGATATGAAGACAAAAGTTTATAGTGCGTCATATGTATGCCAGGTTAAATAGATGCGTTTTTAGTCTAGATTTAAACTGACAGAGTGTGTCTGCTTCCCGAACAATGCTAGGAAGATTGTTCCAGAGTTTAGGTGCCAAATAGGAAAAGGATCTACCGCCTGCGGTTGATTTTGATATTCTAGGTATTAACAACTGGCCAGAATTCTGAGATCGTAATAGACGCGAAGGACTATAATGCATTAAGAGCTCACTCAGGTACTGGGGAGCTAAGCCATTTAGTGCTTTGTAAGTAATTAGCAAGATTTTAAAATCTATACGATGTTTAATAGGGAGCCAGTGCAGTTTTGACAGAACCGGGCTAATATGTTCATACTTCCTGGTTCTAGTAAGGACTCTAGCAGCTGCGTTTTGGACCAGCTGTAATTTCTTTATCACGCGAGCAGGGCAACCACCCAGTAGAGCATTACAGTAATCTAGTCTCGAGGTCATAAACGCATGAACTAGCTGTTCCGCATTTGTCATTGAGAGCATATGTCGCAATTTAGATATATTTTTAAGATGGAAGAATGCGGTTTTACATATGCTAGAAATGTGGCATTCAAATGAAAGATTGGTATCAAAGAGCACACCCAGGTTCCTAACTGACGAAGACGACTTAACAGAGCAGCCATCAAGTGTTAGACAGTATTCTAGGTTATTATGTGCAGAAGTTTTTGGTCCAATAATTAGAATCTCTGTTTTTTCTGAATTTAGTAGTAGGAAATTACTAGTCATCCAATTTTTTATATCAGCTACGCATTCTGTTAATTTTGAGAATTGGTAGGTTTCGTCAGGGCGCGAAGAAATATAGAGCTGAGTATCATCAGCGTAACAGTGAAAGCTAATGCCATGCTTCCTAATGACATCTCCCAAGGGTAGCATGTACAGAGTGAAAAGCAACAGTCCTAGAACTGAGCCTTGTGGTACTCCATGTTTAACTTGTGATCGAAATGACATCTCTTCGTTTACTACTACAAACTGATAACGGTCAGATAAGTATGATTTGAACCATGCCAATGCATTTCCACTAATTCCAGCATAATTTTCTAGTCTATTCAAAAGAATATTGTGGTCGATAGTGTCAAAAGCTGCACTGAGGTCTAGTAACACTAATAGAGAGATACAACCACGATCTGATGATAAGAGCAAATCATTTGTAACTCTAATGAGAGCAGTGTCAGTACTATGGTACGGTCTAAATCCTGACTGGAAATCCTCACAGATACCATTTCTTTCCAAGTAGGAACTAAGTTGAGATGATACTGCCTTTTCTAGTATTTTTGACAGAAAAGGTAGATTGGAAATTGGTCTGTAATTGACTAATTCACCAGGATCAAGTTGTGGTTTTTTAATAAGAGGTTTGATAATAGCCTGCTTAAAATTTTTCGGTACGTAACCTAGTGATAAAGATGAATTAATGATCTTAAGAAGAGGATCTATGACCTCTGGAAGCATCTCTTTCAATAGCTTAGTCGGTATAGGGTCTAAGATACATGTTGTTGATTTTGATGATTTAATAAGTTTAGACAATTCTTCCTTTCCTATAGCAGCGAATGAATGGAATTTTTCCTCAGGGATGCTAAAATCCACTGTCTGATGTGATACTGTAGTAGACAGTTGCATGGCTATAATTTTCTCTCTAATGTTGTCAATCTTGCAAGTAAAGAAGTTCATAAAGTCATTACTGCTATGCTGTTTGGAAACATCAGAAGTTGAGGCTGTATTTCTCGTCAATTTACCCACTGTATTAAATAAATACTTAGGGTTGTGTTTATTTTCTTCTAAAAGATTTGAAAAATAAGCAGATCTAGCGGTTTTTATGGCCTTTCTGTACTCCATCATTTTCTCTCTCCATGAAATCCGAAAAACTTCTAGTTTTGAATTCTTCCAGCTGCGCTCCATTTTTCTTGCTGCTCTCTTAAGTGTGCTCGTTATACCATGGCGTTGGACTAATATCCTTAATCTTTTTTAAGCGCAAAGGAGCGACAGAGTCTAGAGTGTTGGAAAAGAGAGCGTCAATTGTTTCTGTTGCAACATCGAGTTCTTCTAAGCTGTCTGGTTTGCTAAGTTGATGAAACTGATCAGGAAGATTATTAATAAAGCAGTTTTTAGTGGTAGAAGTGATGGTTCTAACATATTTATGGCAGACAGGCGGTTTTCCAGCCTTGGTTAAATGTAGCACGCATGAGACTAGATAATGATCTGAGATGTCATCGCTCTGCTGCAGAATTTCAACGGCATCAATATCGATTCCATGTGACAATATTAGATCTAGAGTATGATTACGACAATGAGTTGGTCCTGACACGTGTTGTCTAACTCCAATAGAGCTTAAAATATCTGTTAATGCCAATCCCAAAGCGTCTTTTTCATTATCTACATGTATATTAAAATCACCAACAATAAGGACTTTATCCACAGCCAGTACTAACTCCGAGAGAAAATCAGCAAATTCTTTGATAAAATCTGTATGGTGCCCTGGTGGCCTGTATACAGTAGCCAACACAAATTTCAAATGAGATTTGTCACTTACATTATATAACGTTACATAGAGCACCATCACTTCAAAAGAGATATATTTGAAAGACTTTTGAGTAATACTAAAGATATTACTATAGATTACAGCAACACCTCCCCCTTTACCTTTCTGACGAGGTTCGTGTCGATAATAGTAACCTTGAGGGCTAGACTCATTTAAAGTAATGTAATCGTCTGGTTTTAGCCAGGTTTCTGTCAAACACAGCACATCTAGATTATTTTCTGTGATAATATCATTTACAATAAGTGCTTTTGAAGAAAGGGATCGAATATTCAGCAACCCAAGCTTTATCATTTGTTTATCTTTATAATCTCTGTTTACTACTTGTTGAACATCAATTAAATTATCACCCGTAAATGGGTTTGGAAGTTTTCTGTATTTATTAGTTTGGGGTACAGACACAGTCTCTATGTGATGATATCTAGGTGAAAGAGTCTCTATGTGTTGGAATTTATCTGAATTCTGTGACGTGAGACAGCTAGCAGACGGTCGGTTTAGCCAGTCTGTCTGCTTCCTGACCTGGGCCCCAGTTAGTCAAGGTTGAGCTCTAAGACTATGTGCCATATTACTAGAGAGAAGAGCGGCACCACCCCAGGAGGGATGAATACCATCTCTTTTCAACAGGTCAGGTCTGCCCCAAAAACTTTTCCAATTGTCTATGAAACCTATATTATTCTGTGGACACCACTTAGACAGCCAGCCATTGAGTGATGAAAGTCTGCTAATTATCTCATCACTCCTACGAGCAGGAAGGGGTCCAGAAAAAATTACAGTGTCTGACATCATACGTGCGATTTCACACACCTCTTTAATGTTAATTTTGGTGATCTCCGACTGGCGAAGTCGAACATCATTAGCGCCGACGTGAATAACAATCTTAGAGTATTTACGATTAGCATTAGCCAGCACTTTTAAATTTGCTTTGATGTCAGGCGCTCTGGCTCCCGGCAAACATGTGACTATGGTGGCTGGTGTCTCTATTTTCACGTTCCGTGTAATAGAATCGCCAATAACTAGGGCACTTTCAACAGGATTCTCAGTGGGTGCGTCACTGAGTGGGGAGAACCTATTTGATGTTCTAATCGGAACGGAAGAGTGGTGTTTTTTCCCACGACTAGGCCGCCTCACAGTCACAAAGTTGCCCTGCTGCACGGGCTCTACAGCCGGAACCGAACAATGTACGGAGTTCGCTAAGCTAGTCGCATCCAAAACAGTATCTGAAGCCCTTGCATTCTTACTATCCTCAATTAAAGTTTGGATGCGTGTCTCTAATTCTAAGATTTTCTCTGTCAGCCTGACTATTTCCCTACATTTATGACATGTGAATGCCTCATCGCTGACAGAAAAAGCTATACTATGCATGTGACAGGCAGTGCAAGTAACAATGAAAGGAGAAGATGACATAGCTTACCGTGTTTGTAGACCGATCCGACTTACCAGTTGTTTGATGAACTTGTAGAAAAAGGAGAGCGCGACAGAAATGACGGTGGGAACGGATAACACAAACTAGTGTAATGCTAACGCGTTGTGATGGTGATTTAGATTAAAAGATTAAAAACTAGCGATGTCAGATTAATGTGATAGGCAATATAAGACAATATCAGATATATAGTGAAGATAAAGTAGACAGCAAACAATGACAATAAATAGATTCAAAACAAAGCTATACGGAGCAACAGACTCAAACAATTCAGCAGCGAGGCAGACAGGAGCAATCGATCAGGAGCAGGAGCAATAAGAACACACCACTGCTAGCCCCGCCCCCGCGAGAGGCTTGTGCCAGAAAGACAAACGAAAACTCTGGGATTGTTAACGAAAACTTCAGAAGCGTAAATAAAAACTCTGGAAACGCATCTGTAAGTACAAATCAGCAAATGAAAATGGAGAAAACAATTAGCAAAACATGCAGTGCATTAAAAGCGAAGTCAAACATTTTTTTATTCACTTTCAAAAACATTTTATTCAGTTTCAGTTAATTTTTTCGTTAGTTTCCTAAAAAGTTACGTTCATTTTTTTTGGCACAATTCTAATTCCATACATTATCTGTATCAGGACTGATCAAGTTACTCAATTTGTTAGCCATATCTTAGTCACGGTTTATACTTACCTGAAAAAGACAGCTTTGGCCTCTGCGTGATGAATCTGCAAAGTATACTACAAAATTACAGTTACATATATTGGTCCAAACCAATTAGGGTCACAAAATTAAATTTTTCTCACAATCGTTCCTGACCAATCGTTCCTGTAGTTATCACCAACCGTCTGCCTCTGATGGCTTTCGATAATACACCAGCCTGCATCCAAGGACCTAGTGTCCTACACTCACGTCTGAGTGTGTAAACCCACCGTTTCACTTCCCAGTTCTCTCAACTCTTCCAACTGTTAAGTCAGGACAAGGTGTCTGCAGGTCTCAGAGAGCCAGTTGTCCACCAGTACCCATAAAGGACCTGTACAGAGGACTTAGCGCACATACAAAGATACACAAGATTCACAACTTCTTCAAGGCTGAAGTTGATCTGAGCTCTGCTCTGAACAGGAAACTTTCCCAAAACATACTGATAAGTTGTACTTTTCTCTCAGTGATAGGTACAGACAATATTCAACATTATTTTCTAGTGTTTGAAAATGAAAAGGAAATTTTTTTTTTTTAATATAAGTTGAAGTTATTCAGATAATTAGCCTTTAGAAAGATAAATGTTGATTAATAACTTCATGATAAATCACTCAAAATATATATATAATGAAGCAGCAGTGGATTCCAGAATCCACCCCTTCAACATTGAATCTCCAAATCAATGTCAGTCAATAAATCCATTGATTCACATTTCATGTTCTTGTGTCCTAATGGTCTGGTGGTAGAATATTTGTTATGCTTGCCAGAGGTCAGGGTTCTAATCTGCCCTTGTATAATTTACACCTGTACAAATTCTGCTACTGATATCTCAATTAAAAAAAAACAACTCAGTTCTACGGATGTAGTTATACCCATTCAACATTACAGTATAAATTGAAAGCCATTTTAACATTTAAATGAAGGCTTTAAATGAATAATATCTTAGAATTTAAGTGAACTTAAACAATCTTTACATGAACCGATTGTAATAAATGGCACATTTAGTTTTTTTTTTTAGGATTTTTTTTTTTATCTACTAGCCTGGTCATAGGTCTAACGGCAGTATTCAGGTAATAAATACTACAGAAACTGAATAATCAAATGTAAAATAACCCTACATAGTCTTCACTGTTTATAGTAAATATAGATTAATCATTGATTAAAGCTACAAAAGTTGATCAGTCAAGAGCAGTGAGCGATATTTTTTTTTTCCCTTTTGTTCTTTGATGAAGATTAATGACAGACAGCAATAGGTATAGTAGCCTGCTTTCACTTTAAGACCTGGTGTGGATCTGGCACACATGCGAAAATCTTTACCTTCATTTAAAACTTTTAACTCCTTTAAGACTGTGCTTAAAAAGATACTCTCCAAACAGGCATTTTGACATAATTTTTGAAATAATTAAATGATTTTGTCTGTTCAAGCTCATTAAGACTCAAAAGAGAACTCAATTCGGCACTGTTTTAGAGGCAGCTGTCTGTGCACACACATCGAAATACACGCACAGAGAGCCGCCTCTTACACAAAACATTAAAAAAAAAATTCTCATTTATTCACTGTCCTTATCTCTCTTCATTTCTTTCACATTCATTCAGCTTACATTGATCTCTTTCATTTTCAGAGTTGTCATCCACTGAGTTCATGCTGGAGAAATCCTTTTTCTGTCGCATCAGGTCAGAGAAATTTGCTTAATTATTTTATTATTTCTATATGATTGGCTGGTTAGTATGTTAAAAGTTGGGTTGCACATTTTTATTACTGCACCAGGAAACAAAGTTTTACTTTACTGCTAAGTTACTACTACAATAAGAGCTTTAAAATATCATGAATGTTTGTAAAATTTGACCCATCAATCCTTTAAAAGTTATTCAAGAGGCACTTAGTGGCAAGTAAACTGGATATCCCTGAGCCCCAAAGTGTCACATGAAAAAACTGATGTTGTGCACTTTACATGTCAATCAAATGGCATTTTCCTGTCTTAGGCCCAGATTTACTAAACAGGGCAAATTAGGCTGAGAACAAAATCTCATAAAAGCACAGATGGGAGTGCAAAAGTTATGCGGGTACAACTATTATAAACCTTAGAGGACTACGAATATTTTTAAATATATCTCCGATTGTGTTCGTGTGAAAGAAGATAGTCATATGCACCTAGGATGGCTTGAGGTTGAGTATATCATGTGATCATTTTCATTTTGCGTGAGCTATCCCTTTAAGCTGTAAAGTAGACAAGTCTTATTACGCTGCTAGTCAAAAGTCTGGTGACACAAGACTATTTTTGAAATTATTTTAAAATGTGCTTAAATGTTTGTTTGTTTGTTTTTGTGGGGGGGGGGGTGTAGTGGTGGTAAAGAGAAGGAAGGAGATCTGCAGTACTATCCCTTCAGGATGACTCCATATTTGATGAAGGTTCAAGACTCTGAGCTCTCTGAGGAACATTTCTGCTGCCTCATACTGGCTGAGAGAGTTCACTCTGGATACGAAGGTAATCACACACAGTGTGCCTGTGCCCTCATGAACTTCTAACTCTTTTCGTTGGATTAACAAAGATCAATTTGATGAGCATGAATCAAATATTATGATAATAAAATAAGTTGTCTTTTGATGTGTTTTTCTAATATGCAGCACCAAGAATTCCACCTGACAAGAGAATCTTCACCACAACACACACACCAAACTGTGTGTTTCAGGATGTTGATGAAAGGTTTGAGTCTATATTAACTATTATTGAAGAAAATACTAGGCTGTGGTTAGCTTGTTGCCTGTTCTTTTTATCACCTGCAAATACTGTATCATGCATCATGTAAGACATCATGTCATTACATATTTTCATTTTTCCTCTGGCTAAAACAAATCCTCTATAGCAGAGGTCCCCAACCCCCGGGCCGCGGACCGGTACCGGTCCGTGGGTCATTTGGTACCGGGCCGCACAGAAAGAATAAATAACTTATTTGAAAAAAAAACAAAAAAAAAACTGACTTATGTAATTAGTATGAAATGTGCATGTGTGTATGAAATGTGCATTTCTCTCTGGCGCGTTCACTACTGCGAAGATCGCGAGTCAGCATCTCAACTTCAAATTCTCTCCGTTACATCCGTCTATGACTCACTCTTGGCGCATAGCAACGCTTGTTTAGGTCACGTGATACGTTACCGCTAAAAATAAACACACAAGCTAGCAAAATGAGTAAAAAAACAAACGACTCTGGAAAGCTTCTTTGCGAAGGGGAAACGGCCCAGTGAGGAGACAGAAGAAGAGCCTACGATTTCCAAGAAAAAGAAAGCTGCATTTAACAGACAATACCAGGAGTCCTACTTGAAATATGGATTTATCGCAACAGGTGATTTACACGCACCAAGCCCGCCAGAGAGTGTTAGGGGGCAGAGAGGATGTTACTCATGTAATGTTGTTGGCGCGATGTTACGAGGACACTGCTAATAAAGTTGTGAGTAAGCCTACACATTGGATTCACATTTATTATAATATTTAAAAAATACCCCCGTTTTTATGCTGGTCGTATCATTTTATTTTGTTGTTTTTATCCGCCACACCTTAAAGGCCGCTCCGTGAAAATATTGTCTGATATTAAACCGGTCCGTGGCGCAAAAAAGGTTGGGGACCGCTGCTCTATAGGACACACTACATGTGACAAAATCAATCAAAAATCACAGCGAATCATAAGAGCGTGTAGATGGGCTCTCTCTGCAAACGCACTGCATTCACAACAAAATGGATAAGTACATTCATAAATCTTACTCCATTTTAAATGATAAAATACATACTGAGTGACTGAAACTATTTCTTTAGCATAGAATACACTTGATTGTTCACCTTAAGTTTACAGTTTGAACGTTGTTGTTCCCTTTCAGGGAAACTCATGCTGCGTCGAAATGACACTGTGGGATTGCTCTGTGTGATTGCGTCATGAAGCACGTGTGAAATCAGTCTAATGACGTGCCAAAACGTCAGAAGCAGGTGACGTCGCAGACTAGGAAACTAGGAAACAGACTAGGAGGGTCTGTTTCTTCAGCATGTGCTATGTGTGAAATCATTGCCTTATTTGGTGTTGTCTGTCTACCACTATTTTGTTATAGCGACTAAACAGCAGCTGTTTAGACCGTGTGTCCATCCCTGCCCACATTTTGTTCCGGGTGGTTTACACATGATCTTTGTGTTGTATGTTTGGATGCTGAGCATGCACAGTCAGCTCTTGAGGGTGCTGGCTGTGTACATTTTGCTTGGCTCCTGCCTGGCTCTCTTTGAGGAGGGCACTCAGGCTTGCGTTCCCCTCGGTTCGGGTCTCACTGATGCTGAGCCAAAGCGACAATCTAGATCGTGGGATTCGCAGATGGATCTGTCAGAGGGGCTTGAGACGGGCCATGCCTTATCTTAGCCCTCACCTGGCAGATCTAGTGCTTTCACTCAGTATCGTCAGGCACACGCTGCAGTTCGGGTTCTTCCATTTATTAACAGGGGTCTTCCACTAACACCGAGGTGTTGAGATCATGGAAGAAACCAGCCTTCTATTGAGTGTATAGTTCACAGACATCAAACTATTCTTCTATAGAAAATAGTTATGGTGGTGTTGCCTAAGGTGCAAGCTATCTCTCCCCTCAAGGTCCCTAACGGCCCCGACACTGCCCACTAAGCCAGTTAGAACAACATCGGCTTTAGTGGGCAAAGCATATTCTGTGGCTGGTCAGGCTGCAGCATGCCTTCATACTATGGTGCCGTTGCAGTCCTACCAGGCAGATGTGCTTGGGGATCTGAAACAAATCTTTTTCTCCGGGCCACCAAGGGAATGGTCTATCAGTCGTGCTATGGGAGCCTTGGTGTCCACGGAAAGACACCTTTTGCTGAACCTCGGCTCAATTAAAGAGAAAGATAAGAGCTTCCTCTAGGACGCCCCCTGGCCTCTTTGATGATGCTGTCAATACAGTTGTGGAGAGGTTCCATGAGGCCAACAAGCAAGCGGTGGTGTTCCAGAAACTCCTCCTCCGTCACTCTCAGGTCCCTGGGGCTGCTGAGGCCAGTTCCTCATACCTCATGGTACAAATTCAATTCAATTCAATTCAAATTTATTTGTATAGCGCTTTTCACGATACATATCGTTTCAAAGCAGCTTTACAGAGAACGGATGTCAACATTACAATTTAAAGAATACAGTTAGCAAATAACATAATTTAGTTAATTAATTTACAATCAGAGTTAGCAGTTTAACTGAAGTTGGAAGCAAAGAGCTCCCGGAAAATAAATTACATTAACAATAATTAGGATATAGAATTGGGCAATGTGCATGTTGATCCAGATGATTGCGTCTTCTGAAGTCCTCGCAGGAACTGGCGCCGTCTCTTCACAGGTGATGATCATCTGAGGTCTTCTGAAGAGGCTGGATCCGGACTGATTCCGGTGTCCCGAGGTCAAACAGAAAAGCAAAAGGAGAATAATTAGCGTAGCTGCTGTTCATAACTTTAAGCAAAGATAGTCATAATGAGCAATTGATCTGATATGAGATGCATTTATGTGAATGCTTGGCTAAAGAGATGTGTCTTTAATCTAGATTTAAACTGGGTGAGCGAGTCTGAGCCTCTAACATTATGAGGAAGGCTATTCCAGAGTTTCGGAGCCAAATGTGAAAACGCTCTCCCTCCTTTAGTGGACTTAGCTATCCTAGGTACAACCAGAAGTCCAGAGTTTTGTGATCTTAAAGAGCGTGACGGATTGTAGGGCAATAGAAGATCGGTTAAGTACACGGGAGCTAAACCATTTAGAGCCTTATAGGTCATTAGCAATACTTTATAATCGATACAGAACTTAATGGGTAACCAGTGTAGAGATGATAGAATTGGTGTTATATGATCATATTTTCTTGACCTGGTAAGAACTCTAGCAGCTGCATTTTGTACTAATTGTAGTTTATTTATAGAGGAAGCAGGACAACCAGCTAATAATGCATTACAGTAATCTAGTCGAGACGTCATGAAAGCATGAACTAACTTTTCTGCATCAGAAATAGATAACATATTCCGTATCTTGGCAATGTTTCTGAGGTGAAAGAAGGCTGTTTTTGTAACATATGAAATATGATTTTCAAAGGACAAGTTGCTGTCTAATATAACGCCCAGATCTTTAACTGTCGAGGATGGAGTAACAGTACATCCTTCTAAATGCAGACTGTAGTCTGAGAGATTCTGTGTACAGGTCTTTGGTCCAATAAGTAATACTTCAGTCTTATCAGAATTTAATAGAAGAAAGTTACTGGTACTGGTCATCCAATGGTCATCCAACTTCTTTAACACACTCTGTCAGTTGGGATAATTTAGAGATTTCATCAGGTCGAGTATCATCGGCATAGCAGTGGAAACTAATTCCATGTTTTCTTATAATATTGCCAAGTGGCAGCATGTATATTGAAAATAGTAGAGGGCCTAACACAGATCCTTGCGGCACTCCATAGTTTACTATTGTTATCTTAGATTTTTCCCCGTTTAAATAGACAAAATTGTGTCGGTCTGATAGGTAAGACCTAAACCACCGTAATGCCTGTCCCTGAATACCAGTGTAATTTTGTAGTCTGTCTAGGAGTATTTTATGATCTATAGTGTCGAACGCAGCACTGAGATCAAGTAACACTAGTATTTAGACATAGCCTTGGTCAGAAGCTAGAAGTAAGTCGTTTGTAATTTTAACGAGCGCAGTTTCTGTGCTATGATGAGACCTGAATCCTGACTGAAATTTTTCGTAGATAGCGTTTTTTTGCAAGAAGGAGCACAGTTGGGCCGAAACCACTTTTTCTAGTATTTTAGACATAAATGGAAGATTTGAAATGGGTCTGTAATTTGCCAATACATTTGGATCTAATTGTGGTTTCTTAATGAGAGGATTAATAACTGCTAGCTTGAACGGTCGTGGGACGTGTCCTAGGGATAAGGATGAGTTGATAATATTGAGAAGGTTCTTCTGCTACAGGTAACAGTTCTTTCAGTAGTTTAGTGGGTATTGGATCTAATAAACATGTTGTTGGTTTAGACACAGTAATAAGTTTATTTAGCTCATCCTGTCCTATAGTTGTAAAGCACTGCAACTGTTCTTGAGGGGCGATAATTGAGGCTGAATCATAAAACTCTGTTAAAGGTTGTACATTTACAATTGTATTTCTGATACTTTCGATTTTCTCAGTAAAGAAATTCATAAAGTCATCACTGCTGAACTGTAATTAAATGTTTTGTTCAGATGATGTCTGTTTATTTGTTAGTCTAGCTACTGTATTAAACAAGAACTGTGGATTGTTTTGGTTATTTTCTATAAGTTTGCGGAGATGCTCGGCCCTGGCTGCTTTTAGAGTCTTTCTATAGCGGGACGAACTATCTTTCCACGCGATTTTAAAAACTTCTAAACGGCTTTGTCTCCATTTGCGTTCTAGATTACGAGTTTCTCTCTTCATTGAGTGAGTGATACTGTTGTACCATGGTACAGTATTTTTATCTCTAACCTTTTTAAATCTCATCGGTGCAACAGTATCTAATGTACTAGTGAAAATGGTGCACATGCTGCTAGTCATTTTCTCGAGGTCATTTACGTGTTCGGGTACGATGAGCAGCTGAGACAGATCAGGCAGGTTATTTGTGAATTTATCTATAGTTGTCGGGAGAATTGTTCTGCCTAGTCGATATCGCGGCGCAATCTGACAAATATCATCAGTATGCAGTACGCAAGTTAAAAGATAGTGATCAGAGACATCATCACTTTGCGGTAGAATTTCTATATCAGTAGGATTTATTCCATGTGATATAATTAAATCTAGAGTATGATTAAGACGGTGGGTGGGTCAAGTGACGTTTTGTTTGACCCCAAAGGAGTGTAGTAAATTTGTAAACGCAGCCCCTAACGCATCGTTTGTATTGTCTACATGAATGTTAAAATCTCCAACAATCAGAGCTTTATCGACGCTGACCAGTAGGTCTGAGAGAAAGTCTGCAAACTCTTTTAGGAAATCAACGTAAGGCCCTGGAGGTCTATAAACAGTAGCCAAAGCAAGAGATAGTAGCGACTTTTTACTTATATCTGAGAGTGTAACATTAAGTACAAGTATTTCAAATGAATTAAAGCTGTAGTTTGTTTTCTGAGTAGCATTCAGAATATCACTATGGATTGTTGCTACACCACCGCCACGGCCAATCAGACGGCATTTATTTTTATAACAGTAGCCAGGTGGACAAGACTCATTTAGACCGAAATAATCATTTGGTTTAAGCCATGTTTCAGTAAGGCAAATTATATCAAGACTATTATCTGTGATTATTTCATTTATGATAACTGCCTTAGGTGTCAACGATCTAATGTTTAGTAGCCCTAGCTTTAGAAATTGTTTTTGTTCAGTAATTTTGTAATATTCTGGTTTGATCACGATCAGGTTTTTTCTAGATTTTTTATTTTTATTGTTATTGCTAAACCTCACTATTCGTGGAATAGACACAGTTTCTATAGACTGCATTACACTCACATTTCTATCAGTTAAGTGGGCAGAACACATACTGTGATTTGAGGTTTGACTTACTAGTCATACGGTGCGAAGCGTCCTGGAGATGTTCTCGGACAGAAGATCAGCTCCGGTTCTGCTGGGGTGCAGGCCATCAGCACGGAAGAGCCTAGGACGCTCCCAGAAAAGATTCCAATTATTTATAAAGAGCAGCTTCTGTTCATTACACCAAGACATCAACCATTCATTTAAAGCAAATAATCTACTGAACCTTTCACGTCCTCGTCGATACGTCGGTTGCTTTCCGAGCCCCACACAGAAAGAAAGAGAGAGTCGGAGAGGCGCTCTCAACCACAGTCTTTGAGAGGTAAGACAGATCTGAGAACTGTCCTTATCGCTAAGAAGGCTGCAAAAAAGAGGTCCGGAGATCCTACCCATAGTGGTGAGCCCCAAGCAGGCTCTGGTTATGGAACAAGAAGTAAAAACTCTTCTGGGGAAAGGGGCCATAGAGTGTGTACCTCACGGCGACAGATAAAATCGGTTTTACAGCCACTACTTCATAGGCTGGGTCCCATTTTGAACCTACCTCAACTTAATCAGTCAGTCATGCGGTTAAAATTTAAAATGTTAACCCTCTGGAGTCTGAGACTGATTTGGGGTCCTGGAGTAGTTTTACATGCCCTGACATTTTTGCTTTTTACAGTTGCTTATAAACATATTAATGACAAAAGTCTCATTTCACCCTTTTCAGCAGAAACTAGGCTACAATTATATGTGAGCAACAAGTATGTTCATGTTTATATTTTTGAGAGAATTACGTATATGCGTGGTTTTTGAAAAAAAAAAATAAGTCACTGAAATAACGCCTCAAAACACATACTAAATATTTTTTTCACAATACTTTTGTATTGTGTTTTTACTTCAAAGTAATGTAAAAATTATTCTGCCTACTTGGACACATAAAACAATGTTTTGATTTTAAATTTCTAAGACACTTTTGTTTAGGATGGCTGTATGCAAAGAGGCGTGAATCTTCATGAATAAGGCTGTGATTCACATCTGAGGATATTAAGACCCTGCCCCTAATTAGCCATTCAGTCAGGAATGTGACTGAGTGAACTAAGAAAGAATGCAATGACAAATAAAATGCATTTTTTTATAGTTTATTTAAAATATAGTTAACTATATAAATGAGAGTCAGACACATTTTGAGCACACAGTACCTGGAAATAAATCCTGTTCAGAGATATAAGTGAACATCACATACCTGGCATTTGGTGTTTCTGCACTGGAGAAGAAAAAAGCACTTTCCTGCTTCTAGTCAGTGATCTCAGTATCATATAGATGCAGTCCAGTGTGGGCAAATATCTGGTCACTATGATTCTCAAATCTGTGAGATAAAAAAAAAACCTGTGAGCATGCTGATAACAGGATCATTTCAGCTATTGTAATGTCCACTCTTAACAGAAAACATGATTGTTGTGATCTTATGCATGCACGTATTATTGCATGTGAAGAAGATTTTGTATAGGTCTATAATATTTTAAATTACAGTACCGGTCAAAAAATTGAATGCATTACTATTTTTAATGTTTTTTAAAGACGTCTCATGCTCGTTAAGCCTGCATTGATTTGATCAAAAATAGAGAAAAAACACCAATACTGTGAAATATTATTACTATTTAAAATAATGGTTTTCTATTTTAATAGAGTTTAAAATATAATGTATTTCTGTGATGCAAAATTGAATTTCCATTATTCGTTCTGAACAAAAGCTTCATTGATATGGTACGACACTCTATATCGCAATTAGAATAAAGAACTTAATAATAAAAAAAACTTACCCTTCACAATCATCGGCTTGATCACGTTGATCCTCCAACGAAATTAAAAGACTAAGCTTGATACATTTTTCCTAGCTGATGTGGGCATTCTCTCTGTTTTCTCCAGTGTTGATATACATAAATGAACTAGACTAAAAACTATTGATCTTTGTAAAGGAATTAATTAATACAAATATATAGAATAAGCAGCTCACACATCATGTTAGTTTTCTTTATTTTGCAAAAAGCACAACATTTTGTTTTACCTCTGAGTGTACACAAATAGAAGACATTTCACAGATTAAAATGGTGTATAACTCTAAATTGTATGTCCAAAATTGACAGAGTATTTTGAGTCTCTTTCACACCGTTAAGAAAAAAAGCGAGGTGATCTCGCTGGCGAGACAGCCGACTGCAGAATGTTAACTTTGAGCAAGTCATTGCTCAGATCAGATCCGAGGACTGGTTTATCACAATAGATCTCAAAGACGCATACTACCACGTGTCCATCCTTCCACAACACAGGAAGTTCCTGAGGTTGGCTTTCTGGGGCTAAGCATAAAAATATTGGGTTCTTCCATTCGGTTTGGCTTTATCACCCCACACTTTCACCAAATGTGTGGATTTGGCTCTGGCACCTCTGCATTTGCAGGGCAGACGCATCCTGAACTACATTGACAAATGCTTGATTTTAGCTTAGGTGCATCAACTAGCAGTTCGGCATCGAGAAGTCATCCTGTCTCACATGGAACGATTGGGGTTGAGGTTGAACGCCAAGAAGAGTGTGCTTTCTCCAGCACAGAGGACCACTTTTCTAATCGTGGTTTAGAATTCAACCATAATGCAAGCTTGTCTTTCACCTTCACGCAGAGAGTCAATCATGTGCTCAGTAAATCAATTAAATCTAGGCCAGTTTCAGAACAGTTCCAAAGACTGTTGGGCCTCATGACAGCTGCATCCAACGTAATACCTTTTGTCCTGTTTTACATGAGACACCTTCAGTGGTGGCTCAGGACTAAGTGATTTTCCCGAGGGGCAATTCTTTTTGCAAGATCAAGGTTATGCAGCAATGCTTACATGCCCTGGTTATTTGGAAGAAACCTTGGTTCCCGTACTGGGAGCTCTTTGTCATCGCAACACCATAGGGTGGGGAGCGGAAGGCCGCTGGAAGGTCCTGGAAGGCCTCCCGACTCAAGGTATGTGGAGAGGACGTTATCTTTCCTTGCACATCTGCTGCCTGGAAATGATGGCTGTCTTCCTTGCACTCAAGAGTTTCCTCCCAGACTTCAGGGGCCACCATGTGTTCGTCCGCTCAGAAAACACATCGGTGGTCCCCAACATAAATCATCAAGGGGGTTTGCACTCACATACTCACATCCACTCTGCAGACTGGCGCACCAAATTGTTCCTGTGGTCCCAGGGGAACCTGCTCTCACTCAGAGCAGCTTACATCCCTGGGTGCAAAAATCAGGAAGTAGACATCCTGTCGAGACAGGAGCTGAAGCCTGGGGAATGGAGGCTCCACCCCAAGGTGGTAGAGCAGATATGGAGGTTATTTGGCCAGGCACAAGTAGATCTAATTGTGTCTTGAGAGACGTCTCACTTTCCACTCTGGTTCTCCCTCAACATTCAACGCCTCTTGGATTGGATGCCATGGTTCAGACATGGCCTAGGCTACGTCTATATGCTTTTCCCCCATCGCTCTGCTCCCGGGAGTTCTGGAAAGAGTTTGCTGAGACAAGATTCATCTCATATTGGTTGCCCCTCAATATTTCACCCCTGCCCAGAACTTTGGAAGCTGTGAGCTTGGCCTCTGACGGGGCCCAGCTGCTAGACTGAAGTGGAAAGTTTTCACTTCTTGGTGCAGCAGTCATAAGTTGGACCCAGTTAACTGCTCTGTTGATACAGTGCTGGAGTTCCTGCAAGAGAGATTCACTGCGGGAATATCCCTGTCCACTTAAAAGGTTTATATGGTGGCCATAGCTGCTTTTCCTTTTGGTGGTACATCTTTAGGACTTTTCCTCCGTGGCACTCTGAGGCTGAGGCCTGCAGTACACACCAGGATACCAGCATGGGTAAAGGCCTCTCATCTTTTTAATTGGGAAAACTTGCACAATTGGTAGCTGACTAAATACTTTTTTTCCCCACTGTATATCAACACTGGAGAAAAAAAGTGATGTAATCGTCCAGCTCAGCTCAGTTTGCATAGAATGGCGCCAATGCAGGCATACCAAAAACACTGCTGAATATCAAGCAAGTGTCCCCAATATAATATAATATATATAATACATATATAAGCATTCCCACAACGTCATTTTGATGCAGAGTGAGTTCCCTTGAAAGGGAACATCTCTGTAATGTCTGTAACCTTGGTTCCCTGAATAGGGAATGAGATGCTGCGTCACCTTGCCATATCTCCTGCGTGCCAATCAGCGACTTGCTTCACTGTTTCAGCATTCTTTATAGTTTCCTGGTCTGTGACGTCACCGGCTTCTGACGTCTCGACACGCCATTGGACTGATTTCACATGTGCTTCACGATGCAATCACCGTGTCAGCGTTCTGAAGTGTCATTTCGATGCATCGTCTTGTTCCCTCTTACATTTACATACATTTAGTCATTTAGCAGACGCTTTTATCCAAAGCGACTTACAAGTGAGGAAAACAAACAGGGAACCAAGGTTACAGACATAACCGAAACATCTGAGGTGAATTAGCCTATCCATTGTTTCATCCATTGAAAAATTATATTCAAACTCACATTAAATTCTTTTCACAAAGCACATAATCAGTGGCTGAGATTATCATTGTCATACTTTGTATGTTGTTCCAGCCGCAACGGCAAAGAAATAAAAAATGTTTGTAAAATAGATTAGTTGCGAATCGCCGCTGAGGCTGGTTTGTACAAAAAAACTCTGATTAACATGGAAAAGATACATTTTCTCTCGTGTCACATTGCATCTGGTTAGGACACGTTGTAGGCTTATAGTGCTGTTTCAGAACTTCCATTGATTACAGAATGCTGTTAAGTAAGTACTTGTCCCTCGACTCTCTCCATTCTTTTAGTATGGTGGATTTCTGTTTACATTTTGTTCAGATATTATAAGATTACTGGGGAATGTCATTGTTGTAATTGCCTCATTTCCAGCAAACCACTGTTTGGGGAAAGGAAGTAACTTTAGAGAGTCAAACAGTATAGGTATTTGGGTACTATTTTAGATAACTGTTTTCTCCAAATACGAAAGTTCTGTCTAACAGGGGACAACAACGACTGAGGTAGCTTTTGTCATTTAATGTGGATAAAGCACTGATGTAAAAAATCTTACATGTGATGGATTTTTATCTTTTTTCCTAGCTATGTTGGTATCCCGCCATAAATGTTAAGGATAAGGACTGTAAATCATGGTAGAAGAAAAGCAAAAAGCATACCTAATACCTGTTTGCATTGTAGGACAGTGCCTCTGTTAGGGTATCTGCCTCAAGACCTGATTGGGACATCTCTTCTGTTACACCTGCATCCCAGTGACAGACCTATACTGCTGGCAGTCCACCGGAAAAGTAAGGATACAAAGTCATGTGTGTTTATTTTGTTAAAATTTTTTCCTCCTGGTCTTTCACCTGACACCCAGACAGGTGAATTCTCTTTTGAGCTACACTCATATAATTTTTGTCATTCTATGGACTACGCATTCATTTTGTTTGCTTTGAGAGATAAAGTTGCGTATCACTATCACTACAAATGTGGAATTATGCTGCTCACAGCCAATCATACCCAGTATTGTACTTGCTTTCCTATTTGTCTCTCTCTCTCTCCTGCAGTTCTGCAGTATGTTGGGCAGCCATTTGATCACTCGTCTATCCGATTTTGTGTGAGAAATGGAGAATATGTTACACTAGATACAAGCTGGTGTAGCTTTGTGAACCCGTGGAGCCGTAAGGTGTCCTTTGTTATCGGACGGCACAAAATTCGCATGTGAGTTTTCACCAGTGCTTATGTTTACAAAAAAGGTCTTTTCTTTACTCTAGATCAGTGATTCCCAACCTTTTTCTTGCCACGGCATAGTTTTGATAAGTAAAAAATCCCATGGCACACCACTAAGCACTAAAATAACAAAATTGCACAAACATACATTGCTTCAAATGGCATATTAAAACTGGATATTATATTAAAACTTGTACTCATTTCAGATGAAACTTGAACGTAAGTCAGGTAGGAACACAGTAAGGCTATGTGATGTTCTCATACTGAATATGAACTCATACTGCATAAGAGACAAACTCGTTCAAATTGTCTTTATAATTATTTTATTCCTTGCGAGGAAGGTCAGACAGTCATACAGAAACACAGGTTACTGCAAAGTGCGACCAAGAAGGGCGGGCTCTTTCACCTTTATATCTCTACCCCAGCCTTCAAGGTTACATCTCGCACACTCTTACTTTCCCTCATATGGTAAAAAGAAAAGACACTATACCATGACATAAGGCCTATATCTAAGACAAGATGATTTTAGGCCCTAGACTCCAGATTTAGGACAGAATGACCCCCAGGACATCCATATCTCAAAAGTATGCTCACAGCAGATAGAAAAGCATGCATCAGCCTATGGAAAAACCCCTTAATACTAAAATTTCTTCCACAATTTCCCCCTTTTTATCATTTATTGATAACTAATCAATAACTCCATGCTTAATCATTCACTATGGTTAAATATGAATCTTCTCAAAGAAGTAATATAAAACGCTAAAGCTATTTTTGTGGGGAAAGACCCTAATATAAGCAAGCAAAAAAAAAAAAGAAACACAGACATAGACGGGCTTACCCCAGGGTCTAATACTCTTAGTTTCAAAAAACAAAATATTGTTGTTCTTAATTTTCTGAACACATTTCACTGTAATTTCCACTACTGACCATCCCTTTATCAATCTTGGCTAATACGGTTTATTGTCAAATTCATTGATCACTAAACATATACATATTTATCCTCTGGAAGCCGGGCTAAACAAGTAAGCACTGTTACTGCATTCCTGGCATGCGCTAGACCCTCAGTCACCCCTCAGATAATAAATACAGACATTGCCTGTAATCATAAATATCGCGATGTACAGTATACACTGGTTTTTAGAAAAATATCATTTCCAATTCATCATATAATACAAGAAGACATAATGTAAATCCACTCCTTTCACTATACCCCTTTTAGCTCATATTTACGATTCAAAACAATTGTGGTCTAACTCAATATAAACAATGAAAAATGAAAAATAAGTAACAGCCATGATAATTAATCTAAGTACTTTATTTCTGTAACTCACATGTTTTTGGAGTCATTGTCTGTAATTTTACTTCAACTTGTATTTGTTCATTCACTATAAAACTTATTATCTTTCCTTCAAAAGGAATAATTTAAGACTTCAATCTTATGACCTTATCTTCACCCAAGACAAAAAACATATCTTCAATTTATAAGCAGGTGTTTTAAACATTTGAAGTGACTCATTGGACTTCACCAGTCTCTGTACTGACCTGGATACACACTGAAAAGTACATGGTAGACATATCAACACCAGTAATCCTACTACTTCAATTGGTAAAACATTATTACACAACCAATATCCCCATCCTCCCCACAGGTTTGTCTACCGTTCAATCCATGAGTTGTTAACTCATGGGACTATTTCTGTCAGTAGAGCCTTTTGCCACATTGTGGGTAGTGCAAATGAGGGTAGTCATTTGGGTAGTCGTGGCCTAGTGGTGAGGGAGTCGGACTTGTAATTTGAAGGTTGCCGGTTCGATTCCCACGCCGGCAGGAATTGAAAGTGGGGATTGTGAATAAACAGCACTCTCTCCACCTTCTATACCATGACTAAAAGTGCCCTTGAGCAAGGCATCTAACCCCTAATTGCTCCCCCTGTAAGTCGCTTTGGATAAAAGCGTCTGCTAAATGATGAAAAAAAAAAAAAAAATGAAATGACACATCTCTTACAAAAGTTTTCCATTACAAATTTTTTCCCAGCAAATGTTGTGAACCACAGTTCTTTTATCCTTTACAAGCATTTTCCCTTTCGATGCATGGTCTTTCCCATGCATCGTCTTGGCAAGCCTTGTTTACCCTGAAACTTCTTTGCTCAATATGCTATCACAGCTCATCCAAACACCATTTTCCAGTCTGCAGCCAGACTGCTTCCATGCTGTCACAATTGTCAGCTGAAGTGCCAGTGATCACCACTAGAGGGCACTTCACCATGGACTACACTTTACTCACTCACACTCTCATTCATTCACACAAACTACATTTCCCATAAGCCCGTACCCATTCACTGATTACCTCACCAGCTGCACCTCATCACCCACACCATATATAAACACCATTCACACATCACTCCCCTCAAAGTCTTGATTTGGTTACCTTGTCATTTCTGAGCGTTTATTCCCCTGTCTGTTTTCCTGGCCCTGTTTTTGCCTGTTTTCCTGTTTTCCTATTGCTTGCCTGCTGCCTGCCTTGATCTTTTTGCCTGTGTATTGACTACGATTCTGCCTATTCTGCTCCAAACCTGTCTGCCACTGTTTTGACCTTTACCTTTTTTGACCACGTCTTTAATAAAGCTGCATTTGGATCCCATCCTGCTGTCTCCTCATTACACACGCGTTTTTCTCCAGCCCTAGGGCAAAAGTCTACATTCTAGATAAAGAATACGAAATGTCAGGGTTAGTTTCAGATAACAAAGTACACTCAGTTTCTTTTGTCTGCTGAGCTGCCGCGGCCTTCACAGCTGCGTCTGCCCTGGCGTTTCCTGTTGACACAAAGTCGACATTATTTGTGCACGCTGCACATTTACAGCTATCTACAGTCTACTATCAACAAAATATCATCCAAAAGGCCTTCTACCAGAGGAGCATTTAGTATTGGTCGCCCATCTGACTTTAAAAAATTTCTGTGCTGAATAATTTGACAGCAATGAGCCAGAAGTCACAACTTAAAATTGGGTCAGCATAACCAACTTTGTTTTGACCTGTTTGTGGATCTCTGGAAGCCGAGCCATCCACGAAGAGGACATTCTCACAGTTTTCAAGTGGCGTATCTAAAAGGTCAGGTTGCGGTGTACAGCCTTGTTCAAGTGCGGTCAAACAACAATGATGTTCCTCCCCATCCTTCTCTGTCGAAAGCGATAATATTACATTACACAATAAACAGTAATATTTGGCATATCGAGTAGGATCGAATGGTAGCACGGCGCTGTTGGTCTTCTCGGCAGAGAGCAGTCGAGGTCAGGGTCCACTTTCAGGGCTTGCAGTGATGGTATGGCGATTGTACATGTGAAGAGACACAGACTAAAGGATTAGTAAATTCATGTGGCGCAATTACTTTTCTTTCATTTCTCTTACTTTTTTTTCCCTTTCCATCCCTTCATACTAATTCTTTCTGCATCTGCCTCCTCCAACCAACAATTCACCATCTGCTCACATTTCTCACACATATGCTTCACACAACACCCTTTCTGCCTTTTGCTTCCCTCTTCCACTGATACCTTTACAACACTTAATCTGATGAAACTCATCGTCCCTTCTTCTGGAAAACTATGATACTTGATTAGTTTTTCTATATCTTGGATAGATTTCTGACCATACAATTTTCTCATTTGATAGAACACCAGTGTATCGAATTTTGACTTCTCCATTTTGGTTATCTTTCTCTGTGGCCCTTGCCAGGGAAATATTATTTTCTTGTGTGTTCAATCAATGCTATTGTCAGACACAGACAAAGCCAAAGGGTTAGATTAAAGTCTTTATTGAGCAGATCACAGAAACACCAGGTAACAGGTCGGGTATGGTGAGTGATAACAGTCCAAGAATCAAACCGATGACTTAGCTGGCTAGTAAATAGGATTCTCTGTGTCTTGTAGATGTGAACTGGAAGATCTAGGAACTCGTTGGAATCAGGACAAAGGATGGGAAGGCTTGACTATGCAGCCACAAAGTCAGATCCACCACTATGGTTTATCCCACTTTTTACCAAACCTCAATTTCAAAATTTCCCCAAACCCGGTTTTCTATGACATTTTGATTTGTCTCTTACCAGTAAGATATCTGATGCCACCCGGATTCTTTTACTGATTCCAGCGGTGTTCTCTCCGGGCCCAGACGGTCGGTCCCTCAATCTATTCAGTGTAGGGCTGTGACTCTTAGTCCAGGATGATCAATTCACTGTCCACTCTCGGCTCCAAAAGGCACATCCAAGGAGTCCCACTTCTGACACCAAATTGTTGTGGCAAAAATTTAACTCATACTGCATAAGAGACAAACTCGTTCAAATTGTCTTTTCAATTATTTTATTCCTGGCAAGGAAAGTCAGACAGTCATATAGAAACACAGGTTACTGCAGAGTGCAACCAAGAAGGACGGGCTCTTTCACCTTTATATCTCCACCCCAGCCTTCAAGGTTACATCTCGCACACTCTTACTGTCCCTCATATGGTAAAAAGAAAACACACTATACCATGACATAAGGCCTATACCTAAGACAGAATGACCTTTTAGGCCCTAGACTCTAGATTTAGGACAGAATGACCCCCCAGGTCATGAACAGGCTCCCTTTAGTCCCGCAGCTGCTCTTCCATATCTCAAAAGTGTGCTCACAGCAGATAGAAAAGCATGCATCAGCCTATAGAAAAACCCCTTAATACTAAAATTTTTTTTTTTTAAAAGTTGGGTTTGTGGCTTTATACTGTATATGGTCAGACACTTCCATGTGTCATTATAATATTAACATTTTATGAAAATCAAGCTCACATGGAGTTGCAAGGTTTTTGAGGGAGATATGCGTTTTGTCCACCATTAGAACGGTTGCATCAGAGGCGATATAGTATTACAGTTTCATCAACTTAGAGTTTATAAATTTTAATGTAGCTATATTGGCACTTCTTGTTGTTGAATACATTTGGCCAAAATCTCATGATATAAAAGATAAAGTACTATACACAGGATATATGAAACACTATATTGGCTACAACTAGACGGCAAATACCTATAAGACTTCTCTGCTCTCCAAATACAAAAATATATATATAGACATAGAGATAGTGTTTCTTGAGTAAAGAAAACTCTGTACTTTTTCAAACATCAGTTCTTTAGTTACCTTTGCATTGCAAGCAGCGATAATCCAAACTATCGTAACACTTATTGTTACATTTAATTCACAATAGAGTTGGGTGGAGTTACATGGTTTAGTCACAAGCTCTTTTTAATACTTTTCATTATTTTTTTGTTATTTTTTTGTAAAAACAAACACAGGCGTAAAGGATAACCAATGGCATTAATTTTTAAAAATAAAATAAAACAAAAACAACAGCGATAGAAACATAGAGATATAAGGTTTCCACCCGACAGTGACAATGTATTCTCATTTGTAGCATTTATTTTCATTTAATGTGTTCCTTTTTGTTTTTGATTTGTTTAATTGTTGAATTTGATAATTCTCCACTACACACCTGACAACTTGCCAGGACACACTAGTTGGGATACATACCTATCTTATCTAGATAAGAATAGCTATAACATCTATTTTTATTTTTGCGATATTGTTTTTGATATATAGTTTGTGTGTGTATGTGCAGGAGTCCAATGAATGAGGATGTGTTTTCAGCTCCAGCTTTAATAGAGGACAAGATCATTGATTCAGATACACAGGAAATCACTGATCAGATTCACAGACTGCTTCTACAGGTGAAAACTCTCTATTTCACACACATAAACACATAACATGCACATTCTCTCTCTTTCACTCACTATTAGCATACTGCAAGCAAGGATTTGATGCATAAGCATTTGTATGGAGGTTGGAAAATTATTGCATAATAAGAGTAATGGTATTTTGGACTACTAAGCTCTCTCTTCAATATTTTTTTATTCATTGGCCTTTTGATTTAATGATTAATTTAACTAATTTAATTTGATGGGCTACAGCAAGTCATGTTTGAATTTCCACAAATGGCCTCACATTTTCCACAAAAACGTATTGGTAATCGTACGTGAAACAACACTTCCACCACATGCATCACACTTCCAAACATGACATTTGGAAGTATGACCAACCAAACCCACTTTGATTTATCTGTCCTGTTCCTGTTTCTAATGTTGGTGTTGAATAGCAAATGCCACTCTTACCTTGACATTCTTTTTTAAAAACCAAGACAGACCTATAGGTCATATATTTTTGTGTCTTTCTATTGGTCGACTGGTGCACATGCACATTGACTTTTGCCAGAGTTAGTTGCTAGTTTCAGTTTAAAGACTACAATTAAACACACTGTAAATCTGTCTCGTAGCCAGTCCACAATGTGGGGTCCAGCGGTTATGGCAGTCATGGCAGCAATGGTTCCCATGAGCACCTGCTGAGCATAGCGTCCTCTAGTGACAGTAATGGAAATGGAAATGCAGCAAACAGTGGGAACAGAAGCAATGGAAATAGCAGAAAGGAAGAGGGGACCAAAAGCAGACCGGTAATTCTCTTTCTCAACATACACATCCTCATCCAGAACTCCCACTCATTTAATGAAGAATTTCCAAAATAGTTGATATTTCTGAAAGAAGAAACTGTTTTATGGTCATGTTTGATTTAGTATATTTGTTACAGAGGTTTATCATGATTTTAAGAACTTGAAATGGAGGGCTAAAACCCTCTTAAACGAAGACAAATTGACAAGTGATATAACCAATAATAACACTGAATCTAGCGTTATATCCAACATAAGGGGAGTTATGCTGCCTCACTTGCTATCGGAAATTTGATAATTCCCACTTCTGAAGTCGTGAATACAAGCTCATTGCATTCAAGTTTCCAAATGGGAGGGTGTTCATGTGCAGTTTTTACCTAGGAAACTTAGGCATCATAACATTGGTGGACTTTTGAACTTGAAAAATTATGTGCACTGATGTCTTTCTGAGGTTGAAACATCATTCCTTCTGATGTTCATTCATGTTTATTTGATGGTACATATTAACTAGTTGGAAGAGATGATCGGTTCACGAGCTACTTGCACTGAGGCGCTACAGCGATCTGTCATGACACATTAAAGACCCACAACGCGATAGACTATTTCTGTCGTGGAGTTAGAGCGGCATAGCAACAGTTACTAAAGGGGGCGGGTCTTTGTGAACGGTCAATTCTGTTCTCCTGTACACTGACTTTTAACATATTTTTTGTTCAGTACAAGTATTTATTCCTCACTTGTTTTTCAGAGGTCATTTCAGGAGATTTGTAAAGGGGTTCACATGTTGAAGGCTCAGAAGCAGCAAGGCTCCTCTTCCAAACCAGAACAGAAAAATAACTTGGACAGTGAGTATGTGTGTGTGTGTGCGTGTGCGCGCTTGTTTTCATGATTTATGAGGACACACATCTGTATAATGAATTGGGTATTACACTGGTATTATGACGAAAACATGTTTTATGAGGACATTTCATGAGTACTCATATTTAAAATAGCTTTAAAAACTTACTAAACTATGTTTAATTAAAACTGTAAAAATTCAGAATGTTTTCTTTGATAGGAGTAGGGTTAGTGTAGGGGGATAGAATGCACAGTTTGTACAGTATAAAAAACATTACTCCTATAGAATGTCCTCACTAAGATAGCAAAACAAACCTGTGTGTGTTAATGTGTTAATGTGTACAGTACAGCAGGGGGCTCTTAACCTTTTTGAGCCCTTATGAATTGAATTATTTTCAATTATTCAAATATTTAATTATTATTCAAAAGGAATTTACAACAACATTCTCATCTAACTAACAGACATTTGACATTTGACTGTCTTAGAGCAGCTACTGGTGAGCAACAGTCAAGTCAGTAAAGGTTATTTATACAGTGCTTTTTACAATGCAAATTTTGGCAAAGCAGCTTTACATTAATAATTGGCAAATAATTTTACATACAACGGCGCCAATGCAGGTATACTAAAAACACTGCTGAATATCAAGCAAGTGTCCCCAACTTAAGCAAGCCAAAGGCAACAGCGGCAAGGAACCAAAACTCCAACAAATGGAGAAAAAAACCTTGGGAGAAACCAGGCTTAGTCGGGGGGCCAGTTCTCCTCTGGCCAACAGTGAACACTTGTCCGATATTCAGGCAGAGTTATAGGTCATTTAACCGATTTGGAATTGCAACAGTCAAAATATTTTATCCAGTTCTATCTAGTTTAAGATCTTTTTGATCACGCCGGTATGGGACGGTTTGTTGGGGATATGTGCCACTGGCTGATGAGTCCGTAAGGTCTTCACAAAGGTTCCCCGTCCAACCCGGACACGACCCGGATCCAGCCAATCACGTTAATTGGTAAACCTCGGGATAAGCAGAGAGACAAAAATTAGCGTAGGCGCCATTCTTCTTCTGATGTTACGAGTACATCCGGTGTTATAGGAAGTGTTCCCGGTTCCGGCTGACCTGATCTATGCAGCATAACAATCCTTTAACGGATATGAAGACAAAAATTGATAATGCGTCATGTGTATGCCAGGTTAATTAGTTGCGTTTTTAGTCTAGATTTAAACTGACAGAGTGTGTCTGCTTCCTGAACAATGCAGTCATACCTGAAATTATATTTGAAAAGAATGCCGACTATGAATAGGACATCTTAAAGTTTATTTGCTCAAGAATGTTTTTCTTTTTCATTTTAAGATTTTTAATTTATACTCTGAGTAGGAATGCAATTTTTGCATTAAGAATATAGAACGATAAACATTTAATCCACTTTTTGTTGAAATGCAGAATATTCTTTTTATTTTCATGTTTATTTACACTTTAAATAGGACCAGCATTAAAGGACTAGCAAGACTTAGCTGGGTATTTGTAAACTTACAATGTAATTTGTAATTTGTGGCGCTTTGTATTTTAAATATGGCCCTCTTGGTTTCTGAACTTGAGTTCCTCTGCCCAAGAATAACACTTATTTTACATTATTACGAGGTATAAATGTTCATGTGATTATGTTTCTGAGTATTTACCATGTGTCTTTAGCAGGGCTCAGCTTTCCTGTTGTAAAGCAGAAAGACTCTGCATTGCTGGTCAGAGATGGACCTGCCACAGTGGAGGAATGCAAGGATCACACAATGTATTCGTACCAGCAGATTAGCTGTCTGGACAGTGTCATCAGGTGGGTGTGGACATGTGTGTTGCATGCTCATTGATTTATATTGTCTGGAAGAGAGAAGACATTTCCAGATATAAGCAAAGTACTGTTTGAATTGCAGGCAATAGTGAATTGTGTGTCTCACAGATATTTAGAGAGCTGTAACATCCCAAACACAGTAAAACGAAAGTACCAGTTCTCCTCTAACACCACCTCCTCAAACTCAGACGAGGACAAGAAAGCCTCTGATGCCACTCTTCGGCAAACTGATGGTACATTTTATCTTTGTTTTTTAAACAAAATTGTAAGGCAAATGTTTTGATAAAAATTAAACAAAGATGCTTCTTTCGACCATATTTTAATTTTTCTGTTTTGTTTTTAGATTCTCTCGGTGTTGTGGCAACATCGTATATGTCTATGTCTAAGACCAATAAAAAGACTCCGTCAGGTCCTGCCCCAGGTCATGTTGTGGGAGGGCCTTTATCTCCTTTGGACCTGCCCAGCAAAGCAGACAGTGTGGTATCTCAGTGTTCTTACAGCAGCACAATTGTACATGTGGGGGACAAGAAAACACAGCCAGAATCAGGTACCAACTCATCACAAAATAATAAATATTTTTAATTAATGATTAATTGTACGTAATTGATTTATTCTATTTAAAGGAAAAGTTCACCTAAAAATTAATATTTCCTGATTCTTTACTCACCCCCAAAATGTATATGACTTTCTTTTCTTGGCCGAAGAGAAATTAAGGCTTTTGAGGAAAACATTCCAAGACTTTTCTATATCTCTTAGGCAGCTTCAGATTAATCCACTTGACCCCAGCTGTCAAATAAGTGGTAAAACTGTCCAAAACAACTATGTCAGACGATTTTTAAGTTGCAGGAAAAGAAGAGATTTTTTACCCAACCATCTTTGAACCTGAGTACACAGACAAAGAACTTGATGGAGGAGGCTGTGTTGCACATTTTTCTTGTAAACAAGGGGGTGATTCTTGCCATATCTGTCATACATTGCCTTCTCAACATGCATATTTCAAGCGAGTGGTCTTGAACGTGTATGTGGATCACATAACTGGACCGAGGCAAACATTTGTAGCTAAAAAGAATCAGTCATTTTCCAAAAAACAAAAAAGTATATAGTTTCGCTAGAGAAGACCCTTATTTGATGGCTGGGTTCGTGTGGATTACTTTGAAGCTTAATTTCTATTCAACTTAAGAAAGAAATGTATAAACATGACCTTGGTAAAGACTCAGAAAATTTTGGGGTGAACTATTCCTTTAAGTGGGATATTATAGATTTATTGACATAGCAACAGTTTTCTTCCACAAGCTCAGCTTGCAAATATTTATTTAAATAATAAATAGAAAAGTCTCAGTGCAGTGACCCTCTGCAGTCATTGTCATGAACAAAATGTTAGATTTCTGCAATTGATGACAATATGGGCAACCTCTATAGTACTTTCCATCACAGCAGTGCAGGAGTTGAGAGGAAGATAAAATAATTTTGTGTTAAAATTGCCTGGACGATGTCATTAGTGTCAGCCAGATGTCATTTGACTGTTATTTGCAGAGATCATTGAAGATGCTGCAGAAAGCAGCAAAAAGGTTTCCCCACCCACAGTGGAGCAAGAAGCCTATAAGAAGCTGGGACTCACAAAACAGGTACTGGCGGCACACACACAGAAGGAAGAGCAAGCATTTCTCAGTCGCTCTAGAGAACTCCGAAATGGTCAGACCCTCCAGAAGGATTGCCCACCTAGCACACAAAGAACCCAAGCCCAGCCTCACGAGGGTATGTAAACATTAAGTCAAGTCAAGTCAAGTCACCTTTATTTATATAGCGCTTTTTACAATGCAAATTGTGGCAAAGCAGCTTTACATTAATAATTGGCAAATAATTTTTGGCTGCACAGCAGCTCCCAAAGAAAATGGTGTCATTGTCCAGTTTATTCTATATATTATTGATTCATTCCGTTGCAAAGATCAATAGTTATTAGTCTAGTTAATTTATGTATATCAGCACTAGAGAAAACAGTGAAGTAATCGTCCGGCTCAGCTCAGTTCGCATACAACGGCGCCAATGCAGGCATATCAAAAACACTGCTGAATATCAAGCACGTGTCCCCAACATAAGCAAGCCAAAGGCAACAGCGGCAAGGAACCAGAACTTCAACAAATGAAGAAAAAAAACCTTGGGAGAAACCAGGCTTAGTCGGGGGGCCAGTTCTCCTCTGGCCAACAGTGAACACTTGTTCGATACTCAGGCAGAGTTACAGGTCATTAAACCGATTTGGAATCGCAACAGTCAAAATATTTTATACAGTTCCATCTAGTTTATGTTATATTTCAAATCTGAAGATGATGCGTTTAAAACTCTGAGTTTTATTGAATGTTTTATAAGATCATGTCATGTGATTTTATTTTGAGAAAACTCTAAAATGCTAACTAATGTTTATAGCCTTCTTCCAAGCACCCATTCAGTGTATTGTCCATTGTTTTGTGTTGCAAAACTGCCCCATTCAATTTCAATGCACCATTTGCACAATTCACACCTCTCCGGCCTGGTTATGGCTCTAATTATTCATTTCTTTTGTCTCTATTATAATTACTGACGATGTTCTATTCAAGAAGACTTAATCCCATCATTTCTTTCATCAAACTTCTCACTTCACCTTCTCTGAAACTGTATCAAATGCCCTTCATGGAAAAAAAGAATCATTTCAGTGAGCTTTACTTTTGAAAATTATTCGTTATAACAGATAGGTGGCAGCATGACAGGTGCATCTATTAGCATGTAGCTTAGCACACCATCAAAACATGACAATTTATGAGATTACAACCAAGTTTTTGCTCCAAATTTACTTTATATCACAAGTCGAGTGTTTTAAATAAACTTCTGTGATGTGATGTCGTTTTGGATCTAAAAATCGGACTGAAAATACATTATTTTATGGTATTCTGCACAATGAGAAAAGCTATCGCGATTAGCATTGCATTATGAATATAAAGTATTATGAAAATACCTGACATGGCATGAAGGACACATAGACCATACATCGTCACAATCGTGTATTTATTGTCTTCAAAAGTGTCTATATTATACGTTATCTACATGTTATATCGATCTCTGGAAGACTGTGTTAGTTTCTGATCACATGGTGTGCCTGTTCTTCACGTGTGACATTTGTGGACTAAGTGTGCAACGCAGCGCCCTCCTGCTGCAAGTATGAATCAGAAACACAGTACATCAGAGTGTCCAGCGCTCGTAATGATTACAACGGCGCTTTTTGGGTAAAAAATGAATAAATATTACTCCTCTGTATAAAAATTTGACATAAACATATGATAATCCATCAATATTTCTCCAAATGTGCATGCTTTTGAGCTAAAAGCGCAGAGGGATGTTGTTTTTTCAAGTTTTGATGACGATCTCACAGGAGTTTTTTTCTCAATGGATATGGCTGATGCTCATATTTCAAAGAAAAGGTATCGACTCCGTTTTTCACATTCATAACTCCTGACGCATATTAACAAATTACGTTCACTATTCGATATTGAGAGTAAAGCAGCGATTAAAAATTGAATCTTGAGTTTTAGATCTTTTTAATGATGTATAGTTTGTCAAGGTAATTACATTGCATGTAACAGTAAATTTGAGTTAATTTAAACAAAGAAGCTGCGGTGCGTCGACGGGGAGGTTGTCGACTAACAGGTTAAGGTCTTTTTAAACACACCGGTATGGGACGGTTTGTTGGGGATATGTGCCGCTGGCTGATGAGTCCGTAAGGCCTTCACAAAGGATGAGCTAGTTCACACAGTCTCCGCCGACACCCCAGGGCCACGTTGCTGCCGCACACAGGCACAGGTTCCCCGTCCGACCCGGACACGACCCCGATCCAGCCAATCACGTTAATTGGTAAACCTCGGGATAAGCAGAGAGACAAAAATTAGCGTAGAAGCCATTCTTCTTCTGATGTAACGAGTACATCCGGTGTTATAGGAAGTGTTCCCAGTTCCGGCTGACCTGATCTATGCAGCCTAACAATCCTTTAACGGATATGAAGACAAAAATTGATAATGCGTCATGTGTATGCCAGGTTAAATAGATGCGTTTTTAGTCTAGATTTAAACAGACAGAGTGTGTGTGCTTCCCGAACAATGCTAGGAAGATCGTTCCAGAGTTTAGGTGCCAAATAGGAAAAGGATCTACTGCCTGCGGTTGATTTTGATATTCTAGGTATAAACAACTGGCCAGAATTCTGAGATCGTAATAGATGCAAAGGACTATAATGCATTAAGAGCTCACTCAGGTACTAGGGAGCTAAGCCATTTAGTGCTTTGTAAGTAATTAGCAAGATTTTAAAATCTATACGATGTTTAATAGGGAGCCAGTGCAGTTTTGACAGAACCGGGCTAATATGGTCATACTTCCTGGTTCTAGTAAGGACTCTAGCAGCTGCGTTTTGGACCAGCTGTAAATCAGGGCAACCACCCAGTAGAGCGTTACAGTAATCTAGTCTCGAGGTCATAAACGCATGAACTAGCTGTTCCGCATTTGTCATTGAGAGCATATGTCGTAATTTAGATATATTTTTAAGATGGAAGAATGCGGTTTTACATATGCTAGAAATGTGGCTTTCAAATGAAAGATTGGTATCAAAGAGCACACCCAGGTTCCTAACTGACGAGGACGACTTAACAGAGCAGCCATCAAGTGTTAGACAGTATTCTAGGTTATTATGTGCTTAAGTTTTTGGTCCAATAATTAGAATCTCTGTTTTTTTCTGAATTTAGTAGTAGGAAATTACTTGTCATCCAATTTTTTATATCAGCTACGCATTCTGTTAATTTTGAGAATTGGTAGGTTTCGTTAGGGCGCGAGGAAATCATCAGCGTAACAGTGAAAACTAATGCCATGCTTCCTAACGACATCTCCCAAGGGTAGCATGTACAGAGTGAAAAGCAACGGTCCTAGTACTGAGCCTTGTGGTACTCCATATTTAACTTGTGATCGAAATGACATCTCTTCATTTACTACTACAAACTGATAACGGTCAGATAAGTATGATTTGAACCATGCCAATGCAATTCCACTAATGCCAACATAATTGTCTAGTCTATTCAAAAGAATATTGTGGTCGATAGTGTCAAAAGCAGCACTGAGGTCTAGTAACACTAATAGAGAGATACAACCACGATCTGATGATAAGAGCAAATCATTTGTAACTCCAATGAGAGCAGTCTCAGTACTATGGTACGGTCTAAATCCTGACTGGAAATCCTCACAGATACCATTTCTTTCCAAGTAGGAACACAGTTGCGATGATATTGCCTTTTCTAGTATTTTTGACAGAAAAGGTAGATTGGAGATCGGTCTGTAATTGACTAATTCTCTAGGATCAAGTTGTGTTTTTTTAATAAGAGGTTTGATAATATCCATCTTAAAATTTTTCGGTGCATAACCTAGTGATAAAGACGAATGAATGATCTTAAGAAGAGGATCTATGACCTCTGGAAGCATCTCTTTCAATAGCTTAGTCGGTATAGGGTCTAACATACATGTTGTTGATTTCGATGATTTAACAAGTTTAGACAATTCTTCCTTTCCTATAGCAGCGAATGAATGGAATTTTTCCTCAGGGATACTACAATCCACTGTCTGATGTGATACTGTAGTAGACAGTTGCATGGCTATAATTTTCTCTCTAATGTTGTCAATCTTGCAATCTTCTATGAAAGAAGTTCATAAAGTCATTACTACTGTGCTGTTTGGAAACATCAGAAGTTGAGGCTGTATTTCTCGTTAATTTAGTCAGTGTATTAAATAAGTACTTAGGGTTGTGTTTATTTTCTTCTAAAAGATTTGAAAAATAAGCTGATCTAGTGGCCTTTCTGTACTCAATCATTCTCTCTCTCCATGTAATACGAAAAACCTCTAGTTTTGATTTCCTCCAGCTGTGCTCCATTTTTCTGGCTGCTCTCTTAAGGGCCCGAGTGTGCTCGTTAAACCACGGCGTTGGACTAATATTCTTAATCTTTTTTAACCCTCTGAGGTCGGCCCTCACGCCCGCGTGATTTACTCACTTTTTTCTTGTCAGTGTGAAAGAGACTCAAAATGCGCCGTCAATTTTGAACATACAATTAATAGATATATACCATTGCAATCTGTGAAATGTCTACTTTTACTTGTGCACACTCATAGTAAAAACAAAATGTTGTGCTTTTTGCAAAATAAACAAAACTAACATGATGCGTGAGCTGCGATCTCTCTCAGAAATCCATTCTGATAGTCATAAGAAAATGAACGTGAATACTATTCACACAAATGTGAAACGCATGTCTAAATAAACGTTGAAATGTCAGGTTTTAAATCATGTAAGTCAAATCTAAAACAAATATTCTCTGTTTATGTAATCTGTTTGAAAACGGAGAGAAATCAGTCGTTTGCGAGCCAGCTCATTATCTGTAATGTGACCACGCCCACGGAGAGCACGCGCTATTCAAACACAAATTCTGAGGCGATTACTGTAACAGAGAGTTAACGCCCACATAACATTCTTAGTTCAAGATGCTTCACAGCTTTGGCCTTTGGATGGGCCGTTAGCCACTGGGGAAGTGTCTTTTGTCTCCCCTGGTGTGAATTGCTAATGTATTCATGGCCATCACCACTCCCACGCATACAGCAGTGGTGACACAAAAACTGATTTACAAAATTTAAATCATTATATTGTTGTTTGTGTTGAAGCATTCAGAATGATTTCCACATCATTGTGTAGTAAAAATTCTAGCCTACAAGCTTGATAACTCAAAAGTCTTGTGAACAACTATTCAGTATGTGTTTTATGGCCTTATTGCAAGGGCATTTTTTTTGCCAAAACTTACTAACCACGCATAATCTTTATTTTTAAAAAGATGCAAACATGTACATCTATTTTGCTCACACATTATTGTAGCAGAGTTTGTGCTGAATACAGCAAAATTACATGTTGGCCAATAGTATGTTATAAGTGTCACATGTTCTGTTCTGTCATGTTTAGTTCCGTCTTACGTCATGTCTACACCTGTCCTCAGTTTAGTTTAATCAGTTATCCTTATCACCTGTGTCTCCTTATCATCTGTGTATATAAGTTCCTGTCTGTTATCCTTCCTTTGTCGGTTATTGTTTGAACCACGCTCTCTGTTCCGTGTTTGTTACCGTTTGAATTAAAACCTGCCTGTTATCTGTTCTCCTGACTCCCGTGTCGTCTGAATCAGCGTGACAGAATAACCGACCATACCGCATCGCAAAAAGGAAGAACAAATGGACTCACCGACGATCGAGCGTCTTCTCCAGCCAGAAGATCGACCATACCTGGGCTACCTGATGGGGATAGTCCCGGGAGGCAGCTTCTCCGCCCCAGCCTGGAAGCCCGGGGTGCGCACCGAAGTAGAGGGAGAGCTGGATGACTTCGGAGCCCCGGTGGTGAAGCGCGCTGGTGGGTCCATCACAGAGCCAGGAGCCAACCGGAACTCGATCATCTGGTGGGCCGCGGATCCTCTCCCCACCCAAATCCCCCCCCTTGAATCTGTACCTCCACTTCCGGTCCCGTCCGGAGGCCATCTGCCTGTTCCCCTGCCTGTCCTCCCTGTCCCGCCATCTCCGCTGGTTACAGCCAGCCCCCTGGATCCGTGGCCACCGCGACTGCCATCAGTAAGCTCCTCGGCTCTGCTACCGCCGCTCACTCCGTGCGGCTCCTCGACGGCGCCTCGGGCTTCCCTGCTACCAGCACGGCTTGTGGCGGAGTCCCCGGCTCCACGTCAGGCCTCCAGGCCCACGTCGCCACCGCGACCCATCAGCCCGCCGCCATCGCTTGGGCCCGCGCCTCCCTCATCTTCTCCTCGGCCTGTCTGCCCGGAGGTGCTGCCAAGCCCCCTCGTCTCTCCGGGTCAGCCTGCGGGGGTCGACGCACAGCCTCCGCCACGGACTTCTGGGGTCGAGACTACGTCACCACCCGTCACCCCTACGGCGTCAGCAGGCTCCTCCCTCCCTGCGACTTCCCCGTCATCCTCGGGAACCTTGTCATCACCCCTGTCAGCCAGAGCCTCGTCGCCGCATCGGTCCCGCAAGCCTGCAGCTCTGGGCCGTACTTCTGGGTCGGCGGAGTCGCCCAGGGCTGTCAGCCAAGACGTTCCGCCGGGTCCACCACCAAGCACCATGGGGTCGTCGCCTGCTATCGGCCCCAAGGTTTCGCTCAGCTCCGTCATCTGGACTCCTCCTTGGCTCCTCCCTCCGTCGACACCCCCATGGTGTCCGGGGACATCGTCCCCAGCTTGCTGCCCGCCTCCAGAGACACACCCTTCTCCACGCCCCTCCCCGAAGCCCCCGCCCTCTTCACCCCTCTTCGATGGACTATACGGCGCGAGGACGCGCCTTTCCGAAGGGGGGCGTATTGTCACATGTTCAGTTCTGTCATGTTTAGTTCCGTCTTACGTCATGTCTACACCTGTCCTCAGTTTAGTTTAATCAGTTATCCTTATCACCTGTGTCTCCTTATCATCTGTGAATATAAGTTCCTGTCTGTTATCCTTCCTTTGTCGGTTATTGTTTGAACCACGCTCTCTGTTCCGTGTTTGTTACCGTTTGAATTAAAACCTGCCTGTTATCTGTTCTCCTGACTCCCGTGTCTTCTGAATCAGCGTGACAATAAGTAGCTGAAATAAGCACAAATGTCAGAGCATGTAAAACTACTCCAGGACCCCAAATCAGCCTCAGACTCCAGGGAGTTAAGCGCAAAGGAGCGACAGAGTCTAGAGTGTTGGAAAAGAGAGCGTTAATGCAACATAGAGTTCTTCTAAGCTGTCTGGTTTGCTAAGATGATGAAACTGATCAAGAAGATTTATAAAGCAATCTTTAGTGGTAGAAGTGATGGTTCTAACATATTTGTGGCAGAGAGACCGTTTTGCATCCTTGGTTAAATGTAGCACGCATGAGACTAGATGATGATCTGAGACGTCATCGCTCTGCTGCAGAATTTCAACGGCATCAATATCGATTCCATGTGACAATATTACATCTAGAGTATGATTACGACAATGAGTGGGTCCTGACACGTGTTGTCTAACTCCAATAGAGTTTAGAATATCTGTTAATGCCAATCCCAATGCGTCTTTTTTTATCTACATGGATATTAAAATCACCAACAATAAGGACTTTATCCACAGCCAGTACGAACTCCGATAGAAAATCAGCAAATTCTTTGATAAAGTCTGTATGGTGGCCTGAGATTTGTCACTTACATTATATAATGTTACATAGAGCACCATCACTTCAAAAGAGATATATTTGAAAGACTTTTGAGTAATACCATAGATATTACTATAGATTATAGCAACACCTCCCTCTTTACCTTTCCGACGAGGTTCGTGTCGATAATAGTAACCTTGAGGGCTAGACTCATTTAAATTAATGTAATCGTCTGGTTTTAGCCAGGTTTACAATAAATGCTTTTGAAGAGGGATCGAATATTCAGCAACCCAAGCTTTATCATTTGTTTATCTTTATTATCTCTGTTTTTTACTTGTTGAACATCAATTAAATTATCCTTAAATGGGTTTGGAAGTTTTCTGTATTTATTAATTCGAAGTACAGACAAAGTCTCTATGTGATGATATCTAGGTGAAAGAGTCTCTATGTGTTGGGATTTATCTGACTTCTGTGGCGTGAGACAGCTAGAACACGGTCGGTTTAGCCAGTCTGTCTTCTTCCTGACCTGGGCCCCATTTAGTCAAGGTTGAGCTCTAAGACTATGTGCCATATTACTAGAGAGAAGAGCGGCACCACCTCAGGAGGGATGAATACCATCTCTTTTCAACAGGTCAGGTCTGCCCCAAAAACTTTTCCAATTGTCTATGAAACCTATATTATTCTGTGGACACCACTTAGACAGCCAGCCATTGAGTGATGATAGTCTGCTAAGTATCTCATCACTCCGACCAACAGGAAGAGGTCCAGAACAAATTACAGTGTCTGACATTGAATGTATGAGTTCACACACCTCTTTAATGTTAATTTTGGTGATCTCCGACTGGCGAAGGTAAATAACAATCTTAGAGTATTTACGAATAGCATTAGCCAGCACTTTTAAATTTGCTTTCAGGCGCTCTGGCTCCCGGCAAACATGTGACTATGGTGGCTGGTGTCTCTAATGTGACAGGCAATATTAGACAATATCAGTGTAGCAAATTAGCTCAAAAGGGAAATATTAATAATTATTCATAACTAATTATGATTATTCATTATGATCAATTATGAATATTTGAATCAGTTAATCAGGTTAACCTAATGTAGCTGCATTCAAACTACAATCAATCGATCTGTTCATCCTGTGAACACTCAATGTTGATTATTAATTGATTCTAAGAGAAGGATATTTCCCCTGACAGAAGAATAATCTTTCTGTCCCGTTTCCGGTACTTTTAAAAACATGTATAGGGACAGAATCATTTAAGTGACAATTCACCTGCGTAGGCAGAGTCAGAACCAAACATGTATTGTGCACAAATTTTATTAACTACATCACAAACACATAACTAACTAACAAACACATACTGTACATACACACAAATCACGCGTACAGGGGTAAAAGGGGAAGTGAGAGTGAAACCGAAAGTGGGAACAGGAAATGGAGTTAAGTCAACAACCCGGAAGGAATCATTAGCATTCAATACAAAGCTCCTCTGTGTACAAAGGAGGTTCACAACTTTAACTAACTAGCAGCAATTTAGTATATCGTACGATACTTGCATTCTGCCTCAGAGATGGAAGACCGTCTGAATATACGGTTGCAGTAGAAAGTCCTGAGTTCGGTCCGATGGTGCTGAAGTTGCAATCGATGTCTTCTGTGTTGAATGAAAGAACGATAACAAGCTTGCATTGTTGCTGTCTTCTCTTTCTCATGTGAGCACCTGGGAGGCCAGGCTGCAGGAGCTGTCTTTGGAACAGTCGACGATAAGAGAGAGTTTGATCTTGTGATCAGTGATTTTTAAAGTGTGAAGATGTCACACCCTCTGGAGGTGACTAAGCCAATAAGGATTTGTTCCTTCGGAGGGAAGTTTTATGACCCTTTGTTCTCTAGCAAGATATTTGCATAAGACATCATATTGGATGGATGAGAGAAGAACTCTCTAGATTCTTATTATACTTGATGTGTCAGAGTTAACAAAATGTAATGTAAATTCAAAACAAAGCTATATGGAGCAACAGACTCAAAAAATTCAGCAGCGAGGCAGACAGGAGCAATTGATCAGACAGCCAAACATACAACAATCCAGCCTAAAACATTAAAACACATGCATGTTATCACTTTTCTCCATGGTGTCGATGTCAAAATTGTGGCCAGTTAAAATGCTGAGTGGGTAACTTTGGAAAACCACTAGCTACAGTGACTGGTGAGCAAAAAAGTTAATGTTAAGCTCTGAATGGCATCACTGAAAAAAAATTACATATTTTTTTAGAATATGGATATTTTTGCAAAAAATTTTTTTTTTTTAGAAATAGGGCATTGAATACTCTCTACATCTCTCTAATTTTGATCTCTTTCTTATCCTCTTTTTCTGCATCTTTGGCGGCTTCAGGTGCTCATGGATCCAAAGCAGGAATGGGTGCCCCTGTTACAGAGGCAAAAACCAAGAAAAGCTACCGCACCAAAAAATCAAAGAAACCATGCACAAAACATCCTAATTCATCATATAATTCTGCGTCCCAGCACAGACCTCTCCTACCCTTGCAGGGTTTAAACCAGACATCTTGGTCCTCCTCCAAGACATCCCAGTCTGGGCTTTCGATTCCATTTCAAACTGTGGTTCCAGGGTACCCTCTGTACCCTATAGTTCCCTCTATGGCCCTGACCCAAACCCCTACTGGAGCAGCAGAGTCCCAGAGCACTCAGGCCACGCCTCCTGCAGCTGCATATCCTGCCCCATTGGTCACACCAGTTGTAGCATTTGTTTTGCCCGGTTTTGTGTTGCCACAGATGGGCACAGCACCTCGCCCTCCATTCTATGCTGACACTCAGCGAGCCTACGGTGCTCTCTTTCAAACCCAGCTAGCCTACAGTGGCCAGCAGCCCTTTCAGCCCCAGCAACCCTTGCAGTCTCTAGTCTACACCGGCCAACGAGCATTTCAGCCACAAAAAGTCTGTTCCAACACACAGCACCTTCAAAACACTCAAGGCTGCAATAATCATCAGTGCTTTCAGAGCCACACCTCCTTTACTTCCCAGCAGCCTGTGTTTACACCCCACACACATTTCCAATATGGAATGACATCTGACCTCAAACCCTCCGTCATTGAGTCTACGGAGTGTCCTTCTCCTTTGCCACCCCCTCACTCCCCTCCACTGTTTGAGTCTCGCTGTAGTTCTCCATTGCAGTTGGACCTGCTTCAGTTGGAGGAGAAGCAGGACTCTCATACTCAGAGTTACTGCAGTTCAGTACAGGACAAAAACAACACATCCATCAATAGCACTTGTTCTACAATGGATGACTTACAGCAGGTAAAAAGCTGCAAATATATGTACATTTTAGAACACACAGACTTTGCAAATCATGCACTTTTCCAAGAATTCCATACTTTGCCTGATTTTCTCCGGCTACTCTTCCAGGCATGTTGTTCAGGTAATGGCGACCACTCCTCATCCAGCAGCGTGTTGGAACTGTTGTTGCATGAAGACTCTCATTCCGGCACAGGTTCTGCCATGTCAGCATCTGCTGACTCCACATCAAATGATTGCAACACCTCCAACAGTGGAACAGGTAACTGCAAATTTCTTATACCAGTGATGAAATATATTGTGGGGCTTCATTGACCACCAGACAGCGATAACTACTGACAGGTGAGACCTTAAAAGGTTAGTTCACCCCAAAATTAAAATTCTGTCATTAATTACTCACCCTCATGGTGTTCCAAATCCGTATGTCTTTTGTTCATCTTCAGAAGACAAATGAAGATCTTTTTGATGATAGAATGCTGTCAGATTTCCTTCCACTCACTGCCTTTGTAACTATCTCTTTGACACTACAAACATTTAATAAAGAGATCAGAAAACGAATCCATATGAATCTAGTGTTTTATTCCAAATTTTCTGAAGAGAATCGATCACTTGTTATGATGAAGATTTTATTTATGCTTTTACTCGCATGTAAACATTGATTGGCGAACATAGCAGAAGCTCAACCTAACCTGAATAACATACAAGATCTTCCGAAATTCTTCCGGAAGCTCAAATGTGCTGTATAACACACGAGAATGTAACCTAATGTTACATTACACAGCATGTTTGAGCTTCGGGAAGAGGTTTGACTAAACCGCTCAATTCATATGGATTAGTTTTCCGATATATGATTGTCAATTCGCATTGAAATAAACATCACAGAAATCAGGTATGAAGGTATTCATAATGTAAATTATAATGCATTATATATTTTCATAATTGATTCTAACCAAAGTTAAAATGCATTATAATATTTGCACATTCCTTGTTACATCTGAAAATGTTTTTTTTTAATGTATTGTACTTTCTAAATGTGTGTTCAATGAATAGATAAGTGTTATAATATGTTATAACTGTGGTTACATTTATTCATGAGCCCATGCAATGCATTTTAAGGTATATTACTGGTGGCATAATAATTACTGCATTTAAAATACTTTTATAATGTATTATTATATAAAGGCTTTAAGTAGAGTGTTACCAAATACCATATACTATAACCTAAGCCTGTAATACTATTTTACTCTAAATGTAAAAATCTAGGTCGTTTACTACGTTTTTTTCTTGTGTTACAGGAAGCAAAACAAGCAAGTATTTTGGCAGAGTGGACTCCTCAGAGAACAATCTCAAGAGCAAAGAGATAATAAAGGAACAGAAGCAGAATTTTGTTTTTCAAGAGCCTGAATTGAGACATATGGAAGATGTCATGATGACCTATCAAGTGCCGTCAAGGTATACAAGAAAGCCTATATCAATTTTGTCTGCTATTGGGAGAAGAGGGAATTGGTGCTTAAAGGTATAGATGGCCCAATACTGAAAATTCTGTCATTTACTCACCTTCAAGTCTTTTCAAATTCATAAGACTTTTGTTCGTCTTTGAAAGAATAAAGATGTTTTTAATTGAAAAATGTTTTTTAATGTTTTTTCGTGTAAACTACACGAGCCAATGGACATTGGCGTGCGAGCTTTGCGTCATGCAACCCGCCCCGTGGTGCGGGTATAAATGCGGAACCGGGTCCACTCGCACTCTTGTTTTTCGCTTTGGAGCCGAGCAGTCGTTCGTTCCCTGCTGAAATCTCTTCAGTGAAAAGAAACAAGCCTTTTGCAGGAAGCTTCTCGTTCTGTCATCGGTGTTGATGTGACAGCATTCTACAGCAGTGGCTGCGAGCCACATGTGCTCTCAACTGCTGTTTTAACCGCAAAGCTTGTTGTTATTAACCGGGTTGCGATTTGGGCCGGCTGACGGTCACAATCGCTGTATCACATGCCTGGGCATTTAGCATGCTGAGTCAACTTTTGTTAATAGTGCATGTGTCCACTGCGGAAACATGATCGCAGTGTTACGGTTGAGACTCTCGTACCTTGGTTCTCAAAGCATAGAGTCTATGCGGTCGAGAGCTTCACCCAGTAGTTCTCGGCCACTCAGAAGCAGACAAAGGCGATCAAGCATATCACGTCCGCTGCTGCCTCCACCCCACCGCTGGCTGCAGTCCCTCCGCCTGCTTGTCACCAGGGGCGCCAGCCTGCGTTGTCCTCCACCCTTGCAAAGTCTGCCAAGCAGCAGCCTCCACCTAGCAGACAGCAGGGAGCCAGGAATGGGCACAGCACCCAGCCCGCAGCCAAGCCAGGTGGCAAAAGCTGAGACGAAAGACAGCACTTCATGAGAGGACTGGGTGGAGAATATTTTGTTTCGTTCTTCGGAACCGCTGCTGGATCCCCGGCGCTGCCGTCTGAGTCGGGTCCCTCCGCTCTGCCTTGCTGCCCCAGCCCAGGGTACGTCTGTGGTGCCGTTGGTTCAACTTTCTCGGAGTCTGGGAGCTTGGTTATTGTTTCCCAGCACGTCCCGCTGGCTCATCTGCACGATCAGACTCGGCTACGTGATTCAGTTCGCCCGGCGTCCCCCACTGTTCATCCTGAACACTTCACTCGTGTATCTGTGAGCGATGCCCCTGTGCTTCGGGCGGAGATTGTAATCCTCCTGGCGGAGGACGCAATAGAGCTGGTTCTGCCAGCCAATATGAAGTCAGGGTTTTACAACCCCTACTTCATTGTACCCAAGAAATGCAGTGGGTTACGGCCAATCTTGGATCTGCAAGTCCTGAATCGGTCCCTTCACAGGCTGCCGTTCAAGATGTTGACGCTGGACACAATGGATGCGTCCCCAACATTGGTTCCCAGCAATTGACCTGAAGGATGGATACTTTCATGTCTCAATTCTTCATTGACACAGACCCTTTCTACGGTTTGAGCTCAAAGATCGGGCATATCAGTTCAAATTCCTACCCTTCGGGCTGGCCTTGTTGCCCCACATCTTTACCAAGGTCGTGGAGGTGGCCAGTGTTCCCCTCAAGGAACGTGGAATTCGCATTCTCAACTATCTTGATTACTGGCTCATTCTAGCCCAATCGCAAGAGCAGCTATGCGAACACAGGGATCTAGTGCTAGCACACCTCAACAGGTTGGGTCTTCGGGTCAACTGGGAAAAGAGCAAACTCGCCCCCAGGCAGAGGATCTCTTTTCTCTGGAAGGAATTGGACTCACCTCACACCTCACAGAGGAACGCGTCCAGTCATTGTTGAACTGCCTGAGTTCGCTCCTGCAGGCTGGTGTCCCCCTGATACATTAACCACCAGGGCAGTCTACACGCCCGTTGCAGGTCACAACTCGCCCGCCATCTCCTTTTATGAAGTCAGAAGCATCTGAGGTCGCTTCCTCCCATTCATATCCCAGGCGTGCTCAACCATGCAGCTCACGAGCTCTCTTGGCAGCCTCCGCTTCGGGGAGAATGGAGACTCCATCCCCAGGCAGTCCAGCTGATGTGGCTATTCTAGTACACCCAACAAACAAAATAATGAACTTTAAAAAGAACATCATATGACCCTTGTAATTTAGGCTTTTATTCACATATAAACATTGATTAATGCACATGTGTAGAGCATATCTAATATGGCATCTCAACTGTACTATAATGTCATTGGTTCTTTTTGAAACATGTTAACCCTCTGAGGTCGGCTGTCACGCCCGCGTGATTTACTCTTTTCTTGTCAGTGTGAAACAGACTCAAAATGCTCCGTCAATTTTGAACATACAATTAAGAGATATATACCATTGCAATCTGTGAAATGTCTACTTTTACTTGTGCACACTCATAGTAAAAACAAAATGTTGTGCTTTTTGCAAAATAAACAAAACTAACATGATGCGTGAGCTGCGATCTCTCTCCGAATGAAATCCATTCTGATAGTCATAAGAAAATGAACGGTAACTTAGTGAATACCATTCACACAAATATGAAACGCATGTCTAAATAAACGTTGAAATGTCAGGTTTTAAATCATGTAAGTCAAATCTAAAACAAATATTCTCTGTTTATGTAATCTGTTTGAAAACAGAGAGAAATCAGTCGTTCGCGAGCCAGCTCATTATCTGTAATGTGACCACGCCCACGGACAGCGCGCGCTATTTAAACACAAATTCTGAGGCGATTACTGTAACAGAGAGTTAACGCCCCAACGGGTGCATTTCGAACAGCGAATTGACTCTGAAGAGGATATAAGTTCGGGGTAAGTTGTTTAGTGTTATATAATTCTTTTTCTGATAATATAGAACGGATTTTCATACTACATTTTGCCTACTTTGGACTTTTGTAATATTTTTTGCTCAGTTTTGGTTATCTATGATGTGATTCAGAGCGAATATGTTTTATATTCTTATATATTCTTTTATATGAGATGCATGATGCTCCCTTTTATTCAGCATGGATGTGTTAAATTGATAAAACAACGATAGTAAAGACTTGTTAGGAAAGATTTTTATTCTGAATAAATGCTGTTCTTTTTAACTTATTATTGATCAATAAATCTTGAAAAAAGTACCACAACTGTTTCCAACATTGATAATAAAGCAGCACATTAGAACGATTTCTGAAGGATCATGTGACACATAAAGTAAATACAATAAAAGAGATTAAATTCTGTGAATCTCCTAACATTCTTAGTTCAAGATGCTTCACAGCTTTGGCCTTTGGATGGGCCGTTAGCCACTGGGGGAGTGTCTTTTGTCTCCCCTGGTGTGAATTGCTAATGTATTCATGGCCATCACCACTCCCACGCATACAGCAGTGGTGACACAAAAACTGATTTACAAAATTTAAATCATTATATTGTTGTTTGTGTTGAAGCATTCAGAATGATTTCCACATCATTGTGTAGTAAAAATTCTAGCCTACAAGCTTGATAACTCAAAAGTCTTGTGAACAACTATTCAGTATGTGTTTTATGGCCTTATTGCAAGGGCATTTTTTTTGCCAAAACTTACTAACCACGCATAATCTTTATTTTTAAAAAGATGCAAACATGTACATCTATTTTGCTCACATATTATTGTAGCAGAGTTTGTGCTGAATACAGCAAAATTACATGTTGGCCAATAGTATGTTATAAGTAGCTGAAATTAGCACCAATGTCAGAGCATGTAAAACTACTCCAGGACACCAAATCAGCCTCAGACTCCAGGGGGTTAAAAACATCAAAACTTCCATATATGAGTGCTCTATGTGCATTAATAATGTTTTATTTACTTTTTGAAGCTTGAAAGTTTTGATGGAACGGACTTTTAATGATGGGCAAGCTCATCATAACTGAGCTTATCAATCAGTAATAAATGATGACAGAATTTTCATTTTGAGGTTAACTATTCCTTAAAGTGTATTTACTCATCAGAAAAGCTCCGTCGTAAGAGTGTTGATGTTCTGGGACAGGGACATGGTGAAGGTTCTGTGGGAAGATCGGGAGCGTTTAAGGCGTATGCAGAAGAACCAGCCCCATTTCTCCTCAGAACAGCGTCGAGAACTGATTGATCAGCACCCCTGGATAAGGAGAGGAAGCTTACCCAATGTCATCAACATCATGGTAAGTGACTCTAGGGCTGAGTAACATGGAAAAATATTGTATCACAATTTTGTTCATGCAGGATCACAATCCGCAATTTTAAAATGATTCTTTTTCATGTTGGTTTTAAGACTACTTACTATCATAAGTGATCTGCAATTTCAATTGTTCACATGACTTTGCCAGTTTGATACGCGAACCAAACCAATGATTCGAAACAAATGATTCGTAAAGCTTCGAAGCAGTGTTTTGAAATCGGCCATCACTAGATGTTGTTGAAAAGTCGTTATTTTTACTTATTCCCGTCACTTTATAATATTAAGTTTGAACCACTGTAGTCACATGATCTGTTTAAATATGTGTTAATACCTCTCTGGGCATCTGAAAGTGTTAATTACCTTGCTGGCAATAGAGACCTCACTGAGCCATCGGATTTCATCAAAAATTATATTAATTTGTGTTCCGAAGATGAACGAACGGTCTTACGGGTGTAGAACGACATGAGGGAAAGAATTAATGAGCACAATAAGATGAGAACAAAAGAGAACTTGAGATGTGTGACAGTCAGCTTTATGTGCGCACACTTCAAGTGTGTGTGTATTCAAAATACCATATATCAGCAAGTAAAATCATTTGAAGCTTACAAAGCTTTAAAACACATGCATATAATAAACTTTTGTGATGACAATGAACATTATTGTCACATGAACGTAACTGCAATGTAGACAATAATCAAAAAACAGCCATAGAACTGCAACGAACTACAACTATTACTAAAATATACTACTACTATATTACTAATATACACTGTACCACGATACTTATAATCTCTTTATAAAGGCATCGAGGACACATTTTGTCATATCGCACTGCCCTACATGACATGATTGTGCTGCTTTCTATGATGATTTGGGGTTTTTTTGTAAAACAATGTAAAGCAGCAATGCATGTAACTTTTGATAAGAATGCATTAAATGGCCTCAGAGAGGAGTGTTTATAATAGATACATGTATTTCACCCAGTATGTGCATATATAGAGTGCCACATTGTTAGTTGGTAGTTGAGTTGGTAGAAGTGGTTAGAGTACAACTAAATAACTCTTGCATGTGTTTTTGTAGGATTGTATGTACTGCAAGAATGATGTCTCTGCTCTGCCAGAAGAAGACCTACCTGATATGGAGGTGGGAAGTTTGGGAAGAGACGTGGTACAAGATGGAGGAGGATCTCATTCATAGGAAGAGAAGGAGCAACCTAGTGGATAATCTGTCTTGGCTTTGCACTAATCTCAGCCAGCAGAGGGCAACAGGTTCACACCTGTACTTCACACTGAGTAAAATAGTCTGGGGGTATTTAATCAGATGTCTTTTGTTAAAGTTTATGAATGTGTTTATTTATGCGTGGTATGTGTGTGTAAAGACAAAAGTATAGCTGACTGTTTAACCCAGAGATGCTGTTCAAGTGTGCACTCTGATTGGCTAGAACTGCTGTCACATGACCCTCTGAGCACACTGTGATTCTGTCTTTACAGTTTTCTCCAGTTCTCTTGTACTGTTTTAATATGTAGCTACAGTAATGTTTTCCTCTGTGGAATGATGCTCTGTGCACATATCAGAACATACGGATATTACCAGACTATGGTTGTACCAGCTGACATTGGAATGAGGTTTAGAGCATTAATTCTATAGTGTTTATAAATGAAAAAGAGTTACAGAACTATTATGAACACAACAGTATCAAATATGCATCACAGCCAGTTCAAATATATCAAACCAATAATCAAAAACAGGAAATGAAACACCACCATACTGTGAGTTTGGGGACCATTCCAGCCAAATAAGCTGCTGCCAACAATATACATGCCTAGTCTATTCCACTTACTCGTGTCTTTTTGTGAACATGCACAGGAAGTATTTGTTGTGGGTGTTTAGGGATGTGCAATCATGGGAACTAATATTTTTGTAGACATGTTTTGTAGGTCATAAAGAAATTGACCAAGAAATTGAAATATCTACCTTTCATCTTTTCTTTTGTCATTTGGCTATACAAATGTTCTGTTCACACTGCAGTTGTCCAACAGGGAACCAGTGACAGAAATCCTGTAAACTGTCTGAGCATTCCTGCACCTGAATAACTTTGCTTCTATTCTCTGACATTTTGAGTACTGTCGAGTGTACTTCATGGCCAGTTTAAAAGTTTAAAAACTGGAACTGGCTATCTACGTCTCAGTTTCTGATTTGTGAAGTATTGAAGCAAATTAGCCATAGGGGTGTGGCGACTGCTCAAACAGTGGCAGTCAATAAACATTAGTTTATTAAAATTTGTTTGATAGGTTTTATGAGCATTTCATTAGGTTTGTGACTGTTTTTTCATCTATCGTTCATAAATGTAGTTAAACAAACATGTCACATTATTCCTACCTTGTAATAAAAAGATACTTCTAGTTCTCTATCAGCAGTTTTAATTGTCTCATTAAAGATAAACACATAAAATCCTGTGAAAACCAAATAATGTAATGATCTAAAATATAAAAGCAGTAATATGTTTTAAGGGGAAAAGTTGGCATACATTGTTCCAAACAAATCGAATGACTAGCAAACACTTTGATTTTTTTTTTTAAATTGTAGGATGCAATTGCTATTTAATAGTGTTTACGTTTTGACGGATTGTTCGTGCATGAAGCAACACCACTTTATAATTGTCATAAAAATAACAATTAAATAAATTGTTTAGATCTTAGTATATGCATCCCAATTTTCATAAATAAAATAATGGTCATTAGAAGCACTGTGAGGTCTATAAAAGGCAAAGACGACCTTTTAAAAATATATATATTATTTATTATTATTTTATTTCTTTATTTTCAAAAATAAATCGGCTGGTCAAGACATAAAACCACTTGGTCTCAAGGGATCTGTTTTCATCACCATCTGTTCTCTCAACAGACACTGTTAGCTGACCCCTCACCCTACTCAATTTATTCTTAAACATCTGTTAATGCATACGATTGCTACATCAAGTGGTGAATGAGCTTTATTTTTGTTTAAAAAAATAAATTACAAAGTATTCTGTAAAAATTAAAATCTCTTTTCAATATTATGCATTCTCTGAACTCTAAGGATTATTAAAATGTCCTGGACTTCCTCTAGTTTATTCGACTTGGTATACCATCAAGAATTTCGGAAGCACTTTATCTGCAATCTTACCTGACCACATTTCGCTATAAGTCACTGCTATACATAAATCTTTGAAGCATTTTATTGACCATCTATGGCCCAATGTAATTTATGAACGGTGTTGGGGATAATGCATTACAAGTAACGCAAGTTACATAATCGTATTACTTTTGTCATAGCATTTTACATTTACAACAAAATATCTGAGTTATTTTTTTAAATAATTGACCCTTGGCAAAAACCCGCCCCCTGTTGCAATGCCCGACAACCCATGCTCTCTCACACCACACATCATGTTCTCACACAGTGAAAAATACATCGTGAAAAAAAAGAGGACACTGACAATGAAACAGTTTCATATTTAAAATATTGTAATTTTTTAAAGCAGGTTAAACACTGTATAGTGGCTCCTTAATGTGTTGTGACAGATCCTTCAAGTGGCTCGTGAACCGATCATCTCTTCATACTAGTTCATTTATAGCATAAAATAAACATGAATATACATCAGAAAGAATGTTGTTTCAACCGCAGAAAGATGTGAGTACGCACAATATTTCAAGTTAAGCAACGTTAATCTATTATAGGCTACTCCCTGATGGCTTTGTCGGATAAAATGGCGGATTCGGCGTTATCATTGGTTAGATCGCCTGTCAGTCAAACTGTTTGCAAAGGGTCAATTAACACAAGTTACTTTGTTTTTGAGTGACTCTTCTGTCCCCATGTTAAGAGAAATCATAAGTGCAGAGGCATTGGGTGCACTGTGTGAACATGATAGTTATTGTAGTTCTAGACTAAATGTAAGAATTTACTCATCTCACTTGCACAAAAACATTCAGTATTCCTTAAAATATATAAAAACAGTGAAATGCAAACTCAGAATATTACACAAACCTGCCATATTTAATTAAGTACTGCAAATATTTTATGTATTTAATCTCACTTTACAATTGTCTTTGCTGCTGACCTTCGATGATCCAATTCAACCATACTAATAAGCAAAAATTTATGTCAATTTTGTTGTTATTGCTGAAGTAAGAGTTGAACAACTTTCTTCTCGTGTGTCCTATTCTTCTGCGATACAGAATAAATATCACCAAAATAATTAAATAAATAAATAACCAACAGCTGTTTGCTTAAGCGACATGGGCTCAGGTTTATAAATATACATAACAATGTATATAATATACCATAGAGCTGTAATGATTTAATATATTTAATTAATATATTTATATCCATAACCCTCAGCATCCTCAGCTTTGATCTTTCATATTACTAATTGAAGAAGGGTGAGAACAGTTACATCAATCATCCTGTTCCTTCAGACAGGGAACTAGGAATCTTCATGGCTCAATTCTGAGCTCTTCATTACAAATTCATTACAGGTGTCCATACCTTGGCAAATTAACATGAACATTTTTAATATACAAATCAAATAAATTCACAGACCACTATAAGCATTAACAAAAAATAGATATTTTCATAAGAGCATAAACAGATGAAATGTACAGATGTCTAATGTCATAGGGGGCTATCTTGAACAGACATCTGAACAACAACAATGGGTTACATCAGGTTAAACAACAACAGGTTAACCTGCACAACGCAGCTCTGCAATCCTATGATCTACAAAACATGAACTGACACTTAATTATTGTACAATTAATTATGTTTTAATATTTTATAATCCCTAAAGTACATAATATTAAAAACATACTGTATGACTACTACACAGGTCCATAGACTTAATCTATTCTAACAGTCTCTCAGTGTGACTTTTAGTGTTTTTAACAAGGTCTACAAAGACACAAAACAAATCTTTCTCCCTACTAAAACGCATTTTCTCATTTTGTCTCTATATAAGTCATTACGGTTCTTAAAGCAATTCAGTCTAAAAATTCACTTCTAAAAAGGCTTTTATAGTTATCTTGTTTCTGAAGAAAAACTCATTTGAAAAATATCTGAAAATATTGCCCTGTATTCCAAACTGTTCCATATGATTCCATATCCCGCCATATCAACCTGCTTGTGTGTATATAAATCCTCTATAAAAACCTCTAACCATTTCCTCACGAGAATCTGCATCATGACAAAAGAATTCCAGCATGCTCCAATACAGGATTAAGTGGATTATGAAATTAGATTTATGGTCTGTCAAGAAGTGTTTCTACCATGGCCTCCACATAAACTTAGATTGTGTGATGATGGAGGAATTCAGGGTGTCCTCAGTTGATGATGAGCTTGCTTCGGTCTCTGTCTCCTCCAGGTCGGAGCACAGATCCTCACTAGAAGGGTTGGAAGGAGATGGGGACAATGCTGAGGACAGATCAGACACACTGCGGCCTCCTGGACTCAGCGCCTCTCCGGCTGGCCATGATCCACTAGAGGAAGAAGGCTCTGATATGAGATCTATGATCATCTCCTGAAGGTGATCCTCATTTAATGGCATGCACTCCAGCAGGTGGTTGAGCAGCTCTGCAGCCAACATGGCGTCGATCCCCGGGCATGTGGACACAAAAGTATGCACCTCATGCATGCACTGGATGTAACCTGCTGCGAATCTCTCACTGGATTCTTGATTCACAGCTTCAGCCTCTGGAAGTCCAGACACACAAGCTTCAAGTAATTTTAACTGCAACCAATTCCTCTATGTACTGCAACTGAGGTTAGGTCATCTTACCCTGAGAACGGTTCTGTAGAATGTTCTCTACTCGTTTCACTGTTAGTTCAAGCACCTCTGCGTTCTCCATCTTTGTGTGCAACTGAAGGAAAAGTGAGATAAATATGTGTAAATATCTATAATATTGTTTATAAAGTGAGGTGAATATCTATCTATCTATCTATCTATCTATCTATCTATCTATCTATCTATCTATCTATCTATCTATCTATCTATCTATCTATCTATCTATCATCTTCTGACAGTCTGTCAGTGATAGAGGTAGATCAACTTACATCGTTATCTGTGAGGAGCGTCCTGAGATCCTGCAGGCTTTCATTAATGCGCGCTCGCCTCTTTTTCTCCACTATAGGTTTTCGAGTCTAAAGAGAAAAACATGCAATACATGCGGTGTGTAAGCATACATACACAGACTTCCATTTCCTCTTTGGCACTAACTGACAACGCAAAATGGTCTTACCTTTCTGTCACTTTTTGCGGCATAAAATGCTTCCTCATCCTCCACCCCGAATTCGTTTGTGAGTCTAGCCGCGGGGGCCATTCCAATCAGGTGCTTGGTCAGTGCTCCGCTCGGTCCGTAAAATAAAGCAGAGAAGCCAAAAGATACAATGTTTGATCTCCTTTATAGTGTTTTGTGTACAAATCAAATGGAGCTGGTAGTTTATCGATGTGAGGCTAGAGTGAGGTTTTTATAGTAGCTCATTTGCATATGAATGAAACATTCGCGTGCTCGCACCAGCCAATCGCCGAGCACGCTTTTGTCTCTGTCTCCTAGAGCACACATAAGCGAAGCTGCCGAATTGAATTCTTTTTGTTTATATCTATAGGTAGGCTATATTTTCTCTTCCGAAAACGCTTTTATGAGTCTTGTTAAAATGACTGTAGAATACAATTAATCCATGATATAGCCTATATGCATCCATTATATGTGTATTGCACGCACCACATTTTATATACACATGTAGCCTACTCTTCCTTTATTTTCCTAAAATCCTTTAAGTTCTCAATATGCTGGACACTTGTTGGCTGAGTTTCCCTCAAATAATGAGTTTCCGTTGAACTCATCCGTTTAAATAAAAATGATTGAATTGTTTTAGTTTAGAAAATGAAAACAAAGTTCATGTTAAAGGAAGCACAATTCACATTTTATGCGCAAGACGTCAAATAAAAAGGTTTTTAAGATCATGAGAAATCTTTTCAAAATTGAGTTGTGCTCACAGAGGTCGTGCGGGTGTAACGTAATGCCGTCAGTTGGCAGCTGCACACGGCAGTCAAGGCTGAATAGAATAGAGCAGGGAGAGGGAGAGGGAGCGACAGGTGTCCAACTGTTCCTCTGGCGCCCGACTGTGCTCTCGACTGACTACAGAACAGACAACAATCAACATTTATAACAATAACGAAATCATGTCCAGGAAACGTTTCATTCCAAAATCCAAATAAAAATGAAAATACGAAACAATGATAAAGGAAACTATACGCCTGTATAGGACCATAAATATATGTATATATATATCCCGTCAAATTCTCATTAAAGCGTATGTACTTTAACTATGCTGTAAATGCATTTATCCAAGTTCCAACATTCAATTTAGAGTTTTTTCTCAATCAATTTGACACATTTCTCCAAATGAATGTAGTTGCTCTCAAAACAATTAACACAGCAAACTAAACACACTCTTATGTTAACAAAACAGTTCACTATTCACCGCATAATGAAGCACTGCATTTTTTCTATTTATCAAAAATAAATACTAAAATTAAAAGTATGTAGGCCTATGTGACGGATCTGCCAGGCTCTGGCACCATCAGCCAATCACAGCACCCACCATCAACGGAGTTCTAATCACACACACCTGCACCAAGTTCGTAAGTAAACACCTCACGTCACCTCATCGTCCGGTCTCGTTTATACGTAGTGGGTTTACGCATGAGTCTCCCGGTGTTACCCAAGCTTTTCTGCTCCTATGATCTCCAGCTACTTACCTCCTGTGTCTGCTCCAACGTGGTGTATAAAGTACTTGAAAGCCATACTTGAGTAAAAGTATAGATATCTTACCAGAAAATGACTTTGGTAGACACTGTTTAGAATATTACTTGAGTAAAAGTTTTAAAGTATGTTATATTTTTTGTACTTAACTATTATTAAAAATTGTTCTATACACAGTTTGAGTAGCAAGATTGTTTTAAATCTATTTCTTACATTTTGTTTGCTTTGAATTTTGAAAAAAAATTAATTTTAAGTATTGCATATAAAAAATACTAATATATTAATTATACCTTCATCATTCATGTTAATTCATAGTGCATTATAATTAATGTAAGTGGCAGCTTTAAAATGTAAATGTTGAAATGAACAATGAACAACACTTTTATTAACCTTTAATGTTACAAAAGGCCTCTTATTGTAAAGTGTTTCATGTAAATTCAAACAATCATGCTTAAAAATGGCCATCTTTACACACAAAGGCATATTATATGCATACTTTCACTCGTTATTTGCTTCTATTTTAGAGAACTTGATTATCTAATCAAAATATGTGTTAAAGTGTGGATAAAAAAAAGTACTGAAATATTATACATCTCTGATTTGTTATGTTTCTGTGGCTGCATGATTAGGATACAATTTAAATATGCAACTTTGCTGGTTAAGGAATGAATAACAAAAGTGTTCATGGATTTTGGAAAATGTTGTCACTGAATGCATTTTGTGTGAAAGCAATGAAAAATGTTTCACAGTTAGGTCCACAGAGACTTCTGTTTCGCTGAATATGTGAAGAGTTTTGAAAATTCAGAATGGTCAAACAATTTCACTGCATATATTTTCACAAGTCATGGGAAAAAAGCCATGAATGCTGTATCCATCCTTGTGCCTCAACTTGTCCACAAACCTCTTTCATCACTTGAAGAAGACTTACTTGGTTGTGGGGGGTGCGATCATATACTTTCCATCTCCAAGAGAAGAATATGCTGAAAGGAACTCCATCCTGAAATGTGGGTGACGCTAAAACAACTCTGCTGAATGCTGAAATTGAACATTGTCCCACACAACTACGCAATTTCGGAAAGTGGATTTCATTGAGTGAAAAAAATTTAGGAGCCTTTCTGTGTTGTGCGGCCCCAAAACAGAGTTATGTGCCACAACACCAGTGGATTGCAGCACTCTTCCAGGGACATGGACTGTGGCACAATGTTTATATTGAACTCGCTCTCCAGCTTCTCTCAAAGACCATAATTTATGACATGGTCAATTAGGGTGGCTTTGATTTCATTTGAAACCCATCTGTACCCTCCCTCCTCTTGCACCTTTCTTTGCACCTCTTGCACCCTTTCCCTCTGTCCATGTCTACTTTATTTTCTTCTCTTGTTCTTTCCACTAATACCATTGCCCTCCACTCTACCATCCCTTCTGCCTCTACTCCTCCCTCTTCTCCTCTTCCTACTTCCTCAGCTCTTCTTGCTTCTCCTACATTCTCAGCTCTGCTTGCGCCATCTCCTCTTCCTATACCATGTATTCCTTTCCCCTAATATCTTTCAACCTTTTCCACTGTTCCTCTATATTACCTTTTCTCTATCCTCTATAAAATGAAAGCATTAAACATATATATAACACACTCACTATAACATAGTTATATCTTATACACTGGTGAGATAAATTCAAAACAATACTAAAAAAAAACAAAAAACAAAAGCCAGTAATAATCCCCCTCAAGAAACATTTCACATGATGAAGACGTGTATACATTTGCACATTTTTTATTCCTTAATGTACTGTACAGTACAATACACCAAACAACAACAAAAAATATTCTGACCCAATATCCTGTCTTTGATCTGGGACAGGCAAGAGAATCTCATCAACATCACAGGCTATATTGGCCCTAGCACTCTAAACAAAAATGGTGCTAAAAAGCACTAAAAGTGGTTCATTGGCTCGTAATCATAGGGGAACCACTTTAAGTGCTATAAGTGAGATGTCTACTTAGACTTCTTCCATTCCATCGTCTCAGTGTCCTACAGTACTGATCACCTGTAACTGTGACATGCTTTTTACACATGCTTTTTTCTGTCTTATGGAATGCATGATGCATCTCTTTTCATTACAGTAGACAGCTACAGTACATGTATGTGTTGTAACAGAGTACAACACTCAAAAGTTACAGTAGAGTACACTGAGTTACACCTACCCAATTTCCTCCCTGAAGATTCTTATGGTCGAGGTGATGGTGAAGCAATTTAATTTTGGCTGAACTCATTGCCCTGCCTGTCTCATAGTCATACCATGGACAAAGACATGGTCAAGTAGAGGAACGAATTTCATCTCAGACTCCTTGTCTCCTTGGCCCTCATCCTCCTCCTCTTCCTTCACCTTTTCCTCCACTCCTTACTACTCTTGCTCATCCTCCTCCTCTCTTTGGTCCTTGACCTTTTCAATCATGCCTCTCTGGATTCATTGTTCCAAAACTGAATGAACTGACTCAAGCTCGTTTATTGAAGGTTCTGATAGGTGTGTCATGAATTTTGATTCTTAGTGTTTCTGCATAGGTAATTGTGTTAGTTCAAAATTCTAGTTAAAGTGTTTGCGCAATTGAGAAACACTGTAATACTCAAAGGAGTGGAGGATGACATCAAGTAGATTAAGTAAGTAAGTTAAGTAGATGTTATGGAATTGGGCTCTCCATATGTTAACAATGGTCTTTATAAAATACAACCCATTTATGATGCCGTTGTTTAGTTGATTTGACAAGTGCTGTGTTGGTGAATGGAGTCAATAATAATCAAACTATTTTCATATGTCACAGATCAGTGATTTTGAGGCAGGGTAGCCCTCTCATGCTCAACAGGAGGAGAAGAGGACTCTTCAATTCCAACATCTCAATATACAAAAATCAAACCCGCAGCAATATTTTATTGGTTTGATTTACATACTGTATCAGTCTCCCCAAAACATATCAATGAAGACTGTCTTTTTACAAATATTTATATAATTGTATGTGAATAAAAAATAAATGACTGTATGTTGCAAACAACTTTATTAATAATTCTGAAAAACTGTACATAGAAGTGATAGGGAATCAAATGCTACACAGTATTAGTAGCGAAAGAATGTGTTTAATTTAAAAAGGATTCTAACATTAAAATTTTTTTCATTAAATATATAGTGTTAATTAAATAAATACAATTATTAATAGGGGCCTTCTACAATGCAGGCTACAGTAGCTTTACTTCAGAGAGGAAGTAGAGAGAGTCTGAAATAGGAGCTATTCTGGACTAGATCCACCTCACACACGTGTGCAGTGAAACATATCTATAAGATACATATTAGAGGAGGGTCTACTACAGTCAGCAAATATTGTGTATACAGCACTGCACTGCGTGTGAACAAATAGACTGGCGGCATACTTCACACATATACATACTTCATCGACATATGTACAAAGTGGTACATACAGTTGTCCAAGTAAGTCATATGCATTACAGAAACATACATATGCAAACACCGCTGTTAAAATGCCATATTTCACCAGGGCCGCCACATCTCTAGAACTGAGAAATCATGTGGCATTCTCATAGGAGTAGAACACTGACTCTGAGACTGGGCTGCTCTCTCGTACAAGACAGAAGGAGGGCAGGTTTTTTGACTCTCTAACTCATCACTATGCTTGGAAGAAACACTTGTCAGGAAGTTCTTGGGGAACTGAGAGTGGTCCTTAGATGTTCGAGGTAGAGATTTGAGCAAGTGGTTGAGCAGGCGAGACCCCAGGGTTTTGTCCATCCAGTCGCAGGAAAGTAGCAGGTTGTGAACTTCCTGCATGCACTGGATATACCCAGTACTGTACCTCTGTTGGGCCTCTGCATCTAGGACAGGTTCTGAATGTATGGGAAAATATTGGCATATCACCAATGAAATAACAGTATAGAACAATTTCACTCATACATTTAAGTCTTTTTATTAACAGTCATCCAGAGAAGGCCAAAGTTTCAATTGGAATTGGAAAACTTCACTTTTCAATTTCAATGCAAAAAAACTAAACAGCCTAGTTATTCAGCAGTGTTTTAGTTTGCACTATTGCAAATTTTGTACAAAACCCACTTTGCTAAATGACATTTACTTACCAGAATCTCTATTGCTCTGGATGTTCTGCAAATGTTTCACCGTCATCTCAAGAATATCAGCCTTCTCTAACTTAGATTGCTGTTTAATTATTTTTTAAAAAAGAAGAGAAGTTTATGATGAGTCTAGTGGTACTGATGCAAGATTGCCTGTGTAACAAACATCTTTAGCTTTACAATACTGTAGATCTGTAACAAGCAAGAATGTAATGAACTTTAAATCACTTACATCAAGCCTAAAAGCACCAACTACCGTCTCTCTCAGCTGATCTAGACAGTGATTTATTCTTTCCCTTCTCTTTCTCTCAATGAGGGGTTTCCGTAGCTGAACATCAGATGACAAAAGTAAAGTAGGTTAAGTCTGCATTTTATATGCTCAATAATATTTTGTAGTGATTTCGTATAATACCTTTCTCTCCTCTTTTGCGCTGATGTGCTTGTGGCCTGCATTCTGTTGGAGGTTAGTAGCAGTCATCTCCAGTGGCTTCTGTGCAGTATAGACCGAGTTTCACTCACTCCTGTCTCAGTGTTGGGTGTTTCTAAGGCCCTCCGCGCTGCGCATGCCCTTTATTTATAGGAGGGACATTAGCATCTCAATGCACAAGCTCTTTGCCTGAGATATTTTCCCACACGCTCGCTCCCATCACTCACAAATGACAGGTCACCACCTCTATTCAATGCATGAGCCCCCAAACACACACACACATAGGCCTACTCAAAGCAAACAACAGATGTCCAGCCTAGAGGCGTTCCACACACAGAAACTACACACTTTGTGTCACATGAAAACCCAAGATGGTTTTCCAAGGTGGCTCGGTATTCCCAGGATTTGTGTTCTGTTACAGTCAACCACCTGAGACTCAAACCGTATTCATTCCCTGTCCTTAATAGACCCAAACGAAACCCAACCAATCCCAGGAGGTATACAGAGCCAGCCCTCCGAACCATTGTCTTCAAGTAATATGGCTGAGTCAAATAATAGACAAATTAAATAGTCTAATTAATGAACTGTAAAAAATTACAAAATATAAAACATGAGACAACCTTAATACTAATTCTAAGAGAAGTCTTTGAAAAGAGAAGTCCAAGTAGGTAGACTAAAAGCTATAAGTTGTTTCGCTACATCCTCCAGCAGTGAATGTGAGCAGATGTCAGAGGGCTTTGACCACTGGCAGATGTTTGTGAATTAGTCTCTGATCTATTTGACTAGAGCCACGCGACTGCCAGCAGAGCACACTGACGTGGGAAACTCCACCGGACAAAACCACTCATTGATCCACGGCTAATGAGAGTGACCCAGTGCAAGAAGTAGGGGGAAAGAAAGAAGCGGGAATTGGGGAGTGCCCAGTGCAGAGCTATAGGCAGGTGCACACAGTTTTCTGTGAAAGTGCGAAAGTGCAACAGTTTTGTGAAAATGCAGTGTAGCCTGCACGTTTGTCAGTGCCATTTTAGAATGCTAAATGCGGTTCCCACCGGAGTGACACAAACTGCCACTCTGAGAAAAAGCATTGCCACTCCAGATTTATCCCAATATAAAATTGAAATGTAAACATGCTATATGATGGAAGTGAGCATCCCTATGCTGCTATGCCCTACTCACAATGAGGCAGAGCCCTTGAAGTGGTCACTTGGAGGGAGCAGGGGAATTGTGTGTCATAATGAAGCCATTTGGAACTGGCGAAGGAAGCAATGAAAGACCATGTAATTTCCTCATTAGATTCACATGGAATATTACCACGACAACGCTAGGCAGTGAAAACAAGAATATCTTACTAATGTTAAACGCACAATATGTAAGATTTTTGGATAGAAAAAAATCAGAGAGACACTTTTGGAGATGTAATTTAAAAAAGTAATTTCTTACTAAAAATTAGAGTAACTTACCCAATACTGATAGCATTGATGCTTATAGCATTTACAGTAGTGCACATGTTCCAATTCTGTCCTGCAAGATGATCCTGTCTATATTATAACTGTACATACAATTGTCTACATTGTATATTTGTATTTTTATTGTTTTATTCTTTTTATTATCTGTGTCTTGTCTTGTCGCTGTCACTTTGTTGCACTGTGGAGCTTCTGTCACTAAAAAAAATTCCTAGTATGTGTAAACATACCTGGCAATACAGCTCTTTCTTCTTCTTCTTCATGATGTTACTGCCACCTGCCATCACACTGATCAGCCATTAAAACCACCGAGAGGTGGAGTGAATGTAAGGCCCACCCACTGGTTCAATGACAGTTTTCAATAGGGCGGGTGAAGGGATCTGCGTGTTGCTGTTTTCCTTTATACAACGCAATATCAACTGAATTAAATACATTTCTTTATATGCATTACCTCTATATTTTCATCTGACTCCAATTATGAAAAAGGTTTAAATCATATTTGATTCGCTATACATTTGAATAAATGTTTGATTATTCCTTTTAACCCTTTATACTCGTTCGTTCGGATTCCTATAACCCTTTGAGTCTGGCACCGATCGGGAATACGATCTCTAATCACAAACTTGTCAGTCTTGGTCATCTAGACACAGGCAAATTGACTGATACTTTTAGATGCTGCACCATGCTTGCATATTTCTAAAAGTACGTTATTCAGTCCCCATAGATCTGTAAACACTTAATTAGAATAACACTATATCTATCCAGAGGTCATGACCATTGTCATAGAACCAAGTTGACCAATCTAACTCCCTCTGATGACAACTTTACATAATCATGCCGTAGTTTCCCATGTACACTTAGTTAGAATAATATTACAATAATCAGAGGTTGAGGCTGACCCGAATTCAGATTGGTCTGACAACCCATTTGTTGTTCTGATCGGAAAACCCATATTAGCCTCTATAGTCTAAGTACATGAGACTAATGCCAATGTGTTAGTCGGAGCTCCAAAACTGAGTTTTGGTCCGTTACCAACCTGAGCGTAGATTTGTGGAGTTAACGTCACCTACTAGAGTTTTTTTTTTTTTTCAAAATATATTTATTAGCATTTGTTTGAACATTAAAACAATACAATAAATAAATGAATAATAAAAGATTAATAAAAAAACACCTTACAGGAAAGCTAAAGCATTACTAAAACATAAAGTAAAGTAAACAAAAAATAAATAACATGTACATTTATATACATCATAGTTCACAGCTTTTCGTTTTGTACTTTAGCTTTGCTATTTTACCAGAGTTATTGCTTGTTTTGCTGGAATACAAGAACTGCATTATATACAGGACATGTCCATTACAAAAGAGGTGAGTATAGTTCAATCATCCCAGGTGGTCTGATCCACTTTGTTGCAGTAGTGTAGAAAAGGAATCCAAATTTTGTAAAGGTCTTTTAGTTTCCCTTTAACTACATATGTCAATTTTTCCAAGGCAAGGTGGCTGGTCATTTCTTTGAACCACTGATTAGGGGAGGGTCCTTGGGTCTCCTTCCATTTTAAAGCAATAACACGCTTGGCCTGTAGCAAACTAAAATCAATTAGTTTGCGCTTTCTTGCATTCACCTCCATATTTACTGGGTATATATGAAGTAGACAAAATTTGGGAGAAAGAGGGACATTTTCTTCAGTCAATTTACCAATCATAAGAACAATTTCCTTCCAGAACCTTTGGATCTCATTGCACTCCCATATACAGTGATAAAGAGTACCAATTTCTTGTTTGCATTTTAAACAACTGTCTGGAATATTGGGATTAAACTTGTGTAGTTTGACTGGGGTAATGTAGGTCCGCAGAAGCCACTTACATTGCAACAATTTACACCTAGTATTGACACTGTTGTTTTGTGCGAATAAACAAGATTCCATCCATTCTTCTTTGGAAATATCTTCCTGAAGATCATTCTTCCAAGCTGCTAAATAAGATAATGAACTCTCTTCGGATCCCTCTAAGAGTATGTTATAAAAGCATGACAGATTGCCCTTGATTGTTTTAAAGTGTGTTTTTCTATAATTGACAAAGGGGGTTCTGAATATGTTTTCATTTCAGAATAAATAAAACTTATTTGTAAATATTTTAAAAAATGTTTGAGAAATATCATATTTTCTCATCAGTTGTTGGAATGACAGCATTATACCTTTCTCGTATAAATCTTTTACTTGACTTATTCCCTTATTCATCCAATTTTTAAATCCTTTATCACTTCTCCCAGGCACAAAATTTGTTTTACCCCAGATTGGTGACAAACCTGACAATGTAATTGCTTCGTCTAAGAAATTGTGAGCTTCGTACCATACAGAGATTGTATTCCTAAGTAAGGGATTATGCGTAGTCTTTTTGAGCATTTTAATTGAAGAAGAGTAAAGATACGATTGCAATGGGATTGTTATTCCATTGTTTTCTATGTCTATCCATGCTGGAGAGTCTGTAACCGTAAAGTAGTACATGGCAGAACAAAGTTGTGCTGCCCAATAGTAGAGTTTTATATTTGGTACTTTAAGCCCTCCACGTTCGAATGGCAAATATAGTAAAGACAGACGTAACCGAGGACGTTTGTTATTCCATATAAATCTTGTGAATGTTTTCTTGAGTATAGCAAAAAAGGAGGCTGGAAGTGGAAGTGGAATTGACTGGAAGAAGTATAAAAATTTTGGTAGAATTGACATCTTTATAATGTTTATACGTCCAATAATAGAGATTGGCAATGCATTCCATCTCTCAAGTGAATCAATAACTTTCTTTACTAGTGGGTCGTAATTGATTGGGATAATTTCTTTTATATTTGGGGTTATCTTAATTCCTAAATATGTAAAACCTCCAGGAGAGCAGACGAACTGCCTACAGGTCAAAGAGTTTCTCCTTTCATCCCCATTCAATAATAGCAATGCACTTTTATTATTATTAACTTTGTAGCCTGAAAATTCACCAAACTTTGTTAGTATATAATTAAGTGCTTGAATAGAAGACTCTATATTTGTAAGAAATACCACAATATCATCTGCAAACAAAGATAAGCGATGTTCTCTCTCACCTATTGTTATGCCCTTTATTTCAGGACTACTCCGAATTACCATTGCGAGGGGTTCTACTGCAAATAAAAATAATAGAGGGGACAATGGGCATCCCTGACGTGTACCTCTGCTCAGTTTAAAGGGTTTTGAAATTTGGCTATTTGTTATTATTTCTGCTTGTGGATCCGTATAAAGTAACCTAATCCATTTAACATACCCATCACCCAGCCCAAACCTCTTAAGCACCTCAAATAGGTACCCCCACTCAATCCTGTCGAAGGCTTTTTCCGCGTCTAACGACAGAACTGCGTGGTCCTTGGCATTTTGTTTTTTATATAGTATATTTAAGACTCTACGTATGTTATGAAGGGCCTGTCTTCCAAGCACAAACCCATTTTGATCATTCGTAATAATGTTCGGTATGTACGTTTCAATCCTCTTAGCTAGGGCCTTACAAAGAATTTTAGTATCGCAAGACATTAAAGATATGGGCCTATAAGATGACTTTTCATTGGGGGGTTTGCCTGGCTTTACTATAAGCGTAATTAGTGCTGATCTCAATGAAGGGGGTAGTATTCCCTTTTCAAATGATTCATTAAACATTTCAAGCAAATGTGGTAAAAGTTTTCCTGCAAACGTTTTGTAAATTTCCATAGGGAGGCCATCAGGCCCGGGGGCTTTTCCACTACTCATGCCCTGTAGTGCCTCTGAGAGTTCTTCTATGCTTAGATTTCTCTCTAAATTACTTCTTGTCCCCTCTGATAATTTGGGAAATTGAAGTTTATCAAGAAAGCTGTTTTGCCCTTCTAAATCGTTGGTGTATTCAGATTTGTACAGATTTTCATAGTACACTTCACTTTAAAAATCTTATTTATTTCCAATGGATCTATAATGTTCTCCCCATTCTCTAAAGTTAGTAAATTGATGGCTCTATCTGTTTGTATCTTTTTAATTCTCCATGCAAGCAACTTTCCTGATTTTTCTCCCTGATCATAATAGGATTGTTTTAGCCACATTAAATTCTTAGCTATTTTACTACTAGTTAATTCGTTATATTGGGCTTTTAATACACAAATTTATTTTTGCTTTACAGGGTCGTTGTTGATAAAGAGGTGTTGTTCTAATTATTTAATTTGTTTTTCCAAATTTTCCAATTGTGCTTGATATGTTTTGGGTCTATATCTTGTGTAACTTAATATCTCCCCTCTAATATAAGCTTTGAAGGCCTCCCATTTGACTGAAGCACTCGTCTGATTTGTATTGATTAGAAAATATAGGTCTATTTTGTTATCCAGAAATTTAACAAATTCAGGTTCCGAAAGCCAACTTGCTTGAAATCGAAATCTGGGAGGGGAAAGTACGAGATTGTCCAATTGGATTGTAAACGCGATAGGGGCGTGATCAGACTGTGCCAGCATTTACCTATTTTTGACACTAGACTGTTAGATATTAAGAAATAATCTATTCTTGAATACGTTTTGTATGTGTTTGAGAAGCATGAGTATTCTTTTTTACTTGGGTTAAGATACCTCCATATCTCCACTAAATTCAGATCAGTTATGTACTTGATGATGATTTTTTTAGACTGTTGATGGGTATTATCTATTCCTGAAGAGCGATCATACGCTGGGTTTAGTACACAATTAAAATCTCCTCCAATTACATACTGTCCGGAATACCATGATATTGTAAGAAAAAAGTTCTGGTAAAAAGAAGGGTCGTCTATATTAGGAGCATATATACTTATTAGATTAATGTGTGTCGTCAAGATTGTACCATTAAGAGCTATGTATCTCCCTAATGGATCAATATGTTGCTGTTTTAACTGAAATGGAACAGATTTGTGTATCAGGATCATGACTCCTCTAACTCGAGAGGTGGAAGAGGCATTGAAAACCTGTCCTGGCCATCTCTTAGTAACCTTAGTAACTCTTAGTAATGAGTTTCCTGCAGAAAGATAATACTTGCTCTCATTTGTTTCAATCGTCCTAATACTTGTTTAAGCTTTACCAAATTATTTAGTCCTCTAACATTCCAGCTGCAGATATTTATCTCAAAATTACTGATCAATTACCATCTTGTATTATCATGTGAATATAGCTGTGTCCGAGTATAATGTAAAGAAAAAAATAAAAAGGAAAAAATAAATAAATAAATAAAAAAGAGAAAGGAAGAGAAGGGAAAAAATGTGAATTCTCAACAACCCCACTACCACCCTCCATGCATTCCCCCAAACGGAAAGCATGAAAACACCCCCAATCACAAACTTTGGTTATGAAACACGTTTGATCCATATAACATGGAGCAACAATTTGCAAGCCTTCTGTCATTAAACTTGCTTCAGGGCTTGCTACCAAATACTGAACAAAACTGGACCACGAACATTACTAAATCACACTTCCACCCTCATAGAAGATATGTGTAGTTTAAATTTAAAACACATGTCCAGATATTCTTGAACTTATTTACCTAAATATACACATTATGAAAAGGGCACTATATAAAACTACCTTTAAATCGACAAGGCGCTATGCAGAGGTATCCCATTTCTGACAGAATAAGAACCATAACATTTTAACGACATTTTAATAACTCAAGAGGAAACCTTCACCTAGGAATTAAAGTCCTGTTAATAAATCATCTCTTGTTTGCGAGATTCAAGCAGTGGTGCGCACAGACCGAATGAAGTCCTCAGCCTCCGAAACGGATTTAAAGATGCGGCGCTGACCGTAATATGTAACTATCAGGTGTGCTGGATAGAGCATACCGTAGCGAATTTCCATGCCTCTAAGTTGGGCCTTCACTCCATCGAACTGCCGTTGGCGTTGGCGAGTCTTGGCTGATAGGTCCAGGAACAGGCTGATTCGTTGACCTTCATAGCACAACTCCTTCATCTTCCTACCTGCCCTCAAAGCCTTCTCCTTATCCTGGTAGTTCAAGAACTTCATCACGATCACTCTTGACGTCATCGGACGATTTGGGTTAACTTGTCCTACCCGATGCGCTCGTTCGATGACAGGTGTGGAACTGAACGTGTCGTTCAGGACCTTGGGGAGCAGGTCTTCAATGAAAGCGCACCTATTAGATCCCTCTGTTTTCTAGGGTAGGCCAACTAGTCTCAGGTTAGAGCGCCTTCCGCGGTCCTCCAAGTCTTGCACTTTGTTCCGTAAAAATTCTGTTTTTTCTTCAAGTTTTTTAACTTTGTGTTGGAGGGCTGAGACGTCCTCTTCAGTTTGTGAGATTCTCTCTTCTGCCTCTCCTATTCTTTGCGATTGGGACAGTAAGTCTGATTTTATGCCATTTACAGCCTCAAGCATATCAGTGGATTGTTTAGTAAAGTCAGCTTTCAAAGAATGAATTGCGCTGAGGATGTCGTTATTTGTAGCTGCATTAAATTCGCTCTGTGCTTCAGCTAGCTTTTGCTAACTCCAGGTTTTCCTCTTCCATCTGCACAGACGGCTTCGAATGCTGTCCAGATTTGATGTTTTTTGGTGGCATTTTGTCCCGTGAGTCTTCTAAGTGGGTTTCAAAAACTTATATATGAATTCTGGTCTTTCTGAAAAAGTTTTTCATGAATATTTGGCACCAAGCCTAATTCGTGCGACTTATCAGCTGCACGCCATAACCGGAAGCTTCACCTACTAGAGTTTAATAATTTCAGAGTCAATCAGAATAAATTCAAACATAACAATTTATTAACCAGGTAATAGAACAATAATTCAACTCCAATTCAAAGAATAAAACATACATCAAATCAATAATAAAAGAACATAAAAGCATTTGCCTGGCAGAGAAATAGTCTACACACAGCAATTGTGCGGGAGATCTGTCTACAGATTCCCCGAATCCTTTGCCAGCTCGTCCCTAAATACCCAGATAATTCAATAAGACCAAATGGTGGTGTCTGCAATTGTAATTAGGTTTGGTCTCCTGTTCAGGGGGTCACAAATGGGCAATCAGATTGAATGGGTTATTGGTACCTGTAGAAGGGGGCACTTATTTGCGTACAGGAGGTAGTTTGAATGAAGGTTCTGGGGGCCGGCACACCTTTAGTGGCACACAATATTGCTTGCTTTCTAGAACTTCTTGGAAGTTCGTACTATGTCTGGGAGAATGAGACCATTTTACCAGGCGCACTGAGACATTACAAATGATACCAAACATGTATATTCATTTGTTGTACACATTCAGATTTGGATTGAGTTTTAGGTGAGGGGGAAGGATGGGAAACAGAGGATGGTATGGAGAGTGTAATGGTGAGGTGTGAACTGCTCGGCATGGGGCGTCTCGGATGGTGCTGTTACTTATGCAAAAGAACATTCAAATGTTGATTGTCAGGAAAAGTTGTCCTTCAGTCCAGACAATTTGACTCCAGCCTTACATGAAAAACATTGATTATATTGTTGCAATTGCATCTGTCACAGGGTGGGATATATTAGGTAGCAATCGAACTGTCAAAAGATCTGGAGGGTATTCAAGAAAGCAAGGTTAACTTACAGCCACATATACCCTGAACTCTCGGGTGATTAACCTTGCTTACCCGAGGTATGCTAATTCCAAAAGCGCATCAGGGAGTAAGTTCAGCCAACCTAGAGTATGTTCCCGGTTAACACACAAGACTTTCTCAACCGAGCGACAAATCGATGGTTCACCATGAAAACGGACGCAAAGAAAAAGCTACCATTCTACTTCTTTTCTTCTTTTTATTTAATGGCGATTTACATAACCTACTTAGTTCACATCGCCACTAATTTGGTGGTTGTGTAATCATTTTTTTAAATTTTTTTATTGAATAAACAATCTTTATTCACTAATAATAAGAATTATATTCTTTGTTTGATATAAATATTTAATAAGATATCACATATGTATTTTGTTATAGAAATTATAGTATAGAAAATTTCCTATTAGTTATTGTAAGGTTCAAAACATCTTGTGCCTGTCTACTGATGACCATGTGTTCTGTTCTGATGACTTGAGACTTTTTCTTGTGTCCCATTAGACATTGTCTCATCTTGTTTGCCCCTCAGACTAACCCAGAAACCATGTGATTGTAATCATGTCCTTATATGTATTTCCAGTTGCTAAATGGATGGTTTCACTTCTTGTTTTTCACCTATAATTTGTACCCCTGGACAGCGAATAAACTGTGTCCATGATTGAACTACACTCTGTGTCAGTCTCATTTCTTGGCACCCGGGATCGATCCTGTATTTCTTGCTGCATTGCTCAACCTCAAAGGGTTTCTTGAAATATTCAATATCCAAATTATTTTTATCTTACAGTTTGGGGGCTCGTCCGCGAACGGGGGGGATTCTCCCTGAGAACCAGGAAAAGAGAAAAAGCGCACCGAAGATCGGAGGACCTACGGAGGGGGGTAAGTGTCTTTTTGAATAAAGCACTACCCCATAGGATCCTGTTATTGAAAACAATCTCGTGGACGCATGAGAAGTTTTCTTTCTTTTTTGTAATCACTTGTAGGCTAGTGGAAAGCACCTTCCATTGTTGTGCCACTACAGCTGGCAAACAGTAGTTTTAATTAACTATTAGCGCAGGAGTGATTGGGAATCACCAATTGTTAGTGGAGAAATATCCATCGTTGTAACACTGTGGCAACTACGGCCATTGTGTTTCGCCGGAACGCAACAACGGTAGCTTTAATTAGCTATTAACTGGGATGGTGGTTGGAGGGTACAGTACTGATCACACTGTGCTCTCAGATCACGGCAGCGCATATTAGTTTACGTAAAAACAAATTTGTAATTTTTCAATATTGATAAAACATAATTTCAATTGTCATTGCATGTTGAAATATTGTGACATAAAAGAAGGTGTTTTTAGGGGCGACCTGGACTCTGTTTGGCAAAGCTGGACAGATAAGGCGAGAGTCCAACATTAGATTAAAACACCCAAATAAAAGAAGGTGATTTTAGAGGCGATCAGGACAAAAGTCTTATGTGAGCCTAACCTAGGACCATCACCCACGTCACAAAACGATACATGCATAACAGTTGGGGTTGAGCAATTTAGTACAGAAATCTTTGCGCACACTTACTAACAACTGAAACTAATCAATAATAGACTACAAGTGGAAGATGGGAGGTTGAGTCTCTAGACCATTACCCAATGAAACGCCGGCTGAATTCATGTATAGAAACGACCAAGGAATTTACACCGAACCGTATATTAGTAATTTGGCTGGATGGTCAGAATAGATGAAACCACAAATTGAACTCACGTATCCAAGAGAGGGTTCGTTTACCGAGGAAAATATGCAGTTGGCAAAGCGTCTAGTGAAAGAAGGGTGGGGCGATCCAGAATGGGATTATACTTATATGACGAAAAGTTTTAATGTCTGGAAAGAAATGAAGAAGACTTGGGACGAAGGACCTGAGAAAAAAAATGTAACAGCGTTCGTATCTCAACAAAAGAGACTCGCAGCAGCAAAGCCACCGCCCTGCTATACGGGCCATGACCCCTCTGCACCTTGCGTAACGAAACCTGAAGAGTTGCAGACTGATTTTAAAATGGAGAGTAGAGGAAGTGAAACTAAGGCACCCTGCCAGAATGCGATGGTATGGACAAGAGCTGCAAACGCAATAAATATGAAACTTCCAACAAGTACTGACATGAAAGCTCTGTTTGCTAACACTTTGTTGAACAATATGCAGGCTTTGAACGCAAAATTAATCAGAATCACCACTACCAACCTTCATAATATGGAAATGACGCATTAGGCCAGAGAATTAGGGAACTAGATTCATCTGGTGGTTTCGCAGTCAAAACCGAGACAGCAATGGTTACAACGCAAAACCCTCAATCGAAAGTTCGCGACCAAAAGGTGGAAGTAAAACAGCCCGCAGCCCAGCCAAGACACTTAGTGTGTTATTTCTGTGGAAAAGACGTCACGTCCGCAGCGATTGCAGAGCATGGAGAGGGCGACAAATGGGGAAGCCGTGGGCAAAGCCACAACAACACAGGAATGACACAGGAAATTATCCTACCATGTGGCCAAAGAATCAGCAATGACGCCAGAAATTAGTTCCAGATTTATCGATGGTAACTTTAGCTTTCTCAAATCATAGTGAAGATTTACCTTATATCACTTTGATGGTACATGGTCAACCACAGACTTTCCTTTTGGACTCTGGGGCTGATATGACGTCAATCTCATCGATCTTTTACGAAGGGCCACTTAGTAATCGAATAGTTAACTCTGTAAGTATATCTGGAACTAGCATTGCATGCCCTGTAACGCCCCCTTTGGAGGTAAAAGCTCCTGGATACAAACCATTTTTTCACAAATTCACAATTATTCCAGAAGCTCCAATGAATTTATTGGGATGAGATCTCATGCATAAATTGAACATGGACATTAACTTTACGGATAAACAAGTTGTGTTTTCCTTATAGTCTAGTTTGCAGGTCTCTGTGAATCCTTTGCCAACATTAACATGGGAGGAGCCCAGTGAACCACAGCACAGTGAGCTACAACCAGACATGCCTCAGATGGTGCATCACATGATTAATCCATCTTTGTGGTCACAATACAAAGATGACACAGGTTTTATAGACATGGAACCGTATAAGGCTAAAATTAAAGACTAACAAACCAGTCGATATTGAACAATATCCTTTGTCCAAAGACAAGGAACTTGGTATCAAACCACTGATTGATAATTTTGTGCAGCAGGGTGTCCTCATACCAATACACTCACCGCACAACACACCTGTGAATCCGGTGGTCAAGGCGGATGAAAAGACATGGCGATTGACTCAGGACTTGAGGGTAGTGAACCAATTAATAACACCTTTAGCTCCTATTGTACCTGACGTTCCAATTGTTATCAATTCTATTCCGTGCACCCACAAATATTTCACAGTTATTGATCTTTGCGCAGCATTCTTCTCTGTACCTGTACATCCAGAAACTCAGCCTATTTTAGCTTTTACATTTCAAGGTAGACAGCTGACGTGGACACGCCTTGTACAGGGTTTCATTGACTCAACCGCTGTTTTCTCGGCAGCAGTGCAAAGAACATTGGCTAAAATGACTGATTTGCCTTCTACAGTTTGTGTGCTTCAATATGCAGATGACATCCTGGTTTCCGGGGAAACACAGGAAGACTGTGAAAAGGCCTCCCAAAAGATGGATTCAAGGCTTCGAAAGAAAAGCTTCAGTGGGTCAAGTCGAAGGTGACGTATCTGGGACACATCATAATGCCAGGTTTGAAAGCAATCTCAACAGACAGGGTCCAGTTGATCAGAGAAATGAAGTCCCTTTGAACTGTACAACAGCTTCAAAGCTTCTTGGGGTTAGTGAATTATTGCAGATCTTGGATTCCTGATTGTGCATTGCATGACAGACATTTGAGACACCTGATTGACTACAAAGCCCCTCCAAGTACTCTTTTACAGTGGACGGATGAAGCGGAACTGCATTTCACTATATTGAAAGAAGCCATCACCACAGCACCTGCGTTGGGCCTTCCCGACTATTCCCAAGACTTTCACCTGCATATTCGTGAGGCAGAGGGTGTGGCCCTTGGCATCCTGTTGCAACAGCACGGCTCCACGTATAGACCATTAGTGTACCTGTCTAGGAAACTAGATAATATAGCTTCAGGTATGCCAGCATGCCTGCGGGCGGTAGCTGGGGCTGCTCTGATTGTACAGATGGCAGAGAGGATTGTCCTGTCGCATCCATTGATCCTTTATACCTCCCATCAGGTAGGAGCTATTTTGCACAACATGCAAACACAGCATATGACAGCGCAACGATGTTCAGGTTATGAGGCAACTCTGCTGGCTACCAAAAATCTCACCATTAAGCCATCCGCATCCATTAACCCTGCGTTGCTGAGCGTTCTTGGAATGACAGACATGATGACTATTGTGACAGATCATGATTGCATCATTGAATTGACTTCCTCATGTTCCTCCAGGGCCGATCTTTTGGATACGCCCCTGGTTGGGGGGCAGCATATCTATATTGATGGGTCGTGCTTAAAACCTTCTGATGGTGTCTACCTTTGTGGCTACGCTGTGGTGTCGGACACTGGTGAAGTATTACAGGCTTTCGCATTAGACTTTAATTCAGCTCAAGTTGCTGCATTGGTTGCATTAATTTGAGCATGTGAACTAATGGCAGGAAAACGTGTAACAATCTACACTGATTCAAAGTAAGTATGGGGGGTAGTACATCATTTTGCTAAAACATGGGAAGCTAGAGATTTTAAAACAGCAGATGGTAAACCCATAGCTCACTCTAACCTGATAGGGCAATTGACTAAGGCAGTACAGCTTCCCTCCGAAGTGGCCATAGTAAAGGTGAAAGGTCACGAAGCAGGAGATGATGAACAAGCTATAGGAAACAGAAATGCAGATGAAGCTGCCAAAGAAGCTGCAAAAGCACAAATCAAATCACCGTCCGTCACGGGTAACCAAAGCCAGTTAATTATGACCATGCTTGTAACTAACGTATCTGATATTGACATTAAGATCTTGCAGAGCCAACCAACACAAACTGATTTGGAGCACTGGGGAAAACACAAATGTGCCCCAGATAAAGATGGAATTTTGAGAGACAAAAAGGGAAGAATAGCGCTTCCGAAGTTAGGATTAATAGTCCTCATCAGACATTACCATGGTTTGTCATACACAAGTTGTGCAAAAGTAGTACAAGTAATCAATCAACTGTATTGTATTGCAGAAGTACACAAAACTGCTAAGCTCGTGCTAGATGCATGTCTTACATGTGCTAAAGTAAATCCGCACAAACCAGCTAAACATGACGCACTGCCACATCCACAGAATGTGCAAATTGATTTTACGCACATGCCGCCAATTGGAAATTTGAAATATCTTTTAGTAATTGTGGATCGATTCTCAAAGTGCCCAGAAGCATTTCCATGTGCAAAAGAAGATGCTAAAACTGCGGTGCGAAGTCTAACCAAGGAAATAATTCCTCGATTTGGCATACCTACTACTATTGAAAGTGATAACGGGACGCCATTTGCGTCAAAGGTAACACAACTCTTGGCCAAGGCATTGTCAATTGACCGGCAATTTCACATTCCTTACCATCCGCAGTCTGCATCAAATGTTGAACGCCTCAATCAAACCATCAAAAGAAGGCTTACAAAAGCCTCCATTGACACCGGAAAGAGATGGCTAGATTTGCTGCCCGCAGTATTGGCAGAGATAAGAATGACTCCATCTTCCACTACTAAATTTTCACCATTTGAAAATACTAATGGGTAGGCCTTTCCCTACTCCATGGGTGAAAGGCCGCTCAGGTATTACTTCCCTAGGTGACCTGGAGGTGATACAGGAGGACTACGTGACTTCCCTCATCGAAAAACTAAATTCTGTATGTTCTGATGTTTCTCTGTGTCTCCCTCTCCCCTCAGAAAAGCCCACTCACCCTTTTGTTCCAGGAGAGAGTGTGCTGATCAAAAACTTGAAACCGACGAAGGTGGGAGAGCCGAGGTATCTTGGACCTGCCACGGTGATCGCTGTGACGAGGACAGGAGTTCTGACAGATTACCAACCGCAGTGGATACACGCTTCAAGGATAAAGCACAGTCCTTCAGGAGAGCAGGCAAGCTCCAATTTAGAATAGAATCTCAAATGGGGATTCACCTTACTGCCTAGCAGGGAGGAGCAAAATACTGATTAAGCGAAGGAAAGAACTACCTCTAATAGTGAGGTGGGGGTCATCCAAAGCTAGAAGATATATGGCCCATTGAGTCAAACAGTGTTAACTCCTTACACCCCCTGTATGCACTAAGGGCCAAATTCTTATTAATGGATATACCATCTCTAGAAGGGTTTACACAGTGTTCAGCGAAGATATTGTTTATTTCGCCAAGTGCTCCCTGGAGGAAGACCCAAGATTGGATGAGATAATTCTCGAGAGACCGTTCCCAGATAAGAGTGTGTTATATCTGTTCACATTACAATACGGGATATTCGAAGTGTACAGGCGAGGAATGAAAGCTTTGTGCGATCCTATAAGTGTTGATTTAGGGAAAATAGGCCTTAACATAAAATTAATGCGAGATCTGTACCGTGATGGACTATACTTTTGTACTGGGTCATGTAGTTGGTCAGAAGTAAAAGTGTCTGTTGGACCAGAATAGTGGAAAATTAAAGGACGATTTATAGCAAGTGCAGTAGACCAGATAGGAGTAGTCCGGAGTGATGGAAGGAAAGAATGCTCATTGATACTGAATGTTACAATACCTGATGTACAGCCTTCTGATGCAGGAATATCGGCGGTCAGCTGCCCGTCCGCATAGTTTTCCACGCAGAGATGCTTGTTTTGATGAACCGGACAGACGAGGCGGTAAATGGGATGGAGTCCGGGAGCGGCGCGTGTGCTTGGGGTGGACCGCGCGCGCCGGCCCCGCTGCGGCGGTGTCCCGCGCCATCGCATCCCATCTGCGTGGTGGAGCGCGGGCCCCGCCATTGTCGACCCCAGCGTGCATGCAGATTGTCCGCGATTGACGGACCTGGGGTTTCCGTCGGCTCGTCTCCACCTGGACCCTACCCTCGTCGGCTGTATCTCCACGGCGCTCACCAATCGCGTCGCTGGCAATTACGTCATCGGAACACGACAAACACAAGGACCAATAAAGGGCGGTGTCAGAATGGGCAACACTGGAGATATGGAAAACGCGGAGTGGATTTTCGTCTTCTCCGCACTTTTCCCAAATGGAATTAAAAATAGACCTTTTCAACATCCAGTCATTGACAAACAAAACTAGTTTAATATCTGAACATATCCTTGAAAACCAAATAGACATGATGTGCCTCACTGAAACCTGGCATAAACCAGAGTCATATCTTGCACTAAACGAAGCCTGCCCCCCAGGATACACCTACCTGGAGAACGCTAGAAATACTGGCCGTGGCGGAGGTCTTGCTGTTATTCATCGCATAGACCTGATTGCCACCTCTCTCCCACTTCCAGAGCTGACTACATTTGAGTGTCTTCTATTCAAATGCAGATCTCATAAAGAAATAATAACAATACTCCTCATCTATCGTCCCCCAAAGCCACACCCTAGATTTATCACTGAGCTACAAGATCTACTCACATCACTCTGTGCAGTAACCCATAATATACTCATTATGGGAGATTTTAACCTTCATGTCGACTCCCCCACAAACCGCCCTGCTGCAGAGTTCCTTGAACTATTGGACTGCTTACATCTTACACAACATGTCACAGTTCCTACACACAGAAAAGGCCATACTCTTGATCTTGTGATAACGGACAGTGCCCCCATCACCAACATGAAAGCTTACGACTTGGGCGTGTCTGATCATAAGGTTATCTCCTTGAAATTGCCTCTAGCAAGTCCCTATGATAAAACAAAACGTCAAATTCAGTTCAGAAATTTAAAAGCAATAGACACTACCCTCTTCAATCAAGATATACAGCAAGCTTCACTAGTCACACAGTTCGCATCTGTTAATGGCTCTGTTGACCATTATAACTCCAGCCTTCATAATATCCTTGAGCTACATGCACCAATCAAAACAAAAACAGTCACCTTTTCCAAGTCAGCCCCTTGGTATACAACAGAGCTTCGGAGGATGAAAACAGCTGGCCGTGCCCTGGAGCGGAAATTCACCTCCAGTGGCTTACATGTACACAAACAGGCCTACCGAGAACATCAAAAATCATACTCCAAAGCACTTGCCAGTGCCAGGTCTCAATATTTCTCACAAAAAAATCGCAAACTGCACTGGAAATTCAAGACAGTTATTTGCATCAATCAACTCTCTTCTCAAACCCCCCCCATACGCACATGCTGACACCAGTACAGACCAGTGCAATAAGTTCATGGATTTTTTCACCAACAAGGTGACTTCAATTCGGTCCAACTTCTCTGCCACAGGTTCACTTTCCTCCAAAACCAGTCTCGCAAATTCATTTAAAACATTTTCTTTCTTTTCATGCATTACTCAGACAGAGGTGGAGAGGATCATAAAGAGCATGAGAACCTCCACATGCTCACTGGACCCTCTCCCCACACCATTATTAAAATCCAACATTACAGCCATCAGTCCACTGATCACAGTAATCATCAACCAGTCACTCAAATCTGGTCTGGTTCCTTCAGCTCTCAAAACTGCAGTCATCCGTCCACACCTGAAAAAGCCGTCACTTGACCCGGAAATCCTGGCTCATTATAGACCCGTTTCAAACCTGCCGTTTTTGTCTAAAGTCCTGGAAAAAGTTGTTGCAGCCCAACTTCACAATCACCTTCACATCCATAACATATACGAAAAATTTCAGTCTGGTTTCCGAGCGGCACACAGCACAGAGACAGCTCTGGTACGCGTCAAGAATGACCTACTGATGGCTGCAGACCAGGGCTCACCATCGCTCCTTCTTCTATTGGACCTGTCGGCCGCTTTTGATACCGTGGATCACAACATCTTGCTCCATCGTCTCCAGTCTATGGTTGGACTCTCGGGGACCACACTAAGCTGGTTCCAGTCATACCTCGCAGGCAGGCTGGAGTATGTGGCTCTAGGACAGTCCCAATCATCACCCCACACGGTCAGCTGTGGAGTACCACAAGGTTCCGTCCTTGGTCCGACCCTCTTCACCATCTACTTACTACCCCTTGGTCACATCATCCATAAGCATAAAGTTTCATTCCACTGTTACGCAGATGACACACAATTATACATAAAAATGGACTCCTCACTCCCCTCAGCGCTGCCGTCTGTATTTCAGGTTTGCTTGGAGGAGATAGGGGCATGGATGTCTGAAAACTTCCTTCAGTTAAACAGCAGCAAAACTGAAGCCATCCTGATTGGCACCCCTCACCAAACCCAGTCCTCCTCCCTCAGTAGTATATCTATTCTTGGCCATCACATCGCTCTGTCTACCTCTATAACAAACCTTGGAGTCAGATTTGACTCAAATCTCACATTGGACACCTACATCCGTCACCTCTGTAAGGTCTCCTTCCTCCACCTCAAAAACATCGCCAAACTCCGCCCTGCCCTTTCCCAACCGGATGCTGAGAGGTTGATCCATGCCTTTATTTCTTCCAGGTTGGATTACTGTAATGCCCTCCTCGTCGGGATCCCTGGCAGAAGCCTGCAAAAGCTCCAGCACATTCAGAACTGCGCTGCCCGGGTCCTGACGAGGAGGCGCAAATATGATCATATCACACCTGTTCTGAAATTACTACACTGGCTGCCCATTCAACACAGAATTCATTACAAAATCTGTCTTCTCACCCATCAGTGCATACATGGAACTGCCCCTGCCTACCTCCGTGAACTCCTCATCCCACACAATGCCACACGAAATCTCCGCTCCTCTACCTCTACCTACTGCCTGTACCAACCAAGGACTAAACTCTCCTCCATGGGAGATAGGGCCTTTCAGGCAGTCGCCCCGCGGTTCTGGAATGCCCTCCCAGAGTCCCTAAGGGCCCCACAAACTGTGGAGGCTTTTAAGAGTGGCCTAAAGACATTTTTATTTCAAAAGGCCTTTTAAACATTTTCAATTTGAACCTTGTGGTGTTTTTATTGCTATTTATTGTTTTTGTGACACTTGGGACTGTTATTAACGTCCATTTACTGTAGCACTTTGAGATTTCCTGGAAATGTAAAGTGCATCATAAATAAAATTTATTATTATTATTATTATTATATATTATTGTGGACCAGATCAGGTGAAGATGGCTGTCAATGAGTTAGAACAGCTAAAGCCAGATGTGAAGGAAATTATGCATGTGCATTGGCGCTTCTACAACGAGGTGCTTTAAAGAATGAGATAGACGGAGAATGTTGGATTTGTATGCAACTACACCTTGAGGAAAACAAATGTCTATTATAGTACAGATGACAGATAATCTACGAGCTAATGAAACAGTAACCTCCTCTCTAAAAGGAAATATGAGTTTATATATGTATACAATAATCAAGTTTTATGTGCACAATGATGTTTCTAAGATAAGACATTCTGTCTTAAAGTGGCCATTGTAAGGTTCAAAACATCTTGTGCCAGTCTACTGATGACCATGTGTTCTGTTCTGATGACTTGAGACTTTTTCTTGTGTCCCATTGGACAAATATCAAGACATTGTCTCATCTTGTTTGCCCCTCAGACTAACCCAGAAACCATGTGATTGTAATCATGTCCTTATATGTATTTCCAGTTGCTAAATGGATGGTTTCACTTCTTGTTTTTCACCTATAATTTGTACCCCTGGACAGCGAATAAACTGTGTCCATGATTGAACTACACTCTGTGTCAGTCTCATTTCTTGGCACCCGGGATCGATCCTGTATTTCTTGCTGCATTGCTCAACCTCAAAGAGTTTCTTGAAATATTCAATATCCAAATTATTTTTATCTTACAGTTATATTATATTAATGTTATATTAATGTAACTATATTAATTAAATACACATCTGAATAACTTTCAAGCAAACTAACCCTGAGCAGGTTATGTTCAGAGAGCAAGTTGCTATGGCTATTTACTGAAAGTTACCTCCATTTTTAGAAAAAAAAGTTGAGGTTATCGGCTTACTTACTCTTAAACATACCTGGGTATGTCACATAAGCTGCTTTTTGAAATACCCTCCTGAGCGACTTTGACAAGGGCCAAATAATGATGGTTAGACTTGGTCAGAGCATCCCCAAAACACCAAGTCTTATGGAGTGTTCCCGGTATGCAGTAGTTAGTAACTACCAAAAGTAGTGCAAGGAAGGACAACTGATATACCAGCATCAGGGGTCATGGGAGCCCAAGGCAGTGATGCAAGTAAGAGCAAAGGCTAGCCTGTCTGGTGCGATCACACAGAAGAGCTACTGCAGCTCAAATTGCTGAAAAACATAATGCTTTCCATGATAAAAAGTATCACAGTTTGCTATGTATGGCGCTGCATAAACACAGACAGGTCAGAGTGCCCATGATGACCCCTGTCAACGACTGAAAGCACCTACAATAGGCACCCGAGAGTCAGAACTCAACATTGATCAATGTAAGAAAGTTGCTGCATGGTCTGAAAAATCACATTATCTTCTAGATCAGGTGGATGGCCAGGAAAAATAGGAAGAAGATGGCTCTGCTAGGAAACCTTGGGTCCCGGCATTTATGTGGACATTACTTTGACAAGTGCCACTAAGACTGTTGCAGACCACGTACACCCCTTCATCACAATGGTGTCCCTGATGGCAGTGATCTCTTTTAGGAGGAAAAAAATTATTCAGGAATGGTTTGAGGAACATGACAGAGTTCAAGTATGGCCTTGGCCTCCAAATTGATTCTTACCCCAATTGAGTTTTACCTCCTCCCTTCTGGTATTCAGTATAGAACTCCTATTAGTAAAACAAATCGGTTTAGACATTGATTTATCCCCTCAGCTGTAATATTGTTAAATTTAAGGTAAATACCTTTTAGAAAGGAAATTTCTTTTTTTTCTGTATTGTGTGTGTGTTGTCTTATGTGATAAAGCATATAACATATGACAACACACACATAATACAGAATTTTTAAAAAAATCCTTTCTAAAAGGAAATTTGCTGCAACCAAATTGGCCTTTGGTAAATGAATAAAAATGTACTGAACTGAACAAATTCCCCAGATATCAATAGACTGAGCCTCTATGGGATGTGCTAGACCAACAAATCTGATCCATGGAGGCCCCACCTCGCAACTTGCAGGATTTAATGGATCTACTGCTAATCTCTTGGTGCCAGATCGCACAGAACACGATCAGAGGTCTCATGGAGTTCGTGCCTCAAAGCATCAGAGCTGTTTTTGGCAGGACAAGGCAGGCCTACACAAATTAGGCAAGTGGATTTAATGATGTGGCTGATCAGTGTGTATTACCCATGCTTTTCTTCAAGCTGGCAACAGAAAATGTTTAGCTGAAAACCAAAATGTATAATTTGACATGTTTCACACACATTGTATAATGTCTCTGCACAGTATACTTGTTTACATTACTTAGTTTTTTTTTTTTTCAAAAAGTAGTTAAACTCAGTGTCAATTTTTTTTAGGAACACTGCTGCCTTTGTGTGATTTTTGTGTGAAATTTCCATGAAATATTTTAGTTTTAAAAGCTCTGTGTAAAGGCTTTCATTGAATAGTCAGTTTTTCTTAGAGAATGTGGTGTTTAATAATGAGGTGTATGTATATAATGTGTGTATATACATTTTTAATAAAAAAAAAAAAAAATGTAATACAGACCATTGTACTGATTTGATTACCAGAGAGCTATTAAAATAATAAAATGATAATGGATTTGGAGAATGGAAACCACAATAAATTATTTAATTAGAAATGAGTAAGACAGTTTTTCACTAGGCGTTTAAAACTAAGGTAGATGGCTTCTAGAGAAAACAAACAATTAATCAATCATGCAATTGGATTTTGACTCAAAACATTATTGTTATTCACCCTTGACAACTTCACCATTTAGCATTGTAGCAGTGCAGAGTCTAAAATAATCCCAGCTAAAAAAACAGTTGGATCAGGGTGTTCCCTTTTAGGGAACTTCGAGCTGCGTCGAAAGTTTGACGCAATGGGAACGCTTCACGTGAGTGCGTCATGAAGCACATGTGAAATCTGTCCAATGGTGTGACTCGACGTCAGAGGCGGGTGACGTCACGAACCAGGAACTATAAAGCACGCTGAAAAACAGCGATCGCCAGCTTCTGTGTCTTCAGTCGCGCTATTTGTGAAACGTGTGTCTTATTTGGTGTTGTCTGTGATATACTCTATCTCTCTCTCTTGTTATGGCGAAACAGCAGCAGTTTAGATGTGTTGTTTGTTTGGGTGCGGAGCATGCACAGTCTGCATTTGAGGGTGCTGGCTGTGCACATTGTGAGCAGTTGCCGCTGCGCACGCTCCGCACTCGCCTGGCAGTTTTTGAGGAAACTGCTCAGGCTCGCGGTCCTCTTGGTGCGGGTCCCGCTGCTGCTGAGGCTCAGCGGCGATCCAAATCTTGGGGATCGCAAATGGATCTGACAGAGGGGGTTGAGACGGGCCCAGCCTTATCTAACCCCTCCCCTGGCAGATCTAGCGATTCATCTCTGAGTTCGGAAGCACGCTTTGCGGTTCCTTCCGCTCAGGGTGAAGCGCCGGTGCTTAATATATCCAGCTCTGAGGAGTTGGATGTAGAAAGCATCGATGCAGGAGATGACTCGCCATCATCTCCTGCATGTGAGGAGCTTATGGAGGTTGTGTCTCGAGCTGTCGCCAAATTGAATATAAACTGGCCAGCAGAGAGGCAGGAGGTTCGTCCCAGAAGCAAACTGGACGAACGCTTTCTCCCCTCACGAGCACAACCTCCGCGTCGGGGCCTTCCGTTCTTTCCTGATCTCCACACCGAGGTGTCGAGATCATGGAAAAAACTGGCCTCCTATAGGGTGCATAGTCCACAGTTATCACACTATGCATCTATAGTGGGTCTCAAAGAGCACGGTTATGGGTCGATGCCTAAGGTGGAAGAGACGCTCGCAGGCTATCTCTCTCCCCAGTCAGCATCGTCCCTGAAGGCCCCGACATTGCCCACCAAGCCCACAAGGCTAACATCATCACTGGTGGGCAAGGCTTACGTAGCGTCTGGTCAGGCTGCAGCATGTCTCCACACTATGGGCGTGCTGCAGGCCTACCAGGCTGAGCTGCTTGGAGGGCTCGATGAAGGCGGGGGTATTGGGCCTGAGGCGGTCAGCGGGCTTCGGCGAGCCACAGATTTGTCTCTCCGGGCCACCAGGGAGACGGCCAGATCTATTGGCCGCTCTATGGCAGCCCTGGTGGCCACGGAGAGGCATCTGTGGCTCAACTTATCTCATATTAATGAGAGGGAAAAGAATTTCCTCATGGACGCCCCAGTCTCGCATCCTGGCCTCTTCGGCGGCGCCGTCAATAGCGTCGTCGAAAGGTTTCAGGAAGCTTCAAAGCAGACTGCAGCGTTCCAGAAGCTTCTCCCCCACCGCCCTCAGTTCTCCGGGCAGCAGCCCCATCCTGCTAAAGCCAGCTCCTCACACCGTGCCACACAAAAACAGAGCGTAGCTTCTCGGGTTCCCCCTCAGAAAGGTAGGGGACCAGGGAAGTGTCAGGCCTCCGAGGGCAGACCCCTCTGGAGAAAAGCGGTGTTCACCTCTGCTCACGGTGCCCGCTTCTCTTCGGTGCCCTCAGGGGGCTGTTCTGCCAACCCTGCCACCTCTGGTGCTTCAGGGCGCAGCAGTCCTCAGCAGGTGTGCAGCTCAGTGTCCGCCCGGCAACGTAGCAGCACTGGGCTGCGCGCCCCCTCTAAGGAGGGTCTCAAAGCAGTCCTTCAAAGCAGAAATACCAGAGGCCAGCCTCGAGAGGCTGGTTCCCTTAGTAGAATTTTTGGCAGCGTGGAAACTACTGTCAAACATTTCTCAATGGGTCATCGAAAAGGGTTATGCTATTCAGTTCGGGTCTCGCCCGCCCAGATTTATGGGGTTCCTACCCACAGTGGTGGGCCCCGAGCAGGCTCTGGTAATGGAACAGGAAGTAAAGACTCTGCTGGGAAAGGGAGCCATAGAACATGTACTCCCTCCAGACAGAGACAGCGGTTTCTACAGCCGTTACTTCATCGTTCCGAAGAAGGATGGGGGGTCGCGTCCCATTTTGGACCTGCGGCATCTGAATATGTCAGTAATGAAGCTCAGGTTCAAAATGCTTACGTTGAGACAGATCGTGTCACAAATCAGGTCCGAGGACTGGTTTGTCACGATAGGCCTCAAGGACGCATACTTCCATATTTCCATCCTTCCTCAACACAGGAAGTTCCTGAGGTTTGCTTTTGGGGGCGAAGCTTACCAGTATCGGGTTCTTCCGTTCGGTCTAGCATTATCACCCCGCACTTTCACCAAATGTGTGGATGCAGCATTGGCACCGTTGCGTCTACAGGGTATCCGCGTACTGAACTACATCGACGACTGGTTGATTTTAGCTCAGTTGCGGCAGGTGGCGGTTCGGCATCGAGATGTCGTTCTCGCCCACCTGAAAGTGTTGGGGTTACGGTTAAACGCAAAGAAAAGTGTGTTGTCTCCAGCTCAGAGCACCACTTTTCTGGGCGTGGTTTGGGATTCTGTTGCGATACAGGCGCGTCTGTCTCCTGCTCGCATAGAATCAATCCTTTCCACCGTAAACCGGATAAAGCTAGGCCAGTCACTCACTGTGAAACAGTTTCAGAGACTGTTAGGTCTGATGGCAGCAGCGTCCAACGTGATACCTTTTGGCCTGCTGTACATGAGACCTTTGCAGTGGTGGCTTAGGACCAAGGGGTTTTCCCCGAGGGGAAATCCTTTTCGCATGATCAAAGTCACGCGGCGATGCTTACGGGCTCTGATTATGTGGAAGAAACCTTGGTTCCTGTCTCAAGGGCCCGTGCTGGGAGCTCCGTGCCGTCGCAAGTTGCTAACGATGGATGCTTCCCTTACGGGCTTGGGAGCGGTCCTAGAGGGCCGCTCAACTCAGGGTCTGTGGAGGGGACACCATCTATCCTGGCATGTCAATCGCCTGGAGATGTTGGCGGTCCTTCTTGCTCTCAAGAATTTCCTCTCAGACCTCAGGGGCCACCATGTGCTTGTCCAGTCAGACAACACATCAGTGGTCGCCTATATAAATCATCAGGGGGGTCTGTGCTCGCGTCCACTCTGCAGACTGGCGCACCAGATCCTCCTGTGGGCCCAAAATTTGGGAGCAGACATCCTGTCGAGGCAGGGGCTGAGGCCCGGGGAATGGAGGCTCCACCCCGAGGAGGTGGAGCAGATATGGAGGGAGTTCGGCCAGGCACAAGTGGATCTGTTTGCATCTCGAGAGATGTCTCACTGTCCACTCTGGTTTTCCCTCACGCATCCGGCTCCTCTGGGGCTGGATGCTATGGTACAGACGTGGCCGAGGCTTCGTCTGTACGCCTTCCCCCCGATTGCTCTGCTCCCTGGAGTTCTGGAGAGAGTTTGCCGGGACCGAGTTCGGCTTCTACTCATCGCCCCGCGTTGGCCGGGCAGAGTTTGGTTCGCCGATATCGTGGCTCTTCTAGACGGTTCTCCTTGGGAGATTCCGGTCAGGAGAGACCTGTTGTCCCAGGCGGGGGGCTCCATCTTTCACCCCCGCCCAGAACTGTGGAAACTGTGGGCTTGGCCTCTGAGGGGGCCCAGCTCACAGGTGTTGGTCTCTCGACCGAGGTCGTGAATACCATCCTCCACTCCAGAGCTCCCTCCACGAGGAAACTGTACGCTTTGAAGTGGAGACTCTTCACTTCTTGGTGCAGTGACCGCCAGCTTGACCCAGTTAACTGCCCGGTTGGTACAGTACTGGAGTTCTTGCAGGATCGGTTCACTGCAGGGTTATCCCCGTCCACATTAAAGGTCTATGTGGCGGCCATAGCTGCTTACCACATTCCTTTGGGTGGTTTATCTGTGGGAAGAGACCCATTAGTTACACGTTTCCTTCGTGGCACATTGAGGCTGAGGCCTGCAGTCCGATCACGAGTGCCGGCCTGGGACCTGTCCTTGGTCCTCCAAGGCTTGACCCTGGCCCCATTCGAGCCCATTGAGGAGGTGCCGATCAAGTTTTTAACACTTAAAACTTTATTTCTCTTGGCTGTTACGTCTCTTAAGAGAATAGGAGATTTACAAGCTTTGTCGGTGGCCCCGTCATGCTTGGAGTTTGCGCCCGGGATGGTGAAAGCCTTTCTCCACCCGAGGCCAGGCTATGTTCCTAAGGTGCCTACCAATGTGGCCAGATCTATAGTGCTGCAGGCTTTCTGTCCTCCTCCCTTCCGGGATTCTGACCAGGAACGCAACAACCTGCTATGCCCAGTCCGGGCGTTGGATGCGTATGTCCACAGAGCTGCCCTGTGGCGGAAGACGGAACAATTGTTCGTTTGTTTTGGGGCCCCTAACACAGGGTCCCCAGCATCTAAGCAGAAGATGAGTAAGTGGATAGTCGAGGCTATTTCACTCTCATATGAATCGGCCGGACTTCCTTCCCCTTTGGCAGTTCGAGCCCATTCGACCCGAAGTATGGCTGCCTCTAAAGCTCTGCTCTCCGAAGTATCTTTGCGTGACGTTTGTGATGCGGCCGGCTGGTCCTCGCCGCACACATTCGTGAGGTTTTATGATCTTAACCTGGGCTCCACTGGGGCTCAGGTTCTCTCTTCCTAGTGTTCACGTTTCACTAGCTAGTCATTGGTCATTATGGCGACGTGGGTATTAGCGTTCCCATTACGTCAAACTTTCGACGCAGCTCGAAGTTCCCTAGAAGGGAACGTCTCGGTTACGACTTTAACCTGGGTTCCCTGAGAGGGAACGAGACGCTGCGTCGCCCTGCCATACTTCCTGCATGCCTATCAGCAGCGACTTCAGACTTTGAGAAGCTGGCAATCGCTGTTTTTCAGCGTGCTTTATAGTTCCTGGTTCGTGACGTCACCCGCCTCTGACGTCGAGTCACACCATTGGACGGATTTCACATGTGCTTCATGACGCACTCACGCGAAGCGTTCCCATTGCGTCAAACTTTCGACGCAGCGTCTCGTTCCCTCTCAGGGAACCCAGGTTACAGTCGTAACCGAGATGTTTTTGTTTTCTTTCAGGAAATCAACACACATGATGCAAAATGGCAGTTTTTGCTGTAAAATTAATAACAAGCCTATTTGCAGTGAGTTTGCCACAACAAAAAAAAGATCAACAGCATTCTATAATTTAGTTGTACATATAACAATTCCATCCATTGTTTTTTCTGCAGAGTCACACTATATATTTCTCTGAATTATATAAACTGCTCTGTGGAATTTAGATTGAAATTAAGAAGGAAGGGAACTTAAGACATTGAGTATGCAATAAATAAACAGACTGGGACAAATGTCATACTCCTCGATTGCTTAAGGGTGAAAAATGGACAAACACAATTCAGGAATCAACCATTAAATTCAGTGTTTTCGTGAGGCACAATATTGAATTCCAGCTTTTACTTTGCGCTTACATTGTTTTCTTAATATCTGCTTTCTGTCCGTCTGTTTGTGATTTATTACATACATCTATTTCTTTATGTTAACTCTTCGTTTCATTTTCTGTCTCATTCACATTTTGTTCTTCACTCCCTCACTATCTCTTGCCTCTCTCTGAAGTGCTGTCCTGTCTGTAGGAATGTTATTTGCAGGTTGTTTTTTTTTCATATAAGGATTTCCACCAGATCTAGGTCAGGCAGGGGCATCTTCTGTCCTCTACTCAGCTGTGCTTGACCTTCTAGTCCTTTAGCTTGTCTGGATGAAGATGCTGCACATAAACACAGGGTTCAAAATTACTTTTTTGTCACACCTTTTTTCAGTGATACTACTATGCTAGCATTATTTCATTAGATACTATCATTATTATACTAGTATCTATACTAGCATTAGATACTTATTTTTTGACTACAATAGAATCATTTAGTCATTGGAATCATTTTTCTGTATTTTTATGGAAAAAGTGCAGGTCATTATGTCACTTAAAGCACTATGTGCAATAAAATCAAGATGTCAATTTTATTAACTCAACTAACCCTCACTAAGGCCTGCTACTTTTTTCAGTAATTGAGAGAAATTTGACAGTACTAGTCATTATGGTTCCAGGTCACAGGATCTCAATAACTGGGCAGGTTTGGGATTCAATTTAAAATCGCCAGGAAAAAATAATGCAAATGGATTTTGCATCATTTAAATTTGCAAAATGCAAATGGGATTGGAAAAAGCAAATGGGTTTTCTTCCCTATTTTGGAGGGAAGAGAGTGAAAATCATCTGGTCATTGGACAACCTTGTTTCCCAGCCCTCACGTCGGTACAGACGTCACCACAGAACAGATGTCGAAGCAAGGAAGAGGCATATTAATGTTTTTGATTAAAAATTACAATGGCACATTTTTTAAAATAATGATATGGACAGATAATTCCTTTACAATAAACAGTGGATGATTCAATAAAAAATGAGAATAGTGGTGACTTGAATCAATGAGAACTCTATCCTGCACATATCATGCATATCACAGGCCACTTTATTAGGTACACCTTGCTAGTTGAACCCCTTTTTGCCTTCAGAACTGCCTTAATTCTTCATGGCATAGATTCAACAATTTAAATGATGCTCAATTGGTACAAAGGGGCACAAAATGTACCAAGAAAATATCCACCACACCATTACACCACCAGCAGCCTGAAGTGTTGCAGGATGAAAGATCCATGATCCATTTCTCTTTTTCAGACCATTCTCTGTAAACCCTAGTGGTGGTTGTGTGTGAAAATCCCAGTAGCTCAGCAGTTTCTGAAATACAAGCTCATCTGACACCAACTATGCCACGTTCAAAGTCACTTAAATCATCTTTCTTCCCCATTCTGATGCTCAGTTTGAACTTCAGCAGATCGTCTTGACCAAGTCATGCCTAATATGACTGTTTGCAGAGATGTTTGCATTAATGAGCAGTTGAACAGGTGTACCTAATAAAGTTGCCGGCGAGAGTATGTATAGAAACGTCTCAGTTACATAGGTAACCCTCGTTCCCTGAAAGAGGGAACGGAGACGTACGTCGGATGACCGACGAATAGGAATCTCGCTAGAGAGGCCAATCTCTTCGAGTGTAACTAAAACGAGCCAATGCATATTGGCATGCAATCATATGCAGCAGCTGCTCACCTCGCAGCGCAGGTATATAATGAGCAGCAGGTGCGTTGCATCTTTAGGTTTTCGCTGAGGAGCCGAACCAGATAGGCGGCAGCATCAGCGGGGTACAGCAACTGTGGCGACGGGACGTACGTCTCCGTTCCCTCCTTCAGGGAACGAGGGTTACCTATGTAACCGAGACGTTCCCATTCAGTCGGTCACTTCGACGTACGTCGGATGACCGACGAATAGGAATCCCTACCAAAGCGCCACAGGAGCTGCCCTCTTCCAGTGCTCTGTTGTAGCCACCTGAACCCCCTTGCCTGAGGACGGTGGGACAGGGCTAACACAGAGAGTGTCAATCACTGCTGTTCCCAAACCCATTCAGTGAGACTATTGGATAACACTGGGAAAGCGCACCGTTCGTATAAAAGGGACGCTGCGGAAGCCACATCCTTCCTCGAAGGAGTTATGTGGAAGAAAAATGGACTAACTGTGGGGTTGTCATATGGAAGAACTGGGGTGACTCCACTCGATGAGAGGTGGGTTCTCCCAGAGGGAAAGACACGGGCTTCGATTAGGAGCAACCGTGGAATCAGACATATGGGATCCCCGTAGGGTCACTCATATGGAACCCAGCCTAAATCCGGTTCTCAAGGATGCAGCGGAGTATAGGCCTGGCGCCAGACGCTCCGCCACGTCGACTGCCGAAGGGAGATCGGAGGCCTCTAAGCCGGGGCCTCTCCGTGCCTCTGACCTGAGGCGAGAACACGGGAGGAGACCGACTCAACACGAAGGCTATAGAACCTAGCGAACGTGTTAGGTGTCGCCCAGCCCGCAGCTCCACAGATGTCTGTCAGCGGGGCGCCACGAGCCAGCGCCCAGGAGGATGCAACACCTCTCGTGGAGTGTGCATGCAACCTGAGCGGGCAGGGCACGCCCTGAGCTTGGTAAGCCAGGGCGATGGCATCCAGTATCCAGTGGGCCATCCTCTGCTTGGAGACAGCCTTTCCCTTCTGCTGGCCTCTGTAACAGACAAAGAGCTGGTCTGAGGTCCTGAAGCTTTGAGTTCTGTCTACGTACAGTCGCAAAGCACGAACTGGACAGAGCAAAGCCAGGGCTGGGTCTGCCTCCTCCGAGGGCAGCGCTTGCAGGCTCACTACCTGGTCCCTGAAGGGAGTGGTAGGAACCTTGGGCACATAGCCAGGCCGGGGTCTCATTACCACGTGGCTGTCACCTGGCCCGAACTCTAGGCACAATTCGTCGACCGAAAAAGACTGCAGGTCCCCTACCCTCTTGATGGAGGCCAATGCAGCCAGCAGCAAAGTCTTCATAGACATCTTTAAGTCTGCTGACTGCAAAAGCTCAAAGGGAACATTCTGGAGTGCTCTCAGCACCAGACCCAAGTCCCAAGAGGGTATGGAGGGGGGACGAGGAGGATTTAACCGTCTCGCCCCCCTAAGGAACCTGACGACCAGGTCGTGCTTACCAACGGATTTGCCATCTATGTGGTCACGGTATGCAGAAATAGCAGCAGCATGACTTTGAGGGTGGAGGGGGACAGCCTACACTCCAACCCTTGCTGCAAGAAGGAAAGCACGACTCCGATCGAGCATCTTCGGGGGTCTTCTCGGCGAGAAGAGCACCACTCGACGAACAGGTTCCACTTCAGGGCGTAAGCACGTCTCGTAGAGGGTGCACGTGCCGAAGCGATGGTGTTAAGTACCTCGGAGGGTAAGTCACCTAGAACCTCCGCGTCCCGTCCAGGGACCAGACATGGAGTTTCCAGAGGTCTGGACGCGGGTGCCAGAGGGTGCCCCGTCTCTGAGAAAGAAGGTCCTTCCTCAGAGGAATGGGCCAGGGAGGGGCTGTCGCGAGGAGTGAGAGTTCCGGGAACCAGGTCCGGTTGGGCCAATAGGGCGCAACTAACATGACCTGCTCCTCGTCCTCCCTGACTTTGCACAGTGTCTGTGCAAGTAGGCTCACTGGGGGAAACGCATATTTGCGGAGGCCCCGGGGCCAGCTGTACACCAGTGCGTCTGTCCCGAGAGTTCCCTCGGACAGGGAGTAAAAACAACCGGCAGTGGGAGGTTTCTGGAGAGGCAAACAGGTCTACCTGAGCCTGTTTGCCTCCAGATCTCTCTCCAGATCAGCTGGACCACCTGGGGATGGAGTCGCCACTCTCCCGGCAGCGCAGCTCGTGAGAGCTCGTCGGCTGCACGGTTGAGCACACCGGGGATGAGAATGGCACGAAGCGACCTCAGATGCTTCTGACTCCAGAGGAGGAGATGGGGGGCGAGTTGTGACATGCGACGGGAGCGTAGACCACCTTGACGGTTGATGTACGCAACGGTCGCAGTGTTGTCCGTACGGACCAGTACATGCCTGCCCTGAAGCGGCCCCTTGAGGCGGCTCAGGGCGAGACGTACTGCCAACAACTCGAGGCAGTTGATGTGCCACTGCAGTTGGGGACCCGTCCACACCCCTGAAACTGCATGCCCGTTGTACGTGGCGCCCCAGCCGGTGGCCGAAGCATCCGTGAAAACCACAGCATGCCGGGACACCTGCTCTAGGGGCACTTCGGCCCGAAGAAACAAGGGGTCCGACCATGGGCTGAAGGTATGGCGGCACTCTGGAGTGATTACCACCCGGAAAGTGTCGCGTTGCCACGCCCATCTCGGGACTCGGCCGTGGAGCCAGTGTTGAAGCGGTCTCATATGAAGCAGACCGAGCGGAGTCACTGCCGCTGCGGCCGCCATATGCCCCAGGAGCCTCTGAAAGAATTTCAGTGGGACTGCCGTCCTGCCGTTGAACGTATTCAGGCAGTTCAACACCGACTGAGCACATTCCTCTGTGAGGCGTGCCGTCTGTTCGACCGAGTCCAACTCCATACTGAGAAAAGCGATCCTCTGCACGGGGGCGAGTTTGCTCTGGCGCCGGGCGAACTGAATCGCATAGCCGAGCCCGATGGACCAAATGAGCCAGCGAGACGGACTGGGGAGTGCTAACCAGGCTCGCAGAGACCGTACAAGCGGGACCAAAGGGACCGCAGGCGTACCCGGCGTGGGGCAGCGAGGTGGAACGCAGGGACGCGGCCCGGGAGGCTCTCTTTATGAGGCGGCCCGAAGCGGGGTCAGAGTGTGCTGTGCAACACTTACCTGGTTCCACAGATGGACAGTGGGAGCAGGCGAAGCCTTGGCTGCCTGCTGCGCGCTGCTGTCTGCTGGCGACAGAAGAGGGGGAAGAGAGTGGTGAGGTTCTGCCCTCCCACTGCTCTCCGAGCTCTCTTCGGACCCGGAGAAGACGGAACCGCTCTTTTCTCTGAAAATTTGGGTACCGCTGGCTGTTGGGCCAGTGGCGGAACAGAAAAACCAACCAACAAAGGATTTACTACCCGGCCCTCCTCCGGGGAAGGAGTGGAGAGGTCTCCATCTCCTGAAGAGCAGTTCCCTCCCTCTCCGGGTTGCCCGTCCTAGGGCCTCTTGGCTTTGCCGCCCTTCTTGGCGGGGGCCTGGACGGGCTGGGCAGCTGGCAGCTGACCGCCTCGGCAGGATGTGGCCCTCAGACTGCTTCTGTACAGCCGAGAACTGTTGGACAAAGGGACATGGGGGCATCAAGGAACCTGACTTTGTCGGTATCCCTCATGTCCACCAGACACAGCCAGAGATGACGTTCCTGGACCACCAGCGTGGACATCGCACAACCCACTGATCGTGCCGTGACCTTCGTCGCTCAAAGCGCGAGGTCCGTTGCGGTACGAAGTTCTTGGAGAACCTGTGGATCATGATTACCCTCGTGCAGGTCCCTCAGTGCCTTGGCCTGATGGACCTGCAACAACGCCATAGCGTGTAAGGCGGAAGCGGCTTCCCCGCAGGCCCAGTAAGCACTGCCGGTTAGGTCCGACGAGCGCTCACAGGCCCGGGAAGGGAGAGACGCCCCATCCCTTTGTCGCACCGCCATCAAGGGCAGTGAGGGAGGAGGTCCCACTGGCACGGTTTCGGGCAGTAAAAGGTGCCCTCCACATGCCATCTCTACATGCACTTCCGGGAAGAAGGGAACCGGGGTGGGGGGCTGAGAACCAGCCCTTGCCACTCCGAGGAACCACTCATCCAACCTCGAGGGCTCGGGACGCGGTGGAGAATTCCACACGAGCCCGACCCTGTTGGCGGCCCGGGAAAGCATAGCCATCATTTCCAGGTCCGATTCGGCACAGCTGTCACTCCCGAAGGAGGCAGCCGTGCCGAATCATCATCCACGAAAGTGTCAGGCTCACCCTCCGATGCAGCGATCGACATCCGGTCATCCTGGGGAGCCCTGAAGGACACGGATGGTACACACCTCTGGGGCGGTCCACCACGCTCCCCCAGCAGCTCTACTGGCTGCAAAGTGCGGGAGGAGTGAGGGTTCCCAGGGGGTTGGTTCCCCGAGGGAAGCACGCTCACCGTAATCCTCAAATCACCAGTGCCGCCGCCCGAAGCAACCCGTTTTTTTTTTTTTTTTTTAGGAGGACTGGAACGAGGCAGCGGCACTGGGACTCCGCCCCCTTGCAGGAGGCGGGGTCTAGATCGCAACCCCGCCCCCTTCCAGGAGGCGGAGTCTAGATCGCAACTCCGCGATGGTCATCTTCCCGCAATGGGTGCATGACTCATCCACAAACGCTGCCTCAGCGCACCTTAAGCCCAAGCACGCGATACAGCGCTTGTGACCATCCCGAGGCGCCAGGTAACGACCGCATCCAGAAACACACAAGTAGTACACATCTTTGAAAAGACGCGAAACTACTCGCGCAAGCTCTTTTAGGAATTAACTCTTTCAAGTGCCGAAGCACGCAGGGGATAACCGCGGCAACACAGACAGGGAAAAAGTGCAGCCTGTCATGTGCACTCTCTCTTGAAACCGCTCTTACCAGCTGTGATAACAGCTTTTTAAGCGCTCTATAATAGCACACCGTTACCAGCCGTAACAACGGCTTTTACAGCTGAGAACAGCTTCACTTGCTCACATAAAACAGAACAGAGAAGACAAACAAGAGAACGGCCCCGCTGCTGTGCTGTCTGCCTGCACTCTCACGAAGAGCAATCCACCAAAAGATTCTTCGTCTTTCGTCACACTCGCTCGTAGACACCATACAGGTTCGGCTCCGAAGCGAAAAGCTAAAGATGCAACGCACCTGCTGCTCATTATATACCCGCGCTGCGAGGTGAGCAGCTGCTGCATATGATTGCATGCCAATATGCATTGGCTCGTTTTAGTTACACTCGAAGTAGATTGGCCTCTCTAGCGAGATTCCTATTCGTCGGTCATCCGACGTACGTCGAAGTGACCGACTGAATGGGAACAGAAGCTACATTAGGATTAAAGCCTCCTTCAATCACTATAATACTTTCTGGCTGTCTCACCTGCATTTTCTTGTATTGTGGAGTTTCTGGCACTAAATGTCTTTGGACGCTGTCCTGTTTGACTACTGCTGTCTCTGCTGACTGATTTAGAATGAAGGGACAAGAGAGGAGTGGAGGGGAGAGATAATGATAAAGGGGGCAGAAGGGAGGCAGATGAGGGCAAGGGTAATGTGGAAGAGAAAGAGGGAGGGAGACAGGAGGGGCTGGAGTGGGGAACACAGGAGATTGAGGATATTAATGATGTATTGGAACCTGCAGAGGCTAAGAAGGGAAGAAAAGAGGGAGGTGGAGAGGAAAGAGAGGAGGCAGGGAGAGATGAAGAGACAGAGACCGAGGGAGAGGGCAGAGAGGGAAGGATGTGCTCTACTTGGTCCTTTCCAAGGAATACACCTGCAAACAAAAACACAAACCATTAGTAAAACCTTTAGCAACACAGGTCACATTGTATTGATGAGTGCATGTATTCATTTAACAGAAACCTTTATCCATACAAATTATGAATATAAGTGAGTCACCATACGGAGGCAATAAAATGTGAACTGCAAACAGACAAAGGCAAAATGAAATAATGAGAGTTTAAAAAAATATTTATTTTCATTTATTTATTCATTCTTTTTTTTTTTAAATAAAGTGTGACTTCAACAGTATTCAGTCCTCATTTCACATTTTGGAAATTAGATGTATATCTCATATAATGAGTGCAGGAAAGTAACTAACAAAATAAACTTATGTTAATTTAAATTTTTTACATTTTTTTTAGGTTTTTCCAATTTGGATTGCAGTCTAATAGACCTGTCACTGTCTAAGATGTCATTAATAAATCAATCAATAACCAGCAATAGAGGCAAAAAAGAGACAAAAAACTAGATATCTTTAACACCTTCAATAATACTTTCACTAGGCTTTGTCAAGATATATAAACATTACATAACGCTTAGATTGTTGGTCCCTACATTGTGAGTGTGCTCTTAAAGACAGAAGTAATATGCAATATTCTCGATTTCACCTTTTTACAACTCTGTGCATAGTGTCCACTGGAATTTGTAATTAAGTAACTAATGGATTCAAGATGTTTTAGAAGAAAGTATGTTGAAGCATAGTAAAACATTATTTAATCACTACACACCAGAATACCTAAAAATTGTAATACATCAACAGTCAAAAAGTAAATTCTTCATGAAAATTACTTACCATATTAACATATTACATAGTTCACAACCAACTACCACAATCACTCATGTGGTGAAGCAGAGGCTAAATGTCAATTTACCCCAAGACCTTGTTATAGAAACAATAGATACCATAGAGATATTCACACTGGGCTCAAACATTTATCTGTTGACAGTTTTTCTACAGAAAGGTGTAAAATTTTTCTCTATCTAGCAAATAAAACTGACCAAATAGAAACTTTGCTTTTACTCTGGTTAAATTTATTCAAATCAGAATTCCTTTATCTGCCTCTGCATGGATGGAGTAGACTTTGTTGTCAGCTTTGGTGTGTATGAGTCCCTCGACTATCCTCAAAACAGCCATTGTTAAAAATGGGTCAATATGCAGAAGATGCTGAATGATCCTGGAAAGTTGTTATATAACAACACATAAAACGTTACTCTCATTCTGATATGATGTTTTGTGAAAAATTAGTCTATGATTAGATTGAGTGTTTGTGCGTTGCTGTATATTTGTATACTCACTTGTACTGCCTTTCCAGCTGTGCTGATCTCTGTGATCAGCCTGTGATGTCTGCCGTGTGTGTAGCCCAGATGCTATGGAAATGGAGGGCACAGACCGGGCAGGACGCAGAGGAGCGGGATCTCTACGGGAACGCTGTTGTAGAACTTGAATCATGGCGTCTTTCTCCAGCAACTGAGCATGCAAGTCCTTGATCCTGTGACATGCAGAGCAATTCTTAATCTCGGGTACTAAGTTGTCAGTAATTTCACTTTTTTTGCAACTCTGTGCATGGTGTTTGCTGGCATTTGTGATTTGACTTAAATGACATTACATGTCTTTCACCATCTAACATGCATAATACTCTAAAAAGATCCAGGGAATCCAGAGAAATCTCAGTTTGTGTAGGGCAAGGCAGGAAACCTTCTTTGAATGTGTATGACCTTTGAGTCCTCAGATGGTACTCCATGAGAAACAATCATGCGACTACGCTGCATCAAGAAATGCAACTCAATTCTTTGTTACGCAAGGAGAAAGCTATATATCTGTTCAATGCAGAGATGCCGCCGACTTCTCTGGCCCAAGCTCATCTCAGATGGTCTAAAAGTGTAAATGTTGTCTGTGGTCAGACGAGTCTATGCTTGAATGCTTAAAGCTTGTTTTTGGCCTAAAAGGACATAGAGTTCTCAGTCCTAAAGACGAAAGGGACCATCCAGACTTTCATCAGCAACAGGTGCAAAAGCAAACATCTGTCATGGTATGGGGGTGCATCAGTGCAAACGGCATGATGGACTTGTATATGTGTGCAGGTTCCATTGACGTGGAGGCATATATTTGGATATTACAGAGACATAAACTGTCATTAAGATGACATCTCGTCTGGGAAGCAAGACAATGCCAGGCCTCATTCTGCACATGGTACAGCAGAGTGGTTTCTAGACACGCTACACCATACAGTGGATGTGCCTGACTGCCTGCCTGCCTCCAGCTCTGTCTCTTATTGAAAACGAATGGCCCATCATGAAAAGGAGAATCAGACTATCACGAACAGTTGAGCAGATGTCTTGTATCAGGCAAGATTGGGTAAAAAAAATCCACTTGCAAAATTTTAACAATTAGTATGAGCAATTCCAAAAAATTGTAATTAAAAGGAAAGGTGATGTGTCACAGTGGTAAACATGCCTCTGTGCCAACTTTTTTGAGTGTGTTGCAGCCATCAAAATCAAAATTTGTTGTTAAGTGAAAACACTGGAAATCTTTTCTTTGTACTTTTGTCAGTTAAATCGACGTTAAAAAGAATCAACAAATCACAGATTTTTTTTCTACACTACACAATGTCAGTTTTGAATGCTGAATGCTATTGTGTCTCACACTGAGGTTTTTAGATGCAGATTTCTAAATACAAAAATACTAAGTCAATACTGTAGTACTCATAAATAAAATGGACATTTGGTCCCACTTTATATTAGTTGTCCTTATCTACTATGTACTCGTCACAGATCTGCCAGGCTCATTCACTAGCCAATCAAAGCGCATGCCATCTCCAGAATACTAATCATGCACACCTGCACCTCGTCTGCACAATCAGCACACGCTCTATAAGCGCACACCTCACATCACCACATTGTCCGGTCTCATTCATATGAAGTGGACTCCTGTATGCTATTCCAGTTATTTCCCAGTGATTCTACTCCATGATATCCTTGTACTTACCTCCTGCGTGTTCTCCTGTTCTCCACTCCAGCGTCTTCTCCTGTGCTCTTCTCCAGTGTTTTTGTAATCCCAAGTCTCTGTTTGTGCTAAACCTACCGACGTTACTGAGGTGTGTACCATCTCCGTCCACCTGTAAGAGAAAGACTTTCTATTCAATCATGTGGCCTAGTCGTGGCCTAGTGGTGAGGGAGTCAGGCTTGTAATCAGAAGGTTGCCGGTTCGATTCCCACGCTGACAGGAATTGAAAGTGGGGATTGTGAATGAACAACACTCTCTCCACCTTCGATACCATGACTAAAGTGCCCTTGAGCAAGACACCTAACCCCTAATTGTAAGTCGCTTTGGATAAAAGCGTCTGCTAAATGATGAAAAATGAAAAATGAAATGAAATCATCATCACTGTCACTGATCATTTATACTGCCAACTTACCTGCTACTGCCTCACTGCTATTAATAAAACAATCCCTGCATTATATCCTTTGTGTGAGTCTCCTTCCATAACAGAAGACCAGACCAACACAGGATTACAGCAGTATAAGCGCATTTCAAGAGATCCATGAATTCTCTGATGAATTCTCACCCCCACAGCAACAACCGTGTCACCAGTCCCATAGCCTGACCGGTGCCCTTCTCTGGCGCAGAGGAGGAGTAAAACGGATTTCTGTTTCAGTGCTCGTTGGCCCTTGATATGCAGCTGCATCTCTATACATCTGATCGCACAAAGATTGCTTTCATCACATCCTTACTGACGGGGCGAGAACTCCAATGGGCAGAAACCATCTGGTCACAAGCTGGTACAGTAACACAATTACTCTCTCTAATTTCATTGAACATTTCCGTGAAGTTTTTGGTAGACCTGCTGGTAATTCTTTGATTGGTGAGCAGTTATATCATCTCTGTCAAGGTTCAATGTCTGTTAATGTCTGTTCAAGTTCAGAACACTTGCTGCTGCCAGCAGATGGAATGAGTGCTTTCTCCTGGCAACATATCGGCAGGGATTGTATCCGTGTGTGCGGCTGCATCTCGTTGCATATGACAACACCATCGGCCTAGTCGTATGCAGTTGTCTTGAACACCAGGGCCACTCATACTCCCAATTCCTCCGTCGGCAAGTATCCATCAACACTCCAGAACCAGGCAATGAACCCATGCAAGTTAAATACCCGTCTATCGTTTGCTGAGTGGAAGGGGTGCCCCATTAACACATGACCCATTCATCCTCCTAGACCCATGGTGAGTTTTGTGAAGCCTTCTAACATAAATATGCATCCACTCACCACTGTAATGCTTACTGCCTCCAATGTCTCCATTCTAGTACACGCCCTCCTCGACTCCAGGTCATCCGGGAATTTCATCTAATTTCATTTCATTCCAGCACTGATGTGATCCTAGGTCGCCCGTGGTAAGTGCAGCACAACCCCATCATTTCCTGGAGGTCAGGAGAGGTCCTGAAGTGGGGCAGCAACTTTTTTCCTGACTGTTTCCCTCAGACTCCTCGTCCAACTCCACGTTACGCTGAAACCATTGCCATCAACTCCACCTCCATCAAAAGTCCAGTCGAAAAACAGTCAGTCAAGATTCCTACCTGTTCAATAACGTCTTCTGCCCCAAAAAGCCTCGCAGTTGCCTTCACATCGACCATGGGACTGGGACTGTGCCATCGATCTGATTCCGGAAGAGCCAGTGCCTCGTGGGAAAATATACCCACTCTCACTTCCAGAGCAGAAGGCCATGAGAGTATATCGCAGAGGCTTTACAACAAGGATACATCCGCCATTCAATGTCCCTTGTTGCTTCGAGTTTCTTCTTCGTCGCCAAAAAGGACTCAACAAGATCACGGTAAAGTTCCATTATCCACTTCCCCTCGTCCTAGAGGCATTAGAACATCTTCCCCAAGGTCTTCACCAAGTTGGTCCTCCGCAGCGCGTACAACCTCATCCGGATACGCGAGGGGGACAAGTGAAAGACAGCTTTTGTGACCCCTACTGGCCATTATGAATATCTTGTCATGCCATATGAGCTGGTCAACGCCCACTCCGTATTCCAGGACTTCATGCATGAGGTGCTCCAGGAGTTCCTCCATCGATTTCATCCTCGTCTACATAGACGTCTACATCTACTCCCAGTATGGCCGAACATCGCCAGCACATTGCGGAGGTCCTGAAACGCCTGAGAGTTCCATCTGTTCCTCAAGGCAGAAAAATGCTCATTCCACTAATCCTCAGTGCAGTGCAACATCAGCAGCAATGGTATCCAGATGCTCGAGGGGAAGGTGGAAGCTATCAAGAACTGGCCCATTCCCACAACAATCAAAGAGCTTCAGCGATTCCTGGGTTTCGCAAACTTTTACTGAAGGTTCATACAGAATTACAGCTCCATTTCCAGCCCACTCACTAACCTGCTGAAGAACAAGCCCAAGTCTCTGTGCTGGTCACCATCTGCCACCGAAGCATTCCATCGACTCGGAGAGACTCCTCATCCATCATGACCCCAACAAGCCCTTCACCATCGAGGTCGATGCCTCCACCACCAGGGTAGGAGCGGTATTGTCTCAGCATCAGGGGACACCAGCCAGACTCCATCCATGCGCCTTCTCACACAAGCTCAGCCCAGTGGAGAGAACTCCTCGCCATCAAGCTGGTACTTGAGGAATGGAGGCATTGGTTGGAGGATGCCCAACATCCTTCAACCCCCGTACTGGTACTGGAGTACTGGTTCCAAGAAAGTGAGAGGGTCTCACCACCAACTTCAGCGAGCAGTGCGCAGGCGTAAAATGACAGCTGACTTTCATAGATCTGAAGCACCATCCCATCCTATCAACCTGGTCAGAAGGTCTGGCTGCAAGGTCAAGGAGATCTCAAGGAGGAAAGGTCTTGGGTTCCCAGAGATGACATCCTCGACCCCACACTGCTGGAAGCCTTCCACTCCTCTCATCCCAATCGTCCTGCTACACGAGGAAGAGGTAGACCACCACGGTGTAGGGGGCCTCGGGCCTCAGGAGCAGGCCGTGGAGGGGGAGGTCATATATCGGTACTTACATAAAAATAAGTACACTGTAATTATTGTGTTCATATTGGGTAAGGTTAGGGACAGGTTTGGTGGTATGGGTAGGTTTAAGGGTGGGTTAAGGGGTAACAATAGTCAACAGTGTAATTCTAGAGTTTTTACAGTGTTACATGTAAAAATAAATTTACAGTTCATTGTTCATTTTTACATATTCTATTATGTCTTCCCCTACCACACATTCTTACACATCTTGCTCTTCCACAACAAGCAACTGTGAATTTTCAGCTGACATTTCTACATGAATACACTGCTGTAGCTGTTCAGGGATTTAGATGATCCTCCATGTTCAAAAATGGCAGTGATTGTGACGTGAAAACTCCATATAGCCTACTGTATGCTTCCAAACTTGATTGGTAAGATTGTTATTCCTATTTCATCACAATGGCAGGCCATTTGTCAATTCAGCAGACATTACAAACATTCCATGTCATAGGTATTTATGGAATATATATGCATATCTGACAGATTTTGATAACTGAATGGATAATTTTGCATGTGGAGGCTCACTCAATGAAAGAATGTTTAGAAGTTGTGAAGAGTTTGACAGTTTTACTGAGAATCAACTCATCCGTTTTGATCAACAAGCCATGTGCATTTAGTTATTGTGCAAATTGTAGACAATTGTACTCATTCTTTTGCACACATGAGCTAAAACACATGCAAATTGCTTAAATCTATAAGAAATCCAAATCTGATATGAACAAGAAACTAATTGTTCAGAGACCTGAACTTCTTGTTTTGAGAAATAAAAGTCTCAATCAAGAACTGAGCCAAAGCGACTGAGAAAAACTATAATAATTAATTTCAGCATTGACCGCAGCAATATTTCAAGTCAAACTTTTACATCTATCAAAATGTGCAAACGGGTCACTGTGACACAGCACAACGGACTGTGTTGTTTATTAACTCTAATGGAATATATATATATATATATATATATATATATATATATATATATATATATATATATATATATAAAATAAGCATAGATGAATCCACCCTTGATTAAATTCAACAAATATGTTATATTCTAGTATGCTAGTATGTAGTGTGTCCTCCATTACTTTTAACATACTGCTCCGACCCTTCTTGGCATTGAGTGTAAAACTCCAAAGAATGATGTCCTTGAGTGGTCTGATATTTAAGTGGGAGTGTTGATCAACTTATCTCTACAAAATCCTCTACAGGTGCCCAATAGTGTTAAGGTTGATTGAAATACTTGTCTACTTTACCACATGCCACAAGCTGGTTGGCCTTTGCTGAATCTGCAGCCAATGAGATTATTTGCTCAGCATTTTAATAGTCTGTTTCAGTTTTTTTTTTTTGTTGTTTACTAAAGACTTGGATTTTTTACATTTTAGGCAATTAATTAAAATAATGTATTTAAGATTTTCTGCTAACAGTCACATGCATGAACAATATGTTTTATACTGTGTATTATATATACAGGTGCTGGTCATAATTAGAATATCATCAAAAAGTTGATTTATTTCACTAATTCCATTCAAAAAGTCAAACTTGTATATTATATTCATTCATTACACACAGACTGATATATTTCAAATGTTTATTTCTTTTAATTTTGATTATTGTAACTGACAACTAAGGAAAATCCCAAATTCAGTCTCTCAGAAAATTAAAATATTACTTAAGACCAATACAAAGAAAGAATTTTTAGAAATCTTGGCCAACTGAAAAGTATGAAAATGAAAAGTATGAGCATGTGCAGCGCTCAATACTTAGTTGGGGCCTTTTGCCTGAATTACTGCAGCGATGTGGCATAGCATGTAGTCGATCAGTCTGTGGCACTGCTCAGGTATTATGAGAGCCCAGGTTGCTCTGATAGTGGCCTTCAGCTCTTCTGCATTGTTGGGTCTGGCATATCGCATCTTCCTCTTCACAATACCCCATAGATTTTCTTTAAGATCAGGCGAGTTTGCTGGCCAATGAAGAACAGGTATACCATGGTCCTTAAACCAGGTACTGGTTGCTTTTTGTCACTGTGTGCCAAATCCTATTGGAAAATGAAATCTGCATCTCCATAAAGTTGGTCAGCAGCAGGAAGCATGAAGTGCCCTAAAACTTCTGGGTATACGGTTGCGTTAACCTTGGACCTTGGAACACCAGCAGATGACATGGCACCCCAAACCATCACTGACTGTGGAACCTTTACACTAGACCTTAAGCAACGTGGAATGTGTGCCTCTCCTCTCTTCCTCCAGACTCTGGGACCCTGATTTCCAAAGGAAATGCAAAATTTACTTTCATCAGAGAACATAACTTTGGACCACTCAGCTGCAGTCCAGTCCTTTTTGTCTTTAGCCCAGACGAGACGCTTCTGACACTCTCTGTTGTTCAAGAGTGGCTTGACACAAGGAATGTGACAGCTGAAACCCATGTCTTGCATACGTCAATATTCTAATTATCTGAGATACTGAATTTGGTATTTTTCTTAGTTGTCAGTTATAATCATCAAAATTAAAAGAAATAAACATTTGAAATGTATCAGTCTGTGTGTAATGAATGAATATGAAATTAGTGAAATCAACTTTTTGATGATATTCTAATTATATGACCAGAACCTGTATACTATATATAGCATTATGTTCATTAGCATTCACCTTTGTTCCATTTCCTGACAGTGACGACTACTCTGGATTCTGTTCTCTTCTTCGTGCAGCCACAGTGAGCCGTCACTGTAACTGCCACTGCGAGAATGATGGATTATAGTCGTATCTCTGAAAACAGATCACAATCACGCAATCAGTCTGTCACTTTGTGGGTAATCACAAATTATAAACTGACTTGTGAAAACAAAAAGTTAATACTTCAAAAACTGTATTGTTTAACCTCTTCATTATAATTATTTTAAATAAATGTACACAATTTTAGAAAGTATAAACAAGATTTTACTGCAGTAATATATTAAGTAGAGGTCTGTGAGGAGCGAAAGAGAAAAGAAAATGTGTGTATTATACCCACATAAACATGCATTTTCTTAAACCCATTCTCACTCCCAAGGTATCAAAAACTGAAGAATGGTCAAATGCCTTTAGATCACTATTAGGATGATAAAGATAGCCCTAGGCATTGTTATATTGACAAACTAGTATCTCCATTGCTTTCAATGAGAAACTTTTGGCGTCGATACACAAACACAAAGAGCATGGGGAAATTTCTCGTCATTAAATATTATTAGGTGTATAAAAAATCATACAATTGGGCATATAATTTTGTCATTACATCACATGGTCACATTTCTAAGTGTGCCTCCACCACTGAATAAAAAATAAAAAAAAAGGTAATTATGACCTTTTCTCAAAATTCTGACTTTTCTCACAATTGTGAGATATAAACTCACAATTGCGAGTTATAAAGTCAGACTTGTCTGGTATAAGTTAGTTTTTTCCCCCTCAGAATTGGACTTCTTTTCTCAGAATTGTGAGATATAAACTTGCCATTGTGATCTAGCCTACGGAGGACTGTTCTTGTTGCCTAGCAACACTGTCAGCTGCCATTGACGAGCAGCAATCAGGTTTATATTAGACTTTTTGAAAGTTATATTCAACTGTCTGAAAACAAAACCGGGTTCACAAACTGTCTAAATATGTTCACTGTGGTCCATTTCTGTACCTAGCATATGTTGTACTTCCTTCGTCAACTAAAGAAGTTCGACCTACCACAGTTTTACAGTTTTACTCAGCCGTTTTTAAGTCGGTTCTGAAGACAAGAAATTTGTCTTGTTTTCCAGTAAAAAAAAGCCCTAAATAGAAGAAGTTTAAGTTTATTACGGGTTGTTTTAAGAGGCTTTAGAAGTATGATTTTTTCATCCATACATTTCTTTTTAAACCCATTTTATACTAAAGATATTACTAAATATCTGCATCCATCAAACAATGGTAAATGTCAGGGACTGTAAGTTGACCACCCGTCCTCACTCCCAAGTTGCCAAAAACTAAAGCATGGTTAAATGCCTCTAATTCCATATTAAGATGCTAAACCTTAGGCTTTACTATATAACAATGAACTAGGGACTCCATTGCTTTCAATTGCTTGCCTTGTGTCAGATCAAGCTGCATTTAATTCTTTTCATGCATTTGTAAAAGTACAAATGATTTTTATGTATATTTATACTTTCATAGATATTTTTGAGCTCCAAACCAAGACAAAATTCTTGTAACAGAATGCTTTAATAAAATACCTTATAAGCTATAAGAAACATGCAGTAGTTCCTATGTTAAGTTTGTAATCAAGCGCCCCTCAAATATGTCATAATCTGTCTTTTTATCCAATAACAGAACAAGGGTGACTTCTTTCTACTTAAAAATATAACACCAAAAATAAAACGTGATTAAAGAGTTTCATGGCTGTTTGAATGAATGACAAAACAAAAAATCAAAGTAAGCCCTTGAATATTTAAAAAAGTAACCTAGACAATTTTTTGAATGTAACTGCAATATATTTACCACCGATTAAAATGAACAAGTATACTTTATATGTCACTCCAGTGAAGTAGTACCCCAACACTGCACATTTTTGATGTCTCTCCTACCTTTACTAGTCTTTACTAATGAGCTGATTTGTTGAATCAGGTGTGTTTGATTCAAGAGACATCTAAAATGTGCAGTGCTGGAGGAACTCCAAAGCCAGGCACATGCCACTATCTGCTGGCACATGCCAATGAAAGCCTTATGTTGTCAGGTGACTGTGTTGAACATCATGTTGAACAACATGCATCTGTTTTCAGTGTTTCTTTATATAGAAATATAAAGACATAGTCAAGTCAATTTTTATTTCAATTTAAAAAAATTTTGTATATTTATGAAAGTTTCATGAATGAAGTGTGTGTGTACTGACCTCTGTGCTGCGGCTGTAGCTGCGGCCTCCATGGCGAAGTGTCTCATTGCACTCTCTTCAAAGTACTTCTGCTCCCAGCTTGTCATATCAGCCTCCAATCCCAGAATCCTTTCCTCTCTCTCCCTTAGCAGATCTAGTAGCGCAGGAGCACTGGACTCACGCACAGTGAGAGGAACGCCTACACCAGCACGCTACACACAGAAACGGACAGTGCTTATGAGTAATGTTTGGCTGGATAATTGATCTAGGTCTGTTGCAGTTGACAACTCCCTTCCGTGGCGAAGAGATAAAGTGATTGGGCATGTGAATGTTACTATTACATAAACAGATCTACACCATCTTAAGCATGTTGCTGTTACAGAGGACTTTGAACTGATAGCAGTAAGACAGACTGGACCAAACAAGACACTTGCACATCCAAAACCAGCATCAACCCATCAACCCTGTTCCTGGAGCCTACAACTCAAGTCAAGTCAAGTCTCAAAAAGCATCAATGAAAATATGATTGGTTGTACTAAGTGAATATAACTGGGTGTGAAAAAATGATGTGAACTGAACATTTTTTTAAATTGAATTAGCAGTCTTTAATGAATGATGTTTAAACAATGTATGGCTAAAAGTTAGTAATATCTTAGAGACAACTTTTCTTCAATAAACAGTTCAATTAAAAAAAAAAAGATTATTTCATTTGTCAAGCTTCACAGGGTTAAACCCACAGTGAGCAAACCAGAGGCATTTTGTTTCTACTATTCAATATTCAAAATACAGTGAAAAAAAATTGTCAAACAGGCAAGAGAAATTTCTGTTGACAGACCATTAACCACTTGCTTCTGAGCAATCCTACTTCGATGTAGACTTCAAGAAGCTTCATATTCAACATGTGGATCATGCTTAAATTAGCCCCACCCCACACAACTGTATAATATATGAGTTATTTTGAGATTTAACCCCATAATACTTACTTGCTTAAAGTAAGTAAGTTCACCCAAAAGTGAAAATTATCCCATAATTTACTCACCCTCAAACCATCCTAGGTGTATAGAACTTTGTTTTTTTTAGCCAAACACAATCAGAGCTATAAAATCAGAGCTAAAAAATATTCTGGCTTTTTCAAGCTTTATAATGGGAGTGAAAGGTGCCATTTTTTGAAGCCCCAAAAAAGTGCATCTATTCACCATAAAAGTAATCTATAAGGCCCCTGGGGGATAATAAAGGCCTTCTGAAGCAAAGCAATGGGTTTTGTAAGAAAATATCCAAAAAGCTTGAAAGAGCAGAATATTTTTTTAATATAAATCTGATTGTGTTTGACTGAAAACAGAAAGTCAGTCAAGTAGGATGGGTTGAGGGTGAGTAAATTATGGGATAATTTTCCTTTTTGGGTGAACTAACCCTTTAAGCTGACTGTAATAGCTTTTTTTTTTTCACTTGTGTAATTTTATAGATTTTCTTCCGCTCATTAATGCCTATAGGAATATACTGTAAAATTGTGCATAAAAAAATTAAATAATAAATCAGCTCTATAGCAGATTCCAATTGTTCAAAGGCAATTCCAATTCAACCCGTTACATGCTTTCTGCCAGTAGTGTTCACTCGTGCAATGTAATTAATGACATACAACCGATTCAACAAGATGGTGGGAAGTTAACGAGGGAAGAGCATAAAAAGTGAAAGTGGAACGCAGCCCTCAAGCTGCTGAAACTAAAATATTAACTCCATCCTATCATTTTAGAACATATCCTTAAAATCTATCAAGATGCCAGTCATTAAACTTCTTCAAGGAAAACCACAACTTAACCCAGACGAATTAGTAAATTACAGAACAATCTCAAATATTTAAATTACGTACAGTATGTATTAAATGTAAGTTGTGTCTGCCCAAAGGTTGTGAAAGACCTGGGTGAAGTCTTTTCATTTCCACAGTCAAGTCAAGTCACCTTTATTTATATATCACTTTATACAATAATTGTTTCATTTATTATACTGTAATGAAGAAGTTTCAGTTCAATTCACAGACCTGTTGTGTACGCAGTGACTCCAGTTCTCTCTCCAGGCGAGTGCGCAGACGTCGTTCCAGCTGCTCACGTTTCTCACATGCGACCTGGAGTTGCGCTAGTGCCTGCTGCAAGCGCTCCACTCGCTCCACATACTTCTGCTTTTTACTCAACTACAGCAGACAGACAGACAGAAGAGAGATATTGATTTACTTGGGAAGACTGACACTGTTTAGTGGGTGTTTTATATCAGGTAAATTATTATAATTTCCTTATTAAATTATTATTATTATGCGGCCAGATGATAAAGATAGAACATAAAAGTTTAAGTGTTGCTACGGGCTTGTCCAGTATAATATAACACAAACTCAAACTCTCTGTCTAGGGATAACAGTTTCACTTAATGTTGTTAGGATGTCACAAAGCAGTGCTATCTAATTCATATGTCTATCTAATTTTTAATTAGTCAAGCCAACACATTTTTGAAAGCAGCTTTATAGTTTCAATTAGCCAGTCCATTCATTCATACTGATTTCCTATTCATTCTCAATTACAACCCATCATCACACTGAAATCAGAATGGATTCATATACATCGATGAAAATTATTATATCCATAAATCCATCCATCCACTTGATAATTGGTCTTAATCTTAAGGGGACCTATTATGCAAAATTCACATTTAAAAGGTGTTTGAACACAGATGTGTGTCCACAGTGTGTGTAAACAACCAGCCTATAATGGTAAAAATTCACCCAATACTTTATTATAATAACCATTTATCATTTTCAGTTTCTCAGAACATGCCGTTTTATATTTCCCCCTACTCCTACGTAAGAGTATGGAAACCCTGCCCGTGTCTGGTGACAATCTGCTCTGTTAACAAAGACATCGCCCTGATTGAGAAGCACAGAGTCCACCATTTCTGTTTACTCGTCTCGCCTGGTCAGCTAGATATTGTTAAATTTTGCTGTATTTGGCTGAGCAGTCTTTTTGGGTGGCTCGCCAATGTATTAGATTTCTCTAATACATAAAATGAGTAAGCTTGACCAGAGTTCTTGTGGGGAGAAGAGTTTATTGAATGCAGTAGTGTAGCACAGTTCTTCAGCAGCGATGTCAGCGTGTCAGCCTTCAAAATAACTTAACCCAAAGTTCTGTCTGTGAGACAGAACATTATACAAGAAGACAAAAGGAATACAAACAATACAAGTGTGTTAGGACATCCCACAGGAGATTGGTCAACCCTGCAGTCTACCCAGAGGGAGTTGTTTCTTTGTTATTTAGTTTCTGTAGGCCATTTGGTTGACACCTATACAGACACAGACTGTTGATTGCATCAAGGACAGAATTGATTGTGTCTGAGGCACAGTCACAATTTAAATGCATCTAACTAAAGATGATGAAAATTCACATAATCTTTCAATATTTGCAATGTCTAAATGAAATGCTCTGTTGTTGGATGTACCAACGATCATATGAGGCTCCATAGACTTCCACCATCTGAGTCACTGAGAACACAATGGTTGAAGTTATTACTCAAGGATGGATCAGTATAAGCGGTTCATGATCCACTCTGTAGCGATACTGGTCACGGCAGAAAGGAAGAGCAAACTCTTTACAGTACATCGGAGATGTTTTACGTATACGTATACGTATGTTTTAAGTATACGTTCTATTTTAAAGAAACCAACTTGTTTTTCTACCTTGAAAGGAATTGTAAGATCTCTAGTCATGGTATATAAGCTTGATGTAACATAGAGAAGCGCATAAAGATGGCCTGAAGACAATAGAACAATCTTCTCTCCTATGTCTGATGAACGTTTCGTTTTTTTTTTTTTTTTCGGTTCCCTGAAGGAGGGAACGGAGACGTACGTCGGATGACCGACGAATAGGAATCTCGCTAGAGAGGCCAATCTACTTCGAGTGTAACTAAAACGAGCCAATGCACATTGGCATGCAATCATATGCAACAGCTGCTCACCTCGCAGCGCGGGTATATAATGAGCAGCAGGTGCGTTGCATCTTTAGGTTTTCGCTGAGGAGCCGAACCAGATAGGCAGCAGCATCAGCGGGGAACAGCAACTGTGGTGACGGGACGTACGTCTCCGTTCCCTCCTTCAGGGAACGAGGGTTACCTATGTAACCGAGACGTTCCCAACGAATAGGAATCCCTACCAAAGCGCCACAGGAGCTGCCCTCTTCCAGCGCTCTGTTGTAGCCACCTGAACCCCCTTGCCTGAGGACGGTGGGACAGGGCTAACACAGAGAGTGTCAATCACTGCTGTTCCCAAACCCATTCAGTGAGACTATTGGATAACACTGGGAAAGCGTACCGTTCGTGTAAAAGGAACGCTGCGGAAGCCACATCCTTCCCCGACGGAGTTATGTGGAAGAAAAATGGACTAACCGTGGGGTTGTCATATGGAAGAACTGGGGTGACTCCACTCGATGAGAGGTGGGTACTCCCAGAGGGAAAGACACGGGCTTTGATTAGGAGCAACCGTGGAACCAGACATATGGGATCCCCGTAGGGTCACTCATATGGAACCCAGCCTAAATCCGGTTCTCAAGGATGCAGCGGAGTATAGGCCTGGCGCCAGACGCTCCGCCACGTCGGCTGCCGAAGGGAGATCGGAGGACTCAACAGGGTATGCCTTGTAGGGACTCTCTGGAGAATAAGCACATATAAGTGCAGCAAGCCGACACTAAGCCGGGGCCTCTCCGTGCCTCTGACCTGAGGCGAGAACATGGGAGGAGACCGACTCAACACGAAGGCTATAAAACCTAGCGAACGTGTTAGGTGTCGCCCAGCCCGCAGCTCTACAGATGTCTGTCAGCGAGGCGCCACGAGCCAGCGCCCAGGAGGATGCAACACCTCTCGTGGAGTGTGCATGCAACCTGAGCTTGGTAAGCCAGGGCGATGGCATCCACTATCCAGTGGGCCATCCTCTGCTTGGAGACAGCCTTTCCCTTCTGCTGGCCTCCGTAACAGACAAAGAGCTGGTCTGAGGTCCTGAAGCTTTGAGTTCTGTCTACGTACAGTCGCAAAGCGCGAACTGGACAGAGAAAAGCCAGGGCTGGGTCTGCCTCCTCCGAGGGCAGCGCTTGCAGGCTCACTACCTGGTCCCTGAAGGGAGTGGTAGGAACCTTGGGCACATAGCCAGGCCGGGTCTCATTACCACGTGGCTGTCACCCGGCCCGAACTCTAGGCACGATTCGTCAACCGAAAAAGACTGCAGGTCCCCTACCCTCTTGATGGAGGCCAATGCAGCCAGCAGCAAAGTCTTCATAGACAGAATCTTTAAATCTGCTGACTGCAAAGGCTCAAAGGGAGCATTCTGGAGTGCTCTCAGCACCAGAGCCAAGTCCCAAGAGGGTATGGAGGGGGGACGAGGAGGGTTTAACCGTCTCGCCCCCCTAAGGAACCTGACGACCAGGTCGTGCTTACCAACGGATTTGCCATCTATGTGGTCGTGGTATGCAGATATAGCAGCAGCATGGACCTTGAGGGTGGAGGGGGACAGCCTACGCTCCAACCCTTGCTGCAAGAAGGAAAGCACGACTCCGATCGAGCATCTTCGGGGGTCTTCTCGGGGAGAGGAGCACCACTTGACGAACAGGTTCCACTTCAGGGCATAAGCATGTCTCGTAGACGGTGCACGTGCCGAAGCGATGGTGTTAAGTACCTCGGGGGGTAAGTCACCTAGAACCTCCGCGTCCCGTCCAGGGACCAGACATGGAGTTTCCAGAGGTCTGGACGCGGGTGCCAGAGGGTGCCCCGTCTCTGAGAAAGAAGGTCCTTCCTCAGAGGAATTGGCCAGGGAGGGGCTGTCGCGAGGAGTGAGAGTTCCGGGAACCAGGTCCGGTTGGGCCAATAGGGCACCACTAACATGACCTGCTCCTCGTCCTCCCTGACTTTGCACGGTGTCTGTGCAAGTAAGCTCACTGGGGGAAACGCATATTTGCGGAGACCCCGGGGCCAGCTGTGCGCCAGTGCGTCTGTCCCAAGTGTTCCCTCGGACAGGGAGTAAAACAACCGGCAGTGGGAGGTTTCTGGAGAGGCAAACAGGTCTACCTGACCCTCCCCGAACTCCCTCCAGATCAGCTGGACCACCTGGGGGTGGAGTCGCCACTCTCCCGGCAGCGCTGCTCGTGAGGGCTCGTCGGCCACACGGTTGAGCACACCGGGGATGTGAATGGCACGAAGTGACCTCAGACGCTTCTGACTCCAGAGGAGGAGATGGCGGGCGAGTTGTGACATGCGACGGGAGCGTAGACCACCTTGACGGTTGATGTACGCAACGGTCGCAGTGTTGTCCGTATGGACCAGCACATGCCTGCCCTGAAGCGGCCCCTTGAGGCGGCTCAGGGCGAGCCATACTGCCAACAACTCAAAGCAATTGATGTGCCACTGCAGTTGGGGGCCCGTCCACACCCCTGACACTGCATGCCCGTTGTACGTGGCGCCCCCCATCCGTGAAAACCACAGCATGCCGGGACACCTGCTCTAGGGGCACTCCGGCCCGAAGAAACAAGGGGTCCGACCAGGGGCTGAAGGTATGGCGGCACTCTGGAGTGATTGCCACCCGGAAAGTGGAGCCAGTGTTGAAGCGGTCTCATATGAAGCAGACCGAGCGGAGTTACTGCCGCTGCGGCCGCCATATGCCCCAGGAGCCTCTGAAAGAATTTCAGTGGGACCGCCGTCCTGCCATTGAACGTATTCAGGCAGTTCAACACCGACTGAGCACGTTCCTCTGTGAGGTGTGCCGTCTGTTCGACCGAGTCCAACTCCATACCGAGAAAAAAGATCCTCTGCACGGGGGCGAGTTTGCTCTTTTCCCAGTTGACCTGAAGACCCAGCTGGCTGAGGTGTCTGAGCACCAAATCCCTGTGTTCGCACAACTGATCCTGCGACTGAGCCAAAATGAGCCAGTCGTCTAGATAGTTGAGGATGCGAACACCCTGTTCTCTCATGGGAACAAGGGCTCCCTCCACGACCTTCGTGAAGATGCGGGGAGACAGGGTCAGCCCGATGGGTAAGACTCTGTACTGATATGCTCGACCTTCGAACGCGAATCACAGGAATGTGAAGTGTGAAGTGAAGTGGATGCCCCTGAACCTCGGGGGACGCCGGGTGAACTGAATCGCATAGCCGAGCCTGATGGTCCGAATGAGCCAGCGAGACGGACTAGGGAGCGCTAACCAGGCTCGCAGAGACCGTACAAGCGGGACCAAAGGGACCATAGGCGTACCCGCCGTGGGGCAGCGAGGTGGAAGGCAGGGACGCGGCCTGGGAGGCTCTCTTTGTGCTCTCTTCGTGTTCCACACGAGCCCGACCCTGTTGGCGGCCCGGGAAAGCATAGCCATCATTTCCGGGTCCGACTCGGGCACAGCTACCGTTCCCGAGGGAGGCAGCTGCGCCGAATTATCATCCTCGAAAGTATCAGGCTCACCCTCCAATGCAGCGATCGACATCTGGTCGTCCTGGGGAGCCCTGAAGGATACGGATGGTACATACCTCTGGGGCGGTCCACCACGTTCCCCCAGCAGCTCTACTGGCTGCAGAGTGCGGGAGGAGTGAGGGTTCCCAGGGGGTTGGTTCCCCGAGGGAAGCGCGCTCACCGTAATCCTCAAATCACCAGTGTCGCCGCCCGAAGCAACCCTTTGAGGAGGATTAGTTCGAGGCAGAGGCACTCCTTGCAGGAGGCGGAGCCTAGACCGCAACTCCGCGATGGTCATCTTCCCGCAGTGGGTGCATGACTCATCCACAAACGCTGCCTCCGTGTTCTAAGCCCAAACACACGACACAGCGCTGGTGACCATCCCGAGACGCCAGGTAACGACCACATCCAGAAACACACAAGCAGTACGACATCTTTAAAAAGACGCGAACTACTCGTGCGAGCTCTTTTAGGAACTGCTCTTTCAAGTGCCGAAGCACGCAGGGGGAGACTGCGGCACACAGACAGGGGAAAGTGCAGCCTGTCGTGTGCGCTCACTCTTGCCGCTCTTACCAGCTGTGAAAACAGCTTTTGCGCGCTCTCTCACAGCGCACCGCTACCTCACAAACAAGACAAAACAAAGAACACACAAGAGCGCGGTCCCGCTGCTGCGCTATCCGCCTGCACTCTGCTCAAGAGGATCCAGAAAAGAACTTCTTCTATCACACTCCGTAGAGACCATGAATGGTTCGGCTCCGAAGCGAAAAGCTAAAGATGCAACACACCTGCTGCTCATTATATACCCGCGCTGCGAGGTGAGCAGCTGCTGCATATGATTGCATGCCAATGTGCATTGGCTCGTTTTAGTTACACTCGAAGTAGATTGGCCTCTATAGCGAGATTCCTATTCGTCGGTCATCCGACGTACGTCGAAGTGACCGACTGAATGGGAACATGATAATAAAGAGTATTCCTTGGCAAGGCAACTATAACGGGGACAAAAGCTGTAATTTCAGATCAACATCACATTCACACTCTGGGGACACCAGAGACTTACTTTACATCTCTTTATAAGGGGCATAATAGGTCCCCTTTAAAATCTCCTGGCTTTGACTCTAGTTAGACGTTCTTAGGGCTATGCCATGTCATCCTTTCAGCTCTATGATTATAGTCTATAAAATTATAAATATGGATATTTTTCTAACAAAAATGCATCGTTTCACTTCAGAAGGCGTTTATTAACCCCCCAGAGATGTCTGGATATCTTTTATGATGGATGGATGTGTTTTTTTGGCCACAAAATATCTTGGAAAGACTTCAAAAAGCTTGGAAGTGCAAGAACATTTTTAAATATAACTCTGATTGTGTTTGACTGAAAGAAGAAAGTCACATAAACCTATGATGGCTTAATTTTTGGGTGAACAAATCCTTTAAAAGTACTATCCCAAATTATGTGTGTAACCTGCCATCCTAACACTATTTTTCAAGTACTGTGATGCTACCATGTCCAAAAATCACCCAGAGGGTATTAGTTCTCAGATGTTGTTTAATAGTTGATTAAGGGTGTACAGACTCACCTCTTCCTCTAGTTTGACGACTTTTCTCTGAGTATTATTTAAAGCCTGTTCTAAGATGTCAATGTGTCGTCGCTGATCCTCATTAGCTGAGCGAAGATTGGCTGCCTCCATCTCTAATTTTTCTAGATCTTTCATGCTTTCTCTTCCTGATGGGAAAAAACAAAATCAAAATAAAAAGGTGTTTCAGAGAACTGTTTGTTTTGTTTGTTTGTTTTGTTTGTTTTTTACATATGGTACTGTATTTAGTGTATAGAGACTGTTGCTCTGTGACTGAACTGTGAAAGTTTTTCCTTTCTATGGTCATCTGTGGTTAAAAACATAAATTGCAGATTATTTGAAGAGGTTACACAAAGGCTGTTTTAGTGGCTGCCCAGGTAAGTTTGAGTTTGAGCAAAAACCTTTTTTTTTTGGTTTTTAGCAGTGCTCTTCACCAAAGTAACTTACCCAAAATAATGTAGAGGTTACAAACCAAAACTGGACCTAACAGCTCTGAGTGACATATATCTGATGTGATCATGAAGGCACTCCACCTGTATCTCTTGCTTCAACTTAAAGCAGTTTACAGTGAAAGATTTTTAGAGACAAAATTTCCCAGTTTTTGCAGCTAAATTCTTTATAATACTTAATACAAGACTTATTATATACAGTGGTGTGAAAAAGTGGATAACAAGTAAACACAAAATGCAGTTTTTAAATGAAGGTTGTTATTATTAAGGGAAAACAAAATCTAAACCTACATGGCCCTGTGTGAAAAAGTGTTTGCCCCAGCTGTTAAAAATATAACTTTTTTATAAACATTTAAGTGTGACAAACATTTAAAAAAAAAAAAAAGAAATCAGGAAGGGGGTAAACACTTTTTCACACCACTATATACTACATTATACACTATATATTTTAAAGCTTGTATTTATATATTACAAAGCTTTTAATATTGTTAAAATTGCGCTCTTACAGTCTTTGTGAAACTAGAGTTAACCATACACTCTGAATCAAACACTGAGATGACAAAGAACGTTTATTAGAAACTGGAGTGGAATTATATAGTTACGTCAGCTCTCTGAAATTTTATGGTTTGAGGTACACCTATGCTTGCCTGTGATCATATCAGGACACATCTGTCATTTTACACCAAGACCCACTGGCAAAAATAAATAAATAAATAAAAGCCCTACAAAGCATTTATTTGACATGTCAAACATGCAAGGACAAATGATGCACACCTGAAATTTGCTGCCTAATCCAATTCTGACCCTCTTAAAATATAAATATTATTATTGACATGCACTAGTGAATCAGAGTAAGGGAAGAACACAGTTATGTACTTGCTCAATAATGGAATTTTAGATTTTTTGCCCAAAGAGAGAGAGATATTTGAGTGCAAGCAAGGAAGTGGTACAGGAAATTAAGGGAGGGAACTAAGAGTTAATTTGGGTTGAGCAGCTAGACAGATATTTTGAACAGCAAACAGACCAAATATATAATATATAATGATGCACAAAAAGCAGTAAAATCTCACTCTGTGAAAGATACAAGTGTCCATCATCTTGTCCCTCCAGCTCCTGACAGGTTATCTGTAGATTGGCTGTTTCCAAACGGTCTTAAAAAACACATATGAGAAAGCGTTATTTGCCACAGGACCCAAGAACAGCTAAGATAAACTAAATAAACAAGCGAATAAATAAAATACTTACAAAGTGACAAACTAATCAAAGCATGAGCACTATATCACCTCTCAAGTCTCTGTTAAAATCATGAAGACGTCTGATCTCTGCTTCAAGTTTATTCCTCATGTTTTTTTCCAAAGCATCCTGTTTGGATGTGCTCTTCACTAAACTCTCATGTGCCTCTGACAGGCGCACAACCTCCACCTCCAACTGCAAATACAGCATAAACTCCCATTAATGCTGCACTGTGATATAATAATACCAGCGTCCTCCTGTCAGTGTGCTGAATTAAAGTAAGACTGGACAATATTTTTACGTCACCACATTTAATTTCTACCTCATTCCAATTAAGTTATAACATAGACAGAAAGACAAACAAAAAGACAGTCAGACAGACAAGTACCCGCTCAAGTTTGCTGGCCTTCTCACTTTGCTTGTGAAGTTCTTGTCTAAGGCTTTGGTTCTCTTCTTTTAGGATCTCCAGCATCTGCTTGGCATGGCTTACCATGGCATATGTTTCCCCTGGGAAATGCTGTCCAAAAAGGGCCACACAAGAAGACAGTCTCTGGGTCTCAGATCCAGTCTGAGCTAGAGGAAATCCCAGGGACTGAGACAGGGATAATGCCTGATACTGTTGCTGAGAAGCCTGTGAGGACAGGATAGAAGTCTCAGAAGCCATGGGACTGGTCTGTGGTGTTTGCTGCTGTGATGAAGACAAAGGGCACTGTCTAAAATACAGAAAGATGGTAAGTGAAAAGTGAGAAAGAGAAATGTGTTAGCACCTGTTCATAATTAATGCTTATAGGTGAAGTGTGCACATTTTCCAATGTTAAAACAGTTTATCGTATACAAGTTAAATAGCTGGGAGTTCATTTAATGCAGAGACAACTATAAATACGTCACTGGTATGCTGGCTTAAATTACAAACGCCTTAAAAATATTGCTTGTTTGAGTGGTCGAACATGTCTGGCTCAGCCAATGGTTACCTGTAATTGTTAGAGTCATATGTCTGTTTATCTGTTTCCTAGTCCTGTCATCTGTCGCGTGTAGTCTTTGTTTTGTATTCGTCAGTCCTGTCAGTTGTCACGTGGTCTTTGTTTTGAGTTTCGGTCTGTCATTGTCTCATTATCAGTTCATTTAAGTCAGCTGTGTCTTGTAATTAGTCATGTCTGTCACCTTCATTATCCTCTTTGTCCTCTTGTGTATTTATACCCTCTGTTTCTGTCCAGTCCTTGTTCGTCGTTAACGTTACTAGTGTGTATGTATCCTGTGTATATCCCGATCTTGTTTGTGAATAAACCGTTTTATATAATTCAGTCTCCTTCTCTGCACTGGTTCCTGTATTCCGACACACCCGTGACAGAACGACGAACAAAAAAACAACTAAAATGGAATCTCAGGCTGAAGACCTTCTGTGGGGCATTCAGCAGCGCGGACGCCCGTTGGAGAGGTATGTGGGGGAGTTTGTCGAGCTCTCCCATCAGGTGGGCTGGCCGGATGCCTCACTCAATGCTGTGTTTTGGTTGGGTCTGGACGAGGACATCATTCACCCTAGTGAACCCATGTGTACTTTTTCTCTAGTCGATTTGATTAATTTAGTCCTAGAATTAAACAGATCTGGGTTTGAGGTTGAAGAATGTGTTCCCCGTCCAGTCCCAACCAAACCACCCCTGGCCACACCAGCCCACCTCACGCCGACTGCCTTCACATACCCATCCAATGGAGCGGTCCCTGTCTGCCTGTCCAGTCAAATCTGTGATGACCAGGAAGAGCTTCCTGAGCTCCTCGGACCCGATCCAGTCCTTCTGCCTGAGCCGGCTCCAATTCCTCAGCCTAAGCCCAGTTCAACTCTTCCGCCTGAAACCGCCCTTCAGCCGCGACGTAAGCGCAAGCCGTGTAGGAAGAAGGCCATCGAAACTGAGCCCCAGACACGACCTTGACTCCGCCCTGGACTCCACCCTGGCAACCTGAACCACCTGACCCGCCATGGTACCCTGAGGTCCAGGAGACACCCTGGAGGCCACCTGACCTGCCTACTCGTGCCCACGGCCTCCAGGGAAGTACTGTCAGAGTCATATGTCTGTTTATCTGTTTCCTAGTCCTGTCATCTGTCGCGTGTAGTCTTTAGTGTGTATGTATCCTGTGTATATCCCGATCCTGTTTGTGAATAAACCGTTTTATATTAATTCAGTCTGTCTTCTCTGCACTGGTTCCTGTATTCCCACAGACCCGTGACAGTAATAATCTGTTTAGGTGAATTTGGAAACCATAATTTTTTCAGTTCCAATTGGTGCTGCTAGTGGCGCAGAAATGACACAATTCACCTTTGTGTCTGCTACAATTACCTGGCTATAGTTCTAAGTGGCACTGTCTCCAACATGGCTGCTGTCAAGGCATCACTGTAGAAGTGTCCCTGTTCCAGAGATTCTGAGTTGGAGTGTAATGTGGGCGAAAGCATAGTCTGTACCTTAAATTTAAAAGGATATTCTGGGGGAGGACCTCTTTGATCCAAAGTCCATTGTGGTAAGGGTAAGGGTGGTGGCGGAAGTTGTAGGTTACTCACAGAGGTATTAATAGTTGGTGAGAGGGAATCTGCTGTATTATCATCCTCACAAGGAATAGTGTCTCGTGAGCAAAGTGAATTGGAAGGTCCCACACTTTCCTTAGCTCCGTTGCATTCTAGACTGAGTTGCATGATCCTTTCACTGAGTGAGCGAACATGACCCTGTTTCAACTCTGACAGACCTTCATCAAGAGATGTACCACCAGTGCCCCCTTGCTGGGTCCATCCATGACCCTCCACAAGGGCTTTCACAGGAACTGCTGAGAGAGAAGTGGAAGACGACGAAAGAGAAGGAGGGGAAGAGAGTGAATGTGTGTTAGAAAGTGATTGCAGATGGGAATGTGAGCTTGCAGGACTGTCAGACATTGTTGAAGACTGTATCTGTTGAACCTGGTTGTGTTGGTGCTGACTTTGGTGTGCATGATTTTTAAGGCCCTCCTTGTGAAAGACCTGGTTCTGATTTTGTAGGAGATTGTTTGAAAGATTGTGGAGAGGGATTTGGGACTGAGGGTCCATCAGACTTTGCTCTGTACAGAGCAACAGAGGTTTCAAACAATCTCTGTACAGCTGAGATTGGATTTTAGCCTCATCGTAAGACGGTAGTTCTAAGGTGTCAAATCCGGGCAAATTCTGTGGTAGTTGGACTGTTTTATCTGTACCCTCGCTCACACCACCAGTCTCTTCCATGGAGTTGCTTTCCACTTGACGCTCCTGACCTTGAGGTTCCTGTCGTGATTGAAACTGCAGGGGCATAAGTTGATATGATTGGGCTACTTGACCCTCCTTTTCAAGGAGTGGGTTCTCTGAAGATGTGGGGTTGCTTAGCATCTGAGAACTGTTGTTTTCCTCCCCTCCTCTGATTCCACTTGCTCCGTATCGCAGATGTTTTTGCATAAGCCTGTGAAGCACAGTTCTAGGCGCACACTCCTCAGAACTGTGCATGTCTGTTCCTGCACGGGTAGGCAAAATGAAGCACTGATCCGTACAGCTGAATTGGATGATGTTATCTGCAAAAGGAGATGGAGCCATTAATTATTACAATACTGCTACAAATAAAATCATAAATGATACCAAATATATTTAATATATGACTAGGCCCTGGCAAATGGGCTATAGTTCTGCATGTTTTTTCAGTTGCCAACTGTAATTACAATACCAAGTGGACACATTTAATGTGGATTTCAACAACTCACCCACACCGGAAGCAATCAACACTTCAAAGAAAAAGAGAATCAATTTAGCGCTGAACATCTGCCTAAAACATGTGTCAATTGTGCAGCGCACCCTGCTCTGTGCGGATAATTTAGTATGCATACGTTTATTATGGGTATGCTATATTTATAATATTCTATTTTTGATGAACCAATGAATTAGTGTTGTTGAACGAATCTGTAGAGTGAAATCATACAGTTAATGTCTCCACCTACCGGCATAGTGATATAATCTCGAGAAAGAGTCACTGAAAAATCCCCACCACTTATGCAAAGACTAAAGACTAATGGATGCCAGACATACTATCCATCAAGAAATGTATTCAGGAGGAATAAGGAGGAACTACAAGAATGTTTGATGTCTGTAACCGGAAGCACTTCTGTGGACATGACAGAAATCTCCCAATGGAACATACTCTGGATTGTGCCTGTTGAATTTTTATAGTCTGCCATTTGTTTTTCATTGAGGTTGTTCAAACAAGAAACAAACAAACAAAAAAACTTGCAAATAAAAGCCTGCTCTATAATAAATGTTCTGCCTTTTCAAACGTAATAAAAATTTTACTTAATTCAGAATAAAATCCTGGACTATTTCTAATTCCACAAGAATAGGGAAAGTCTTTTCCCCAACTATAACAGTAAGGACACAGAGGAACGAATTCCTTGGAATCACTTTCAGAACGGTTTTTTTTTTCAGCTTTTGGGGGATAAAAACATTGACAGCAAATCAGATTCACCTGACTTTAAAGAGCTTTAAAGAGTTCTATTTATTATTATAGTTATGTCTTTCTTGTTGTGAACAGGTCTTAAAGACAACCAGTTGTTTGTTCCTTTAAAAACACAACAAATCATACTCTACAATGTAATGCAATGTGTGCTCATGTAAAAAGATTATATCAGATTTTTAAAACACTGAGCAAATACAATTGTCAGGTAAAATGTGCTTCATATAGTAACTTTATCATTATATTTATTTTAACTTAATTTGGCTCAGATTAGATAGAAATACCTGACATCTCCACATTCACAGTATATACAAAGTATCTAAAAAAGCAAACAAATTATATAAATAATTAACAAGACAACACATGCGAAATGACAGGAGTGAAGAGGGAAACATACCCCAGAGACCAAAAATAGAACTAGATGAACTTCAGCATTACGTAGCCAGCTAAAGCCCCACTGCGGACACATTACAGACAGGCTGCATGAAACATTACAAGACATTGAGAGGCATATATATTTAATTAATGCTTATAGTCTATGCAGTCAGACCTAAAAGGTTAATTAAAAAGTTCACTTTACTAAGTAATCCGCTGCATTTGAAAAACAATTCATTGAGCATAATTAAAAAAATAAACCCTTGTGCTTGACAAGCAGATATCTAAACTCCATCTGAAAGCTGGTAAACATGAGTCACGAATCACGTTACACCGATCACATCATCTACTACACTGAATTCATAGAGGAAACTTTGAAGAACAAAGCAGAGAAGTTAGCAAATTTATGTTGTCACATTTACCCAGCGAGATCCTGACAAGGATAACTCAACCGCTGACCGAAGCGCTGCTGCTGAACACATTTGACTGACTTGCAACAATCATGTCCATTCACTGTGGTATGGCAGGAATGTGGGTGCCCGAACCGCTAGCCAGCAATCGTTCCTGGGTCCTAGCGCCAGTCTAGCAAGAATAACGAGTGCACATGAACTTTTACTTGACTTTCCAGTCTGTGCATGGCAGAGGTGTATAGACTTGTAAAGATACCTTACAGCGAAAATGACTCCACTTCAAATTGCAAATCACCAATTCCAATTCAACTTGACTGAAAGTCTTACAGTAGCCTATCTTACTTAAACAGTATGGGGTACAACAGGGCTAAAGGCACACCTTAAGATTTTTTTTAACTACTCCCATAGTGTATGCAGAAAAATATTGTAGAAAAATATGTCACATTGATAAGAATAACTATGGAAGTCCGTTTAACTTAAACTCTGTTAGATTTCTGCAACTGAACATTTATTGTTTGACCTCAGGATCCAGAAGCACCCGCCATGGCATGCTTGACGCAAAGGACATAGTTCCACCATCTTCTCAATATCTGTTTTAATATATGGTTCTCCCTCTTTCTCTCCTTCTCTTTCCATCTTGATTGTGATGAACTACATGGACATAATACATTCCTTCAGAAAGCTCTCTTTCACACACAGGCTATGTACACACATGCACACAAACGCACACAGAGTGTCTGGATATTCAACCCTGTTACGCACTGTTCATTCCTGTGATTAAATTGTTTTGTTCTAAAAAATGAGGTTAAACAACTGCTTTTTTCATCTGTGTTCATGATTTATCCAATAGTTTACTTAATTACATGACTTAAAAAATTATAATCTTGTAGTTTGGGTCTCCTGTAAAGTAAAAAATGGCTTTGCATTTAAAAAAAAAAAAAATACACATTGTGTGCTTATTTAGTGAATTTTTAGTGACAAATATAAATTATTAAAACATTTTACCAACAATTTCTTTAAGATAAACACTTGTGTGATTGGAAGACAAAGGAATTAGCTGACTTTTTTCTTTTTAAAAGACACTTGATTTTTGGTAACAGGACTGAGAAAAATGCATCCAGCCCCTACTTTAAAACCTTGTAAAAAAAAAAAAAAAAAAAGGTGCCTGATATTGACCAATGTACATTCTGAACAGAGAAATGTGTGTGTTGGAGATACAGTGTTGAAAAAAGATACAAAATTAAGTTTAATTTTTAAAAATTACAAAAGCAAATGTTACCCATTCGGTGAAATGTCCCTTTTGCATCTTAAAGGTGAATATGTAAAATTATTATTTGCACTTAGTGCTAATAACCTCTGCCTATATTTTAGTATTTAAAGTGGGTATAAAAAGAATACACACCTCTGTTAAAATGAAAGCTTTTTGCAGTACAAAAAAAAAAAGAAAGAAAAAAATAATTACATAAAAACTTTAGTCGTGGCCTAATGGTGGGAGTCGGGCTTGTAACCTGAAGGTTTGATTCCCACGCCGGCAGGAATTGAAGGTGGGGATTGTGAATGAACAGCACTCTCTCCACCTTCGATACTATGACTACGGTGCCCTTGAGCAAGGCACCTAACCCCTAATTGCTCCCTGGGCGCTGGAGCAATAGCTGCCCACTGCTCCGGATGTGTGTTCACTGTGTGTGTGTGTGTGTGTGTGTGTGTGTGTGTGTGTGTGTGTGTGTGTGTGTGTGTGTATGTGTGTGCAATTGTTCACTACTTACTGCTGTGTGTGTTCACTTGGATGGGTTAAATGCAGAGCACCAATTTCGAGGATGGGTCACCATACTTGACAATACGTCACAACTTAACTTAACTTAACTTAACATGCCTTCAGAAGGCCTTCTGAAGTAAAGTGATGCGTTTGTGTAAGAAAAATATCCATATTTAAGAAGTTATAAAGTAAAATATCTATTTTTCCGTAATCAACTTTTTGAAGTTGGAAGGAGTAGGATGTAGTTTAAGCGTTTTGAACAGTGAGGGTTGTTACACTTTCTTTGTAATATGAACGCAGAAGGCGGTCTGGCGGAAGACAGATATTTTACTTTACCTATTAAATATGGACATTTTTCTCACACGAATGCATCGCTTCATTTTAGAAAGCCTTTATTGGAGTACGTTTATGATGGATGGGTGGATGCACTTTCTTGAGCTTCAAACTCATAGAGCCCATTTACTGCCATTATAAAGCTTGTACACATCAGAATATTTATTAATATAACTCTGATTGTGTTCATCAGAAAGAAGAAAGTCATATACACCTATGGTTGAGGATGAATAAATTTTGGGGTAATTTTCATTTTAAAGTGAACTAATCCTTTAAACTCTTACAAAAAAGTAATTGTAATGTCCTCCAGTAGTGCTGTTTAACCCTGGATATCAATCCTATATCTACTGTTTCTGTTGAATTTTCTTAGTTTGTTCTTGCTCACTTCTTATTGATAAAACCATTGTCAGCAAAGAGCTTACAAAGCTTGTGCGGGATCTCATTGTGAAGAGGTACCAATCAAGAGAAGCGTACAAGTGAAGTGAAGTACTTCCAAAACATTCATTGTGCCATGGAATACTGTGAATGCCATCATAAACATCAATGGGGCACCACACTGATATTAAAACAGAACAAGGTCAAAATTGATTTAAAAATGTATCAAGGAGGCTGCCAATAGACTTACAGGAGCTGCAGGAATGTTGGGCAAGTACCGGTGGCTTGCTGCATGTGACAACGAAATTATTATTTTTTTGTTTGTTTGGTTTTTTAAAAAAAAATCTACACCAAACAGAAGGCATTACTCAAAACATCTATAAGCACACCTAAATTTAGTCAAAAACATGTGGCAAAATGGTTAATGGTCTGATGAAAATAAATTTGAATTATGGTGGTTCAAGCATGATGCTATAGGACTGCTTGTTTTCAGCTGTGACAGGAGCAGTAGTCAAGATATAAGGAATCATGGATAATGTCAAATACTAGACCATTTTGGCACAAAACCCGCATGCCTCCATTAAAAAGATGAAAATGAATTTCTTCTTTCAGCATGATAATAACCTCAAACACAAATCTAAGTCAATAAAGGAGTGGCTTCAGAAGAAAAGAAAAACATTTTGGAATGGCCTAGTTAGAGCCCAGACCTAAAAAAAGAAATACATAAAAACTTGTTGAATGACATGAAGAGGGCCGCACACAGGCGATCCCCTTGCAATATGATCAATCTGAAGGTTTTTTTTTTTTTTTTTGCAATTAACAGTGGGGAAAACATTTACAAAGTTGATTTTAATATTGCATTCAAGGTGGAAAAAGATGTGACGTGATATATCTTGTATTCATTTTTTACATCTCAAAACCCCGCAATTTTAAAGGCGGTGTGTTGACTCTTTATACACACTGTGTGTTATACTAGAGTTACTGATCAGCCGTACCAAAAGATAATGACAGCTTTGTGGCACTTTGTCTTTGTAATATTTGCATTTATCAATGTTGCATTTCATGATGAAAAAGTGGCACAGTGTTCATTATACATTGTAGTACTATAGTGAAGGTCTTATGTGTATGTCTTACTGGCTTTATGCATTAGATTAAAACATGATGCCATCAGACTAATTAAAGCTTTAACTTTAAGATTGACTTAATCTAGGCTTTTTTAGGCAACAGGGGATAACATAGGTCCACAGCCATTAAAGAAGGATAGCATACAGATAGGCAAAGATAAAACAAGAAATATTTAGTTTCAAGTCATCATATTAAGCAGAGATCCAAACAGTCAACGAGACTAAGCACTGAGCATTGCGCATATGTGTATACGTGTTAAGATTATGCACCCTCAAGCAGCTGAATTGAGTGTCTAAACTGTCAAGCGGTGTGGGAACATGGAACAACTTGCATTCTGAAAAGATACCAACAGCATTCCCCAAATGTGAAGTGTTTCTTTTTTTTAAAAAAAAAAAACCTATGCATCAGAACATTTTATGAAGCAAATTCAAATATTATTTTACACTAGGTCAATCTAAAAAAAAAACATTAAAAAGTCTTATTCTTTTCTTCTATTACTACTCTATCACATTGCATGTATCTCTCAGCCTCTCATACCATAAAAGGTGTCCTACCTCTTTAACTGTTCCATTGTTACTTTTAATGTTGTTGTTGCTGCTGGGTGTTAGTCCTTAAAGTGTGAAAAGTTTTTCTATCAAGGACAGAGGGCTGGAACTACTCAGAAATACATGTTTCGTGTGTGTGAGCATTTGTGATGTTAAAATGATGTAAAATATGTTGCCTCAGTGCATGTGTCTTGACATGCCAGTCCAAGCCTTTACACACATCCTCTGCCCAGACATGCTAGTTCAGCAAACTCCAAAGGCCTTGGAATGGGAACAAGGGAGAGTGAGAAACAGATGTGGGTTGAGGTAGGTAAAATGTGAGACACAAATACATACAGACATAGACAATATCAGAGATACAAACATTCTTTATGTATAATTTTTTTTTTAAAACACACAGAATGCCACTTTTGTTCAGACCAACTGAGAAAAAAAAAGCATTATAGTAAAATGCACTGCCAATGGTGATTAAATCTAACGATTGCTTAGCTCAGATAACATCAAACCATGCAAATTATTATTTTTGTTATACTTTGTTCTCAAATTGTTAATATTAACAACATCAGCATTGCATGACTATGTGTATTTAGTGTGTATTAGCGTTACCTGTAGATTTCAATTTCTGTAGCCTCTTTTGCTTTTGACTATGGTTGACTCTCCAGTTGCAACTGATGATTGTCATTTGGACCTTTCTGGATTACAATCCACCATTAAAATAAGTTTAATTTTTGCAGCTGCTGTGAGAAAAGGCTATAATTGATCTGCCACCTGCAGCATTCTCACATCTCAAATAGCCTACTAGCTGGGACTCCTTCTTTATGTAAACAGACATGACGTAATGACACAAAGACGAATGGCTGCATGCTCGAATTTCCCACAGAAACCCACCAGTTCCGCTCTTATTAGAAAACATTATTATAAGCTTACAGTTGTAAATTGGGCTAAGGTAAGGAGATAGTTACGGACTGTAGCTTTAAAGCAATTCATGGTTTGGGAAATTTGATAACTACTTACAATATGTCAGCACAAGTCAGTTTTGGGCATGTTTCATGTTGACATTTTTAAACATTTGGCCCTCAGAAGCCAACATGTTAATGTCACCGAGACGAACTCCGTGGTTCCCTCCTCTGGCCGCCGGAGGGCGCCATCTCCCGAATACTAGCTTTCCACTCTCTCCTGTTATCTTTCACCACATTTCCCATAAGCCCCGTACCTAGGTACTGATTACCCGTCAGCTGTTTCACATCTAACCTGGCCCATTTAAGGAGTGCTCACCCAGACTTGCATCATGAGGTCTTGATTCCAGTTGATTCATTTCTGAGCGTTATCCTGTTATTGTTTTCCTATTACTGATCTGCCTGCCTCCCGTTTACGACTCTCTTCTGCCTGCCCTTGTGTACTATTGCCTGGACTACTACCTGTGACCGATATCTGCCTGCCCTGATCTCTGCCTGTTCTCTGTCTACGATTTTGTCTGCTCTCTGCCATTATTGTTTACCGGTATCTGACCACTGCCTGTCTGACTACTCTACTTTGCAATAAAGCCTGCATATGGATCCTAATTCGAGTGACGATTCATTACAGAAGACCTCGCCATTACCCGATCCAGCGGCTTTCTCCCATCTGTGTGCAACCATGTCTGCACAGGCGAGTCAACTTGCGGCTCACCAACATCAATTGAACCGGCTAACATCCCTCACCGAGGAGCTTGTCAAGGCGTTGCAAAATCTACACACCAGTCCTTCCCCGCTCTCCACAACAACGCCCACGGCAGCCACCATTACGCACGCGGCGGAAACGCCATCATCTGTAAGTCCTCGATTATCTTTTCCTGAACGTTTCGATGGAGATCCCACCAAGTGTAAGGGGTTTAGCTTGCAATGCTCGCTGTTTCTCACCCAGCAACCAACACTGTATCCCACTGAAGCCAGTAAAATAGCGTTTGTTTGTTCTCTACTCACCGGGAAGGCATTGGAATGGATTACTGCCGTATGGTGAACAGATGGCACTGCTTTCCCCACTTATGACTATTTTTTGCAGAGATTTCAAGAGGTCTTTGATCATCCTCACGAAGGTAAAGGGGTAAAGTTTGAACCCATGCAAGTGAACAACTACCATCTATCACCAGAAGAACGTGAACGTAGAATGTCTCAACGTCTATGCTTATACTGTGGTCAGCCTGGTCACCTTCGTCTCTCCTGCCCGTCTCGTCCAACGCCTGATCGCCGGAACTTGGTGAGTCTCTCCCTTGATACTCTGAACGCTGAAATGTGTATTAATGTTCCCATTACGTTGAGAAAAGATAAACAGTGTATTGTAACTCAGGCCCTATTAGACTCAGGAGCGGCCAGGAATTTTATGTCTCAGGGTTTTGCTACAAAACATAACATTACTCTCATCGAATCCCCATCTTTCCTCACAGTGGAGGCGATAGACGGAAGGCCGCTCGGTTCAGGCTCGGTCTCGGCCTTAACTGAAGAATTGACAATGCAGATAGGCATCCTTCATTCAGAGACCATTCAATTCTATGTCCTCCCAACCCCTGCCGTGACAGTTATTCTCGGTTTACCCTGGCTACGAAGGCACAACCCAAGCATTTCTTGGAGAGAAGGTCAGATCGCTCAATGGAGTAAAGAATGTCTTGATACCTGCCTGTCTAACGCTTCATCATTGCCCCTAAGTAACGTAACTCTAACAGATTCTTATCCTGTGGTATCCTTGCCCGATGAATATAAAGACCTAGCCGAAGCTTTCAGTAAGACTAATGCATCTAAATTACCCCCTCACTGTCCTTACGATTGCGCCATTGACCTTCTTCCAGGCACCGCACCACCCAAGGGCCGTATTTTCCCCTTATCTCAGCCCGAATCCGAATCGATGAAAACATATATTGAAGAGGAATTATCTAAGGGGTTTATTAGACCATCAACATCTCCGGCGTCCGCTGGATTCTTCTTCGTCCATAAAAAGGACGGAGGTCTCAGATCATGTATTGATTACAGAGGACTCAATGAAATAACAGTAAAGTACAGATACCCTCTACCTCTAGTTCCCGCAGCCCTCAAACAGCTCCGTTCAGCCGGATTCTTCACTAAACGTGACCTACGTAGTGCTTAAAATCTTGTGCGCATTCGGGAGGGTGATGAGTGGAAGACGGCGTTCTCTACCACAACTGGGCACTATGAATATCTCGTCATGCCCTTCGGCCTGGTCAATAGTCCCTCAGTCTTCGAGGCGTTCGTTAATGACGTCTTCCGTGACCTGCTAAATCAGTCTGTCATAGTCTATATCGATGATATCTTGATTTATTCAGAAAATTTCAAGGAACATGTTAAACAGGTAGAACTGTCCTAGAACGCCTAATACAACACCAACTTTACGCCAAATTAGAAAAATGTGAATTCCACCAGACATCTACGGCTTTTCTAGGATATATAATAAGCCCCGATGGTGTCACCATGGATGATAGGAAGGTCAGGGCAGTTCTCGATTGGCCTCAACCTGGTACGCTCAAAGAGTTACAACGCTTCCTGGGGTTTGCCAACTTCTATCGGCGTTTTATTCGAAATTTCAGTACTGTAGCCAGTCGCCTCACATCAATGGTAAGAAAGGGGAATTATCGCTTATCCTGGTCCCCTGACACCACTCAAGCGTTTCAGCAACTTAAGGAACGTTTTGCTTCTGCTCCCATTCTACGCCACCCTAACCCCGATCTGCCCTTCGTGGTCGAAGTAGACGCGCCCAACATAGGCATAGGAGCTATTCTGTCACAACGGCAGGGCGATCCACCCAAACTGTGCTTACCATTCTAGGAAACTGACTGGAGCGGAGAGGAACTACGATGTTGGAGACAGGGAATTGCTGGCTATGAAAGCAGCATTCGAGGAGTGGCGGCATTGGTTGGAGGGAGCCAAACATCCTTTCACGGTTCTCACCGACCATAAGAACCTGGAGTATCTGCGAACTGCCAAACGTTTGAACCCCCGACAAGCCAGGGGGTCTCTTCTTCTCACGATTTCATTTCACTGTAACCTACCGTCCCGGATCCAAGAACGCCAAGGCTGATGCTCTCTCAAGACAATCAGAGCACCTGGAGATTCCCCAAACCCCTGAGACCGTGATTTCCCTCAGTACAACGCGCAGAACCCAGTTCCAGCCGGCTGTCCCGGTAAGGTGTTTGTACCAGAATCTTTCAGAACCCAATTGATCCAGCAGATCCACTGTCTTCCCTCTTCTGGCCATCCGGGCATCACAGCCACTGTCCATCTCACTCAGAATCACTATTGGTGGCCAACATTGACTGTTGACGTGACGCAGTGTGTTAAACGCTGCGAAAATTGCAACATGCAACATGGTTGACAATGGTAGTTTGTCTATTGCTCCTGTCTGCTCCTGATCGATTGCTCCTGTCTGCCTTGCTGCTGAATTGTTTGAGTCTGTTGCTCCGTATAGCTTTGTTTTGAATCTATTTATTGTCATTGTTTGCTGTCTACTTTATCTTCACTATATATCTGATATTGTCTTATATTGCCTATCACATTAATCTGACATCGCTAGTTTTTAATCTTTTAATCAAAATCACCATCACAACGCGTTAGCATTACGCTAGTTTGTGTTATCCGTGCCCATCGTCATTTCTGTCGCGTTCTCCTTTTTCTACAAGTTCATCAAACAACTGGTAAGTCGGATCGGTCTGCAAACACGGTAAGCCATGTCATCTTCTCCTTTCATTGTTACTTGCACTGCCTGTCACATGCATAGTATAGCTTTCTCTGTCAGCGATGAGGCATTTACATGTCATAAATGTAGGGAAATAGTCAGGCTAACAGAGAAAATCTTAGAATTAGAGACACGCATCCAAACTTTAATTGAGGATAGTAAGAATGCAAGGGTTTCAGATACTGTTTTGGATGCGACTGGCTTAGCGAACTCCGTACATTGTTTGGTTCCGGCTGTAGAGCCCGTGTAGCAGGGCAACTTTGTGACTGTGAGGCGGCCTAGTCGTGGGAAAAAACACCACTCTTCCGTTCCGATTAGAACATCAAACAGGTTCTCCCCACTCAGTGACGCACCCACTGAGAATCCTGTTGAAAGTGCCCTAGTTATTGGCGATTCTATTACACGGAACGTGAAAATAGAGACACCAGCCACCATAGTCACATGTTTGCCGGGAGCCAGAGCGCCTGACATCAAAGCAAATTTAAAAGTGCTGGCTAATGCTAATCGTAAATACTCTAAGATTGTTATTCACGTCGGCGCTAATGATGTTCGACTTCGCCAGTCGGAGATCACCAAAATTAACATTAAAGAGGTGTGTGAAATCGCACGTATGATGTCAGACACTGTAATTTTTTCTGGACCCCTTCCTGCTCGTAGGAGTGATGAGATAATTAGCAGACTTTCATCACTCAATGGCTGGCTGTCTAAGTGGTGTCCACAGAATAATATAGGTTTCATAGACAATTGGAAAAGTTTTTGGGGCAGACCTGACCTGTTGAAAAGAGATGGTATTCATCCCTCCTGGGGTGGTGCCGCTCTTCTCTCTAGTAATATGGCACATAGTCTTAGAGCTCAACCTTGACTAACTGGGGCCCAGGTCAGGAAGCAGACAGACTGGCTAAACCGACCGTCTGCTAGCTGTCTCACGTCACAGAATTCAGATAAATCCCAACACATAGAGACTCTTTCACCTAGATATCATCACATAGAGACTGTGTCTGTACCCCGAACTAATAAATACAGAAATCTTCCAAACCCATTTACGGGTGATAATTTAATTGATGTTCAACAAGTAGTAAACAGAGATTATAAAGATAAACAAATGATAAAGCTTGGGTTGCTGAATATTCGATCCCTTTCTTCAAAAGCACTTATTGTAAATGATATTATCACAGAAAATAATCTAGATGTGCTGTGTTTGACAGAAACCTGGCTAAAACCAGACGATTACATTACTTTAAATGAGTCTAGCCCTCAAGGTTACTATTATCGACACGAACCTCGTCAGAAAGGTAAAGGGGGAGGTGTTGCTGTTATCTATAGTAATATCTTTAGTATTACTCAAAAGTCTTTCAAATATATCTCTTTTGAAGTGATGGTGCTCTATGTAACGTTATATAATGTAAGTGACAAATCTCATTTGAAATTTGTGTTGGCTACTGTATACAGGCCACCAGGGCACCATACAGATTTTATCAAAGAATTTGCTGATTTTCTCTCGGAGTTAGTACTGGCTGTGGATAAAGTCCTTATTGTTGGTGATTTTAATATACATGTAGATAATGAAAAAGACGCTTTGGGATTGGCATTAACAGATATTTTAAGCTCTATTGGAGTTAGACAACACGTGTCAGGACCAACTCATTGTCGTAATCATACTCTAGATCTAATATTGTCACATGGAATCGATATTGATGCCGTTGAAATTCTGCAGCAGAGCGATGACCTCTCAGATCATTATCTAGTCTCATGCGTGCTACATTTAACCAAGGCTGGAAAACCGCCTGTCTGCCATAAATATGTTAGAACCATCACTTCTACCACTAAAAACTGCTTTATAAATAATCTTCCTGATCAGTTTCATCAACTTAGCAAACCAGACAGCTTAGAAGAACTCGATGTTGCAACAGAAACTATTGACGCTCTCTTTTCCAACACTCTAGACTCTGTCGCTCCTTTGCGCTTAAAAAAGATTAAGGATATTAGTCCAACGCCATGGTATAACGAGCACACTTAAGAGAGCAGCAAGAAAAATGGAGCGCAGCTGGAAGAATTCAAAACTAGAAGTTTTTCGGATTTCATGGAGAGAGAAAATGATGGAGTACAGAAAGGCCATAAAAACCGCTAGATCTGCTTATTTTTCAAATATTTTAGAAGAAAATAAACACAACCCTAAGTATTTATTTAATACAGTGGCTAAATTAACGAGAAATACAGCCTCAACTTCTGATGTTTCCAAACAGCACAGCAGTAATGACTTTATGAACTTCTTTACTTGCAAGATTGACAACATTAGAGAGAAAATTATAGCCATGCAACTGTCTACTACAGTATCACATCAGACAGTGGATTTTAGCATCCCTGAGGAAAAATTCCATTCATTCACTGCTATAGGAAAGGAAGAATTGTATAAACTTATTAAGTCATCAAAATCAACAACATGTATCTTAGACCCTATACCGACTAAGCTATTGAAAGAGATGCTTCCAGAGGTCATAGATCCTCTTCTTAAGATCATTAATTCATCTTTATTACTAGGTTACGTACCGAAAAATTTTAAGCAGGCTATTATCAAACCTCTTATTAAAAAACCACAACTTGATCCTGGTGAATTAGTCAATTACAGACCAATTTCCAATCTACCTTTTCTGTCAAAAATACTAGAAAAGGCAGTATCATATCAACTTAGTTCCTACTTGGAAAGAAATGGTATCTGTGAGGATTTCCAGTCAGGATTTAGACCGTACCATAGTACTGAGACTGCTCTCATTAGAGTTACAAATGATTTGCTCTTATCATCAGATCGTGGTTGTATCTCTCTATTAGTGTTACTAGACCTCAGTGCTGCTTTTGACACTATCGACCACAATATTCTTTTGAATAGACTAGAAAATTATGCTGGAATTAGTGGAATTGCATTGGCATGGTTCAAATCATACTTATCTGACCGTTATCAGTGATTTTGTAGTAAACGAAGAGATGTCATTTCGATCACAAGTTAAACATGGAGTACCACAAGGCTCAGTTCTAGGACCGTTGCTTTTCACTCTGTACATGCTACCCTTGGGAGATGTCATTAGGAGGCATGGCATTAGCTTTCACTGTTACGCTGATGATACTCAGCTCTATATTTCCTCGCGCCCTGACGAAACCTACCAATTCTCAAAATTAACAGAATGCGTAGCTGATATAAAAAATTGGATGACTAGTAATTTCCTACTACTAAATTCAGAAAAAACAGAGATTCTAATTATTGGACCAAAAACTTCTGCACATAATAACCTAGAATACTGTCTAACACTTGATGGCTGCTCTGTTAAGTCGTCTTCGTCAGTTAGGAACCTGGGTGTGCTCTTTGATACCAATCTTTCATTTGAATGCCACATTTCTACCATATGTAAAACCGCATTCTTCCATCTTAAAAATATATCTAAATTGCGACATGCTCTCAATGACAAATGCGGAACAGCTAGTTCATGCGTTTATGACCTCGAGACTAGATTACTGTAATGCTCTACTGGGTGGTTGCCCTGCTCGCGTGATAAAGAAATTACAGCTGGTCCAAAACGCAGCTGCTAGAGTCCTTACTAGAACCAGGAAATATGAACATATTAGCCCGGTTCTGTCAAAACTGCACTGGCTCCCTATTAAACATCGTATAGATTTTAAAATCTTGCTAATTACTTACAAAGCACTAAATGGCTTAGCTCCCCAGTACCTGAGTGAGCTCTTAATGCATTATAGTCCTTCGCGTCTATTACGATCTCAGAATTCTGGCCAGTTGTTAATACCTAGAATATCAAAATCAACCGCAGGCGGTAGATCCTTTTCCTATTTGGCACCTAAACTCTGGAACAATCTTCCTAGCATTGTTCGGGAAGCAGACACACTCTGTCAGTTTAAATCTAGACTAAAAACGCATCTATTTAACCTGGCATACATATGACGCACTATAAACTTTTGTCTTCATATCCGTTAAAGGATTGTTAGGCTGCATAGATCAGGTCAGCCAGAACCGGGAACACTTCCTATAACACCAGATGTACTCGTTACATCGGAAGAAGAATGGCGTCTACGCTAATTTTTTTGTCTCTCTGCTTATCCCGAGGTTTACCAATTAACGTGATTGGCTGGATCCGGGCCGTGTTCGGGTCGGACGGGGAACCTGTGCCTGTGTGCGGCAGCAATGTGGCCCTGTGGTGTCGGCGGAGACTATGTTAACTAGCTCATCCTTTGTGAAGACCTTACGACTCATCAGCCAGTGGCACATATCCCAACAAACCGTCCCATACCGACGTGATCAAAAAGATCTTAAACTAGATGGAACTAGATTAAATATTTTGACTGATGCGATTCCAAATCGGTTTAATGACCTGTAACTCTGCCTGAGTATCGGACAAGTGTTCACTGTTGGCCAGAGGAGAACTGGCCCCCCGACTAAGCCTGGTTTCTCCCAAGGTTTTTTTCTCCATTTGTTGGAGTTTTGGTTCCTTGCTGCTGTTGCCTTTGGCTTGCTTAAGTTGGGGACACTTGCTTGATATTCAGCAGTGTTTTTGATATGCCTGCATTGGCGCCGTTGTATGCGAACTGAGCTGAGCCGGACAATTACGTCACTGCTTTCTGCAGTGCTGCTATACCTAAATTAACTAGACTAATAACTACTGATATTTGCAACGGAATTAATCAATAATATATAGAATAAGCTGCACAATGACACCATTCTCTTATTAATGTAAAGCTGCTTTGCCACAATTTGCATTGTAAAAAGCGCTATATAAATAAAGATGACTTGACTTGACTTGACATGCACAAGGCCTCCCACCAGGCTCCCGCTGGTCTCCTGCAGCCTCTACCCCTACCGCAACGTCCCTGGTCTCACATAGCAATAGATTTCATAACTGATCTCCCACTCTCCAATCATTGCACAACCATTTTGACTATAATTGACCGTTTCTTTAAAGCCTGTCGTCTTCCTCCCCTACCTAAATTACCCACTGCCCTCCAGACCGCCGAACACCTTTGTAATTGGGTGTTCCGACTCTACGGGCTCCCAGACGATATCCTCTCAGATAGAGGCCCCCAATTTACCTCCCGCCTCTGGTCCGCCCTGTTTCAATCACTCAATATTAATGTCAGTTTAACATCCGGATATCACCCCCAGTCCAATGGACAGGTGGAGCGGCTCAACCAGGAACTTACACGCTTTTTACGTTCTTACTGCAGCCAACACCAGGAGGACTGGTCTCGTTATATTATTTGGGCCGAATATGCCCAGAATTCCCTGTGAAAAGAATCAACCGGACTAACTCATGGACTAACCGGACTAACCGGGGCTCATGAGTCAACGCTTACGATATTCTAGACCCCAGCTTGGTTGTGGACTTCCATTGAGCCAATCCAGAGAAACCAGCCCCTCGACCACGCGGTAGACCCCGGCGTCGTCAGCTTCCTCGCGCCAGGAGACGCTCGCAGGGGGAGGGCTCTGTCACCGAGACGAACCCCGTGGTTCCCTCCTCTGGCCGCCGGAGGGCGCCATCTCCCGAATACTAGCTTTCCACTCTCTCCTGTTATCTTTCACTACATTTCCCATAAGCCCCGTACCTAGGTACTGATTACCCGTCAGCTGTTTCACATCTAACCTGGCCCATTTAAGGAGTGCTCACCCAGACTTGCATCGTGAGGTCTTGATTCCAGTTGATTCATTTCTGAGCATTATCCTGTTATTGTTTTCCTGTTACTGATCTGCCTGCTCGCTCTTGTGTACTATTGCCTGGACTACTACCTGTGACCGATATCTGCCTGCCCTGATCTCTGCCTGTTCTCTGTCTACGATTTTGTCTGCTCTCTGCCATTATTGTTTACCGGTATCTGACCACTGCCTGTCTGACTACTCTACTTTGCAATAAAGCCTGTATATGGATTCAAATTCGAGTGACGATTCATTACAGTTAAATTGGGACTTTTTTTTACTGTGCAAACCATATTCTATATCCTAACCCTTCCACTAAACACTTCATTTTTACATTTTCAAAAAACATTACTTGAATGATTTTATGAGCTGTTTTCCTCATTGAGACCATAAAATTGTCCCCATAAGGACAAGGATTTTGGATACTGGCATCTTTGTGGGCACATTTCGTCCCGATAGTGTAGAGATTACCAGGACCACACACATACAATCAAAAAAGGGCCTTTCCATAGACTTCTATTGTTTTTATTGAGCTAATTATAAGTATCATAACCTAACCCTTTCCCTGTATGTTTTGGTTCGGGTGAGGTTTTAGGGATCTTAGGTTTAACGTTATCTATAAAATGATAAAAGGAAAATTATAATTTTACATCTTTATGACATGAAAGACTTGTAAATATTTAACCTTTTTTTTGCTGTAAAAATGTAATAATGCTACGTTTGAATGCTGCCAATACGTCCATATTCTACGTTTTAGCACCTGTGTCTTTGAAATTTATGTATTAAAGGGTTAGTTCACCCAAAAATGAAAACAATGTCATTTATTTCTCACCTTCATGTCGTTCTACACCAGTAAGACCTTCGTTCATCTTTGGAACACAAATTAAGATATTTTTGATGAAATCCAATGGCTCAGTGAGTCCTCTATTGCCAGTACTGTCACCGAACCTCTCAAGATCCAGAAGGGTACTCAAAACACACTTAAAACAGTTCATGTGAGTACAGTGGTTCTACCTTAATATTATAAAGCAATGAGAATGTTTTTTGTATGCCAAAAAAAACAAAATAACGACTTTTCAACAATATCTAGTGAGGGCCGATTTTCGAAACACTGCTTCACGAAGCTTCGAAACTTTATGAATCTTTTGTTTCGAATCAGTGATTCGGATCACATATCAAACTATCAAACTGCCAAACTGGGACACATTCAAGCTCAAACCAGTGTGCAATGTTTTGTTGTGGTTTCCAGGTTTCCGGGTTTCCTGGAAATGGTGAAACAGGGTTTGAGATACATTTTCTTTTGTTTGGTGGGTGTCAAAAACACAAAGAATGGCCTTCTCAGCTGCCGTAGTTGCAGGGTGTTCAATGCACCACCGTTTCCGTTTAAAAAAGTTTTGCAATGTTTTGTCGGGGCTGAACGCAGCCCTGCTGAATCATGTGACTTTGGCTCTCCGAACAGCTTATTCTAAACAAAAGTTTAGTAAAACTTTAAAGCAGGTTTGAAGTTTTGAAATCAGCCATTACTACATATTGTTGAAAAGTCCTTATTTAAATTTTTTTTCTCGTCACTTCATAAAATTATTGCAGAACTACTGTAGTCATGTCGACTGTTTTAAAAATCTTGAGAGATGGAGTGTCATTGCTGGCAATGAAGGCCTCTCTGAGCCATCGAATTTCATCAAAAATATCTTAATTTGTGTCCCGACGATGAACAAAGTTCTTAGGGGTGTCGAACGATATGAGGGTGAGTAAGTAATGACAGAATTTTCATTTTTGGGTGAACTAACCCTTTATTATCTACGTATTAACAATGAGACCAGGCTGAATAGACAGAATATCATACAAACTTGACTTGTCTGGACTTGGTAAGCAACTTCCTGAAACACCCTAGTAATCTTATAGCAAAACCCTAGCCCAGGAAACACTTTACTTACAACAAATTATTAATTACAGCAAAGTAAGAAAAACTATTTTAGTCTTTGATAAATGCTCAGTAAAATGGAATACTATTCAAAAACTAATACCAAGAATATCATAAAGATTGACAGTTTTACTGTCAAATAACACAAGGCAATCCCAGACAAACTAAACATGTTTCACTCTTTCTCTCTCAGTGGCCATTTTTAGCTGTCCCAGAATTCAATGGGCTCCCACCCTTGACCATAATTGCACATTACTCCTTGGGTTTATACATACACATTGCACATTATTTGGTCATGTGGATGTTTTTGCCTTTTTATTTGCCAAACTACAAACATAAGAAGAAAACTCTTCAGAATTTGCTGCATTATAATCAGTTCAATCATGTCAGTTTGATCTTTCGTTTTGTTGTTTATGTTTATTTTGTTTTTGCCAGTTCCTGCTGCCTCATTTTATTTTGAATTGGACTTTGTTACAAACCAATTCACTAAAAAGCAAACTAGCATTTTCCAATGCAAATAAACTAATTAAATGAATAACCATTTCCCCCCCAATAACATAAATGAATACAAAAACTCTCATACAAGTTTAATACAAACTGTTTCTCATAAAATCTGAAACTATCCAAAAAGTTTTGAGATCCAGACCAAGGTTTCTGAGTGGTATACCAGAGGTCTTGAAATCAATGCTGAATTTGGATGAATATAAAGATGGGGTAAGAAGTATGGTATTCTGAAATCAACCTGTGACTAAAAGACATTCTATACCATTCCATTCTACTGGCATTGCACCTGTTAAGACTTTTAAGGCCATCTTGAGGTGAAACAGAATTAAAACTATTTTTTAGGATTAAGGAAGGTCATTTGCTATTAGATGGGATTATGGGATTTATGGGATTTATTTTAATAATAATGTTCTGAAAGAAAATAACTGAACAAAGGAACAGCTAAATCTAGTTCTATATATCTATGACAGCTCTCTTTGTCAGCTCTCATGAAAGATGCCATCTAAATAATTTCCACTCCAAAATTCTGTTTGTTAGAGAATAGCATTAGTAACACCAGGTCATGAGTTTGATTCCCAGGGAATGTGTATTAACTAATAAAATGTGTACCTTCAATGCCATGTACATTGCTTGAGATAAAAGTGTCCACCAAATGTGTGAGATGAAACCACTAAGTGGTAACTTATTATTAACACTAATTTGGTTTCAAAGTCACTAAAGTGCGGACTCAGAGGAAGATGAGGGTTTAGGCTGCCATTTTGGACAGGGACAGTCTGCTTCGCAGCAGACTTCTTCCCCTACAGTCAAAGCGGCGTTACGCCATGAGAATGCGGAGAAGGCCGTGAGTGTTTAGGGTGTCATTAGGGACAGGGCATTTTATATTTTGCACTTCAGAAATGTGACGCCATGTCCAGTAAGAGTAAGCATAGGCAGAGATAGTCTTATTATCGGGAGATACGAAGGTCTGCATTGGAAAAAGTGCAATTCATTGAATTTCGTTCAGAGTTGTGCGACAGTCAATTACTGTTTGCAGATACCATAGAAAAGAAAGAAAAGTGCCGTAAATTGAATAGTACCTGTTGTGCAATTGACCCTTTGCAAAGACCCGCCCCCTTTAGTTACTGTCGTTTTGTCCGACAAGCCATGCACTCTCACCCCACACATCATGTTCTCACAAAGTGAAAAATACATTGCGTAGCAAAGAGGACACTGATAACGTGTCAACAGACAAGACAGAGCAGGCTACTTTTGATATGAAACAGTTTCATATTTAAAATATTGTAAATTTTTAAAGAAGTTTAAACAATAAATACCGTATGTGGCTCTTTAATGTGTTGTGACAGATCGCTGTAGCTCCTCAATTCAAGCCGCTCATGAACCAACCATCTCTTCCTACTAGTTCATTTATAGAATCAAATAAACATTAATGGACATCAGAAGGAATGTTGTTTCAAGTGTGGAAAGACGCAAGTACACACAATTTTTCAAGTTCAAGTTCACCAACGTTAATGACTCCTCTGACTGCTTTGTCGGACAAAATGGTGTCAATCAAACTGTCGGCGAAGGGTCAATTGTCCATGACGACATACTGCACATTATAACATAGCGTAGGACATAGCATATGTCATGGCATTGTGTACTAAGTCACTGAACTTTTTAGACATAAGTCGAATGCGTATGGCTGTCACGCCAGAAGCTCATTATTTTACTTTATAATTGTTAGGATTACCGGCTGGAGTGCCCCTTAACAGACACCAGTGGGCACTCCACTGCACCATCGCTTCACCACCGGACTCCAATTCCCACAATGCATCACACACTCAATCAGAGACTGTGGCTGCGTCCGAAATCGCCTACTTCTTTACTATTGAGTGGGCGAAAAGCAGTAGGCGAGCGAATAAGTATGTCCGAAACCTTAGTAGTCATAAAAGAGTACGCGAGAATTACCTCGGTGACGTACTATTTCTCACGAGATTGGGACGTACATCTACTTAAAGATTGTCGAAATCGCCTACTTCTCTACTATATAGTTGGGGAAAAGCAGTAGGTGAGCGATTAAGTATGTCCGAAACCTTAGTAGTCATAAAAGAGTAGTTGAGAAGTTCCCGGATGGCCTACTGCTTCCGCCCAGATTCCTGAGCGCTTACCGGTAAGTACTTTTCAATCTCACGGGAGAGGATACGTCAATCAAACATGGAGGAGAAAGAGGCGTTTTCAAATGTGAGTATTGAAAACATTCCTTGTGTTAAAATCGCATTTGTTGAACTACTGTAAACTGTTGAAGTGTTGAAGGTGTAAAGACGCTAGGCAGTATAGGTGTGATTTTGCTGTAAAAACACGTTTTATTACGTACAGCTAACAGGGGAGCTCTAGTAAGCTCACGTATGTCACCAAAGTGAATTTACATGACTTCTGAACCATATACACCATAAACACGCTTACTAAATATTTATTTAACATCTGACAGGGAAATATTCAATAAGTATTGCAGATGATGAGCACATCACAACATGAAATAGACATCTGAGTGTGTGCCATTATGTAGAATTCAACACTGCTTACATTACATGAATGTAAGTAATATAAATAATCAAATGTACAAGTAACTCGACATTAGTTATCTGTTTTATTTGACCGTTTGTACTGTTGATAAATTAAGGAACATTTGTATTGGATAAGAAGTCAGTTAACACGAGTGACTTACTCAAGGATGCATCGGTGGTGACGGCTGCAGGGATCGAACCAGCAACCTCCTGCTTACAATTTCAAGAAAAAGAGGGAAACAAAGAAGATTTAATTCACTTTTGCTTGTGGATGAAAATGTTTGCATATAAAATAAACTAACATATTCAAGAGATTGCGATTTTGGGTTTTTATAATAATAAAAAAATATCTTTAAGGATAAAACCGGGTCACATTAGTAGGGTTAAAAATATAAGAACTGAAATTAACCGCAAATTTATTGCTACAATCACAAAATAAATGGGGAGCCGTTTCTTCAACAAGACCAGAAAATGAGCAAGTTTAAACAATATCAAGATATTTAATAGATAGATAAAGATGAATTAAACCCGTCACTCATATCTTTTAAGTTGTTGCGCTTGCGATAACGTTGTAGGTCACATGATAACGTCAACATGGCGGATGATTTCCGGATCACATTCATACTCAACGAGATTTCATTCATGTCTTTTAGCACTCGTTAAGCACCTACACATTGAAATTAAGTACCTACTCATTGAGTAGGCGATTTCGAACACAGCCATACACACACTATTTATTTCCCATAAGCCTTCATACCTGGACTGATTGCACACACCTGCCATGAATCTCTTAAGGGCCTGAGTGTGCTCGTTATACCACGGCGTTGGACTAATTTCCTTAATCTTTTGTTGCAAAGGAGCAACAGAGTCTAGTGTGCTGGAAAAGAGAGAGTCAATAGTTTCTGTTGCAACATCAAGCTCTTCTACGCTATCTGGTTTGTTAAGGCGAGGAAACTGATCAGGAAGATTATTTATAAAGCAATCTTTAGTGGTAAAAGTGATAGTTCCACCATATTTGTGGCAGGGAAGCCGTTTTGCCGCCTTGGTGAAATGTAGCATGCACAAGATTAAATAATGATCTAAGGATTAAGGATCATGTGACTCTAAAGTAAAGATGTTTAAAATTCATATTAGCAATCACATGAATAAATTACATTTTAAAATATATCAGAACAGCACTTTTCAATTGTAAATTTATTTTTGATCAAATAAATGCAGCCTTTGTAAAGAAACATTTAAAAACTCTTAATAATTCCAAAAGTTTAACTGGGAGTGCACATTTGCCAAATTGAATAAGAATCATAATCTTATTCAGAATCTTGAAAAAGAGTGTGTTGTCCTAAAAAGCCTTTAATGAAACAAATTGGATGCAGATTTGTGCAAGAAAAGAGAAGTAACATTATTTATTAGTTTGCAGAGAGCAAAGGGTGAGTGTATAAGATGAGCTCAAGAATAGGTCAATTATGGGATTGTATTCAAGATTGTTGAATGAACAAACATACACAATACATAACAGAAAAATTACATGATAGCGATCATTTAAAATTCCTAAACCTGCAAGACATGTGAGACTTCGTGACAGTGGTAGAGGAAACAATGAAGGAGTAGATGTGATCATACTGACACACACACATGTTGGGGTTTCATTTTTTATGAAGACTCTCCATAGACATAGTGTTTTTTATTCTGTACATATTCTATTCCTTAAACCTACACATCACAGAAAACTTTCCACCATTTTAAATTTTCATTTTCAAAAAAGATCACTCTGTAAGATTTGTAAGCTTATTTCCTCATGGCGAGTTTAGGGACCAAAAATATGTGCCCACAAGGTCAAAATTTACTGGTATACATTAGGTTCCCATGACGAATACCAGGCGCGTAGACGCGCGCGCGCACACACACACACGTTGTGTTTTCATTTTTTTATGGGGACATTCCATAGGCGTAATGGTTTTTATACAGTACAAACTGTATAAAATGTACATTCTGTCCCCCTACACTACCCCTAAACCTATCCATCACAGACAATGTTCTGCTATTTTCGATTTTCAAAAAAGATAATTCTGTATGATTTATAAGCTTGTTTCCTCATGGGGACCAAAAAATATCCCCACAAGATCAAAATTTACTAGTATTACTATACCTGTGGGGACATTTGGCAAGCAGAAATCCCGCAAACATCAAGACTCAAACCAAAGAGCAATATCAGACACTGATTTGTTTTGGTGTCTGCTGGCGTGGACAGCTCTACAAGGCCATACAATAATGCTCCTCCCAGAATGACGTCACGTGTACGCTGTAGTGACGCATACAGTTCAGGTACCGCTGATAGAGGGAGTGGTTTCGGTCCAGGTGTTTCAGGTACGCAGCAAGAGCCCGTGGACCGCTGAAGTCTTTAACATGTATGAAGGCATCAGCGGGAAGAAAGAGTTCATAATTCTCCCGTGGTGGTCCCATAACGACTGGCACTGCCCCTGATAAAAGAGCGTTTCTCCACAGTTTCTCCGTGATGTAATCTGTGTGCAATGAGTTCTCAAATGCCAGGTAGAACTTATACCGGGATACTGTGCGCACTACGCTATCAGATATCAAATCACGCGCATTACGTCCAAACACATCCACGTGTACATATCGCCGGAGATTCCGATAAAATCGCACCCTTTCGTGTTGCTCATTCCAGTTGCTGACTATCCACGCGACAATTCCACGCCTGTGCCGCGCACTGACCTGTAGATTAGGATCTCCTTCTCCCCTCCGGGGCTGTAGGTACCCATATGGCAGAAAGACGTCGGAGCCTCGACGGTATGACATGGTAAGGTTGAACACCCCATCTAGCCCAATCAAAGAACCGGAGTGACTCGGAGACTCTAAGTTCATCCAGATCCACTTCTGGCCCGGAGGCCGTGGAGCACTGGGGAGCGCGTTCCAGTTGCGCATCAGTTCGCGGTGGTGTATGATAACGGCATCAGAGCGGGCATACGCGCTTCTCTTCGAGGTTAGGGTACAGCCCTGGATACCATAACGCACAGCACAGTCTGGCAGGGGATCCCGGTTATCGAAGGGCCTCCACCAGATCAGTAGCGTCACATTTTTGTTTTCGTTTCCCAACCCACCGTGCGTGGATGCATCTAACCGCGACTGGGAGAAATTCGTTAGACCTAAAATAAATAATACAATCAAAAAGCCAGCGCAAAAACCCACTGGTATGATTTCGGAAATATAAACACAGTGCGACATTGTTTCTGTCGGCACGCGCTGCTCACTTTAGCCGGTCTTAGAGTGTTTCTGTATAATTTCTCGTCTCTCCACATATGCAGTGGGTGTCCATATATATATATATATATATATATATATAGCCTATATATGTGACACTAATTGTCCTCCAGGCGTTCGGCACAAGTGATTCCTTGTGAACAAGTAAAACGCATTCTTATGTCAGTCGAACTTGTTCACCCGGTTTTAGAAAACGGCTCCTTGTTGAACTCGTATTAGGTCAGAGCTTAAAGGAGTCTTTGTTTGCACCCATGGCGCTATGAGTTGAACTTGAAAGGAAAACCAAATCACAAACTTCCACATTTCTCCCTCACAAGTCCACTCATTTTTTTTGTTGTTGAGTATTTTAATGTATTTATTCCAGTGCGTATTCTTATTTTTGTAGGTTTGCATTTATTGGTGTAAAAAAACTTGTCTACTTCTGCTATTTCTACTAGTACGTTTGACATCTGTAAGTATTAAAACAATTGTCCACCACTACATTTGTGGACCAGAGAGCAAAACAAGTGAACTTTTACACTTCTTAAGATCTTAATCTAAAGGTTCAAGAGGACATGGAACAATTGTATTCTTTCAGAGACTACACTAAATACTTGTACTTATTCATTTGTCAAATTACCAGACAAATAAAAGAATGGCAAAAGTAATTAAAATGGTGACCAATTACAGTGCCTAAATTACATACAATAAATCCACATACATGTAATTGATTTAGTTAAAAATATATGCATTGAAAGTATTAAAACAGTTGTTGAGATAATTGTAGTGTACATACACAAAGTTTGTTTGACATGGTACTGCTACTCCCTGCAAATACATAACTATAAAACAAAAAATTGTCTCATCTTTAGAATGTAAGCTGTGTGTGGAGATGTTATGAAAATCACATCATGCACAGACAATAATGCTTAACATTAGACTTAAAACATTCAATGATTATAATTATGCCTACACATTGTTGTATCTTAATAACTGCATGCTGGTGCATTGCGATCTTGGGTCTTTTTAAATGTCAAACTCCTACTTTCTATAGAAAATTATCATAGCACCACATCAACTTTAATTCACAACAAGACATTTCTAAACTTTATGTCAGAAATTAAACACTTACGCACATATGTGTCAATATATGTTATTACAAGGCTCTGCCATCTCAAACAGTAAGTGATGTTCACTTGTGCGGTGTGCAATGTCAAAAGCGGTCTCTCCTGCACTGTTTTTCAGTCCTGCCTGTAGGGTGCGCTGTGATAGCAATAGCTCAATCGTCTTTCCAGCTGCAGCATTTCCAGCCGCCAGTTGAAGTGGTGTGAGTCGGCCCGTTGTCAAGGCATTGACCTCTGCTCCCCTTTGCAAAAGACAAGAAGCTACAGCGGCATGACCCCAGCGACAGGCACTATGTAGCGGCATCCAATCATCGGTCGTTCTCGCATGAAATTTCGCTCCAGCATTCAAAAGAACAGAGACCACGGAATAATGCCCACCATAGGCAGCACGGTGTAGAGGGGTGTAACTGTCACTATCATGACAATTAGCGAGTGTTGGGTCCAATGTGAGGAGATGTTCTACTGTTGCTAACTGTAAAAGAAAGGAAGAAAAAAAGAAAGGTAAATGTATCCAATACTTAATTTCTTCTGTCATCGAGCAACTGCCATTGAGGTGAATGCTGAATGGTAATGCTATTGGTATTATAGACCAGTTTTCAGGTTAAAGCTCTATTGAATACAACTGACACATGAAACTTTCAACAAGCAACCAATACAATATTTTAAGTTTACATTAAAACAATTTATTAAAACAAAGTCACATCAAAGTCTAATGAAGTTTATGTGTTTTTAATTGTTTTCCCCCACATAAACAATGCATAAACTATAATACAATAATAAGAATATTTCCAGTTTCTTTTATTTTTACTACTGGGTCATTTGTGTTGGTAAGTGGCAAACTTCGTAACAATCTAAATAAACTTTGCATATCAAAAAATCATAAAAATGTTGTATATTTGCGTAATGCAAGTAGAATGTAAACAATTTGTGCACTTTTAAAAGTTAAAAATAGGTTCTGTTTTAAAATGACAAACATTTGCGTGCAGTGAATGCAACGCAGAGATATTATATAAAGGAGAAAACAACCTCTGCCACTCTACCATTGGAGCAAGCTTAAGAGTCAGCTTTGATCACGTGTTCCCCATATAACAATCACATTATTGCCTTGATGCCAGTGAGTTGAACAACAGTAAATCCCTGTTTACAGATACCACAGAAATGAAAAAGAAGGGCCGTAAATGGAATATTACCCGTTGCAAAACTGCTCTTCAACAATCTAAATAAACTTTACATATAAAAAAAAATCATACAAATTTTTGTATATTTGCATAATGCAAGTAGAATGTAAACAATGTGTGCACTTTTAAAAGTTACAAATAGTTTTTGTTTTAAAATATGACAAACATTTGCGTGCAGTGAATGCAACGAAGAGATATTATATAAAGGAGAAAACAACCTCTGCCACTCTACGATTGGAGCAAGCTTAAGAGTCAGCTTCGATCACGTGTTCCCCATAAAACAATCACATTATTGCCTTGATGCCAGTGAGTTGAACAACAGTAAATCCTTGTTTGCAGATACCACAGAAATGAACAAGAAGGGCAGTAAATGTAATATTACCCGTTGCAAAACTGCTCTTATAGAACATTTAATTGAAAACTCTTAATATAGCACACTCCAAAATAGGTATTTAAATTGAAAACACATTGAAGATTAGCAGACAGGCTGTCAATTCATTAAGCACAAAATAGTTTATTCAGCGTACTGAAGCAAAATTTCTTTCAAGGAAAGTCAGTTCACTCTGCGACCATTAACGGGTTACCCACCATTGAGTGGCAGCATAGTGATCAGCTTGAATGCCTCAAACACAAAAAAAACAAATCTAAAATGCAAAAGATCTGTTGTGCGACTGACTGTACAAATAGGTTCACCAATCAGGGCTATCTTTTTACAGTTTGTTCAAAGTAGAAGCAGATGGATCACTGCAATTCACAGAAACAACTGGCATCCAGGCACCAAACTGGATTTGCCATTTTGTCATATCCATGTTGAATTGTGGAGTAAGTTTAGGTCATAAACTTTATTGGCTACTCATCAATTAAATATTTGGCAACTTATATTCTGTGTAACGTAACATTTTTGTTAGCATTTATTACAAAAATGCAGTAACGCTTTACAATAAGATTCCATTTGTTAACATTAGTTAACTACATTAGTTACAATGAACTAACAACGATGAATGCTTCTAAAGCATTTATCTTTGTTAAAGCATTTATCCTCTTATTACAAGATAACATTAAATCACTACAGTAATTCACATTTATTGTTTACACTCTTGAAAGTAAAGAAAACACACCAGTATCTTCTCTAAGATAACTTTAAAAAAGCTTAAAAATGAAATGAAAGTTTACTGGACAAAATATAATATAATTTTGAAGAACATGTATGCAGCAGTTGTACTACAAATTGCCCCATTACAGAGTCTCTATTTCAAGGCCACGGAATTTAATAAAGATGCTAGGGATGTGTCCTGACTAATATACGGTGACTATTGAAGTGTTCCTACTAGGGGTGTTGCGGCATAGGTGCTATCCGTATCTGGTTGACATCCTAATGTCAGTACCAGTATCTGGTTTACATTCTAATGTACAGTAGGTGGTGGAATTGCACCTTAACGCTGGTTGGCACTGGTCATAAAACGCAAGCAGACAAAGCGCACAGCAGCTACTGCAGTGTAAAAGCATGTCGCCGAAAATTAGATGAAAATTAGCCAGCGTGGAAGTTTTTTTGGATTCCACAAAAATGACTTGTTAATCACCCAGGTCTGCAGAACTTGCTGATCAACAGTGAGAGCAAAATGGAGCAATACCACCAAACTGTTCACCACCTCTGCCTCTTCTTATCCTGGAGATTTGGCCTCTGTACAGGGAGTAAGTTGCAAATATTTTGCTAGTCCTGGCACAGGAGTTACATTAACTTGTTAACTGCTGATGCCTTTCTGTGTTATATTTGCATCCTTCTGAGATTTTAGTCCAAAAGTTGTTCTCATTTGGATAAAAACTAGATTATCGTATGTTTAAATATATTTAGTTTAAATTGAAATATATAAAGTTTAAATATATCTACATGTAACCACTGTTGTCTGTCGTTGTCTTGTGGTTTTCATTCATTTATTAATTTTAATATAACCATTATAGAGCCAGTTAAAGTCTCAAAGTTTTGAGATAAAGGGTGTGTTCACACTTGGAAGTTTTGGTTTGATTAAAATGAACTCTGGTGCAATTGCGATCTTAGTGTCCTTCAATCCTGTCCCAAAAACCCCAAATTATTGGACTTAATGACTACAGACCTAAAGTCATTTGAGAGACTGGTGATGGTCCACCTGAAGGACATCACTGGACCCTTGCTGGAGCCCCTTCAGTTTGCCTACAGAGCATGGATGATGCAGTCAACATGGGACTGCCACATTTTGATAAACCTGTGCAAGGATCTTATTTGTGGATTTCAGTTCGGCCTCCAATACCATCATGCCTGATGTCCTATCATCCAAACTGACCCAGCTCTCCATGCTCACCCCGATATGTCAGTGGACACTAGCTTTCTAACAAATAGGCAGCTGGTAGTGAGACTTCTATCCACGTCTCTCACTATCAGCATTGGTGCTCCTCAGAGTTGCGATGTCTCCACTGATCTTCTCCCTGAACACAAATGACTGCACTTCCATAGACCCATCTGTCAAGCTCCTGAAGTTTGCAGATGATGCCACATTCACAACGGTGATGAGCCTGCTTATTGACAAGAGGCTGAGCAGCTGGCTGTCTAGTGCTGTCATAACTGGAGCTGAACACACTCAAAACAGTAGAGTTGATAGTGGACTTCAGGAGGAACACAGGACCTGAGTGGGACAATCACATAGACTTCATTGTCAATATTCATTGTAATATCTTTGCCAGCTGAAGAATTCAGCTTGCCACAGGAGCTGCTGACCCAGTTCTACTCAACCATCCATAATCAAGTCTGTCCTCTGCACTACAATAACTGCCTGATTTGGCTCAACTACAAAACCAGATATCAGAAGACTACAAAGGATGGTTCTGACTGCTGAGAGGGTTATTGGTGCTACCTGCCCACCCTCCAGGAATTGTACTCTTCCAGGACCTGTACTCCTCCAAAGTGAGGAAAAGGACAGGTAAAATAATCACAGACTTAATTCCTACTGGCCACCACCTGTTTGAAGTGTCGCCGTCTGGTTGGCGCCACAGATTACTGGGCACTAGAACATCAAGGTGCAGGAACAGCTTCCTTCCACAGGCCATTTCCCTCTTGAAGAGTTAAAGGGATAGTTCACCCAAAAATTATCCCATGATTTACTCACCCTCAAGTAGGGTTGGGTACCGAACTCAGTACTTTTAAGGGATCCGGCCGAATTACGTTGGTACTACTGGGAACCGATTCACACTAAATCAATCGGTGCGAAATTTCGGTACCTGAGAATGCGTCTTGGTGCAAGAATTATGTTAGAAAAAGAGAGGGAGAGAGACTATGCAATGTCACCCCTGCAACTTATTCAAACACAACACAATTGCTAAACGTTCTTTCATGTCACAAAACTATATTCAGACTGAGACAACGCTATTTGCCAATATGTCCATAAAAACTTGAAATGCGCTAACTCCAGTCCGTATATAATGCACGTTGCGAGCGTTGTTAATCTTATTGTGGCGTTCCGCGCATAAACCGCTTTCATGCGCGCTCCACATGCTGTTACATACTAAAAAATTTCGCGGTCATATTTTCCATGTGTTGTTAGTCAAACTCCAGCTCTGAAAGCATCGTGGGGAAAATGAAACAACACTTTTTTGCTACTGTGCTGAGGAAACATGCACTCACGGCACATGAGTCCGAACGCAACACAGAGGTCAAGAACAGCATGAGAAACGGCACTGCATTTCACGTAACGGTATTGGTACTGGTTAAAATGTGAACAGTATTCAACCCTACCGTCAAGCCATCCAAGGTGTATATGACCATCTTCTTTCAGAAGAACACAATCGGAGACATATTTAAAAACATCCTTGTTCCTCCAAGCTTTATAACGCTTGTGTATGGGGGAGCCATAATTTGAAAAAAAAAAAAAAAATGCACAGTAAATTCCTTGTGCACACTTGGCAATAGCTCTTTCTGAGTCTTATTCTGAACTTGAGCAACTACACTCACCGTATGCGACACAGATGTGATTTGATTCGCTCTTCTTTGATTTTTAATTCTGCATTTTATGATCCCTTTAAATAAGAGAGCTATACGAAATGTGCAGAGTGGTGGGTCCCCAGGCCCAGGATTGAAAACTACTGCTCGAAATAAAGGTCACTTACTCTATTCTTCTCAGCAGCCCATAATATCAGTTCAGTTGGAGTGTCTTTTAATTTAAGCTCCTGTTGCTGATACCATTCCTCAGTGTGGCAGGTTTCATCCTCATCTTCTCCTTCCTCCTCTTCCACCCAGGCGCTCTTTGTCCCCACTGGAATCATGTGGCCATGAGACTCCAGCAGGTTAGGCTGGTTAAAGCCTTCTGGAAACTCCATCACTGAGCTCTCTGAGCAAGAGGGAGAGAGAGGGAGCGAGAGAGAGCGAGAGATGACACCCTAAAAATAACATAATTTGGACCCTTTTACAGCATGACAGAAAAAGAAGAAAACAAATAAGTCGTTTTTGGTAAATTTAGGCCCGAGTATATCAATGAACTACAGACCAACATTTGGAGCTTATAATTTTTTTTAAAATGTTTATTTCATGTTTATAATATTGCTAGGAAAATAATTAATTTTAATAAACGCTATAGACGAACATTGGTTAACCATGAATTAACATCCGGCACCATAATTGTATCGTCCCACCACACTACCTTTTTTTTAGTGGCAGATCAATTTATATCGATGTAACTGTTCCTCTAAAGAATTTACTCTTATGGGTATGAGAATGACATGTTTTTGACAAAATAAAACTCACCGTCAACCAGCCGAGTTCACGTAGAGCACACCATACGTCTAATACGTTGCTTGTTTTGACGCTGGGAAATATAGTTTTTTTGTGCAGCCAATTCGCTTGCACCCACCAATGTGTGAACTACATTTCCCAGGATTCAAACAAAACTTCCGGTGAACGTATGACTTTTTCCGCGGTGGGAGGAGATTGCTTGCATGTGAACTAATGTCTGGTGGGGAGCAGTTGAATTCTATTGGTTGGTAAAGTATTTTTTCTTTTGGTTTAATTTGTTAATGAACAAGTAGAGCGGTGAAATCTTTCAAATCCCATCTAAAATACTTAGTAGCAGGTTTGTTTAGTAAAGTTTTAAAATCAAAGCTGCTCTTCTGTGTGAATAACACGCACGCAACCGACTATGGCATGCACATATTATTATACAGTTTGTAATTTTCTCTGCATAAGGATAGAAGCATAATAATTAAATCTCTAGATCAACATCAAATGATTTGAATCTGTCTTTTGTTTCCCTACTTCATCACCATCATCATTTTCATTGTGTCAGTGCAGTCTCATAATGACATCAGCTGGAAACACCATGTGAGTACATTTACTCGCTTTTTGTAAACTTTTGTCTAGTTTAACAAAATAACATGGATTAACTGGCTAATTGAAAAGTGATTGTGACACTTGAGTTCAGCTGGCTTTATTCAGATGGCTTTGTTCATCTGACGGCTCAAAAGTAAATGAAAAGTGAAAATTTCTGGAACCACATGAACTATAGGTCTGATGATTGCTTATTAATTAAGTTTTTATTTCTACATTTCTAAACCTGTATAGATGATTATAGCTGTCATTTAGATCGAGATTACCATTCATTTACAATACATTTTTGATTGATTTCTGTTCCAGTATTCCCCTTAATGTTGTAATGGTTTTTTTTTTTGTTTTTTAGTGACGATGAGGACACATTCAAGATCCTTATAGCCACTGATATTCACCTAGGTTATCTAGAGAAAGATGCCATTAGAGGAAACGACACGTTCGTGACCTTTGATGAGATCATGAAACAAGCTGTGCAAAATGAGGTGAGGAAATAAATATTGGGTTCATATTGTTTGAGGCTTTGACGTGATTTTATATCAATTACATAATTTATGTGAAAATATTACACAAATGTACAAAAAATATCAAGAATTAGCTTAGATAATTCAGAAATTAATTGAATTGAGTTGAATTGGAATGCAATTAAATCAAATTAATGACAGATGCCTATATCTTAGATGATATTAGGCTATTTGATTTTCTATTATTTTCTATATTTTTTCTAAATAGGTATTATAGTATTTGAAAATGGGTCAATAAGAATAAAATAATTTGAACTTAAAATAAATAGATTTATACTTTCTATTTTTTTTTAAACTAATAAAGTTAAATTGTAATTTTTACAAACATGACTAAATAGAAATTAAACATTGTAATCTAGTATGTTTGTGTGCACCGGGAATCCTATTTTCCTTAAAGCTGCAATATGCAGTTTTTCCTTCCGCTAAAGGTTGCCTATTCAAAACAAAGGCGTAGCTTGATGATGCCAAGTTTGAGCAGGAATCTTGTGACATGTGGTCTTCACCTCATAGCCGGTGGAAAAGAATCGGGGTAGGCCTCGAGCAGAAATCATGTTCATGGATGCGATTATTAACATTACTGTAGTATGCAGCAGAGTAGGATGTATGTTGGAGCTGAACAAGACCACTGGAGCGATTGTTAATGAGAGACCAACAACACATGCCTCGCGAGCAGCGGAACTTTTATTATGCCACAGTCGCCTGCGCCGCTTCTGCTTTTCCGGTCATGATTATGAGGTAGTGCAGTTCTGATTATTAGATTCATTTGAGTGTGTTGAAAATGATGTTATAACGTTACTCTGTGCATTTGCTCGCCGGCTGCTGTGAGACACTTGTTGCACACTGCAGTAAGCTAGATCATATTAAATCCTGGATGGCTTACAATTAATTTTTAAAAGTATTGTATGATGGAAAAAATTCTGTATTACAATTACTAAAAACAAAACTGCATCTGGTTATGCTATGCTAGCTACTTGACAAAATAGTGTTTTTCTCTGTGTCTTGGTAAAGCTTGGTACTCGAAAAAAATAAGATATTAGATTTGAAATTATTAGATTTAAGACTAAACGTGTTTAGCTATATAACAGTAATTGGTTTATATTATATTTTAGTTGGTCTGTAAATGTATCAGAACAGATGTTCCCTTCTCTATTAAAACATGTAATGTATTAAAACGTCTTTGGTGTTTCCATGGTTTCTGCAAAATAAAACCGGAAACCGAGGGTAACGTGGATATGACGCAAATGACAGACGACTGCCTCATACGTCCTGGATCCTTGGTTAAAATAGCTATTTTCTCATGAATTACAAATAGTTGGTAACATTTGGGATATTGTAAGTTCTCGACTAGGGCTGTGCAATTAATCGCAATCGCAAAACAATCGCAATTTGAGCACATGGAATTTCTAAATCGCATAAGTCTGCAATTTTATTTATTAATTTATTTATATTTTAATTCAGAATGCTGCAACGTTATTGTGCGCATGTTTAAGATGTTAACCAATCAGAGCTCACTCAGCACACCGCACAAATTAGAACAAAGCAAAGCAGGAGAACAGAATAGGCAAATGGGAGGAAAGAAGAAAAAATATGGATGCAGTTCAGAATAAAAATGATTTGGTACCAAAGAAAAATTCAACATCAGTCGTTTGAGAGAATTTTGGAGTCAAACACTGGACAAAAGATACCAGCTGCCAACTCGCACTTATTTCACACAAGTTGCTATTCCCGAAATGTATGACAAATGTAAGGCGGGCGAAATAATCGTAATTTATTTTATGTTGTCTGTTTTTAAGACACCTTTTTTTTTTTTTTTTACAGTTTTGTTTATCAAGCAGTTAATCCTACTGTACAGTATGTTACTTCATTGTGAAATGTGTGCTCTGAAATACAATTTTGAAGTTTACTAATTATGACTGGAATTTCAGGTTAGTTAACCTTAATTTATTTTATGTTGTCTGTTTTAAAGACAGTTAATTACAGTTTTGTTTACGAAGCTGTTAATACAGTTACTTCATTGTGAAACATTTTGTTATGTACTTCTTGTGTACTGAATACATTCAGAATGTAGCATGTTTGAAAAAGCAAAAACAGTTACCAAAATTGCAAAATAAATCGCAATTGCAATATTCATTAAAAAAATCGCAATGTGATTATTTTGTCCATATTCTCGACTGAACAAAATATATAACACCTATTGGTTTTTGTACATTTTACTGCAAATTTGTTTTATAAATTGTAGCTTTAAAGGGGTCCTATTATGCCCTTTAAGTCTCAGGTGTCCCCAGAAGGTGTCACTGAAGTTTCAGCTCATAATACCCTTAAGACAATTTATTATACCATGTTGTAAATGAGAGGAAATTGTTGCACTCTAAATTGACAAAAAGTTCCTTTTCTGTCAGATGTCCATTTGCAGCCATTTCTTGCCTCTATCTCCCCTGATTGATTACTCCTGTCTGCCTCGCTGCTGAATTGTTTGCGTCTGTTTCTCCTTAATGTTTTGTTTTGAACCTAATTATTGTCATTGCTTGTTGTCTACTTTATCATCACCATATATTTGATATTGTCTAATATTGCCTATCACATTTATCTGATGTCACTAGTTTTTAATCTTTTAATCTAAATCACGATCACAACGCGTTAGCATTACGCTAGTTTGTAAACTTTTCACCCGTGCCCACTGTCATTTCTGTCACGCTGTCTTTTTTCTACAAATTCCTCAAACAACTCTTGTAAGTCGGATCAGTCTACGAAAACGGTAAGCGGGAAGCTATGCCATCTTCTCCTTTCATTGTTACTTGCACTGCCTGTCTCATGCATAGTATAGCTTTCTCTGTCAGTGACGAGGGATTCACATGTCATAAATCAGGGCTCCAGACTAATTTTTCCACTGGTTGCACTGGTGCTACCAACTTTCTCAGTTGGTTGCATCAGCACATGATTTGGTCGCACTTTTATTTATTTATTTTTTTTCCCTACAACATCGGATTAATCGATGCATGCTTGATGAATAGTCCTCTTAGTCTTAAATATATTAAATCACAGTTGGCTGATGGCCGATATAAATCTGATATAAATGTATACTTTATATTTATTTTAATTCATATTTAATAAATTAGAACTATGAAAAATATGAAAATTAAATTAATTAATATATATAAAGCCTTAATAATTATATATAAAACCTTATATATATATATATATATATATATATATATATATATATATATAATTTTTTATTATTATTATTAGGTATACGTGATTTCGATCGTGTTTCCAGTGAAGCTGAACTGAAGTCCGAACACATTTCACTCGGACCGACTGTCATGCACAGAATACACGCGTTCACGCAGGCTAGAAACACTTCAGAAAATCTCACTGTTCGAATAAATCTGCAAGGTCTGTGAGATTAAATGTTAATTAGATATTCAGAGATTTGTTTTAATGATATAGATGTGTATTTGCTGAATGTTGAAGGTAAATGAGAAAATATTAAACTTTAGTTTGCCTTTCTGTAACTAATAATATAAAAGCAAACACTATACTTTCTCACATTCACTTTGCTTTCTTTCTTTGTTGTGGTTGGTCAGACAAAATAAACCCCAAATTTTCAGTCCATTTACATTTGAGTCGTCTATTCTCCCTAGTCAGTTTTTGAGTCGCTGACAGACTAACTGCGCGTGACCACTATCAACGCACCAGTGGTTACACAACGTAAGCAATGATGCTGCGTTTGAATTTTCGCGATCGAGACGTTCTAATATACATTACCTTGACAACACTATTTGACTAGCGCGGGCCAAACATTCTCTCACGGGCCGCCTATTGAGGAACCCTGGTCTAAGCCATCAATTGCTATTGAAGTAGTGCCTTTCTACCTGTGCACTCATTATCAGTTGTGTCTGTATGCTGGCTCAACCTTTCCACCAGCATCCTTGACCTCCAATCTTTGTTTTAAAGTATTCAGCTATTGACGTTTTAATTTTTATATGGCTTAATTCCTAAATTTCCTGAATTCCTAATTGGCGCGTTTCATCATCATTGTGCAATGCGCGTGTATGTTCGCCCTCTAGCGGTTAATAAATAGAACTGCATGTGTCTTGCGGAAGAACATTGTAGCCGGAGCTGCTTCTCTCTGTTTGTCTATGACGAGTCACGCAGGTACTGTGATACTCCGCAGCGGAGCCGAACCAAGCCTGGTCTAAAATAGTCTGAATATAAACACTTATTTATAGGCGCACCGTAGTGATTCAGGATAAAACAATAACATGGTTTGGAAAATGGATTCATGATCTACTCGTTAATTATATAAAATTTGTTCATTTTGAAAACAAAACAGTTACGGACGGTAGCGGCTGCTGATACCTCGTTCTGTTACACATGCGCAAATAACATGATCATGTACTCGCACAAATGCGACCACATAAAATTAACTCATACATTCTCAAAAAATGGTCGCAGTCTGGAACCCTGTAAATGCAGGGAAATAGTCAGGCTGACAGAGAAAATCCCAGAATTAGAGACATGCATCCAAACTTTAATTGAGGATAGTAAGAATGCAAGGACTTTAGATACAGTTTTGGATGCGACTAGCTTGTAATGTAACTCCGTACATTGTTCGGTTCCAGCTATAGAGCCCATGCAGCAGGGCAATTGATTGACCGTGAGGCGGCTTAGTTGTGGGGAAAAACACTGCTCTTCCTTTCCGATTAGAACATCAAACAGGTTCTCCTCACTCGGGGACGCACCCACTGAGAATCCTGTTGAAAGTGCCCTAGTTATTGGCGATTCTATTACACAGAACGTGAAAATAGAGACGCTAGTCACATGTTTACTGGGAGCCAGAGCGTCTAACATCAAAACAAATTTAAAAGTGCTGGCTAATGCTAATCGTAAATACTCTAAGATTATTCACGTTGGCACTAATGATGTTCGATTTCGCCAGTCGGAGATCACTAAAATTAACATTAAAGAGGTGTGTGAACTCACAGGTACAATGTTAGACACTGTAATTTGTTCTGGACCCCTTCCTGTTTGTCGGAGTTATGAGATACTTAGCAGACTATCACTCAATGGCTGACTGTCTAAGTGGTGTCCACAGAATAAAATAGGTTTCATAGACAATTGGAAAAATTTTTGGGGCAGACCTGACCTGTTGAAAAGAAATGGTATTCCTCTCTCTTGGGGTGGTGCCGCTCTTCTCTCTAGTAATATGGCACATAGTCTTAGAGTTGAACCTTGACTAACTGGGGCCCAGGTCAGGAAGCAGACAGACTGGCTAAACCGATCGTCTGCTAGCTGTCTCACATCACAGAAGTCAGATAAATCCCAACATATAAAGACTCTTTCACCGAGATATCATAGCATAGAGACCGTGTCTGTACCCTGAATTAGTAAATACAAAAAAAACATTTAAGGATAAAAATTTAATTGATGTTCAACAAGTAAAAAACAGAGATAATACTGATAAACAAATGATAAAGCTTGGGTTGCTGAATATTAGATCCCTTTCTTCAAAAGCACTTATTGTAAATGATATCACAGAAAATAATCTAGATGTGCTGTTTGACAGAAACCTGGTTAAAACCTGATGATTACTTTACTTTCAATCAGTCTAGCCTTCAAGGTTACTATTATCGACACAATCCTCGTCAGAAAGGGGGAGGTGTTGCTGTAATCTATAGTAATATCTTCAGTATTACTCAAAAGTCTTTCAAATATATCTTTCGAAGTGATGGTGCTTTATGTAACGTTATATAATGTAAGTGACGCATCCCATTTGACATTTGTGCTGGCTACTGTATACAGGCCACCCAAAATATAAATGGTAAAGCATACAAAAGTAACCCATTTACTTAGCCATAAAACTAAAAGATAACGCGTATCTCCTTGTGCTCACCAATCAGGATCTGACCGCTACATATGTGGCTTAGCCTCCATTGGGCAACAGTCTTCAGCAAACCTTCACTTCATCACTTCACATTCTTAGATAGTTAACACTCTTTTGAAAACAACATATCTTAAAAACAATAAGAGACAGAAAGTTTAATACATGCAAATGCTAACATTTGTCAATAATCAAATTTCATTTCTCATGATTTAAAGATTATGAAACCCATGCAAGATTGACAAGATTAATCATGTATAAGCATTGATTAAATACACATAAAACAATATTTACCTTGGAATCTCCAGTCTACCTTTTCTGTCAAAAATACTAGAAAAGGCAATATCATCGCAACTGTGTTCCTACTTGGAAAGAAATGGTATCTGTGAGGATTTCCAGTCAGGATTTAGACCATACCATAGTACTGAGACTGCTCTCATTAGAGTTACAAATGATTTGCTCTTATCATCAGATCGTGATTGTATCTCTCTATTAGTGTTACTAGACCTCAGTGCTACTTTTGACACTATCAACCACAATATTCTTTTGAGTAGACTGAAATTATGTTGGCTTCAGTGGAATTGCATTGGCATGGTTCAAATCATACTTATCTGACCGTTATCAGTTTGAAGTAGTAGAGATGTCATTTCGATCACAAGTTCAATATGGAGTACCACAAGGCTCAGTACTAGGACCGTTGCTTTTCACTCTGTACATGTTACATGCTGTTTTCGTGTGTGTATCTTTAAATGCAAATGAGCTGCTGCTCTCCGCACCCCTATTCAGATTAGAGTGGTGTAGGTATGATGTCAGAACCTAGAAGTCTAATTCACGGGTTCATGAGAGCACCATGATACATGCGTGTTGTGTTGACGTGAGAGCAGGGGGGTATTCCAGAAAGCAGGTAATGTTACATACCTGGGTATGTTTAAGAGTCAGTAAGCGAATAACCTCAACTTTCTGTTCCAAAAACGGAGTTAGCTTTCAGGGTATGTAAGTAGCCATAGCAATCTACTCTTTGTTATATAGTTAGTTACATATACAAAATTATATTTTATATATATATATATATATATATATATATATATATATATATATATATATATATGCACCGCATTGTTTAAATGTTTATTCAGTTTTAATACATGTATTTATCTCGCACATGATCTGCTTTTTTCCTTTTTATAACAGGATTAATTCCTAAAAATAAAATACTTACATGTTATCTAATTAAATGTCATCAAACAAACAATATAATTCTTATTCTCAGTGAATAAAGATTACTTATTAAATTAAAGATTGAAAAAACGATTACATAACTACCAAATATGTGGCGATATGCACTAAGTAGGTTATGTAAATCAACATTAAACAAAAGGAGGAGGAAGTGGAATGGCGAGCTTTTTCTTCATGTCTGTTTCCATGGTGAATCATCGATTCATCGCTCCGTTGAGAATGTCTTGTATGTTAACCGGGAACATACTCTGAGTTGGCTGAACTTACCGAGAGTTCAGGGTATATGTGACTGTAAGACTGTGACCTTGCTTTCTGGAATACCTCCCTGATGTTGCGTGAACACTCACTTAATATTTTGTAAATAAATGGTAAATTGTTTATTTGCGCAAACAAAGCACTCTCATCTCTTCATAAATTTGATGTTAAACCACTGGAGTCACATGGATTACTTTAATGATGTCTTTGCTATAGGGTTGTAACTAACGATTATTTTGATAATAGATTATTAATAGGATAAAAAGACCAGCTTTTATTTATTGTATTGACACAACACTCTTCCACATCCTGCCCAATGTTGTATTTCAAACAAATATGCCAACTGAATGCTATGAGAACATATATCTATGCTATATGCAAAAGAGCTATAAAGCAACGGAACAGTTTATATCCTTGCATAAAAAATGAAGATAATATAAAGATGATAAAGAAAAAGACAAACTCCTTTAACAGATAAGAGGAATGATCATGCATCAGTGTGCAGTGTTTTAGCGATTTTTAATGTTTCTTGAGTTTGCCATGTTTGAATAAAGGCTTTTTAACATATTGGAACTGGAAGAAGTGCCTTGCATCTGCTAATGCATTAGTTTAAAGCTTAAAATAAATAATTCTCATGTTTTGGACAGCTTGGAATCATGTACCTTTCCCCCATTAGTTCACTCTGTTTCCTCCATAGAATGTCCATAGAAATGCATTATTCAGCGCTGTAATGTGATGCGACTGGCAGAAGTTTTCTGCGCACAGTGGGCAGACGAGACTATAATCGATAATGACATTCGTTGTCGGTGGTTTTCATTAGTGTAAATTTTCAATTTATAGATTAGTTGTTGCAGCCCTACTTTACTACCTTCCTGGAATTTTGAAAGTAGTAGCTGCATAGGTTGTGCCACTGTGACCGTGAACCACAGCATCTACATCCATGAGAATTTATAATTAGATGAATTTCATGTAATAGGATGTCATGGGTTACTTTGAAATGAGTGCAAAGTTATCTTTTGGAGCTCAAAATTTTCTAAGTCCAGTGTAAATCTAAGGGTGTGTTCACACTTGTAGTTCGGTTCGTTTGGTTCATTTGGTCCGGACCAAAAAACAAAACATTTAGTCCTGGTCCGCTTAGCGTTCACACTGGCATTTTTAACAGCGAACCTAGTTACCGAATGAAAGGCATAGGGATACGGTCACAACCTGATTGGTCGGCTTTTATGACGTATATTTCGTGATGGAGCTTGTTTACTGAACATTCAAAACCATGCTGTGTGCTGGATTAAACGCGATCATTTTATGTGTGTACATATGGTTTTATTTTTACCAGCTGAGAACTCACGAAGAGCTCATAAAATGTTCAAAACAGCACGGACCACTCGTCGGACCAAATATTGATGAGGCACTTTACCTCCTCGTTGCTCCACGTTTGCCCTCTACTCATTTTGTATACACCGATCTTTCCGCGTCGTCAAATCGGCTGACTTGTAGCATCGCATCTTGTGACATCACGTCCTGTTTTTGATTTGTTTACATGTCTTTGGTCTATGTTGCCCTCATATATCATTCGAACCGCACCAGAGTGTTTGGTGCGCACCAGGGTTCGGATGGCAGCGTTCACATATGCTAAAACGAACCGCAATCGCACCAGGGTTTGTTTTAATCAAATCAAACATGACAAGTGTGAACCAAGTCCAGTATTTGTCTTAATTTTTTTTATACATTTTTCTGAACCATTTAAATAATTAATAATAATAATAATAATAATTTGTTACATTTATATAGCGTTTTTCTTCTTTACTCAAAGCGCTTTACATATGGAAGGGGGAATCTCCTCATCCTCCTCATCTCTCATTTAAAGTGTCAGTGACACCCACCCACACACACACACACATACAGGCGAGTGAGACTTAAGATCCAGTTGGAGACTGACCAGTTGAGTCAGATTATTCAATAACATTTTAAACTATAAGAATAAAATCTATGACAAATTAGTCTTCGATAATCCCTTAGTATTATATTTGAATGTATACATTAACTAAAAGTTTTTATAGCAAAGTTATCATTGGCAGTTAAAAATGTTATACGTTCAGATGAATTTATCTTAAAATCTTTTATTAACCATATTATTAAACTAATTATATAAAACTAAATAGTCAGTGAACTACAAATGGAATGGTTCTATGCCTTTATTTTGTTATACAAGGGTTTGGAAGTTTTTTGTATTTATTAATTCGGGGTACAGATACAACCTCTCTAGGTGATGATATCTAGGTGAAAGAATCTCGATGTGTTGGGATTTATCTGACTTCTGTGACGCGAGACAACTAGCAGATGGTCGGTTTAGCCTGTCTGTCTGTTTCCTGACCTGTCAAGGTTGAGCTATAAGACTATGTGCCATATTACTAGAGAGAAGAGCGGCACCACCCCAGGAGGGATAAATACCATCTCTTTTCAACAGGTCAGGTCTGCCCCAAAAACTTTTCCAAATGTCTATGAAACCTATAATATTCTTTGGACACCACTTAGACAGCCAGCCATTGAGTGAAGATAGTCTAAGTATCTCATCACTCTGACGAACAGAAAGGGTCCAGTGCATATTACAGTGTTTGACATCGTACTTGCGAGTCCACACACCTCTTTAATGTTAATTTGAGTGATCTCCGACTGGTGAAGTCGAACATCATTATTGCCGACGTGAATAATAATCTAAAGAGTATTTACGATTAGCATTAACCAGCACTTTTAAATTTGCTTTGATGTCAGGCGCTCTGGGTCCCGGCAAACATGTGACTATGGTGGCTGGTTTCAACAGGATTCTCAGTGGGTACGTCAATGTGAGGGGAGCTTATGATTAAGCTAGTCGCATCCAAAACTGTATCTAAAGCCCTTGCATTCTTACTATCCTCAATTAAAGTTTGGATGCGTGTCTCTAATTCTGAGATTTTCTCTGTCAGCCTGACTCTTTCCCTGCATTTATGACATGTGAATCCCTCGTCGCTGACAGAGTAAGCTATAGTATTCATGTGGCAGGCAGTGCAAGTAACAATGAAAGGAGAGGACGACATAGCTTACCGTGTTCGTAGACTGATCCGATTCACCACAATTGTTTGAACTTGTAGTAAAAGGAAAGCGCGATAGAAATGACTGTGGGCACGGAGAGCAAGTTTACAATTTAGTGTAATGCTAGCGTGTTGTGATAGCGATTTAGATTAAACGATTAAAAGCTAGCGTGTTAGATTAATGTGATAGGCAATATTAGACTATATCAGATATATGGTGGTGATAAAATAGTCAACAAGCAATGAAAATAAATAAATTCTAAACAAAGCAATATGGAGCAACCGACGCAAACAATTTGGCAGCAAGGCAGACAGGAGCAAATGATCCTTTTATAATGTCTAAATATATGCATCCAATTAGAATGCCCATTAAATATAATAATATTTAAAACCGTGTTCAACAAAAAGTATTTTTAGAACTGTTCTCAACCCAGTTTAAAAATAGGTATATGCTGCTCTCTAGTGTTTATTCTATAAATGACACTTGAATATTATTTGAATTATTTTAACCAAAAGAGCAGTTATCTGTCTATTTCTAACTTACACATACTACTTAAAATTAAAAAAATTAATTAAAATGTTTATTTATTGGTAATATGAGACCATTTCCTGTTTGCCTTTTTGTTCTTACTTTAAACCCTTGTCATGGCAACACCATTCAAGATCCTATATCCTATAATTGTTCAGAATTTAGCATCTTCAGTGTCTTGTCATCATGTTCAGAAAGTTTGGTGGTGATTGCATGAATCCTCTAAGAGGAGTATATAAAAAGGCACAATAAATCCCGCCTTCAAAATCAAAAAGCCAGTTCGTCACCTTGGAATTATAAGGTTCTGTCTACATTCTGAGCAGTTTTGAGATATTGAGCTTCAAAGTTTTTGCATTCCATATAGCAAAAATTATATTGGAAACAAGTCTCATTCAGAAATGAAATTGACAGACACCCTAAATGTATTCTAACTGTACAATATCAAAATCCTCTGAAATTTGTAAACGGGGACTTTTGGAACGGGTCAAATGCAGATAAAAATGTCAGGTGGCACAAATGTCCACACAAATGAACAGACTAAGAAAACTATTTGAAATGGTGTTTTTAATAATAAGAAATTCTAAATAATATGTGTCATAATTTTTATTTTGAAACTGTCAAAATAAATGTCAGTAGTTTTTAAAATTGAAAATTTTTGGGAGGGGCTTGTCATTTCATGATGGTCAGTGCTGCACGCTCTGGGGCTGGAATGCTATAGGGTCTACACCTTAAATACCTAATCGATTTTTTTGTTTATAATTCCCACAAACATGGACTGTACCATCCTCTTTCAGTATGGGCATGATTGGGGCTGTCCAATTAGAAAACTGAAATGGTTCCAAGATTTGGAAGTCTCTCAAGCTCTTTTTGCTCTTTATACCACATTGCATATGGAACAGATTGAGGATTAAAGAAACGATGTGTGGCATTGGGCCACACACACAAAGTTTTCCTGCTGTACGCTAAAGGGCTTCCAGTTCATCTCTAAACAGATGTGAATATTTTAAATATGGATTTTTGTTTTACACAAACGCTACGCTTCACTTCAAAAGGCCTTTATTAAGGCCCCAGAGCCGTGTGGAGTATGTTTATGATGAATGGATGTGGATGTAGGCACTTTCTTCAGCTCATGCTTGTTGATCCCATATACACCTAGGATGGCTTGAGAGTGAGTAAAGATTATTGTAATTTTCATTTGAAAGTGAATTAATCCTTTAATACTTATCAACTGTGAAAAGTTATAGCATATATTTTTATTAGTTACTTTTTAAGTAACTACTTACAACCCACAGCTTCATAGAGAAACTATTATGACTAATTCACACGTACGCAATCACTCTGATTAATGCATTCAAATAAATGTACTGGTATTGTGCTAATTTATCTGTATCTGATTTACGAGCAGAAATATAGATAAAATAATTGCTGAAAGTGATATTTTGAAAAAATATCCCAACTTTTGTAAATATGTCAAGCATATTTACAATACAAACCTTATCAGTGAACTATGAGGGCAAAATAAGCAAAAACAAAATAATTGTTCATTAATTGCAATCGAGGTAAAATATTCAATTAATCAAGATTTTTATTTTATTTTAGGTCATATTTTCCAGGCCTACGTTGTTATGGGAAACATGCTGAAGGTCTCTGCAGAAACAAGATTGTGTTGTTGCAAATGCCATTTGAGCAGAAAATTAAAGTATAATGAACACATGTTGAATTTTGATACCGGTGGAGACTACTATGGAATAAAGCTGCGTATACCATCCTCCTACATTTCTGCCTCTATCCCAGAAGACATAATAGTCCAGCGCTGGTATACCTTGTCATGTTGTAAATAAGACAACGTTTGTATTGCAAACCCCTCCATGTTGCTGTTATTGTTATTTTTGCCGCATACCTACTAGCGCAACGTCTTGGCCATAGAAACCGATGCAAATAGTCTGGAAAACGAAAGAGCGCAATGGAACACACAAATCAGATTCGAACAGTTGTGATACACAGCGTGGACAGTCAATAATTTAGATCAGATTCAAATTGGATACAGAAATAATCTGATTTTGACTGATAGTGTGAACTTGGCCTTAAAGTCTCAACTGATGAGTCCAGGACCAGGGTTGGGTTGGCTAAATTCAAATTCAGTAATTATTTTGGAATTTTAAAATGCATTGTCAATTCTGAATCACTTACAACCTTGATTCATAGATGGTTCTCTGCACAGATGCATGCACTGTATCTGTATAGTGTACAGCAAACACACTATGCTTTTTCTCCTTCACCTGACATTTGTTTTTCATAGTGCTTCTCTCTTTTTCTCTCAGGTTGACTTTGTTTTGCTGGGTGGGGATCTGTTCCATGACAATAAACCATCCCGCAAAACTATGCATGGCTGCATGGAGGTGATGAGGAAGTATTGCATGGGTGACCGGCCAATCATCTTCGAAATCCTCAGTGATCAGGCTGTCAATTTCAGCCACAGCAAGTAAGACTTAAGCGTTTTTTTGGAGTCTTGATCAGAAACATTGCTTACTTAAGGCAGAATACATGCAAGTCTTTTTTTTAGAAGGATATTGAGATATATACTTTTAGAGTTACAGACATGAAAACTTTGGAAAAGGAATATTTATGGCACTCAGTCAGGTATGTTCTATTCATGTGAGTTGATGGAAAAACACTTGATGATATTTGTTCTTGAGATATTCCTCTTTGAAAGAAAAAAGTATCGGCTGCATAGAAAGTGACCCACATTTGGTTTTTAACCACTGAAAATGTGTACAACTGGCCTGTTTCCTCATGATGCCGCATTAAGATCTCCATATCTCTGGGATTGAACCATCGAGGGCCTTTAAAATTGAGATACCAAAAGGAAAGTATAAGAACCAGAATCTAAAAGGATATTTGGATATCGTTAACATTTCTTGAGTTACAGGCATGTAAACTTAAACACAAGAAGTGTTTAACTGTCACTGTTGGCATATAATAAAATGCATATTTCTAAAGGTATCTGGCATCTGTCATGTCAACAAACTCTCATTAAATGATCAAAATTTTCATTCAAAGTTTGATGAATGATGAAAGTTTGTTCAGTGAAAAAATACTCCCCTAAAGTAATGTACAGAGATACAAACACACAAAGTGTCCACAAACACACTGACACATGATGTCCTTTGTTATTTTGTCAGGTTTCCGTGGGTGAACTACTTGGACAATAATCTCAACATTTCCATCCCTGTCTTCAGTGTGCATGGTAACCATGATGACCCAACTGGGGTAAGAGAAAACATCAATTTATTAGGTCACTAAAAACCCTGAAATGAAAGTAATCATACAGCTGCATCTCAATTAGAATGTCATGGAAAAGTTCATTTATTTCAGTAATTCAACTCAAATTTTGAAACGTGTATTAAAGAAATTCAGTGCACACAGACTGAAGTAGTTTGTCTTTGGTTCTTTTAAATGTGGTGATTTTGGCTCACATTTAACAAAAACCCACCAATTCACTATCTTATCAAATTAGAATATGGTGAAATGCCAATCACCTAATCAACTCAAAACACCTGCAAAGGTTTCCTGAGCCTTCAAAATGGTCTCTCAGTTTGGTTCACTAGGCTACACAATCATGGGGAAGACTGCTGATCTGACAGTTGTCCAGAAGACAATCTTTGACACCCTTCACAAGGAGGGTAAGCCACAAACATTCATTGCCAAAGAAGCTGGCTGTTCACAGAGTGCTATATCCATACATGTTAACAGAAAGTTGAGTGGAAGTAAAAAGTGTGGAAGAAGAAGATGCACAACCAACTGAGAGAACTACAGCCTTATGAGGATTGTCAAGCAAAATCGATTCAAGAATTTTGTGGACTTTACAAGGCTGGGGTCAAGGCATCAAGAGCCACTACACACAGAGGTGTCAAGGAATTTGGCTACAGTTGTTGTATTCCTCTTGTTAAGCCACTCCTGAACCACAGACATCGTCAGAGGCCCAAAATGCTTGAAATCCAGTGCTAAGTTTCCACAGTCTGTGATGATTTGGGGTGCAATCTGTGTTGGTCAAATGTGTTTTTTTTTGTTTTTTTTGTTTTTTTTTTAAAACAAAAGTCACTGCACCCATTTTACGAAGAAATATCGGAACACTTCATGCTTCCTTCTGCTGACCAGCTTTTTGAAGATGCTGATTTCAATTTCCAGTAGGATTTGGCACCTGCTTACTCTGCCAAAAGCACCAAAAGTTGGTTAAATGACCATGGTGTTGGTGTGCTTGACTGGCCAACAAACTCACCAGACCTGAAACCCATAGAGAATCTATGGAGTATTGTCAAGAGAGAAATGAGAAACAAGACACCAAAAAAATGCAGATGAGCTGAAGGTCACTGCCAAAGAAACCTGGGCTTCCATACCACCTCAGCATTGTCACAAACTGATCATCTCCATGCCACGCCGAATTGAGGCAGTAGTTAAAACAAAAGGCGCCCCTACCAAGTATTGAGTAAATATACAGTAAGTGAACATACTTTCCAGAAGGCCAACAATTCACTAAAAATGTTTTTTTATTGGTCTTATGAAGTATTCTAATTTGTTGAGAGAGTGAATTGGTGGGTTTTTGTTAAATGTGAGCCAAAGTCATTACAATTAAAGTTTGTGCATTGAATTTATTTAATACACGAGTTTCACAATTTGAGTTGAGTTACTGAAATAAACTTTTCCATGACATTCTAATTTGAAATGCACCTGTATATAACACACAAAATGATAAAACGGTTATAAAACAATTATAATATAATCCAGAGTACAACCTACAAGTATATTCCAAAGGAAAAAAAAAAATACATTTTTAAATTATTTTTAAAAATAGTGAGTATACTAGCTTCCATAATGTCTAACGGTAGTGTATTCCATTGTTTAGGAGCAAAATTAGCAAAGGCTGCATATCCAATTTTCTTTTATTTATAGTTTGGAATCTCCAGTAAACTTGCATTAGACGATCTTAAAGTTCTTGGTGGAATGTAATTGGTGAGAGAGCTAGCTATATACACTCACCTAAAGGATTATTAGGAACACCATACTAATAATGTGTTTAACCCCCTTTCGCCTTCAGAACTGCCTTAATTCTACGTGGCACTGATTCAACAAGGTGCTGAAAGCATTCTTTAGAAATGTTGGCCCATATTGCATAGATTTTGCAGTTGATGGAGATTTGTGGGATGCGCATCCAGGGCACGAAGCTCCCGTTCCACATCCCAAAGATGCTCTATTGGGTTGATATCTGGTGACTGTGGGGGCCATTTTAGTACAGTGAACTCATTGTCATGTTCAAGAAACCAATTTGAAATGATTCGAGCTTTGTGACATGGTGCATTATCCTGCTGGAAGTAGCCATCAGAGGATGGCTACATGGTGGTCATAAAGGGATGGACATGGTCATAAACAATGCTCAGGTAGGCTGTGGCATTTAAACGATGCCCAATTGGCACTAAGGAGCCTAAAGTGTGCCAAGAAAACATCCTCCACACCATTACGCCACCAGCCTGCACAGTGGTAACAAGGCATGATGGATCCATGTTCTCATTTTGTTTATGCCAAATTCTGACTCTACCATGAATGTCTCAACAGAAATCGAGACTCATCAGACCAGGCAACATTTGTAGCCTCTTTTTCCTATTTGTAGTGGAGATGAGTGGTACCCGGTGGGGTCTTCTGCTGTTGTAGCCCATGCTTTGCTGCATACCTCGGTTGTAACGAGTGGTTATTTCAGTCAAAGTTGTTGTTCTATCAGCTTGAATCATTTGACCCATTCTCCTCTGACCTCTAGCATCAACAAGGCATTTTCGCCCACAGGACTGCCACATACTGGATGTTCTTCCCTTTTCACACCATTCTTTGTAAACCCTAGAAATGGTTGTGCATGAAAATCCCAGTAAGTGAGCAGATTGTGAAATACTCAGACCGGCCCGTCTGGCACCAACAACCATGCCACGCTCAAAATTGCTTAAATCACCTTTCTTTCCCATTCTGACATTCAGTTTGGAGTTCAGGAGATTGTCTTGACCAGGACCACACCCCTAAATGCATTGAATCAACTGCCATGTGATTGGTTGATTAGATAATTGCATTAATGAGAAATTGAACTGGTGTTCCTAATAATCCTTTAGGTGAGTGTATAGTAGTTAGGTTCTTGTCCATTACGAGCTTTTACATGATGAGTAGGAGTTTAAAATGTGTCCTAAATTTTATAGGGAGCCAATGCAGTGCAGCCAAAACTGGTGATATATGTTCTCTTATTTTCGTACTAGTTAATAACAAGCTGCAGAGTTTTGGATAAGCTGGAGTCTGTTAAAGACAGTGTGTGTCTTGTTAACGTGCAAGTTTTAACTTAGATGGGAGTCTAAAATAACGGCATGAATAGTAACCTCTGGTTGTACACAAGGAGGTCATTCTTGAACAACAGTTCTCTTTTCATTTTTGGGGCAGCTAATAAAATATCAGTCTTATCATCATTTAATTTTAGAGATTTGGTACTCATGCAATTATTTTATATATATATATATATATATATATATATATATATATATATATATATATATATATATATATATATATATATATATGCAGGTTTTAATCAAATCAAACTAGATGGTAAATTTAATTACCATTTGGCTCCACAGAAATGTACAGTTGTGTATCATCAGCGCAGCTATGGAAACATACATTATGTTCTATAATAATGTCACCAAGTGGCAGCATGTACAATGAAAACAGTAAAGGGCCAAGGTAGCGTCCTTGCGGAACTCCAAAGTGGGTTTCATGTTTCTCATATACATGCTCTCCAGTTTTGACATAATTTCTCCCTTAAATATATGTTTTAAGCCAATTTAATACAGAATCAGAAAGACCTACTAGTTTTTCCAAACGATTGATTAAAATGTCATGATCGAAGAAAGAAAGAAGTTTATTTCTGCTACAACTACCTTTTCTTGAATTTTACTAATAATTGGGAAGTTGGATATCAGTCTATAATTAACTAGGAAACTACTGTCCGAATTAGGTTTCTTCTATGCAGGTTTTATGATAGCCATTTTAAATGCATCAGGGAAGCAGCCAGTCTGAAGAGATGTATTTATAATATGCAAAACATGCCTTCAGACACGATCAAACACCCGTTAAAAAAAGCTGTGCATGAGGTAGTGGAGTTACAAGTGGTTACAATCTTAGAAAGCTCAGTTAATGTTGTACAAGTAATTTCTCCCGAAGTTACTTTTATACTCTTTTATAAGAGTTATCAGGTATATTTACATCAATGATAATATCAGTTCTTATTGATGACTTTTGTCATTAAAAAACAAAGTTCTTCACATTTTTGATGTAGGAAAATGTTGAGGAATGGGAGCAGTATTTATAAACTGATCAATCATGGAGAATAATATCATAGGAGTTCTCTGTAATAATCTTGAAGAAATAATCCTTTCTTGCCAAAAATAGTGTTTGATTATAGATAGCCATTGCAAGTTAAACGGAAAGTTGAGGTTATCCGCTTACTCATAAACATACCCAGGTATGTCTCACAACCTGCTTGCTGGAATACCCGCCAGGTTCGTAACTGACTATGAAGACTTAATAGAGCAGCCATCAAGTGTTAGACAGTATTGTTGGTTATTACGTTCAGAGGTTTTTGGTCCAATAATTGGAATCAGTTTTTTTCTGAATTTAGTTGTAGGAAATTACTGGTCAGCCAATTTTATGTCAGCTATTCATTCCGTTAATTTTGTGAATTGGTATGTTTCGTCAGGGCGCGAGGAAATATAGAGCAGAGTATCATCAACGTAACAGTGAAAACTAATGCCATGCTTCCTAATGATATCTCCCAAGGGTAGCATACACAGGGAAAAAAGCAACGGTCCTAGTACTGAGCCTTGCGGTACTCCACACTGAACTTGTGATCGGTATGACATCTCTTCATTGACTGCTACAAACTGATAACGGTTAGATAAGTATGATTTGAACCATGCCAATGAAATTCCACTAATGCCAACATAATTTTCGAGTCTATTCAAAAGAATGTTGTGGTCGATGTGTAAAATGCAGCACAAGATATAGATATAGTAAGATACAAGATATAGTAACACTAATAAAGGGATAAAACCACGATCTGATAAGAGCAAATCATTTGTAACTCTAATGAGAGCAGTCTCAGTACTATGGTACGGTCTAATCCTGACTGGAAATCCTCACAGATCTTTCTAAAAAGGAACAGTTGTTATGATGCAGCTTTTTCTAGTGTTTTTGACAGAAAAGATCAATTTGAGATTGGCCTGTAATTGACAGGCCCTTGGATCAATTTGTGTTTTTTAATAAGTTGTTCATTTAATATTAAATAACCATTTTTCTGACTGCTTTCTTAGTGGCCCGAGTGTGCTCGTTGTACCATGCGTTGGACTATTTTACTTAATCTTCTTTAAGCGCAAAGGAGCAACTGTGTCTAATGTGCTGTAGAAAAGAGAGTCAATAGTTTGTTGCAACATCGAGTTCTTCTAAGCTCTCTGGTATACCAAGGAGATAAAACTGATCAGGAAGAATATTTATAATCAATCTTTAGTGGTAGAAGTGATAGCTCTACCATATTTTTAACAGGGAGGTGGTTTTTCAGCCTTAGCTAAATGTAGTATACACAAGACTAGATAATGATCCGAGGTGTCATCACTCTGCTGCAGAATTTTAACGGCATCAATATCGATTCCATGTGACAATATTAGGTCTAAAGTATGATTACAGCAATGAGTGGATCCCAACATGTATTGTTTAACTCCAAACTAGTTTAGAATGTCTGTAAATGCAAATCCCAATTCGTCTTTTTCATTATCTACATTGATATTAAAACTCTGATAGCAAATTTTTAGATAAAGTCTGTATGGTCGCCTAGATGCAGTAGCCAGCACAAATCTCAGACGGGATTTATCATTTACACTACATAACGTTACATAAAGCACCATCACTTCGAAGGAATTATATTATTGAAAACTTGAGGGGTGGACTCATTTAATGTAATGTAATCGTCTGGTTTGAGCTAGGTTTCTGTCAAACACAGCACGTCTAGTTTATAATCTGTGATCATATAATTTACAATAAGGGCTTTTGAAGAAAGGGATCTAATATTCAGCAACCCAAGCTTTATAATTTGTATTTTGTATAATATTATAATTTTATAGGTTGAACATCAATTAAATTTTTACCCTTAAATGGGTTTGGGAGTTTATTTACTAAATTGGGGAACAGACACCGTGATGATATCTACGTGAAAGTGTCTCTATTTTTATTTGTTTATGAGCACTCAAACTCTCTCTCAGACAGTGCGCAAATATACCGAAATTAGTTTTGTTTCGCTACTTACTGCACTTGAACGGTTTACAAAAGGCATTCAAATGCTAAGCATGATGGCGCAGCACGGAAATGTCCTGTGAATATAACTGTGATGGAGACAATAGTCCAAAATTACTCCTCTTTTTTTTTTTTGGTAATCAGTATATCGCCCACCCCTATGCCCGGGGAGGTTTTGAACAAAATGATCTATGCAAATTTTTATTTTTGTCCTCTGGGGAAATAATATCTTATGCAGCTTCTGCAGGGAAAAAAGGTGTTTACGTATTTCACAGAAAACATAATGATAACAATTTGTATGAGTTCAGTTGACCTAAGTGTGATAAGCTGCACTTCAATATCATATTGCCACTGTAAAGAAGAATTCAAATTTGCTGTGCATGTTGAAAACTATCAGGACTACTCGGAACCATCACAAAACATACAAACAGTCATTGATCATAGTGGAAGCCACACACCATAGTAAGAACCACAGAAATGTAAACTAATCAACAGAAAAAAGATGAAATAATGCAGTAAAGTAAAAGAGTATGAGCACTTCTGATTTTCTGCTATAAGTTGTAATTGCGTATTTTTCTTGGATGTGTTCAATTGGTCACTAAGAGATCCAATTTAAATGTTGATTTAGATAATTGATTAAACAATTGTGTGTCTCTTCCTTCCTTCCTTTAATCTTATTTTCTCAGTTTTTGTGTTTGGCTTTGTATATGTGTTCTAGGCTGATGGTCTATGTGCTATAGACCTGCTGAGCTGCTCTGGTCTGCTCAATCATTTTGGCCGCAGTCATTCAGTGGAGAAACTTGAGATAAGTCCAGTTCTTCTGCAGAAAGGAAACACCAGGATTGCACTATATGGCATTGGTGAGTTTATAATTTTAATCAATGTGGTGTAACTTACATAAAAAAAAAAGAGTTATTTATCTACACATTGTATACAAATGAGAGAGAATGCACCTTAAAGGGAAAAGGATCATGTGACTGCATGCAGTATCATGCAGGACCACAAGGCATGCTTGACACAGGAAAGACGTTATCAGTGGGGGAAGGCATGATTCATTCTTAGTCAAGTCACCTTTATTTATATAGTGCATTTTACAATGTTGATTGTGTCAAAGCAGCTTTACAGCATTAACAGGAACTTAATGTGAATGCACAGCAGCTCTAGAAGAAAATGGTGTCATTGTTCAGTGTTGTTTCATTCCGCTGTAAAAATCATTGGTTACTATTTTAGTTCATTTACAGTGGGTACGGAAAGTATTCAGACCCCCTTAAATTTTTCACTCTGTTATATTGCAGCCATTTGCTATAATCATTTAAGTTCATTTTTTTCCTCAATATACACACAGCACCTCATATTGACAGAAAAACACAGAATTCTTGATATTTTTGCAGATTCTTAAAAAAGAAAAACTGAAATATCACATGATCCTAAGTATTCAGACCCTTTGCTCAGAATTTAGTAGAAGTACCTTTTTGATCTAATACAACCACACGTCTTTTTGGGAAAGATGCAACAAGTTTTTCACACCTGGATTTGGTGATACTCTGTCATTCCTCCTTGCAGATCCTCTCCAGTTCTGTCAGGTTGGATGGTAAACGTTGGTGGACAGCCATGTTTAGGTCTCTCCAGAGATGCTCAATTGGGTTTAAGTCAGGGCTCTGGCTGGGCCATTCAAGAACAGTCACGGAGTTGTTGTGAAGCCACTCCTTCGTTATTTTAGCTGTGTGCTTAGGGTCATTGTCTTGATGGAAGGTAAACCTTCGGCCCAGTCTGAGGTCCTGAGCACTCTGGAGAAGGTTTTCATCCAGGATATCACTGTACTTGGCCGAATTCATGTTTCCCTCAATTGCAACCAGTCGTCCTGTCCCTGCAGCTGAAAAACATCCCCACAGCATAATGCAGCCATCACCATGCTTCACTGTTGGGACTGTATTGGACAGGTGATGAGCAGTACCTGGTTTTCTCCACACATACTGCTTAGAATTAAGGCCAAAAAGTTCTATCTTGGTCTCATCAGACCAGAGAATCTTATTTCTCACTATCTTGGAGTCCTTCAAGTGTTTTTTAGCAAACTCCATGCAGGCTTTCATGTGTCTTGCACTGAGGAGAGGCTTCCGTCGGGCCACTGCCACAAAGCCCCGACCGGTGGAGGGCTGCAGTGATGGTTGACTTTCTACAACTTTCTCCCATCTCCCGACTGCATCTCTTTAGCTCAGCCACAGTACTCTTTGGGTTCTTCTTTACCTCTTTCACCAAGGCTCTTCTCCCCCGATAGCTCAGTTTGGCCGGACGGCCAGCTCTAGGAAGGGTTCTGGTCGTCCCAAACGTCTTCCATTTAAGGATTATGGAGGCCACTGTGCTCTTAGGAACATGCAGCAGAAATTTTTTTGTAACCATGGCCAAATCTGTGCATTGCCACAATTCTGTCTCTGAGCTCTTCAGGCAGTTCCTTTGACCTCATGATTCTCATTTACTCTGACATGCACTGTGAGCTGTAAGGTCTTTTATAGACAGGTGTGTGGCTTTCCTAATCAAGTCCAATCAGTATAATCAAACACAGCTGGACTCAAATGAAGGTGTATAACCATCTTGTAACACGGTTCGTAAATATGGGAAGAAGGAGGCGGGAACCGGCGAACATTCAACATACTTTAGTAATAAAATAACTCTCGCCCGCCCTGCTGGTCACACATATCAAGGATGCTCAGATGAAATGGACAGCACCTGAGTTAAATATATGAGTGTCACAGCAAAGGGTCTGAATACTTAGGACCATGTGATATTTCAGTTTTTCTTTTTTAATAAAACTGCAAAAATGTCAACAATTCTGTGTTTTTCTGTCAATATGGGGTGCTATGTGTACATTGAGGAAAAAAAATGAACTTAAATGATTTTAGCAAATGGCTGCAGTATAACAAAGAGTGAAAAATTTAAGGGGGTCTGAATACTTTCCGTACCCACTGTATCTATACAACAGCTCTGAGAAAACAGTGATGTCATCGTCCAGTTCTCTTCAGTTTGCATACAATGGTGCCAATGCAGGCAGATCAAAAACTTAGAAGCAGAGGTTTAATGTAACACAGTAATAATTATTCCTTACAGTACTTGATTATTTTTTGGGAAAATTTGTACTTACTTGAGTATTTATATTTGTCAACTTTTACTTTTACTAAACTACATTTCCTAAATAAAATGTATACTTTTACTTCGATACATTTCCCCAAAGCATTTTCGTTACTTACTACAAAATAAAGTCAGAAGAACACAGACTGCAAGAAAGCATGTGCAAACAAGTGCTCGCACAACCGTGGTTGATTTCAGTTAGTAGTAACGTTACCTCAAGCGGTTAAAATAATGTTACAAAAACACCAATCGTTTAACGATTGTTACCCTCTATTTGCATTTGTTTATCCATTTGTTCGATTTTATGCATTCGTTATCCAGTGAAGTTGCAGTTCCTAATCATGCAGCAGACGGACACATAAATCAGAAATGTATTCGATTTCAGTTCTTTTTTTATCCGCATTTTAACACATATTTTGATTAGATAATCATCAAGTTTTCTAAAATGGAAGCAAATAAGTAGTGAAAGTATGCATATAATATGCCTTTGTGCGTAAAAATGACCATTTTAAGCATGTTTGTTTGGATTTATATGAAATGGTAACACTTTACAATACCATTTGTAACATTAAAGGTTGTTAATGTTGTTATAACAACATATAAATGTTCATTGTTAATTTAAACATTTACATTTTTACATTTTAAAGTTGCCTGTTACATGAATTATAATGCACTATAAATTAACATGAACATTAAAAATGGGTATATGCTGCCCTCTAGTGCTCATTCCATATATGACATTTGATTATCATTTCAATTATTTTAAGCAAAGAGCACTCATCTGCCTCATTTTAATTTACACATACTTCTTGAAATTAAAAAATGAATTAAAATGTTTATTTATGATATTTCCACTATTAAATATAGAAATTAGGTGTATTTTTAAATTATTTGTGAATGATTGACAACTTACAGTTTCCCTTTTTGTTCTTAATTTAAACCTTTGCCATGGCAACACCAGTTGCGATGTACTATAATCGTTCGCAATTTAGCATCTTCAGTATGTTGTCATCATGTTCAGAAAGTTTGGTGGCAATTGCATGAATCCCCTTAGAGGAGTAGCTAAAAATTCAGATCTTGATTATTCAAAATATCCACATTCAAACCAAAATATCTGACTTCCTGTTGGTGGGAGCTAATGAGTGTAAATTAGAAAGTTGTCCGGCTTAATGTACACAATGTACACTGCGCCTCAGTGGCTTGGGCCCTAATTATTAGCAACACCAAACGTAACAGGATGTAGATGATATAATCAGATATTGCAGTTCTTTTCTTTTTAGCAGTAAAATATTTTTAGTGTCCATTGTGCCTCTTCATTCAGGACCTTGCCCATATCCTGTGTCTTTTTACCTCTTTTTTCCTACACAAATTACACTGAAAATAAGTAGCAGCATCTGTCTGTTGAACATCCATGTTTGTTTTGGTACAAGATCTCGAACAGTTGAGTTTAGCAGAATGTCAGTCTTGACTCACTAATTAAGTGTGTTGTGTAATAGACTGACTTAGTCATTAGGTTTGTGCTCCTCTCTGACTGTCAAAGACTAGAATCTGTTCCAGTCATTGGAAAATGTCTTTATGTATGTTGAGTTCCATCTCAGAATGTTTTGCAAGTTAAGTGTGTCACCAGCTTAAAAGAGCAGACATACACACATGACAGAATGACTAATAGTGTAAATAATGTACATGTATGTTAAAACATTCTTATGTGACTTTAATATTATAAGATCCACCAACATGTTCTTTCTGTTAAAACCTTTAATCTCTGAAGCAGGTTTTATTAAATTGTGCTGGTTTTATCTATGTGAGAAACCTTTTTTACTCTGTTAAAAATTTCTTCAAGATTGTTAACAAAGTTAAACCAAATACAGTTTTTATCAAAAATAGAGCCATCCATTCTCATACTACTGTGTTCAATAAAGCGTGTCTTCATTTATACTTACCAACTTCCTGATCTGTGTTCCGTGACAACTACACCGTCATATTTAAATATCATAAATAAAGCATAATATTACAACCGATAAAAAAATGTATGTGTAATAAAGTGTAATGACACAGGAAAAATGTATTGAACATGCTAATTTAAATTGTTTAATTGCTTTCAGATGTGGGTAAGCCTTTTTCTAACTAATCAACAGCACTATTCCAGCTGATTCTAACTTGCACAGGTCGGAGGTAGAACTACTTGGTGAAATTAGCTGCTGCCTTGACTTCGTGAACTGCTTTTTCTTATTGTGTTCAATACTTTTGTTTGTGTATGTGTGTCATTCCACTTCTATTTAGTATAACTTATTTGTGGATTGTAATATTATGATTTCTTTATTTGTGCAGATTTCTTTAGTTAACCCTCTGAGGTCGGCCGTCACGCCGGCGTGATTTACTCACTTTTTTCTTGTCAGTGTGAAAGAGACTCAAAATGCTCCGTCAATTTTGAACATACAATCAAGAGATATATACCATTGCAATCTGTGAAATGTCTACTTTGACTTGTGCACACTCATAGTAAAAACAAAATGTTGTGCTTTTTGCAAAATAAGCAAAACTAACATGATGCGTGAGCTGCGATCTCTCTCCGAATGAAATCCATTCTGATAGTCATAAGAAAATGAACGGTAACTTCGTGAATACTATTCACACAAATATGAAACGCATGTCTAAATAAACGTTGAAATGTCAGGTTTTAAATCATGTAAGTCAAATCTAAAACAAATATTCTCTGTTTATGTAATCTGTTTGAAAACGGAGAGAAATCAGTCGTTCGCGAGCCAGCTCATTATCTGTAATGTGACCATGCCCACGGAGAGCGCGCGCTATTCAAACACAAATTCTGAGGCGATTACTGTAACAGAGTTAACGCCCACATATGCATCTCACACGCCCCCCGGTCAATGCCATAAAAAACATGAAGTTTCTTCATAAGATTCACTGAACGTTCATCGCGTTTTGAGGATGGCACGCTACTCTGGTAATGAAGCCCTTCAGATGATTCTGGACAGCGAGGAAGAATTCACCTTTTCCTCAGAGGACGATTGTAAAGAGTAAAGAAGTAAAGAAAAGACTTGTTAGGAAAGATTTTTATTCTGAATAAATGCTGTTCTTTTTAACTTATTATTGATCAATAAATCTTGCAAAAAGTACCACAACTGTTTCCAACATTGATAATAAAGCAGCACATTAGAACGATTTCTGAAGGATCATGTGACACATAAAGTAAATACAATAAAACAGATTAAATTCTGTGAATCTCCTTACATTCTTAGTTCAAGATGCTTCACAGCTTTGGCCTTTGGATGGGCCGTTAGACACTGGGGGAGTGTCTTTTGTCTCCCCTGGTGTGAATTGCTAATGTATTCATGGCCATCACCACTCCCACGCATACAGCAGTGGTGACACAAAAACTGATTTACAAAATTTAAATCATTATATTGTTGTTTGTGTTGAAGCATTCAGAATGATTTCCACATCATTGTGTAGTAAAAATTCTAGCCTACAAGCTTGATAACTCAAAAGTCTTGTGAACAACTATTCAGTATGTGTTTTATGGCCTTATTGCAAGGGCATTTTTTTTGCTAAAACTTACTAACCACGCATAATCTTTATTTTTAAAATAATGCAAACATGTACATCTATTTTGCTCGCATATTATTGTAGCAGAGTTTGTGCTGAATACAGCAAAATTACATGTTGGCCAATAGTATGTTATTAGTAGCTGAAATAAGCACAAATGTCAGAGCATGTAAAACTACTCCAGCACCCCAAATCAGCCTCAGACCCCAGAGGGTTAATACCAATGTCTGGTCAAAATTTCATGTGAATTGCTGCATTGGAACGGTTTAGTAAAAAAAAAAAAAGTTGACTTGTTGAGTAGCCTACTTATTTCCGCCACTGTTGCCTGTTTAAGAGAAGCCTGGTGATCCGACAATTTGTGCTACCTCCCATTGAAACATTAATAACTTTATAAACTTTATGAACATCTGCACCTACAACAACCCTAAACCTACCCTTACAATAATGCATGCACAGTGGTGTTGGCACACTGATATAGCATATATCTGATATAGCATTATCTGTTAGAACAAGTGCAAATATACAGCAAAAATTGCTACCAATCAGATTGTGCTTTATTTAACTTCTACACCTACTCCAACCCTGAACCCATCCTTGCAACAATGCAAATACAGTAATTTTGTGCTAATTTTCATGACACAAATTATGCAATGTTGATGTGTACATGCACAGTAAGCCCGGTTAGGACAATCTGACAAACCTGATGAAATTGTTCCTAAACTCACATACAGCTGAAGATCTGGTGTTTTCAGTGTCTCAGAGTGGATTGGTGAATGTAGCTTTATATGTTACTACGAGTGCAGCAAGTGTGGGTCCATACATTAGGGGGTGTTTCAGGGATTTTTTTTTTTTTTTTTTTTGGTCCAAACCAGCATGACTTTCTTCATGAATGTCTGTAACTGTGGGAATTTCAACATGTTCTGAGTAACCCCCAGAGTATGTCTAATGCATGTCAAGGTTTGTATGTATGAGTCATGTACTGTTATTGTTTTGCATAGCATTTTTGATTGCCTTCTGTTAGATGTATGCTTTGAGTAACATTGTGCTTTTTCATTTTACTCTTTGAGAACATTCACTTTCACAGTATAAAAGAAAAAAAAGTTTTATGGAACGAGACGATAACTTTCAATGGTCCAAATTCAAGTGGTTATTCACTGTCAGATCAGATCCAATCATTGATCAAAAAAGCCCAACCCAAATATAGCTGATTTTTTTTTAGTTACATCAAACCTCATGATGTTAAGTCGCATGGCACCCAAGAACCAATGGGGTTGGGCGATGTTGGGTTTTGATGGGATGTCAGATGTCACACCAGGAAATAATATTCTAAATTTAGACAGATCCCTGTAGAAATATTTTTGGGTATGGTTGTCTAAGAATAGTGTTCTAAATTTCTTAGCATATTTTTTTTTACCTTAAATGAATTTAAAAAAAAAATTGCAGGACATTTTGAAGAATAAAATGTATTGTATTTGCAGGTTCCATTCCAGACGAGAGACTCTACCGGATGTTCGTCAATAACCAGGTGACAATGCTTCGGCCACGAGAGGACGAAGATGGCTGGTTCAATTTATTTGTCATCCATCAAAACAGGTTCAGAACTCATTTGTGTTTTACATTTTTTTAAAGTATTATTTTAGGCATAAAAGCAGAACATCTTAACGAGCCCAGACATGGTGGAATGGTCCCAAACAGATCTCTATCTGAGAATAGGTGGTGCTATAATAATCATATTTTATTTTTGTTATTACCTAATTTCCTAATTATTACTTCCAAATCATTATGGCTAAAGAATTTATTTTATTTTTTTCTTCTGATTCCTGGAGGTCTCGTTTAGTCGTTAGTCTCGTTTTATGTGAAAGGTATATATTTATAATATATTTATGTGAGTGGTGTAAACTGTTTGCCCAGTTTTTTTGGTAAAAAAAACAAACTGATGCATGCATCAAATTAAAACTTGGTATGCATCATCTTTTGTGGATGAATTGAATCAGATACTTTTAAAAAATAACCACCAGCAGCTAATCAAATTTCATTTGCTAAAAACATAAAATGGCCTACCATTAAAAAATAATCGACATATTCATACATTGTGTGAAAAGGAATATATTTGTGTAAATTAGCAGCAAGGATGCCCTATATATTAACAGCTTTATGTTTTAGCTAATAATGTAAAAGCTATCAAAAGAATTTTGATTCATAAAATAATTGCAAAGATATGTTAATTTATGGGTCTGGCGATGGCCATTTTCAGTTGATCAATATCTGCTGAACACAATGTCTGAACGTAACAAAACTTGACACATAGACAACAGGACAATCTGAGGACGCACACCAAGTTTCATCAAACTCTGTTCATAGGGGGCGCAACTTAACCTCTACAACTATGCTATCTAAACAAATATAACTAAACAGGACACAGGTGATAAGTATTCAAGGAAACAAGCTGATTACTAGGACAAAGGAAACGGCAATAAAACACACCAAAACAGGGAAATGCAAACTAAAAGTGAATGACAAATGAGGGCTGGATAAGAAAGGCCTTTTGCTCTAATCTTTTTTCCATCAATTTGAATGTCTGAATAATTCCCTACATATGGTGGTATTTTGACAAGCTGAGAACTCTAAATATTAAATGTGTAAAGGTATCAAAAAACAATGGCAGGAATCCCTTTGTCACACACCAACAAATAACGCAGATGCAGTTCTGATCCCTGTACCAAACTGTAATGGGCAACACGCGACTATGACGGAAGTAGAACGAGACCCACCTTTTCAGCGGCCCTGGTCTGCTTGTTTGGTGAGCACCAGCGTTCAGACTTATTCAATTGAACTGCACTAACAGAGCAATCACACTAGAATTCTTTTTAATCAAACCAAACGTGCCAAGTGTGAACACACCCTTAAAGGCCTATTTGCCACATAAAAATGATTGCTGTAAAATTACATGCTAGGTGTGTTTAAATTATGCATGTGTACGCAGATTGTTCCCCTGTCCAAATGTAATTACTTTCCAGTGTTATAACTTTCTTTTAAGATATTTTTAAGAGTGCATATTTTTTTTTTTTTTTTTTCAGGAGTAAGCACGGGGCGACTAACTACATTCCGGAACAGTTTTTGGATGATTTCCTGGATTTGGTGGTGTGGGGTCATGAGCATGAGTGTAAAATTGCTCCAGTCCGTAACGAACAACAGCTCTTCTATGTCACACAGCCTGGCAGCTCTGTCATTACCTCACTGTCACCAGGAGAAGCAGTTAAAAAGTTTGTGTGCCTGCACTCATATAAAAACACATACAGTACATAGTTCTCACACTGCAAGCGTGAGCAGCACGTGAGCGTAACCGTTTACAAGACAGCAAACTCGGGTTTGATTTGGGTATACCTATCTGTGTAGTAACTAAAAAAAAATGTTTATACATTTTATTTTCTGGCTAGTTTACTTTAGTTTTTTATTATGTACTTTAACTCAAACTGAATAATTAAAAACAAGTTAAGTGGGTAAATCTTCTTTAAATATTTTTGATTACTATTTTTTTTTTCTGAGATACTCCAATTTTTGTTAAAACGCAGTTAAATTGAGTGTCAGCAGCACAGCAAAAATAGACTCTGCACTGAAACCCCCTCTTCAATAGGGTTGGGTATCGTTTGGGTTTTTTATACCGGTGGGTTCGATACCGGTGCCAAATCAATACTTTTAAAACGGTACCGGTGCCTGAACCGATACTTTAAAAAAAGTGACAAAATGATGGTGGATGACTCAGTCAAGAATACCTTTTTACTGGACAAAAAAAGTTCTTTAAATTGAACAATATATTAAAAGTTTAAAGTATACATGAATATATAAGTAAATACAAAACACAACAACAGTAAAACATAAGCCAACTAGCTCAACTACAATAATTTAACAGCTTCAAATTTCAGCAATTTTTTTTTGCAGAAAAGTGACCATATTTGCCTTCTCTGGCAAAATACGACACCTCTCCTGACTTATTGCATATTGAAAGTGCAGACAATATGGGAAGACTGTCCTGATTACTGGGGCTGGGGTCAACCACACTGATAGTGCCAGCTGATGTCTGCAACCTGTCAAACACGGTGCATATTCCATGTGCCCTCAAATGTTTCATTAGGTTTGACGTGTTTCCCCTTTACACGCAACTGTTGTAAAACATTAGCTGCACGTTGCGGTGTCGGAATCCTTTCTGGTGAAATATAGCCACACTTTGGAGAGTTTAGTTTTAGGCATTTTAATTTAAGCGCATTTAATTTAGCTAGCTAAGCTAACGGTAGACCACCTGCTGCACTGCAGTCAGCGCAAGTGTAGTTGCTGTGCTCACGCGCTTCACGGATGGTCTCACTTCCCGACGATTTGTGATTTTTACTTCGAAATGTGAAAACAAAATGGACAGTAACATTACTACAAAGATGTATTGGGTTTGTAGCCATCATCAAAGCTTTCCAACGTTCACGTGAGTTTTCTCATTCAGGAAATAATTTTTCCGAGTATTCTGACACCCCATGAAAGCAGTATTTAAATTTAACTAGCGATCAGGCGTGTTGATGAATCTGATGCTTCTTATGTCTGTGTCATAGCACCAGAGGACAAATATTTCAATCACTTCAGGCATTTAAGTGGCACCGAAATGAGGCACCGACATTCGCATTCTGATTCGATCCGGTACATACCGGTTATGCTTGACGCTCACATGCTACTCCTGCTCCCAGTGTGAACGCAGTCATTGGTTAACATGCACGCTGGAAAAAATATGTGCTGCTCATGCTTTGCGGTGTGAAACCGCCTTTAGTTCCAGTAGCCCCTCACTGCAGAACACCCAAGATCCCACGGGGCAGAGATAGTTAGGTTTAGGGCTATGTAAAGTCGGAGGAGTTCTACAACTAAAACCATTAAAAATTGCTTTATAAATAATCTTACTAATCAGTTTCAGCTTCTTTGCAAACCAGACAGCTTAGAAGAACTCGATGTTGCAACAGAAACTATTGACGCTCTCTTTTCCAGCAATCTAGACTTAAAAGATTAAGGATATTACTCCAACGCCATGGTATAGAGAGCACACTCTGGCCCTTAAGAGAGCAGCAAGAAAAATGGAGCGCAGCTGGAAGAAATCAAAACTAGAAGTTTTTCGTGTTTCATGCAGAGAGAGAATGATTGAGTTCAGAAAGACCTTAACCACAAGATCTGCTTTATTTTTCAAATCTTTTCGAAGAAAATAAACACAACCCTAAGTATCTGATACAGTGGCTAAATTAACAAGAAATACAGCTTCAACTTCTGATGTTTCCAAACAGCACAATAGTAATGACTTTATGAACATCTTTACTTGCAAGATTGACAATATTAGAGAAAATTATAGCCATACAACTGTCTACTACAGTATCACAACAGACAGTGCATTGTTGTATCCCTGAGGAAAAATTCCATTCATTCACTGCTATAGGAAAGGAAGAATAGTCTAAACATGTTAAATCATCGAAATCAACATGTATGTTAGACCCTATCCCGACTAAGCTATTGAAAGAGATACTTCCAGAGGTCATAGATCCTTTTATTAAGATCATTAATTCATCTTTATCACTAGGTTAGCTTCCGAAAACTTTTAAGCTGGCTAGTAGCAAAACTCTTATTAAAAAAACACAACTTGATCCTAGAGAATGTCAATTACAGGCCAATCTCCAATCTAATCTGACTTATCTGACCTTTATCAGTTTGTAGTAGTAAACGAAGAGATTCGAGTCATTTCGATCACAAGTTCAATGTGGAGTATCGCAAGACTCAGTACTAGGACCATTGCTTTTCACTCTGTACATGCTACCCTTGGGAGATATCATTAGGAAGTATGGCATTTTTTAGGAAGTATTAGTTTTTACTGTTACGCTGATGATACTCAGCTCTATATTTCTTCGCACCTTGACGCAACCTTTAATAAACCAATTGATATAATGCTGATATAAAAAATTGGATGACTAGTAATTTTCTACTACTAAATTCAGAAAAAACAGAGATTCTAATTATTGGACCAAAAACTTCTGCACATAATAACCTAGAATACTGTCTAACACTTGATGGCTGCTCTGTTAAGTCGTCTTCATCAGTTAGGAACCTGGGTGTGCTCTTTAAAACCTATCTTTCATTTGAAAGCCACATTTCTAGCATATGTAAAACCGCATTCTTCCATCTTAAAAATATATCTAAACTACGACGTATGCTCTCTCCCTATTAAACATTGTATAGATTTTAAAATCTTGCTAATTACTTACAAAGCACTAAATGGCTTAGCTCCCCAGGACCTGAGTGAGCTCTTAATACATTAACGTCTACGACGATCTCAGAATTCTGGCCAGTTGTTAATACCTAGAATGTCAAAATCAACCGCAGGCGGTAGATTCTTTTCCTATTTGGCACCTAAACTCTGGAACGATCCTCCTAGCATTGTTCGGGAAGCAGACACACTCTGTCAGTTTAAATCTAGACTAAAAACGCATCTCCTTATCCTCGCATACACATAACACATTATCAATTTATGTCTTCATATCCTTTAAAGGATTGTTAGGCTGCATAGATCAGGTCAACTGGAACCGGGAACACTTCCTATAACACCGTATGTACTCGTTACATCAGAATAAGAATGGCGTCTACACTAATTTTTGTCTTTCTGCTTATCCTGAGATTTTTCCATTTAACGTGATTGGCTGGATCCGGGCCGTGTCCGGGTTGAATGGGGAACCTGCGCCTGTGTGCAGCGGAGACTGTGTCAACTAGGTCATCCCTTGTGAGGGCCTTACTGAGACATCAGCCAGTGGCACAGATCCCCAGTAAACTGTCCCATACTGGCGTGATCAAAAAGATCTCAAACTAGATGGAACTGGATTAAATTTTTTGACTGTTGCGATCCCAAATCGGACTTATGACCTGTAACTCTGCCTGAATGTCAAGCAAGTGTTCACTGTTGGCCAGAGGAGAACTGGCCCCCCGACTAAGCCTGGTTTCTCCCAAGGTTTTTTTTTCTCCATTTTGTTGGCATTTTGGTTCCTTGCCGCTGTTGCCTTTGGCTTGCTTTGTTGGGGACACTTGCTTGATATTCAGCAGTGTTTTTGATATGCCTGCATTGGCGCTGTTGTTTGCGAACTGAGCTGAGCTGGACGATTACATCACTGTTTTCTCCAGTGCTGATATTCATAAATTAATTAGACTAATAACTATTGATCTTTGCAACGGGATTAATTGATAAAAATATATAGAATATATAGAAACCTTTTTCTAACTCCTCTGCTAGCTTGACTTGCAATGCCCACCATCTAAGTGGGGCCTGAGCATTTCTCACAATGAGCACATTCAGAACCCTCGAGAACTTAATGTGCATTCTCCTCACCTAGACAATAAATGCACAGTTCATGTGTCCTCAGGTGTCAAATATGTGGGACACGGAGACACACTTTCTGAAATACTTGCTAGGGTCCATTCTGGATACTGCCTTCCCCACGTGCTAACAACACAAACAGCTCTTGAAGACAAAAAAGCTGATGAAGTGTACTATATGCGCCCTCTTATACTTTGGGCACTCCACTTATGATGTCACAGGTTGTTGCCAGCCAGTGAAATTAAAGTGTGTTCACTAGGGGTGTGCATCTCCATAACTGAGGCGATACGCATCGCGATGCATAGCCAACGATACGATATATTAAAGATACATATGAAGCAGCTACCGATTCACCCCATTACAATGTAGTGCGATCCGATTTCGTTTCGATTCAACATAATGCGATTCAATGCAATATGATGCAGTGGGAAAAAAAATGATGCTAAACAATTTAATATGTTGGGCTCTAAACTTTATTTTTCTCATTCTGTTTTTATTTTTCCCCAAATTACAATTAAAATTAAAACATGGATGAATAATTGTGGTTATTCCTTCAAAAATCTTAATTATTGTATTATTATTATTATTATTATTATTAGTATTACATTAAACATACATTATACCATACAATAGTAATACAATAGTAGTACGTAGTACTACAATAGTAATAGGACTATATTTCTGTCAGAAGTTAAACCTAAGTTTTAATTTGATGAATTGCCGTGATCTTGAAGTTTCTGTGTGTGTGTGTATATAACAATTTTTCTCAAATTAAACTGTGAAATGCTCATGAAATGACTCTCAGAGCAGCTCTGGAGATTAAGTTTACGTTCATGATGTCATAGTCAGATGAAGACTGGAAAAAACACCACGAGTGTCATGCATGCTTAACTATGTGTTGTAAACATTTGCATGTCTGCACCATTCACGCAGGAATCATTTTCAAGTATCTTTTTGGCATTTTAATATACACGGACACTAGTTCATGTCAGGATTTGATTTAAGTGTACCCATACTTTTATTTATTAAATAAAAGAATTAGAATTTATTCATCCAAAACCTAGCAGACAAGAGAACACACTTGAGAAACAGTTTGCAGAGGAGAAATCAATCTACATATAAAATACTGGTCACAAATTATTGTTCACATTCTAAATAACAAAAGTATAGCGCATACTAATAATTACATATAAATTATTTTTTTATTGATGCAAATAACGATGATACAAATACCAACTTGTATCTGATGCACACTTTTTAAATCGATGCAACACATCGTTAACTTTTATGCCAATGCACCGATGTGAATTGGTGAATCTTGCCATCCCTAGTGTTCACATGTGCGTTCACCATAGCATTGATCCAAGATGCAGTGTTGAGTTCCACTTCAAAAGTGAACGCACTTCTTAAACAATGCTTTCACATTACAGCTCTGTTCTCGCTTTTATGCTTTTCTGTGAGGGAATGTCGTAATCTGGCATAAGAAACTGAAAAGGAATATTCGACTAGTTATGCAGATACCTAATTACAATATGCTGCTAGTCAAGTTACCTTTATTTATATAGAGCTTTTTACAGTGCAGATTGTTTCAATGCAGCTTTACAGGAAAATTATGCATTTTAGCGGTTTGGCTAAAGTCAGTTCAGTGTTGATTCAGTTGCGTTGTAAAAATCATCAATTATTAAATCAGCTTGTTTTATCTTTAAAGCAGTTCTGCAAAAAAAAAAAAAGTCATCGTCCAGCTCATTTCAGTTCTCATACAATGGTGTCAATGCAGACAGATCAATAATATTGTTGAATATTAAGTGTTCTCAACTAAGCTAGCCAGAGGCAACAGTGGCCAGGATCCAGGAAAAAACCTTGGAAGAAACCAGGCTTAGTCAGGGGGCCAGTTCTCTGCTGGCCAGCAAATTAACGTGGTGTGATTATGATTCAGGCTCCACAAATCCTAATTCAGATCTGGATCTAAAGCATTCGAAACTATTCATTCAGTTCATTTTGCTTGAAGATCGGATTAATCACACTAGTATGGAGTTGAAGGTTGCCATAGGGGTCTGTGCGGAGGACCTGTCCAGTTCTTGTGGTCTTTGCTGAGGATCTGTGCCAATGGCTGTCATGTCAACGAGGCCTAATAGACATGGTCGTATGCACTACTGCGGACATTCAGGGCTACGTCGGCCTGGTGCACACATCTCTTAGAATTTTTCTGACTGGTGGGGATAATGGCACATAATAAAGCTGTGCATGCCACCCTCCTACATTTCTGTTGCTTCCTTGTAAGTGTAGTCTAGCTCTGCGGCTACACCATTGTCATGTTGTAAGACAAACTTTGCTGTTGTTTTTTGGTTGGCATACCAACGGAATGCCAGAAACCAATTCTGATGTTCCGGCAAACAAAAGATTAGCTTTAATTTCTTGTTTGTCACACTCTCTCATTCAAATGCAACTGGCATCATCTCAAAAATGACCACAAAAGACATTAATATTTATATTACTGTAAAATTGTCATGAACATGTAATTTTAACCTGTTTTCTTTTTGATTTAAAAAAAAAAAATAGTTCGCCCTTTCTTGCCCTCATGTTGTTCGTTTTTGTTGCGCACCAAAGAATTTCAGAATATTCACTCAATCCTTCCATATAATGACAGTTTAAAGACCAAAACAATAGTCTATATATTACTTTTGCAATAAATTTAAAGTCTTCTGAATTCATGTGATAAGTTTAGGAGTGGAACAAACCTACATTTTAATTAGTTTTCAATAATAACCTCCCCTTCCAACAATGTCAGAAATCATATTTGTGTCTGCATTCAGATTTAATAAGTTCCATTGGTGGTATTAATTCTCACTTGCCACATGCTCCAGTAAATGCTGAATGGAGAACAATATTTGAGAGTAACAGTGGAGTGTACTTAAATGGTACTTTAATGCAGTTTTATTGGTCCTTCCTGTGTCAATTTATTTCAATGTATTTCAAGTTTTTGGACATTTCAAGTTTAAGGATAATGTAATAGGTGATTTTTTTTTTTTTTGTCTCTGGATTTACCACAGGCACATTGGGTTATTGAGAGTGAAAGAGAAAAAAATGAATCTTCAGAAAATTCCCTTACAGACAGTCAGGCAGTTCCTCATTCAGGATGTAACACTCTCAGATCACCCTGACCTTTTCAGCCCTGAGCAACCCAACGTCATGCTCAAAGTCATGGCTTTCTGCCAGGAGAAGGTACAGATCCACACACACAGGCAACTGATGTATTCAAGAACTTGCACAAGAATCTGTGGTTGTTAAATGTGTTTTTTAGTAAAACAATTAGAAAATGGGATATTTTTTCAGTATCAAATACGCATTTATCCAAAGCAAAATTGGATATTTTGTGAGAAGACTTCTCAAACAAGGAAAAATGTGACTTTTTTGACCATCGGGAATTGATTGGAATTGTCATTATCAATGTGATTGACAATGATGCAGAACTGAACAGCAAAAATAAGCTGACCTACGTTACATCAGAGCCTGTTAATGAATTTTGCTTTGCACAAAGTTCAAAGACACTGTTTAGTCACTGAGTTGTAAGAGCTGTTTTCTCTCTATTTCAATATTAATCCACCATTGAGCTACAGCGAGTATGAAAGTTCACACAGGAATAACTGGACATTGCTTTTTTTTCTGTAATTGTGATTACTCTTTTAATATATTTTTATACTGTAATAATTTCACATTAATTTCTCCAAATTAATGTAGAAACAACACAAAATTTTGTGTTTCGTCTAATATTGACAGCACTACTTTTTTATTTTGCCCTTTCGTTCTTTTAGGTTGAAGAGATGCTTGAAGAGGCAGAAAGAGAGAGACTTGGAAATCCCCTTACTCCTGAGAAACCTCTCATCAGACTAAGAGTATGAATCAGTCACACATCCTCTCATTGCCTGGATTTACTTTTTTTTTTTTTGATTTTCTGATTTTCTTAGTTCATGAAATATTGGGTGAAATACAAGAAATTCATCTTCTATGTGCCTCTCTCCCCAGGTTGATTATAGTGGGGGTTTTGAAGTCTTTAACACTATGCGCTTTAGTCAGAAGTTTGTAGATCGAGTGGCAAATCCCAAAGACATCTTGCATTTCATCAGACACAGAGAGGCCAAAGATGGCATTAAAGGTAAGTCACACAGATCGGTAATACTTTATAAGTATAATAAATGGTAATAAAGTACTTACAAATCATTTGCAAACTATTAGTTTATTGTTCTAAGTTAATATATTGTAGTCTCTACATTTTTAATATAACAGGATATATAAACAAATAGTGATTTCTTCATTCATTGCCACTGTAGTAAACAAAATTATTATTATTTAACTTTAATGTATTATTTTACATTATGTAAGGAGTTAGATGATGTTTTTTAATACTTTAACAACTTATTTCCTGTAAATACAGCAGTTCTCACTTTAGATTGTCATAATATTTCAAGCAATAGATGGTGTCTTAAAATGTCTTAAAGTGCTTTAAAACAACCTTCATTGGACATTAATTGCACTTGTATATTAAGTGTTCCTTTAAAATGTTTACAAATATATATATATTAAGCTTATATTATGCTAGGGATGTAACGATATCAAAATCTCACGGTACTATAATACCTCTGTATAAAGTCCACGGTACAATATTTATTATATTTTTAATAAAAATAAAAAAAATACTTTGTCAGTTTGAAACAGGAACTTCCAGTGTAATGTTTTCAGATTTCATAGTAAGGATGAATATTAAACAACCCAATAAAAAAAAATAGTATTAAGGGGGAAAGTGCACAATACTCAACTCTTGTTATCTTATTATACTTGTAAAATGAGTTTAACAGACTGCTAATCTCAACAAATTTACTGACATTTTACTATAAGGTTCATTAGTTAACTACATTAACATGAACTAATAATGAACTGCATTTCTACAGCATTTATTAATCTTTATTCATGTTAATTTCAACATTTACTAATGCATTATTAAAATTAAGAGTTGTATTTGTTAACATTAGTTAATGCACTGTATGAAGTAAAATTAATAAACTATGTATTAACTAGCTGTATTTTTATTAACAAATACAGTTACAAATGTATTGCTCATGGTTAATTCATGTTAGTTAATACATTAACTAATGTTAACAAATGAACCTTATTGAAGAAGAATCAGAATCAGAAAGAGCTTTATTGCCAGGTATGTTTACACATACTAGGAATTTTTTTTAGTGACAGAAGCTCCACAGTGCAACAAAGTGACAGCGACAAGACAAGACACAGATAATAAAAAGAATAAAGGAATAAAAATACAAATATACAATATAGACAATTTTATGTACAGTTTTGATGAGTGCAAATTTGAAATGTAAATAAGTGTAAATAAGTGTTTTAAGAAAATGGTGTGTAATAGTTTTGTTTGTCCCGTGTTTATCAATTGTTCATGAGGTGAATTGCTTGAGGGAAGAAACTGTTCTTGTGTCTGGTCGTTCTGGTGCTCAGGGCTCTGTAGCGTCGACCAGATGGCAACAGTTCAAAGATGGAGTGTGCTGGGTGTGAGGGGTCCAGAGTGATCTTCTTTGCCCTTTTTCTCACTCTGGATAAGTACAGTTCTTGGAGAGTGGGGAGGGTTGTACCAATGATTCGCTCAGCAGACCGGACTACCCTCTGTAGTCTTCTGAGGTCAGATTTGGTAGCTGAGCTAAACCAGACGGTAATGGAAGTGCAGAGGATGGATTCAATGATGGCGGAGTAAAACTGTTTCAGCAGCTCCTGTGGTAGGTCCAACTTCCTCAGTTGGAAGTACAACCTCTGCTGGGCCTTTTTCACAATGGACTCAATGTGGTTGTCCCACTTCAGGTCCTGGGAGATTGTGGTGCCCAGAAACCTGAATGACTCCACTGCAGCCACAGTGCTGTTCATGATGGTGAGTCGGGGGAGAGCAGGGGGGTTTCTCCTGAAGTCCACGATCATCTCTACCGTGTTGAGCTCCAGGTTGTTAAGACTGCACCAGACAGTCAGCTGTTCAACCTCCAGTCTGTAAGCAGACTCGTCACCATCCTGGATGAGTCCGATCAGTGTGGTGTCGTCTGCAAACTTCAGGAGCTTGACAGAGGGGTCTTTAGAGGTGCAGTCGTTGGTGTAGAGGGAGAAGAGCAGTGGGGAGAGAACACAGCTCTGAGGGGCGCCGGTGCTGATGGAGCGGGTGCAGGATGAGAATTTTCCCAGTCTCACTAGCTGCTGTCTGTCTGTCAGGAAGCTGGTGATCCACTGACGGACAGAGGTGGGCACGGAGAGCTGAGTTAATTTGGGGTGGAGAAGTGATGGGATGATGGTGTTAAAAGCAGAGCTGAAGTCCACAAACAGGATCCTCACATAAGTCCCTGGTCTGTCCAGATGCTGGAGAACATAATGCAGTCCCATGTTGACTGCATCATCCACAGACCTGTTTGCTCGGTAAGCAAACTGCAGGGGGTCCAGTAAGGGTCCAGTGATGTCCTTCAGATAAGCCAGAACCAGTCTTTCAAATGACTTCATGGCCACAGACGTTAGAGCCACAGGTCTGTAGTCATTAAGTCCAGTAATTTTGGATTTCTTTGGGACGGGGATGATGGTGGAGCGTTTGAAGCATGAGGGGACTTCGCACAGCTCCAGTGATCTGTTGAAGATCAGTGTGAAGATGGGGGCCAGCTGATCAGCGCAGGTTTTCAAACAGGCTGGTGAGACGCTGTCTGGGCCTGGTGCCTTTCTCCTTTTGTTCTTCCTGAACACCTAGCGCACGTCGTCTTCACTGAACTGAAGTGGAGGAGTGGGGGAGAGGGGGGTTGTTGGAGGTGTTAATGGTGGTCTTTCAAACCTGCAGTAGAACTCGTTCAGATCGTCTGCCAGATGTTGATTCTCCACAGTGCTGGGGGATGGTGTCTTGTAGTTGGTGATGACTTTCAGACCTTTCCACACTGAAGCTGTGTCATTAGAAGAGAATTGATTCCGAAGCTTTTCGGAATAATTCCTCTTAGCCACTCTGATCTCCTTTTCCAGTGTGTATTTGGCCTGTTTGTACAAGACTCTGTCGCCATTTCTGTGAGCATCTTCTTTGGCCTGACGGAGCTGGCTGAGTTTTGCAGTGAACCAGGGTTTGTCGTTATTGTATGTTAAATGAGTTCTGGTAGGAATGCACAAATCCTCACAGAAACTGATATATGATGTAACAGTCTCTGTGAGCTCGTCCAGATCGGTGGCAGCAGCTTCAAAAACACTCCAATCAGTCCATTCGAAACAGGCTTGTAAGGCCCGCTCTGTTTCGGTGGCCCATCTCTTTACAGTCTTTTCTACAGGTTTAGCTGATTTCAGTTTCTGCCTGTAAGTCGGAATGAGATGAACTAAACAGTGATCAGAGAGCCCCAAAGCTGCCCGTGGGAGAGAGTGATATGCATCCTTTATTACTGTGTAACAGTGATCCAGTGTATTACTGTCCCTGGTGGGACAAGTAACATGCTGTCTGTATTTTGGAAGTTCACGTGAGAGAATTGCTTTATTAAAGTCCCCGAGAATGATTAGAACAGAGTCCGGGTGTTGTTGCTCGTTCTCTGTGATCATATCAGCGAGTAATTGTAAAGCTGAGCTCACGTGCGCTTGCGGTGGAATGTAGACGCTCGCCAGAATGAACGAGCAAAACTCCCGCGGCGAATAGAACGGCTTGCAGTTAATGAAGAGTGTTTCAAGATCTGGACAGATCTGGATCTTCTTTAACACAGTTACATCTGAACACCACCTTTCGTTGATGTAAAAGCACGTCCCGCCGCCGCGCGATTTCCCCGTTGATTCAGTGTCGCGATCTGATCTAAACAGCCGGAAGCCTGGTAGACTTAACACGCTGTCTGGAATGGCGTCATTCAGCCAGGTTTCCGTGAAGCACAGAACAGCCGAGTTTGAAAAATCCTTGTTTGTCCGGGCGAGCAGAAGGAGTTCGTCCGTTTTGTTGGGTAGAGAGCGGAGATTCGCCAGATGGATGAATGCTCAGCAGTTCATCTCTGGTGTAGCTGATCGCGTTTGAAAAACAAAAAACAGGAAAAACTAACAAAAACAGTATAAACACTGGAGAGCTAAGCACTGAGGCTGCCATCCGCGGCGCCATCTTAGAATTAAATATTGTAAAGTTTTACCACAAATTCAACACAAGCATAGGATGCTTAAACACACATGTAAGACAGACACAGGCAGGTGAAACTGAATATTTTTGTAAGTTTGGATTTGGACTTGTTTCTGAAAGAATGTGTCAGTGATAGATACAGTTTTAACAGTAATTTGTTGTCTCCTAGTGGCATGACAATGCAATCGGTACAGTCATTATTTGAAGTTCTTTCAAAAGGTGATTAATTCTGTTTTGATCGGTAACATAGACATCAGTGTTTGTCTGAATAATAAACTTTTGTATACTTCTGTGATAATTGTACTATTTGTGACAGAAACTGTAACTGTGTGTTTGAAAAGATTGTTTGTGAAGCTTTTTATATCTAAATGTGACAACTCTGGGTTCGGTGAATGCGCATATGAAACTGGTGGGGTTCAGTACCTCCAACAAGGTTCTCTAGATCAATGGCAACACATGCAGATTTGAATGTTGCAATTGTATTTTTGTCAAATTTTTAATATACACGGGCCAATTGTTTTCATTGAGGAATTAGATCATGTAGGTGATGAAATCGAGAATGTGATCTTTTAAAGATTAATTGTGCAGCTTAGTCTCTCTATCTCCCTCTCCCCCTCTCCCTCTCCCCCTCTCCCTCTCCCTCTCTCCCTCTCCCTCTCCCTCTCTCCCTCTCCCTCTCCCTCTCTCCCTCTCCCTCTCCCTCTCTCCCTCTCCCTCTCTCCCTCTCCCTGTGTGCATTGATATCTGATGTGTATGAGTAGGGCGAGGGCTTTTCAATGCGTTCATTGTTATAATATTCATGAGAGGATACGCTCCTCGCAGACACAATTTCTGGATAAGAACCGGTTCCCAACCTTAGTTTCTACTTCCCTCCGTTCTGCTCCATTGGGCTGAAAAAAACTATACTTTTTGCCTGGAAGACATATCGTTTCATAGTCGTGTGACCACGGTGATATAGAGACGATTATGCTATCGCGATACCACGATATTCATAATACCGTTACATCCTTAGTTTATACAGATGGTACTCAACCAGAATGCGTTTTTTACTGCAGCAGTTAAATGTCACTTTCTCCTTGTATTAAAATAAAAAAAACTATACAAATTAATTATATAGGCTACACATTTGCATGGGAGTTTTAACCCTTTGACGCGTACGATCACACCGGTGTGATCAGTCTTGGCTGGTCCCTGGAGCATACAATCACACCGGTGTGATTAGAACGTTCAGCGCATCACGTGATCAACTGCCAAATTCAAATGTCCTTGCGCGCGTTCTCTGGCGCTGAGCCAGTGACAGACGCGCTCAGCGCTGTCAATATATCACAAATATGCAGTGTTTTCAACCACATAATGTTTATTTTAGGTTTCAGACATTTAAATACACATAAGTACTAACAAATCAATACATTTAGAGTTTGTAAAATACACACTGACGTCTATGGGAGCGGCAATAACAATAATTTCCATAATAATTAGACGACACGCTCTATTCATATCAGATACACATTGTGTAAGTAACTTTAAAGTTTACTCTCTTCTTCTCTCAGTTCACCGGCTCACTTACATTCATGTATTTCGGGATAAGTGGATGAATTCACGTGTTTTAAAACCAACAGACGCGATTCTCTGTACTGCGGGGCAAACTAACATGGCGGCGCCCATCGCGCGTATAGCTCAACTAACGCGATCATTATAAAAGTGTTTAAACAGAAAAACACATCCACTTGCACATATTTGATAATCGGAATATCAGATATTTCATGCTATAGTCATCAAATTTGTTAATATTTTGAATAAAAAAAGAAAAATGAAATAAAAGCAGATCATCAGTCATACAGCGCTATTGTGGCTACCGTCTGTCACGTGACAAGCAATGACGCGTCACCATGGAAACAATAAAGTGACACGTTCTAAATAACGGTCGCCTTGAAAAACTCACGCTGGGCGCTCAGCCAGAATATTTTAAACTTACGTGCAAAAGGGTTAAGAGTGCTAGCATAGTTTTCTAATTGGCTATTTGAATTAGGTTTTGCATAAACGATACTAGACCATATCCTTGTGGGCAGCACAACATTATATAACATTTATTATAACATATATTCCGTAACTATGCTTCAGGCGATCCGAGTTCAAGTCCCAGCTCGAGGTTCAGGGGGACGTCACTGAGGTTGGGACCCAGGCGTGGCAGGGGGGCTCGACAACTTGGTCCATATATAAAACACGCTTGCATGTATTAGTATGAAACTCGGTACACATGTAGACCTCATCGGGCCTGACAACTTTCGTGCTCTAAGTTGTATACCGCTTCAACAGGAAGTGAGCTATTATGGGTTGTTTGAAAAATGCATGCTCTGGAATTTGATATACTCCTAGACGCTTAATCCGATCACCACCAAACTCAGTCAGCATGAAGTCAAGACATTGATGATGCAAAATTGCCAGCGGATTTTTGATATTGATATTGATTGGTGAGGAAACAAATTTATGGCGAGAAAACAGAAACAGGAAGTGTTTTGCATACATTTATTGAATTTTATGAAACTTCAGCTGTGTATTCGTTGTAGGAGGCTGAGCACATGGATGTGACTATTGTGAGTCAAAGATATAGCGCGACCAACTGGCAGAAAGAAATGTCACTTTCAAAATGCTTTGAGATAACCCTCTTATTTTTACCCGATTTGCTTCAAGCTTCACCAGAATAATTTCAAGACATGGCGAGTGTAGACCTGTTAAAAGATCTTTGATATTTTAAACACTGTTGCCATAGCAACAGATCAAAGTTCAATAGTTGTTTTGGATGACTTTGAGACTCTTAGCCTGCTTCAAATTGCATGAAACTCGACACACATGTCAGGATTGTCATCCACTAGGCATGGGCAAAGCCTTAAAAACGGGTGTGGAGGAGGGGCTCTATAGCGCTATCTTTTGACAACTGAGGGGGTTAGTATAACCTGCAGACACCAAACTCAGTACACATATTGTTCTCATTAAGCCGGGCAACTTTCTAATTCATAGTCATTACCTTTTTGGTCATTATATTTTAAATTTCATTATATTAAGTCATTATATTTTGGTTTGAATGTGGATATTTTGAATAATCAGTCTCTGAATTTTTAACTACTCCTCTTAGGGGATTCATGCAATCGCCGCCACAACTTTCTGAATATGATGACAACATACTGAAAATGCTAAATTGCAAAGGATTATAGTATATCTCGAATAGTGTTGCGAAGAGGTTTAAAGTAAGAAAAAAAAAACATAAAATTGTGCCATTATTTTTCAATATATAATAATACAAATAGTACAAATAAACACATTTTAATGCATTTTTTATTTCATATTAAATTATCTGTAAGTTAAAATAAAAGATAACTACTCTTTGATTACAAATGTCATATATTGAATGAGCACTAGAGGGCAGCATATACCTATTTTTAAACGGGGTTAAGAAGACCGTTTAAAAAAAAAAACTTAAAAAAAGTCTCTCATATCTTGTAATGCCATTGTTTGACTTAAATTAAGATTGTATATTTGGTAATGAACCTGGGTGAATTTAAAATGAATATACAATTTTCAGAGTAATACATTTATATTCTTTAAAATGTTGTATTTTGAGATTAATTCATGACACTAAACAATATTCTCCTCTGAATTATACACCGTTTATTTCTATATACAATAATAAGAAATTAAAGTTTTTTTTTTTTAATCAATGTAGTATGTTTAACTTAAAAATAAACCAATTAACAATCTGTTTGAGGACAAGAATTAAAAAGAAATTTAATATATTTGTAATAACGAAAACCACTATAGGGTTATTTTTAAACAAGGTTAGATACAATTCTGAACAGCTTTAAAGTACAATAATTTGTATTATAATCAATGTTTTTCCCATACTCTATTGGCATGTATATTTAGTTATTGTCAAAGACTACTTTTTGTCACGTTTAGATTTTAATTTTTGTTTAAAATGTTGTTAAATCTTCTGAATCTCTGTCTCACTGTACTTACAATCCCTGTACTTACTTACCATCCCTCACTGTACTTACACACACACACAGAGTTAGAAAGTGTGTGTGTTTTACAACCTTGATAAGTTCTTTAAACTTTTGGACACCTACTGTCCTTCAGAGTTTAGCTCCAACCCTAATCAAACACAGCTGAAGCAGTTAACAGGGCTCAGAAGGTTACTTTTAAAATGTATTTCATTACAGATTATTATTAGACATTACAAAATGCATGCTTTAAAAAGTAATTTATAAAGTCAGAATAATGAGATATAAACTAACAATATTGAGAAAAATCAGAATTCCTAGCAAAGAAGTTGATATTTCGCAATTGCAAGAAAAATTCAGTATTGCAAGTTATCTCGCAATTCTAATTTTATAACTTGCAATTATGAGTTTAAATCTCCCAATTCTGAGAAAAAGTCAGAATGGTGAGATGCAAAGTCGCACATGTGAAGAAAAAAGTCAAATTGGTAGATAGTCACAATTACCTTTTTTTATAATTATAAAGTGACTCACAAACAACTATCACAAAACATGAACAGTCATGGATCATCCAGTGATGACAGGATAGTAAAGATTCAAGGGTATATACATTTTTTAAATAGGGTAATTTTTATAAATCCAGTCATTTTGTCTTGTGGAGTACATGTAAACATCTGTTATGTGAAATGGCTTATTCATATGAAACTTGTGAACAGAAATGAAAGTTTTTCAGACTGTCAGAGTCAGGGAATCACTAGTTGCTTTTTACATTAATTGCCTGTCACAGTTTACATTAATGTTTAAATGACATTAAAATTTGGTAATCTAAAATACTTTTCGGATGTAACTGTAATTTGATTACCACCCATTTAAAATGTAGCTAACGAAATACAGTTACTCAAATTTTGTTTAAATACATAAGTTACATGTATTTCTTTACTCCCCAACCCTGGCAGTTAATCAAAGCAGATTATTTGTTGACCACTGACAACATAGTAGTATATAATTAGTTTGATAATTGTTTTTTTTATTTTTTAATTAACCTAAGATAAATACTGATGTACTTATAAAAATTTTGAACTGCTAATGATAACTTCACACTCATTTGAAATTAAACTATGACACTATATTAATATCCGGACAGAACTAGTATTCTAAATGATGTTTGAGTTTCAATTCTTATCACCCAACATCTGTGATTTCATGTGCTGATTTAGGCCCCGATCACACTGAATGTTTTTCAGTTCTGAAAACGCGAGGTGCACCGCACTATCCTTTTTTGTTGATTTTAGAAAAAAAAAGCAGTGCACTGTGGTTATGTTGCTAGGCAACCACTGAATCAGCTGTCCTTTCCCTGTAGCTTGAGCGCTCTTTGGTTTGCTGTTAAACTTTCATATTAGCAGAAACTTTAAAAAAAAAGAAAAGAAAAAAAGAGTGTTACAAGCAACGGGCTCCATCATTGCAGTGTCCAAAGAACTGTGAACATTCATCAGCACGACGGAAAACCTTCTCTCCATTCATTCGATTGGCCAATGGAAAAAAAACGCGAATGACGTTGGGCGCTTTTCCGCTGAGTTGATTTTTTTTTTTTTTTTTTCTTCTTCAGGCCCAGCAGGTGGTTAAAACGCGAGGTGCCCGGGGCGCATAAACGGCACGCAGAACGCACTTTGCCATAGAAAACAATTCAAATAAAGGTGCCTCACTGCACAAAATGCGTTCAGTGTGATCGGGGCCTCAGACAGAAATAATGTCAGTGTGTTTTTTTGTTTTTTTTTACATAGGAGGGAGTGTGTGTTTTCGAGACATGGGCGTTACACAAGGTGTTGGCGAGCATCACGTATGACAAAGATGTCTTTAATTATTTATTGATGTAATTAAATTTTATTAAAAATAATAACTTTCACACAATTTTATAAATGTGGCTGTTTATAATAATTTTTCATCGGTGAAGCTCATTTGGCTCCATTTGTTAATTTCATAATTTAATTTTTTCATCAGATACAACCCTTATTGGGATTAAATGAAAGCATCCTTTTGGTGCATAAGATTGGTGCGCAAACGGTAGCTCAGCTACGCAAAAAGCACATTCTGCACTTGAAACTGACATTGGGATTGGCATTAACAGATATTCTAAACTCTATTGGAGTTAGACAACACGTGTCAGGACCCACTCATTGTCGTAATCATACTCTAGATCTAATATTGCCACATGGAATCGATATTGATGCCGTTGAAATTCTGCAGCAGAGCAATGACTTCTCAGATCATCATCTAGTCTCATGCGTGCTACATTTAACCAAGGCTGCAAAACTGCCTCTCTGCCACAAATATGTTAGAACCATCACTTCTACCACTAAAGATTGCTTTATAAATAATCTTCCTTATCAGTTTCATCTTAGCAAACCAGGCAGCTTAGAAGGACTCGATGTTGCAACAGAAACTATTGATGCTCTTTTCCAACACTCTAGACTCTGTCGCTCCTTTGCGCTTAAAAAAGATTAAGGATATTAGTCCAACGCCATGGTAGAACGAGCACACTCGGGCCCTTAAGACAGCAGCCAGAAAAATGGAGCGCAGCTGGAAGAAATCAAATCTAGCAGTTTTTGTTATTTCATGGAGAGAGAAAATGATAGAGTACAGAAAGGCCTTAAAAACTGCTAGATCTGCTTATTTTTCAAATATTTTAGAAGAAAATAAACACAACCCTAAGTACTTATTTAATACAGTGGCTAAATTAACGAGAAATACAGCCTCAACTTCTGATGTTTCTAAACAGCACAGTAGTAATGACTTTATGAACTTCTTTAATTGCAAGATTGACAACATTAGAGAGGAAAATATAGCCATGCAACTCTCTACTACAGTATCACATCAGACAGTGGATTGTAGTATCCAGAGGTGGGGGACTCGAGTCACATGACTTGACTCGAATCAGACTTAAGTCGCAAATTTTAGGACTTGAGATTTGCTTGACAAATATTAACCCTTTAAACCCGAATCCCCCCCTCCCCCCCGCGTGAAAAAATTTAAGAGGAATGACACAAAATAGGTATCATTTTAAAGCTTAGAAACTCAGCTTTTTAACCCAGTCGTTGCTTTCAACTCTTAATGAGTGCTGAGTTATTCACTCTAAAACGGAGTGTACCGCCCACGGGCGCATCCTACCTATAAAAATATTAATAGTCATATTTTTCAAAACTCCAGCCTTCTTCATCACAAAATAGGTGTCATTTGAAAGCTTAGAGTCTGAATTTTACAATGAATGTAAGCACTTTGAATAAATCTTAAGTACTGCAGAGTTATTTACTGAAAAGTAAAAAAAAAAAAACTTTCATAATTTGATTCTTTTTTATTATTATGTACGCCAATCTGTCAAAAGCATCATATAGCTCAGATAATCATGTGTTATATGTCATTTGAAAGGTCTCATGGAGTAGAATACAACGAGCATAATTGTTTTGGGCTTTGACTAAACTTGAGTGATTTTTTTATTTTTGTATGTGAAACTCCACAAGACCCAAATGTAAAAAATTAACTGATGCAGCATTTATGTCATGTTTTGGCTCCTAACCTAGTTACAATTAGGTGATGTGTATGACTTAAATTATGCATATCCGGGTTTAAGTGTTTCATATTGCCTAGACTTAAGCAGTTTAACTGAGAAGTTTAATACTAATTGAGAAAGTCATAATACCATAAGTATATGCAATATACTTATATTGTAATTGTTCAAGTGTTAAAGTCTAGTGTTCAAGTCAAAGCCAACAGTGTCTGGAATTCTGAATTGACTTTTCTGTCAGCATGTAGACCAGAACTGTTTACTGAAAAGGAAAGTGTAATATTTTTTAAGAATAGATAACCCAAAATAAATATTTTCCTCCTCCTTGTCCTCCCAAACCTGTATGGGCAGAAAGTTTAAAGAATGCTGGTTGCTCTTGTCCATGTGTATGAATTTACAGTATCCTGCCCTAGATTGTGAATTCTATACAGATTGGCTTTCAAGCTTTCAAAGAACACTTGACAATTGCAGGTGTGTTTCTAGGTGTGTTTGAGAGAATATTTAGACACTTCAGAGACAAATGTATTGTTGCTTTGCTTCCTTTTGAAGCTTGAAAGTCCCATTCATCATAATTGCATGAAAAATTGCAACCAATACAACAACATTTCTTAAACTGTTTGATGGAAGTCTGTCATATTGGTTTGGAATGTCATGAGGATGAGTAAGTGATGACAGTTTCACTAAGTTTCACTTTTTCAAGTGATGCTAATGTCCATCTTTGCTTGTGGCTTAATGCTTATTTGAAAATCTGCACAGGAAAATTTTTAATTTAAAAAGAATCGTTCTGTGTGCTTTGCAGAAGAAGGTATGGATTTTGGAGCACTTCTCTCTCGTCCCACTTCTGAGGTCTTACAGCTGAGAGTGGAAGATCTTGTCAAGGAGTACTTCAAGACAGCTGAGAAGGTTTGAAGTTTGTCTGTGTGTTGTGAAGGATACAGATAAATTTTGAATTCCTCTCAATCCTCTTCTAACCTTCCACAGATTTTTGGTCAAGTAATAGATCTCTTTTGAAAGATTCTCATTATTTTCTTTGAAACTCTTATTCTAATGGCTCTATTGCTTTATAACAAAGTCCTTTCAAAGAAAGTATTTACTTGGCGGCCATATTTGCACCACCCCCTGGCAGCTATTTTGGGCATACAAGACTGTCCTATCTTCTTGAATGGGGGAATTCTGAAATCTCAAGAACTGTTTGCTGAACTCCTATTTAAATAGCATATTTCAAATCTCCAGCAAAATCTGATATAAAAGGATATTAACGGTCTCATAAATGTTCTTTCTTATCCTCACATAGCATTAAAAAGAGCTTATTTTCCAAGATAGATTAACCAGTGCACTTGTGGGCAGGAATTATCTCGCCATATTGCACATTGCAGTTTCTCCCATTCATAAATATGAGTGTATAATATATATATAATTATGGGGGACTGTTGTGGCAGAAATTTAACTCATACTACGTAAGAGACAAACTCAGTGAAAATTGTCTTTATAAGAATTTATTCCTTGCAAGGAAGGTCCAACAGTCATACAGAAACAGGTTACTGCAGAGTGCAACCTAGAAGGCCGGGTTTCCTCAGCTTTTATACCCCCGTACCCTTCAAGGTTACACCTCTTACCATCAGTACTTTTCCACACATGGTAAAAAGAAAAGACACTGTTCCATGACATAAGGCCTATACCTTGCAACCTGTAACACTTCTTTTGTATCTTCAGATTATAATCTGAGGGGTTCAGCAGATTTTTAACGTGTACTGATACATTTCTTCACAAACCAAATGATGTTTTAAATCTAATTTATTATTATTACCAGTCACTAGTGCTTATTTACAAGTACAACGAAAAAAACAATGAATAAACAAACTTAAAAAATAACATTGTCCCTTTTTAAATGAGTCAGTGAAATGAAGTAACTTAACGTTAGTCCAGTCTTTTGAAGAGTTGAAGATGAAATGAGCTTTAAATCCAATTTGTTATTTGAGTGCGATGCAATGTTTGATGTCCTAATCCATAATGAAAGATGATCTTTCCACGTCGTTTCCGGAGTGCTCCACCCTATAGATTAAGACCTTGTGCTGCCTTAACTAGGAAGTGCTCTCACAATGAACATCATATCATACATGCCATAAAACAGTCCTTTCTAGAAAGAAAGCAAGCAAATAACTTAAATTAGTAAGCTTAAATCAAAATAAAAACATCAGGAAATCAAAGCATACTTACATTTGAGCATAAACTTAAAGTTCTCAAACCAGGACATCAATTTAGCAAGCAGGTAGCTTAAGTTCCAACCATGGAAGTTCCCTCTACCAAACAAGCTAACTACTTCTATGGTGGCCAGATTTATGTGCTGGTTACCTTTGGGCATTAAGCGCCCCCAAGCTGCTCCAAGTGGTAGTGACAGTGATTTACCCACTACACACCGAGAAAACAAGAAAAATAATGGACCTACAATAAAACAAAACATGTAACATCTTATCTGTTACTACCTAATACAAGATGACCGTTTTTAGGCCTTACACCCTAGATTTAGGACAGGATGACCCCCAGGTCATGAGCAGCCTCACTTCAGCCCTACTGCTGCTTTCCTTCATCCCAAATGTGTGTTCACAGCAGATAGAAAAGCATACATTAACTCTTAGCAAACCCCTTAATATTAAAATTTCCTTCACAGGGACCAAACAGGAAATAATTCAATGTAAATATGTACATATAGTTATAAACCTGAATATATAAATGTAAATCTGAATATATAAATGTAAATCCTAAATATATAGTTATAAACCTGAATATATAAATGTAAATCTGAATATATAAATGTAAATCCTAAATATATAGTTATAAACCTGAATATATAAGTGTAAATCTGAATATATAGTTATAAACCTGAATATATAAATGTAAATCTGAATATATAAATGTAAATCCTAAATATATAGTTATAAACCTGAATATATAAATGTAAATCTGAATATATAGTTATAAACCTGAATATATAAATGTAAATCCTAAATATATAGTTATAAACCTGAATATATAAATGTAAATCCTGAATATATAGTTATAAACCTGAATATATAAATGTAAATCCAAATGTATATGTATGTGTATATATATATATATATATATATATATATATATATATATATATATATATATATATATATATATATATATATATATATATATATATATATATATATATATATACACTTGAATATATATGTAAATTCTAAATATATTGTTATAAACCTGAATATATAAATGTAAATCCAAACACAGTTATAACTCTGACTATATAAATCCATATGTTGTCTAGCGCCTGAATTTTACCACAGGATTCCCATTAGTTCCATTCTTATAATATGCTAAATTCCTGCCACCAATTATTCATGCACTACAGGTGCATATATTTTGACGTATTTGCGTGCTATTTAAGAAGAGTGATTTTGTTATCCTATGTATTATTAACTGGCCAGAATTTTGTTGAATTTTTGTCTTTATTTTTGACCCAATTCCTGGGTTAAAAAGGGACCAACTAATTTCTGGGTTATTCTTTTTGACCCAACTTCTGGGTTAAATACCTGACCCAAATGTTGTTAAAATAACACAATATTGTAGTTAATATAACCCAACTTCTGGGTCAAAAGAACAACCCCAATATCTGGGTTAAAATAATTAATAATAATAATTAGGCACTTACACACTTCCAGCATGTTTACATTTTTATTGCATTAAATTAAACCAAACTCTATATAAAAAACACACTTGGACCTATTTATTTTAGGTTACACTGTAATAACATTAGAAATAAAAAATAGAAAAATTGGGGACAGGATTTTTGAAAGTGTCCTCATCTAAGAGAAGAAATGCCCCCTCATCTATGTCTTCACCTGAAAGACAGAAAACAAGAAAATGAGTATTGTTAATAAGTTGAGACAATTGTGAACCACTCACTAGACACTCTTTGATTATCAAGTTAACAAATAATCACTTTTAAGGTAATGCTGTTGTTGGTGTTTTTTAAAACGTGGCCCTATTTGCTAGTTAACTAATGTGGTTCTTTTGCAGCATTACCAATTTGTGAATGACAGTCTATACTGTCCATCTTTTCTTCCATTAACAAGTGTAATAATGACATTAATGCAAATGTGAATATCTGGCCTATTATTATGCATAACAGCTTAAAGACAAGGCACAAGTATATTTTAACTATAAGGGTTATATAGATATGCATACCCCACTGTCAAAGAAGTTGTAACGGTCACAAAATCTTGCACTGACACATTTAAGCCCTATTAAAGAAAAATGTTCAGGAATAGAGAGATGATATGAGGGCAGTAAGAGTAAAAGGCTCACCTCTAAAACTACAGAACTAGACTGAGAGACCATTTAAAGGCCTTTGCAGGTGTTTTGAGTTCATTTGCTGATTAGAGTGTGGCACCAGGTGTCTTCAGTATTGAACCTTTTCACAATATTCAAATTTTCTGCGATACTGAATTTAGGATTTTCCTTAGTTGTCAGTTATAATCTTCAAAATTAAAAGAAATAAACATTTGAAATATATCAGTCTGTGTGTAATGAATGAATATACTATACAAGTTTCACTTCTTGAATGGAATTAGTAAAATAAATCAACTTTTTGATGATATTGTAATTATATGACCAGCACCTGTACAGTCCATCTGGAAAGTATTCACAGTGCTTCACTTTTTTCACATTTTGTTACAGCCTTTTTCCAAAATGGATTAAATTCATTATTTCCTCAAAATTCTACAAACAAATACCCCATAAGGACATTGTGAAAGAAGTTTGTTTGACATTTTTTGTCTTTGCAAATTTATTAAAAATTAAAAACAAAAAAAATCACATGTACATAAGTATTCACAGCTTTTCCATCAGCTTTTTCAGGTGCATCCTGTTTCCACTGATCATCCTTGATGTTTCTACAACTTGATTATAGTTCACCTGTGGTAAATTCAGTTGATTTGACATTATTTGAATAGTCACACACCTATCTATAAGGTCCCACAGTTGACAGTGGATGTCAGAGCACAAACCAAGTCATGAAGTTGAGAATTGTCTGTAGACCTCCGAGACAGGATTGTATAGAGGCACAGATCTGGGGAAGGGTACAGAAACATTTCTGCAACATTGAAGGTCCCAATGAGCACAGTGGCCATAAATGCCTCATTCAGGGAGGTGACCAAGAAACACTCTGACTGAGCTCCAGCATTTTTCTGTGGAGAGAGGAGAACCTTCCAGAAGAACAACCATCTCTACAGCATTCCACCAATCAGGCCTGTATGGTAGAGTGGCCACACAGAAGCCACTTCTCAGTAAAAGGCACATCGCCTGGAGTTTGCCAAAAAGGCACCTGAAGGGCTCTCAGACCATGAGAAACAAAATTCTCTGGTCTGATTAAACAATGATTGAACTCTTTGGCCTGAATGGCAAGTGTCATGTCTGGAGGAAACCAGGCACTGCTCATCACCTGGCCAATTCCATCCCTGCAGTGAAGCATGGTGGTGGCAGCATCATGCTGTGGGGATGTTTTTCAGCGGCAGGTACTGGGAGACTAGTCAGGATTGAGGGAAAGAGCGGCAATGTACAGAGATTTCCTTGATGAAAACCTGCTGGAACCCTGGAACTGAGACTGGGGCAAAGGTTCATCTTCCAACAGGACAACGAGCCTAAGCACATAGCCAAGATAACACAGGAGTGGCTAGGGGACATCTCTGTGTATGTCCTTGAGTGGCCCAGCCAGAGCCCAGACTTGAACCTGACTGAACATCTCTGGAGGGATTTGAAAAAGACTGCATCAACCTGATGGAGCTTGAGAGATCCTGCAAAGAATAATGGGAGAAACCGCCCAAAAATAGATGTGCCAATAGAGGTGTGAATACTTATGTACATGTGATTGTTTGTTTGTTTTATTTTTAATAAATTTGCAAAGATTTTAAACAAACTACTTTCAAGTCATCATGGGGTACCCCTATAATCTGAAACCAACTGTTTGTCTTGGGGTTAAAAAAAAAAAACTAGCTTGGGCATCTGTCTGTAATGTACAGTCCAGTTTTTTTTTTTTTTTTTTTTAGAAACTGATGGATGAGTATATTGAGTGTAATAGGTTTAGGAAAACTATATGTATAATTTTGTTTAAATATTTAACATGAAATGTTAACTGCCCACTGTTAATATTTCAGCATGTAATGGTGTTTATTTTTGTACGTGTAGAATGTGCAGTTGTCTTTGTTGACTGAGCAAGGCATGGGAAAGGCAGTGCAGGAATTTGTGGATAAGGAGGAGAGAGATGCTATTGAAGAACTCATAAACTACCAGCTGGAGAAAACCCAGCGCTACCTTAGAGAACGACGGGTGGAAGCCACAGAGGAGAAGATTGATGAAGAGGTGAGAGGAAGAGCACCTCAAGTAAACCAGGCAATAAACCAAATTCACAATGCCTGAAAGGTGGCCAGTTTTAGTTCTTTGCCTGCACATGTGCCGCTACTGTTGGTTTTTGAGAAAATGAGTTTAAGCAAACTACACAGATTAAAAACTTAATTACCCCCCTTGTAGCGAAGGCTACCTTGAAGCTGGTAATGACTGGTGTCAGGTAGGTATAGCAGTGTACCAGGTCCTCTGTCAGAACACGACAGAGAGGGAGTGATAAACTGGAATTCCTTTAATAAGGCAATGTATGGAAATGTGTAAAGGACTTATGCTGATATTTGGTGTGGTTTCCCTGTAACAGACAAAGAGCAGCACTCTAATACAAAATAAACACATTATAATAACATTGTACAAACTATTGACTCCTCCCCTCACATATGAACATAGTAATTGTGAACATGTAATATAATCACATAATGAGCAGCATTATATCACTCACATTAACTCACTATCACATCTTCCATAGTTTTATTATTATCATTATTTATCAACATAAATGGTCATAACATTATAACTTATCTCACTGCAGATCGGCATGTAAGTTATGAGATATAGCACAGATAAATCGTCAATAGGAATTAGCATCATGCCGTAACATTACACCACCACTAACTGCGTCATAACATATCAACAGGTGTACAACAGCAAACAAAATAATATTCCTTTACTCACTCGTATTGGACACACAGTAGCACAATACACTCAATCTGACACTGGCAACCAATGTGATCCGTCGAATGCGACATCACTGATATGTGCAGAGGCTTATACAATGTGCTGTTTGCTCCGTGCCGAACTGCTCTGCTCATGAGCTAATGTGCGTGTCATACTTTCATAATAAAAGTCCCCGTTAAATGTGCAGCACGGCAGCTCGTTTCATCCTCCTAAATCGCCTTTTGCACACCCCTTAAACAACATTGCTTGTACCACTTACCAAATGAAACTTGTGATTTAAATGCACATGGTCTGTCATGTTTACCTGCATGTGTCATTAGATTCGACAATTTCGAGACTCGAAGAGAAACACCACAGAAGATGATGAGGAAGTTCAAGAGGTCTCTTTTTATCTCTTTTGCTCACTATACATGTCATTCACTCCTTTTTATATTCATTACTCCATCAACATGACATTCATTCTGTTTCAGGCTATAATCCGTGCAAAAGCTCGTAGTGAAACTGTGAGAGATGACCTCAACCTTTCAGATGAGCTAGCTGACATTGCTATGGAGTCTGATGAAGAGTCCACATCTGTTCCTCCGATCAGTGGAAGGGGACGCGGCTCCAGAGGAGGACGAGATCTTAGTATTAGCAAAAGAGGAAGAGCGAGAGGTATCTACATATTTGCAGAGACTTAATACTCAATTTCTTTATCTATATACTATGGGTACAGAAAGTATTCAGACCCCATTAAATTTTTTACTCTGTTATATTGCAGCCATTTGCTAAAATCATTCAAGTTAATTTTTTTCCTCATTAATGTACACACAGCACCCCATATTGACAAAAAAACACAGAATTGTTAACATTTTTGCAGATTTATTAAAAAAGAAAAGCTGAAATGTCACATGGCCCTAAGTATTCAGACCCTTTGCTATGACACTCAGGTGCTGTCCATTTCTTCTGATCATCCTTGAGAGGGTTCTACACCTTTATTTGAGTCCAGCTGTGTTTGATTATACTGATTGGACTTGATTAGGAAAGCCACACACCTGTCTATGTAAGACCTTACAACTCACAGTGCATGTCAGAGCAAATGAGAATCATGAGGTCAAAGGAACTGCATAAAGAGCTCAGAGACAGAATTGTGGCAAGGCACAGATCTGGCCAAGGTTGCAAAAAATTTTCTGGTGCACTTAAGGTTCCTAAGAGCACAAGTGGCCTCCATAATCCTTAAATGGAAGACGCTTGGGACGACCAGAACCCTTCCTAGAGCTGGCCGTCCGGCCAAACTGAGCTATCGGGGGAGAAGAGCCTTGGTGAGAGAGGTAAAGAACCCAATGATCACTGTGGCTGAGCTCCAGAGATGCAGTCGGTAGATGGGAGAAAGTTGTAGAAAGTCAACCATCACTGCAGCCCTCCACCAGTCGGGGCTTTATGGCAGAGTGGCCCGACGGAAACCATTCCTCAGTGCAAAGCCTGCATGGAGTTTGCTAAAAAAAAACACCTGAAAGACTCTAAGATGCTGAGAAATTAGATTCTCTGGTCTGACTTTTTGGCCTCAAATCTAAGCGGTATGTGTGGAGAAAACCAGGCAGTGCTCATCACCTGTCCAATACAGTCCCAACAGTGAAGCATGGTGATGGTAGCATCATGGTGGTGGCAGAATCATGCTATGGGGGTGTTTTTCAGCTGCAGGGACAGGACGACTGGTTGCAATCAAGGGAAAGATTAATGCGGCCAAGTACAGGGATTTCCTGGATGAAAACCTTCTCCAGAAGGCTCAGGACCTCAGACTGGGCCGAAGGTTTACCTTCCAACAAGACAATGACCCTAAGCACACAGCTAAGGAGTGGCTTCACAACAACTTCATGACTGTTCTTGAATGGCCCAGCCAGAGCCCTGACTTAAACCCAATTGAGCATCTCTGGAGAGACCTAAAAATTGCTGTTCACAAACGTTTCCCATCCAACCTGACAGAACTGGAGAGGATCTGCAAGGAGGAATAGCAGAGGATCCCCAAATCCAGGTGTGAAAAACTTGTTGCATCTTTCCCAAAAAGACTCATGGCTGTATTAGATCAAAAAGGTGCTTCTACTAAATACTGAGCAAAGGGTCTGAATACTTAGGACAATGTGATATTTCAGTTTTTCTTTTTTTAAAAATCTGGAAAAATGTCAACAATTCTGTGTTTTTCTGTCAATATGGGGTGCTATGTGTGCATTAATGAGGAAAAAAATGAACTTAAATGATTATAGCAAATGGCTGCAATATAACAGAGTGAAAAATTTATGGGGGTCTGAATACTTTCCGTACCCACTGTATATCACAAAAACTTGTGAAGACATCCTTTAGAGCCAAAAATGTGGACATCCTTTTGTAATTCAAAGGTTTAGCTATTCCAATAATTTCAAACCTTAAAGGCCATCTGTGCCCAGTTGCATGAAACCTCTTAAGTAAAGGGATCCCTGAGTAATAGTTCTCCATTAAATTGCATTATATTAAACCAACTCATTGTTATTGTATTGTACTCCCGCATCAACTTCACTTTGCCTGTGATTATTCACTAAATGATGCATTCGGTGTTCGCCGCTTCTCCACAAGAGTTTTAACTGTTATAGTAATTGTTTTAATAGTCATAACGTTAGATTACTGACGCTATTATATACAGAACTGGGTCTGTTGTGCGGATTTTGCCGACTTAGATGACTCCTTTGCGGCTAGCTGTGTAAGCCGGCTGCCCATGGCTTTTTCTGGCTCTGCCTGCATCCCTAGCATTTCAAGGTTCTTTTGTGGTGCTTGCCGCGGTCCACTTCTCCTGATTTCGATTTCTGCAGCCACGTCACTGATGTTTTTTTGGGGCCGAGTTCTTCTTTTGCTCTGTACATTACCTCTGTGGCTGATGGTTAACAACAGACGTGGAGTCCGTGTGGCTGGCATGATGAATTACTCGGCCACTCAGCTGATGGACTATAACAACTACAATACTCCATCATGTATATCAGTCATTAAAGAACTTGGACTCCTACGTCGGCCAGGTTACATCCACAGAAGCGCTCTGCGAAAGTTTGTTTACTCCCGGTCTGGTGACGTCATCCCTTCCATCTGGACAGATGTGCGCCCTGTCGCTTCTCTTCCACGTCATCAGAGCACTGACACACTGAGGATTAGTAGCACTGGAGATACTGCAACAGCGCCACAGATGGAGATGGACAGAAAACATGGAGTGGATTTCAGCCTGCTTCGGCCTGTACAGAGGCTCGCTGCTTTATCCAACATTAAAATTGAATTGTTTAACACTCAATACCGCACAAACAAATCCTGCTTTCTATATGATCCATATTCTGGACAAAGGTTTGGACATAATGTGCCTCACAGAAACCTGGCAGAAACCAGATGTTTTTTCTGTTTTAAATGAGACATGTCCTCCTGGCTACTGCTATCGCCAAAAAGCCCGTAGCTCTGGCCGTGGTGGTGGCCTGGCTGTTATCTACCGCAGTCATTTGGATTTGCCCTCTTTGGCTCTCCCTGAGCTGCCTTCTTTTGAATGTTTGGCATTTAATTGTAAGCTCCCTGTCTCAATAACAGTACTACTAATCTACCGGCCACCTAAATCAAACTCATGCTTCATTTCAGAGTTGTACAATCTCCTTTTAACTTTCTGTGCGTCCTCTTCCAACATATTAATACTTGGAGATTTTAACATTCATGTCAACAACCCTTCTTGTCACTTTGCTACAGAATTTTTGGAGTTACTGGACTGCTTAAACCTCAAACAATATGTAGATGTTCCCACACATACCAAGGGGAACATTCTCGATCTGGTCATTACTGAGTTTGCCCCTCTAAGCGCACCATTTGTCAAGTCAAGTCACCTTTATTTATATAGCACTTTTTACAATGCAAATTGTGGCAAAGCAGCTTTTTGGCAAATTGGCAAATAATTTAGGCTGCACAGCAGCTCCCAAAGAAAATGTTGTCATTGTCCAGCTTATTCTATATATTATTGATTCATTCCGTTGCAAATATCAATAGTTATTAGTCTAGTTAATTTATGTATATCAGCACTGCAGAAAACTGTGACGTAATCTTCCGGCTCAGCTCAGTTCGCATACAACGGCGAATGTGTATGATCTGGGTGTATCAGACCATAAGGTCATCTCCATGGAGCTATCTTTTCGGTCTTCCTACATCAAGCCCAAACGTGAAATACGTTTCAGAAACCTGAAAAACATTAATGTGAAAAACCTGACCTTAAGCCTTCAACATCTCCATTCTGCAAACACCTCATCAGTCACTGAATCTGTGGAATTTTACAACAAGACATTGAGCAGCATTTTGGATTTACATGCACCCATTAAAGTTAGAAAATTTTACGTTTTCTCGCTCAGCTCCCTGGTTCACAAGTGACCTGCGGAAAATGAAGGCAGCCGGACGTGCCCTTGAACGGCAGTATAAAACTTCTGAACTAACTGTTCACAAGCTGGCCTATCGGGACCACCAAAAAGCTTATCTGAAGTCCATCAAAGAAGCACGGTCACAGTACTATTCTGATATTTTTCAAAATAGTCCTGGTAATTCAAAACATTTGTTCTCCACCATAAATCATCTACTTAAACCTCAAATTGCTCCACTCATAGGTGCTACAGAAGAAAAATGTAATGATTTTATGACTTTTTCTAGAACCAAAATTACCGAAATTCATTCCTCCTTTTCTGTTCCCTCCTCCTCGGTTGTCCCAACTGCCGACCCGCAGCTTGGTATTTCGAGGCTATTCTGCTGCTTCCCAGAAGTTACTCAACTTGAGATTGAGGACACCATTAGGGGGATGAGGTCTTCCATCTGTGCCCTTGACCCCTTCCCTACAGCTCTGGTGAAAGCAAATATTTCAGCCATCAGTCCCCTTATTACAATGATAATAAACCAATCCCTTCAGTCTGGTCACGTATCATCTACCCTAAAAACGGCTATAATCAGACCATTACTCAAGAAACCTACCCAATTCTTGCTAATTATAGGCCCATATCGAACCTGCCATTTCTTTTTAAGGTTCTGGAGAAAGTAGTTCTCAAACACACAACATTTTTGAAAATTTTCAGTTTTCAGTCTATACACACATTTTTTTTATTTATTTACAAAGTTCCAATGCAGCAATTCACATAAAATGACCAGACATTGGTATTATCTCAAGAAAGCGGCACAAATTGAAATCGATGAAAGGGCCCTCGCACCCGGGCTCACCACCACCCGTAGGCCTTAGGAAAACGGCGAACATTGGGCGATGAGAGTAAATACAGGAGAACGATGGCAAAGTCATTACAAAGTACCACACTTCCTGCTTCCAACAGGGGGCGCTTTGACTATATCTTAATATTGCCATGTAGATGTGTTCAGGCTAGGACTATTATCAAACATTTGAAGTTTGGAGCAGATCGGACATTGAATGCCTGAGTTACAAAAACTTCCTGTTTCGTGCCGTTAATCGCATACATTAGCACTTAGCCTAGTGTTGTGTGATTTAACGTGTTTATAGCATGTTTGGTACTTTGTGGCATATTGCAATGTGAATTATAGTGTAAAGCATGGCATTTCCTGTTGCCAGGAGGTGGCGCTATGATTAATCGAATATTGGTATGTCTTCAGGCCAGGAGTTTTAGATTGGACATTGTATGCTTAAATTACAACAATTTCCTGTTTCATTGAAGTAATAGCATGCTTTAGCACTTAGCTAAGTGTTGCTAGCATGATTTACATTTACATTTAGTCATTTAGCAGACGCTTTTATCCAAAGCGACTTACAAGTGAGGAAAACAAACAAGCGATTCTTCATGAATTGGCAAATAACACAGGAAGTGCTCACAATACAAGTTTCATACATTGCTCAGTACCATAAGCTAGAGTAGGAAGGGAAAAAGGGGGAAGGATGTTTTTTTTTTTTTTTTTTTTTTTTTTTTTAATGAGGGGATTAAGTGTTCACGGAAGAGGTGAGTTTTCAGCTGTCTCTTGAATATTGCCAGGGAATCTGCGTTCCTGATGAAAGTAGGGAGATCATTCCACCAGCAGGGAGCAGTGAAGGAGAATGTTCTAGAGAGTGATTTTGTGCCTCTCTGTGATGGTACCACAAGTCTTCGTTCCTTTAGCGATCGCAGGCTTCTGGTGGGGACGTAGCGTTGTAGCAGTGTGTGGAGGTAGGAAGGTGCAGAGCCTGTGGTGGATCTGTAAGCAAGCATCAGCGCCTTGAACTTGATGCGAGCAGCAAGGGGTAGCCAGTGCAAAGAGATGAAGAAGGGCGTGACGTGGGCTCTTTTAGGCTCGTTGCAGACAAGACGTGCAGCAGCATTCTGGATCATTTGAAGAGGTTTGATTGCACTTGACGGCAGACCAGCCAGAAGAGCATTGCAGTAATCAAGCCTTGAAATGACCAGGGCCTGGACAAGCAGTTGTGTTGCGTGCTCAGTCAGGAAGGGACGGATTTTCCTGATGTTGCAAAGTGCAAATCTGCATGACCGCGCCGTCTTTGAGATGTGGTCACTGAAGGTCAGTTGGTCATCGAAGATAACTCCAAGATTTCTGGCCGACTTTGATGGGGTAATGGTGGTTGTACCAAGCTGTATGTTGATGTCATGTTGAAGAGTAGGAGTGGCAGGGAAGACTAAAAGCTCAGTCTTTGCCAGGTTGAGCTGCAGGTGGTGTTCTTCCATCCACGTCGAGATGTCCGCCAGACAGCTTGAGATTCGTGCAGCTACTGTGGAATCATCTGGTTGGAAGGACAGGTAGAGTTGTGTGTCATCAGCATAGCAGTGGTAGGAGAAACCATGTGCCTGTATGATGGGACCCAGTGATGTAGTATAAATGGAGAATAGGAGGGGACCAAGAACTGAACCCTGAGGAACCCCAGTGATCAGTTCATGAGGTTTGGATACCTCCCCTCCCCAGGCAACTCTGAAAGACCTACCTGTGAGATAGGACTCAAACCACTGAAGCGCAGTACCTGAGATGCCCAGTGACGAGAGGGTGAACAGAAGAATTTGATGGTTTACGGTGTCGAAGGCAGCAGATAGATCCAGTAGGATGAGAACAGATGATTTGGAGCCAGCCTTAGCAATCCGCAGGGATTCCGTGACAGACAGTAGCGCAGTCTCTGTTGAATGGCCGCTCTTGAAACCAGATTGGTTGACGTCCAGATGGTCGTTCTGTGTGAGGAAGGATGACACCTGGTTGAATACAACTCGTTCAAGTGTTTTTGATATGAGTGGTAGGAGAGAGACAGGTCTGTAGTTGTCCACGAGTGATGTGTCTAGCGTGGGTTTTTTAAGCAGTGGGGTTACTCGAGCCTGCTTGAATGTGGTAGGGAAAGTGCCTGTGTGGAGAGACGAGTTAATGATGTGTGTAAGTGCTGGTAAAAGAGTGGGAGAGATGGCTTGTAGAAGGTGTGAGGGGATGGGGTCTAGAGGGCAGGTGGTGGGATGAGTGGAGAGGAGAAGTTTTGATACTTCTGCCTCTGTGAGAGGGGAAAAGGAAGGGAAAAGATTAGTGGATGAGGAGGGGCTGAGTTCCTGTGTGGGTGGTGTAGAGAACTGGCTGCTGATGGAAGATGTCTTGTTGGTGAAGAACTTGGCAAATCGATCAGCAGTTAAAGATGTGGTGGGAGGTGGTGGAGGGGGACAGAGGAGTGTGTTGAATGTCTTGAAGAGTGAGCGTGGGTTTGTAGCGCCGTTGATTTTGTTGTGGAAGTATGAGGACTTGGCTGCAAGGACTCCATCAGAAAAGGATGATAGCAGATCTTGGTACGAACCTAGGTCAGATGGGTCTTGTGATTTGCGCCATTTCCTTTCTGCTGCCCTGAGTTTGGTCCGGTCTTCACGAAGCGCATCGGATATCCAGGGGTTGGAAGGAGTTGCTTGCGATGGTCTGGATGACAGAGGACAGATACTGTCTAGGGAGGAAGATAAAATGGAGCATAATGTGTGTGTTGCAGTATTTACATCCAAAGATGAGAATTGTGTGTGGGAGGGAAGGGAGGATGACACAACAGAAGAGAGATGGGAAGGCGAAAGAGAGCGCAGGTTTCTTCTGAAGGAAACATGTGAAGTGGTTGGTGGTGCACAAATAAGTTGCAGATTGAAAGTGATAAAGAAATGGTCAGAGACGTGCAGAGGTGTTACCAGAATGTTGTCAGTGATACAGTTACGTGTGTAGATCAGGTCCAATTGGTTGCCAGATTTGTGGGTGCTTGTGGTGATGAGTCGGTTGAAATCAAATGAGGCTAGGAGAGAGAGGAAATCAGAAGCATACGGTTTATCAAGGTGAATGTTGAAATCGCCCAGTAGTACAAGTGGACTACCATCGTCTGGGAATGAGGACAGCAGCATGTCCAATTCCTCAACAAAGGTACCCAATTGACCTGGGGGGCGATAGATGAGTACAAGATGAATTTTGACAGGGTATGTAATTGTAATGGCATGAGATTCAAACGAACAGTTGTTGTATAGAGCAGGGTGAGTTAAGTATTTCCAATTGTTAGAAATGAGGAAACCTGTGCCCCCTCCTCTTCCTGACTGACGAGGGGTATGAGTAAAAGTGAAGTTGTTAGAAAGAGCAGCGGGGGTTGAGGAGTCCTCTGGACGAATCCATGTCTCAGTCAAGCCTAAGATATTGAGAGAAGAGTTAGTGTCAAAGGCTGGAATGAAGTCAGCTTTGTTAACAGCTGACTGACAATTCCATAGGCCTACTGAAACAGATAGAGGTTGGTTAGAAGAGGAGTAAATAGGACGCAGGTTAGTAGTGTTGCGTTGCCTTCTGTTGCGTGTCGGTGTCCTTGCTCGGTGGAGTCGCGCAGGTAGAGTCGCAGGTCTTTACCCGAGTCGGTCTTCACACGAGGAGGCTGAACGCTTCCGCTGACGCTTCCGCGACAGCGCGTACACACTAAATAAATAGCGTACTTACTAACGTATGAGTGGAAACAGCTGAGCCCGCCCTAACAATTAGCTCAGCAAAAGAGTTTCGCCGTGAATGGGCCAAATCGAAACTACTGCAGGAAGCGCACGTACAGCACTTAAGTTCACAGCCCAGCAATACCAAAACTAACAACCACTACAGTTCTACTAAATGGCAGCGAATACAAATACAAACAGATACAAATCAAAGCGCAAACATACAACTAAGCAAAGAATCGAACGAATCCTTCCTAGCAGCAAATAATAACTTCGCAATAGAGCAGAAACGGGTATTAAGTAAACACTCACGCGCTCTTGCCGTCTTCAGTGATCTCACGCTTGTCCTGCTTGTTCCTAACTAATCCCAGTTTATATATGCTTCAGTCGCTGAGCCCGCCCTAACAATTAGCTCAGCAAAAGAGTTTCGCCGTGAATGGGCCAAATCGAAACTACTGCAGGAAGCGCACGTACAGCACTTAAGTTCACAGCCCAGCAATACCAAAACTAACAACCGCTACAGTTCTACTAAATGGCAGCGAATACAAATACAAACAGATACAAATCAAAGCGCAAACATACAACTAAGCAAAGAATCGAACGAATCCTTCCTAGCAGCAAATAATAACTTTGGAATGGAGCAGAAACGGGTATTAAGTAAACACTCACGCGCTCTTGCCGTCTTCAGTGACGGCAATTTAGATTGATTTAGATTAGATTTAGATTAGATTGATTTAGAATGTTTCTAGCATGTTTAGAACTCAAATGCATATTTTAGCATGTTGCTAGTAGTGCATCACATTGTTAAAAAAGACATTTCCTGTTGCCAGTAGATGGCACTATGACTATAACTGAATATCGTCATGTATATGTGTTCAGGGCAGGACTCTTATCAAGCATGTGAAGTTTGGGATAGATTGGACTTTGCATGTCTGAGTTACGGAAACTTCCTGTTTCGTGGCGTTAATCGCATACATTAAGCACTTAGCTAAGTGTTGCGTGATGTAACGTGTTTCTAGTGTGTTTGGTACTTTTTGGCATATTGAAATGTGTTTCTGGGAGTGAATGACACAGTAAACCATGCCATTTCCAGTTGCCAGGCAGTGGCGCTATGATTAATTGAATATTGGCATGTAGATGTCTTCAGGCCAGGACTCTTAGTAAACATGTGAAGTTTGGGGCAGATTGGACAATGTATGCTTGAGTTACAACAACTTCCTGTTTCATGACGACATTATCATACTTTATCACTCAGCTAGGTGTTGCTAACATGATTTAGAATGTTTCTAGCGTGTATAGTACTCAAATGCATATTTTAGAATGTTGCTAGTAGCGCATAACAGTTAAAAACGTCATTTCCTGTTGCCAGTTGGTGGCACTATTACTGAATATCGTCATATAGATGTGTTCAGGGCAGCACTCTTCTCAAGCGTGTGAAGTTTGGGGTAGATTCGACTTTGCATGCCTGAGTTACAGCAACTTCCTGTTTCATTGAATTAAATTTTTGCTAAACTTTTTCTGGGAAGTTGCTAGCCTGTTTACTACTTGCTGGCCCATTTTAATATGCTGCTAGGAGTCCATAACAGTGCTAAACAGTCTAGATCTTCACAATTTAGTGTCGCAAAGGCTTTATGATTACACAAACTAAATTTGAAGATGATTGGATTAGAACTGTAGGAGGAGTTTGTTAAAGTATGAGGCCTGAAAATGGCAAAAACTGCACAAAAATTGCACGGGAAATTCAACATGGCTGACTTCTGCCTCATTTTAATTTACACATAGCCTACTTCCTGAAATTAAAAAATAAATTAAAATGTGTTTATTTCTAATATTTGTACTATTAAATATAGAAATTAGGTGTGTATATTTCACTTATTCGTGAACAACTTCCTATTTTCCTTTTTGTTCTTAATTTAAACCTTCACCATGGCAACACCATTTGAGATGTACTATGATCGTTCGCAATTTAGCATCTTCAGTATGTTGTCATCATGTTCAGAAAGTTTGCTGGCGATTACGTGAATCCCCTAAGAGGAGTAGCTAAAAATTCAGTTTTCAGGTTAAACTAACCCCCCAACTTTTGTCAAAAGATGGCACTCCTCCACGCCTGTTTTTAAGGCTTTGCCCATGTCTACTGGATGACAATCCTGACATGTGTCGAGTTTCATGCAATTTGAAGCATGATAAGAGTCTCAAAAGCATCCAAAATAAATATTTTGATCTAAAAATTTTATCTGTTGCTATGACAACAGTGTTTAAAATATCAAAGATCTTTTAAAAGGTCTACATTTGCCATGTCTTCACATTATTCTGGTAAAGTTTGAAGCAAATCGGGTAAAAATAAGAGGGTGATCTCAAAGCATTTTGAAAGTGACACACTTCCTGCTGCCAGTTGGTGGCACTATATCTTTGACTCACAATAGTCACATCCATGTGCTCGGCCTCCTACAACGAACACACAGCTCAAGTTTCATAAAAATTAATGAATGTATTCAGACATTATAACACACTTCCTGTTTCTGTTTTCTCGCCATAAATTTGTTGCCTTGCCACAGACAAACCGTTTGAGATATCAAAAATCCCCTGGCAATTTTGCATCATCAATGTCTTGACTTCATGCTGCCCGAGTTTGGTGGTGATCGGATTAAGCGCCTAGGAGGAGTATATCAAATTCCAGAGAATGCGTTTTTCAAATAACCCATAACAGCTCACTTCCTGTTGAGGCGGCGTACAACTTAGAGCACGAAAGTTGTCAGGCCCGAAGAGGTCTTCATGTGTACCGAGTTTCATACTAATATGTGCAAGCGTGCGTGATATATGGACCAAGTTTTCGGACCCCATTCAAGGGGGCGCTGTCGAGCCCCCCTGCCATGCCCGGGTCCCAGCCTCTGTCACGTCCTAATGGCCGCAGGTTCCAATGCGTGTGCAAAGTTTCAAGAGTTTTTGAGCATGTTAAGGGCCCCAAAAAGCCCCGAACGGTTGAAAAAAAATTAAAATAATAGTAAATATAGCTGCAAACAGCGATGACGGGCGTAAACCCGGTGGCACCACCAACCCAGTGGCTTCAAGGCAACTGTGCACGGTGGGCAAAATGAATTTAAACTGTGTCTCCAGTTGGAGACTGACCAGTTAGTTGCGTGTGCAAAGTTTCAAGAGTTTTCGTGCATGTTAAGGGCCCCAAAAGTGCCAAAAACCTTGAAAAAAAAAAAAATAATAATAATAATAATAACCCTAAGGAAAACAATAGGGCCTTCGCCCTTTCAGGGCTTGGGCCCTAATAATAATAATAATAATCCATAGAAGAACAATAGGGTCCTGCTCCCTTTCAGGGCTTCGGCCCTAATAATAATAATCCTTAGAAGAACAATAGGCCCCTTCGCCCTTTCAGGGCTTTGGCCCTAATTAGCTTAATATCACAGGCCTAAATTGTAAGCAGTCTTTCCATCGTCACAATTAAACAGGGCTTTCATGTTGCGTGCATGCTGTAGCTCCTCTGTGTGAGCACAGTCTCTCTTCTGGATTGCAAATAGCAAAAATGCATCTAGCAAAAATGCATCATCGACAAATGTCCTAATATTGTTGCATATAGAAACATCTGGCGAGATAGAATTTGCAAGATAATGTATATATAGCAATGACAAATGTACGTGTATTTTCTTCATAATTTCTTCAGTACCAACTGCAGAATCGTTAACATTCCATGTCTGTCTCTTCACTTCCCACTGGTATTCCTACAAATTATTCTGTCTGCTTCTATCTTCCATGTCCGTGAGCTTATCTCGAAGCACCTCAATTTCGGCCTTCCGAGCGAGAGGATTGGATTGCAGATCCCTGTCATTTTCCTCCAGAAATTCCACTCTCGCTTTGACATCGCTAATTGTTTCCTTCAACACTGACAGTTTCCCTTCCATATATGTAGTGCCCTTGCAAATCTCCTTCAAGCTTTGCATTTCCTGACATTTGTTTTAACATGTTAAAGATGCTTGCGATGTGCTCGCAGGCGGGTTTGGCCGTGTCCGTTGGAGAAACTGCTGCACTGTCATCTCATGCTACATTTTGAGTTGCATCGCCATCTCTCATTGCCTTTTTCATGCTCATTTGCACTGTTTTCTGCCTACAAGCCTTTTTTCTGTAGCTAAAACTGTTCTCTTCTTCTTAGAGAAGAAAAGTTGTTGAGTTAGCCATTTAAGATTATCAGTAAGAATAAACTTTAAACTGTGCTGCTACAAGCAGTGCTAAACTACGCTGCCGTCCACTTTGACTGTCATGTGACCCTCCATATCTATTTTTAAGGTCATGATTCAATTAAAAATCAGGCCCTATATTCTTCTAAGAATCCTATCAGAAAGTTCCTAATTTAGCTTAAAAACTATGTCTTAGTGTAAGAGTGATTAGGGACCAATCTGAGCCAATCTGAAGAGGCGGGGCTGACCCCGTTGGTACATATGATTGTCTTTTGAAGACTGTGATTGGTTGGTTGTTCAAGAATGAAAAAAAAAATGCTTTAAATATAGTGTATTATAAGCCTTCACTTTGAAATTACAGTTTACGCGTGTGTGTGTGTTGTGGAAGACACCTGTTGGGTGCTTTCTTCAGTTACCCGTTTAGGTAACCGTAGCCTTCAGCCAGCAGCAGATGTCATCAGGTGGTACTTGGTACCACAACAGCTCGATTAGGATGATTTCAAAGTCTTTGGCTGACCTCAGAATGATGTCTGGATGAAGAGCTGTGTGTACCACTTCCGGGAACCGCAGCCTCCTTCCGATGTCGACTCTCATTTCCCAAGAGCTTGAGGCTTGAGGCTTGCAGCAGGTTGGATTTTGCTGATGCACTGGTTGCCTGGCTCTTGACCACAGAGCTGACAGTACAGGTCATCTCTCAACCCCCATGTGTGCAGATGAAACTGTGAAGGAAGGGTGTCATAGACGGAACGCAGTAGGAAAGAGATGCAGTAGGGCTTCAGTCTCCACAACTCTGCCCATGATCTTATATCCCATTTTGCCCATGCTTGTTCCACTGCTCTGGACAAGCGCCTCTGTTCCTCTTGAGCTCGGATTTCTGACTGGACCATGCCTCACTTGACTGTTGTGCTTGTATTTCCAAACTGCTGTAAATGTGACGACCCCAGGCCTTGATGTCCTATGCAGGGGTTGCCAATGTCTCGGCCATTGTAGGCTGAAAGTTCGTTGAAGTTGTGAGTTGATTGCCCATTTACAGCCTTCACAAGGAGTGGACTGAGGCTGGGGTCAATGCATCAAGAGCCACCACACACAGATGTGTCAAGGAATTTGGCTACAGTTGTCATATTCCTCTTGTTAAGCCACTCCTGAACCACAGACATCATCAAAGGCGTCTTACCTGGGCTAAGGAGAAGAACTGGACTGTTGCCCAGTGGCCAAGTTTGTGTTTCATTTGGAAACCAATGTCCTAGAGTTTGGAGGAAGCATGGAGAAGCTCATAGCCCAAGATGCTTGAAGTCCAGTGTTAAGTTTCCACAGTCTGTGATGATTTGTGGTGCAATGTCATCTGCTGGTGTTGGTCCATTGTGTTTTTTAAAAGCCAAAGTCACTGCATCCATTTACCAACAAATTGACCAGCTTTTTGAAGATGCTGATTTCATTTTCCAGCAGGATTTGGCACCTGCCCACACTACCAAAAGCATCAAAAGTTGGTTAAATGACCATGGTGTTGGTGTGCTTGACTCGCCAGCAAACTCACCAGACCTGAACCCCATAGAGAATCTAGGGGGTATTGTCAAGAGGAAAATAATAAACAAGAGACCAAAAACGCAGATGAGCTGAAGGCCACTGTCAAAGAAACCTGAACTTCCAGTAGTGCTAAATGAACATACTCTCCAGAAGGCCAGAAAATTCACTAAAAATGTTTTTTTTTATTATTATTATTTTGGTTTTATGAAGTATTCTAATTTGTTGAGATAGTGAATTGGTGGGTTTTGGTTAAATGTGAGCCAAAATCATCACCAGGCATGAAAATCCCTCACCTTTCGGCGAAATTCGCCGTTTTGAAACCAAAATAGGTGAGAAAAGTTTTTGGAGGGGGGGGGTATTCATATTCAAGGAACTGCGAACAGGTCCAAAGTACGCTGGTACGATTTGTCACTCTAAACTACGCAAAAACCTGGTGACGCCTCTGTGCACGCGCAGACCTTAAATCAAGCAACAGCAAAAGAAGAGTTTGACCAATCATAGCGCTAGGTTCTTCCCCCAAATAAGTGAGGGATGATTGACAGATGCGTAAAGCCCTATCATTAAAAAGAGACTGAAAATCGACACCAAAGATTCCCGCTCGATCCCGCTTCCACTCCCGCCGTTTGACTGATGAACAGTAGACGACAGTAATCACGGTACTTCTGACTCCTGAAGGTAAACGGCCTGGGTTCGATGTGGAAAGGTGAAATATTGTATCGAGTTAACTTAATCCTCTGGATTCGATGATCACACGGATCGCACGGATTATCTTAAAATACTCCGTCATTTATGTTCCCTCTTTCAGCCATGCAAATGATAAAATGCTCAAGTAAAGCTGAACAATAAATCTTAATAAATTTGAAATCGCAATGGCTTAGTGATTATGAAAGTGCTGTGATTTGTGGATGACCGATCAGCTTATCGATAAGCGCGAGTCTGGAGAAACAGGCGTACATTTATTAATTCTCCGTGTTGAACAACGTAGCCTGCATGTGTTACGTTATTGTGTTCATAATAACTCGAGTACCTAATTATGTTACATATTTATTTGGTATGAAAACTAGCGCGTTAGTTAATTATGGATTAAAAAGTAGCGTAGTATCAGTGCTGCGCGAGCCGTCTCTCACAAACACGGACGCGCGCACACAGACATAAGATAATTGTAAAATGACAATTGACGGACTAAGTTTAAATTTTGTTCTTGCTTGTGTTTTTTTTTCTGTCAACATGTCAGAAAGAATTTTGTATTATCCATCCGTGTTTTTAAAATTAGTTAAATGGCGGACGTTTTACTGTTAACACAGCCCTCATCACATGTCGGATTCGTCTAAATTATACTTGACATTCTTTTTAGAAGAAGTGATTCGTTTTGCTATTATTGGACTTCAGTTCATTGTCTATTCCTTGTCAACTATAAATATGTTTGTACTGACTAACATTTATTCAGCTAATGTGTGCCCTGTTTAAAATGTAGACCTACAATGTTCAAATGCAAAGACAGCACGTGACAAACAGAAGCCCTTTTCCCTGTGGCATTTAGTATCATATTAGGATATTGGGGTAAGAGAAAAGGGCGAGGCTGAGACATGTGGCAGAACAGCAAAAGCGGGCCATGGAGACACTGGTGGTTCAGGCAAAGAAGAAAATATGAGATCTGGTTCTGAGAGTATTACAAACTGTTATGTAAATTGTTATCTTTGGCAATAAAATGTATTAAAATCTGAATTACATAACATTGTATTGGCTGTCAATCATGATGGAAGAGTAGACGAGTTAAGTTACAGCATGTCCACCATCTCTTGTGGGGGTTATGCATTAAGCCATTTGTGGTGCCCTTACCACATTGTGCCTCATATACTGTAAATGTTAGACCCAGTGACAGGCTGGCATGAAATGGCTTGCATAATACTTAGTAAGGACGCCATAATAATTTTTGACTCATGGCTGAAGTCAAGTTTCTCCAGCTCTCCCCAGGTTGGCAAAAAAAGCATCTCAAAATGCATCAGATTGATGCTTTAAAATATGGAATATTTAAAAATTTTCTTACGGGGGAGCATGCCCCCGGACCCCCCTAGAGGGGTAATATCCTTCTCACCTTTTTCACCCCTGACCCGTTTTCATGCCTGCATCACAATTACATTTGAATTGAATTACTGAAATAAATGAACTTTTCCACGACATTCTAATTTGAGATGCACCTGTTTTTATATATATATATATATATATATATATCACACCATACTTCCTATCAGGATCATCAGATGACACCCTCTGCCGCACACTCACTACACCAGGATCCACATCCATCTCAACTGACGCTTCTGTCACTCCCATATGCTCTGCTTCTCCTCCCATCTTACAGCCACTCCCATGGTCAATTCAGCTCCCTACTCAGACTTGACAGGGGATTGCAGTTGCTTTCTGCTTCAATTTTCCCACACACAAAAGATGCAGCTGCATCGCTTCCCCATCGAACATGCCAAGATCTTGTAGCAAATTTAGCTCAAAAGAAATATGAATAATTAATTATAACTTATTATAATTAATTATAAATATTTGGATCAGTTAATAGAATTAACTTAACGTAGTAAAATCAATTTTACAGTCAATTAACCTGTTTGTCCAGTGGACACTTGGTTAATTGTTTATTAATTCTAAGAAATGTTCATTTCCTGGTTATGGCAAATGACATTCTTACTCTACAGTACTACTTGGAGCATGTAGTCAAAATCTGCATGATTAGGGACTCCAGTATATGAGCATGAAACACAGACAACTTCGCATGTGACATGCACAAGACTTTATTAACTAGACTAAACACTTAAACTACTCTAACATTCACACACATACATACATGCATACAGTGTACCAAGAGAAAAAGAGAGCTGATGCAGGATACAGGAAAGCAAGTTATAGCATTGTTTGAAAGTCAACAGATCAACAGCCTTGAGTAAACCATCAGTTTAGTTCTAACACACCCTTCTTTAAAAGGGGTAAGGATACTTGATGTATCAAATAATGAGACTAAGTGTGATACTTGCATGTCTCGCCCATTTGAATTAAACTGTCCTGATGCAATTTGTGGAGGCTCCGTTGATCTTGTTGATGTTGTCTTGATGAGAGAGAACCAGTTGGATTCAGAGGATCTTTGGTGAATGGAAAGACAAGGCTGCAGCCTGGCACAAACTTGGGGGTCTTCAGAACTTCTAGCTCAGCGTCATCTTCACAACAGCGTTTCCTCAGTACCAGAAGAAGAAGAGGGCGTGATCTTGTGATCTGAGATTTTTAAAGTGTGAAGATGTCACACCCTCTGGAGGTGACTGAGCCAATAAGGATTTGTTCCTTCGGAGGGAACTTTTACGACCCTTTGTTCTCTAGCAAGATATTTGCATAAGGCATCATATTGGATGGATGAGAGAAGAACCTTCTAGATTTTTATTATACTTGATGTGTCAGAGTTAACAAAATGTAATGTAAATTAACAGATTGGGAGCGAAGATTGGAGTCCAGAGAGACCAAACGTGCTACCCATGTGATTATAATAAATAATTATAATATGCAACTCTGAAACATTAATACAAAAAGTTCAACAGAGAGAATTAATACATAGGTCAAACCCTATAAAAGGAAAATTATGAGAGGGAAAAATTGGATACACATTTATACATCTCTCAAGTGGTTATATATAGAATATATAGGGTGAAGTCAGAGTCACATTCTCTGCACATTCTTTGCGGTCGTAAAACCCTATCAGATGGTGTTCATGGGGGAGGGTTCCACAGACCTCAGAGTGAGTTTTTAGAGATCTTTTGTTAAGTATGACAAATAATCGTGTCTGATTTGTCTCAGTCGTTACAATCTTATTCATTCATCTCTACTCACTAAGAGAGCGCTATGGGCCCAGACAATTTAGCATGAAGTCGGACCAGTCACTCAAAAACTTCATCTCCCATTACCGCAAAGTCTTTGGCCTACAGCTTTATAATTTAGAGCAAGAAGTGCTTTAAGGTTTCAAAATTTAGAGTGCCAAGTAGGTGGAATGAACAAGTACTTGAACAGGCATTGCAGCTGCTTTTTCAGTGTATGATGAATCAGTGGAATTTGAACGCTTCATCAAACTCTCCATCTACAGTTGTGTTCAAAATTATTCAACCCCCACTGAAATTGATTGTTTTGGCCGGTTTGACATTGATTTTGATCATTCAGTCATCCTGCTTACAATTAAATCAAAGAGGCACGTGTAGGTCAGACAAATATAACATAACATTTATAATGAAATAACCACAAATGTCTTTTCTCTGCTCACATCATTATCAGTTTTATTCAACCCCCAAGTGACATTCAATCTTAATACTTAGTACAACATCCTTTTACAGTTATAACAGCTTTTAAACGTGAAGCATAGCTTGACACAAGTGTCTTGCAGCGAGCTACGGGTATCTTCGCCCATTCATCATGGGCAAAAGCCTCCAGTTCAGTCACATTCTTAGGCTTGCGCACTGCAACTGCTTTCTTTAAGTCCCACCAGAGGTTCTCAATCGGATTTAAGTCTGGTGACTGCGATGGCCATTTCAAAATGTTCCAGCCTTTAATCTGCAACCATGCTCTAGTGGACTTGGAGGTATGCTTGGGATCATTGTCCTGTTGAAAGGTCCAACGTCTCCCAAGCCTCAGGTTTGTGACGGACTGCATCACATTGTCCTCCAATATCTCCTGGTACTGAAGAGAATTCATGGTACCTTGCACACGCTGAAGCTTCCCAGTACCTGCAGAAGCAAAACAGCCCCAAAGCATGATTGACCCCCCGCCATGCTTCACAGTAGGCAAGGTGTTCTTTTCTTCATAGGCCTTGTTCTTCCTCCTCCAAACATAGCGTTGATCCATGGGCCCAAACAGTTCTAATTTTGTTTCATCAGTCCACAGAACACTATCCCAAAACTTCTGTGGTTTGTCCACATGACTTTTGGCATACTGCAGTCGACTCTTCTTATTCTTTGGAGACAGCAAGGGGGTGCGCCTGGGAGTTCTGGCATGGAGGCCTTCATTACGCAGGGTGCGCCGTATTGTCTGAGCAGAAACTTCAGTACCTACATCTGACAAATCTTTTCTCAGTTCCTCAGCAGTCACACGGGGACTTTTCTCCACTCTACGCTTCAGGTAGCGCACAGCAGTCGAAGTCAGCATCTTCTTTCTGCCACGACCAGGTAGCGTTTCAACAGTGCCCTTTGCCTTGAATTTGCAAATGATGCTTCCTATGGTGTCTCTTGGTATGTTTAACATCTTTGCAATCTTCTTATAGCCATTGCCCTTCCTGTGAAGAGTAATCACCTCTTCTCTTGTCTTCCTGGACCATTCTCTTGACTTCACCATGTTTGTAACCACACCAGTAAATGTCTAGAAGGAGCTGAGTATCACAGTCATTTTAAAGCTGCCTAATTGGTGCTTATTAGGCTTTATTGCTGCTCCCTGACATCCACAGGTGTTTTCAATACCTGATTGAAACACTTCAATGGACCTCTGTTCTTCAGAGTGGTAGTCTTTAAGGGGTTGAATAATTGTGTCAATGAAGAATTCACAAAAGAAACATTTACTACTGTATTACAAAACCAATTGATGTCATTTTAGTTGCATATGCTTCTTTAAGAAGTCCTTGTAGGATTTCATTCTGAATTCAATTACAAATGTACTCTAAATTCTCTAAAACCATTTACAGCATTGGGGGGTTGAATAATTTTGAACACAACTGTAAGTGTCGCATCAAATAACCTGTCTTAAGGATAGTCCTGCCCTGCAGCATCCACTATTCAACTATCAGCTCTCCATAATCAGAACAACTACTTGACAACCCATCTCGCTTCAAAAGTGGACACTCCACGGAGACTACCCTACTGACCATTGCAGAAACTCTTTGGCTGGCAAGAACGAATTCAAAGTCATCTGTTCTTCTTCTGTTGACCTTTCTGTGGCCTTTGACATAGTCAACCACCAGATCCTCATGGCCACCCTCTCTGACTTGGGCATCTCAGGAATCGTATTTAATTGGCTTCAGACATACCTCACTAGCAGATCTTTCAAGGTTTCATGGAGAAGAGGGGTGTTTGAGTCACATCAGCTTAAGGTTCAGTCTTCATTCCTCTTCTTATTTCCATTTACACAACTTCCTTGGGTGTGACAATAAAGGTACACACCTCTGTTTTTAATTTAAACCTAATGACCATATTGCATCACCTCGTATCTCTGCCTACTTTTCTTTGCTTGGATAAAGGAGCGTCATCTGCAGCTCAACCTTTTGATCAAAGAGCTCATTGTAATCCCTGCAAACCAATCAGTTCTCAAACTCAATCATCATTGAGTATCTGGTGTCCACAATACTAACACCAACCAGGACAGAAAGGAACTAGCGTTTGACTACCAGCTGAGTTTTTCCTGCCACATCTCAACAACGGCTCAGTCATGCAGATTTGTGATCTACAACACTAGAAATATCAGACCTTTCATTTCAGAATATGCAATAGAGCTACTCGTCCAGTCGCTAGTAATTTCAAGACTTGACTACTGCAGTCCTCTACTAACAGGCCTTTCAACCAGCATTATTTAGCTTCTGCAGGTGATCCAGAATGTGGCTGCTCATCTAATCCACTAAAAAGAACCCACATCACACCCATCCTGATCTCACTCCAATGGTTCCCAGTTGTGGCCAGAATCAAACTTAAAGTTTTAACACTGAAACAGCTCCCCTCTACCTCAACCCACTATTATAAATCTGTCCCGCAAGCTCAGCTCACTGATTGAGCAATGTCTTGTTGTTCCCTCACAGTAGGGCAAAAAGTCACTCTCTCCAAAAACTCTTTGTTGAAATGAGCTGCTGACCTGCACCGAACTGCTGAGAACATCACATCTTGTAAGAAACAGCTGAAGACACACCTTTTCTGCAAGCACTCAACAACCTCACACTCTTAAACTAGTGCATACACACCCACATACACACAGAAAATCTCTGCATTTCTTCTCTTCCCTTGCTGGTTTACTTAGAATGTCTGCAAGTGATGTGTAATATGTGTTTCATACATCATACCCTATGTCATAACCTATTTGCCTTATTAGTAATGATCAAAGTTTGTCTTATATTTAACTTTTTAACTGGCCAGCCAATTTGGCTACTAACAACCATTCAGAACTTCTATTAGTCAAAATAAAATTTCAAACCCTGCCTCCAATATCTATTTTAATGTGTCCAGGTGCTGCCTCAAAGTCGGGACGGGGGGGACGTGGACAAAAAGGATCTCTCTCAAGTCCGCTTAAAACAAAGTCAATAATGGATGGTAAGATACACCTGACACTTGATCACACACAAGCAAGTGGTGTTGAAGTTCAAACCAATTACACATTAGAGGATGCAAGTAAGCTGGTGTACTTAAAATCACAACCACTTCCACACTTAGTGTATTTCTAATCTCTCTAACCTCCAAGTTTTCCTGTGAGATCACCATGTGATAGTCTAGTGAATACTTTCTTTGAGTCATTGAGCCATTCTTTTAACCAATCCTCCTGTTGTGGTTCCCATAATTCAAATTTGGAATCATTCAGTTTCTTTTATTCCCTGTTTGATTTCTGTGTTAGCTTCGATGTTTATTTTAAGGCAGTGGCTATTTGCACTAAGTGAAAATTGCATATTTTCTTAGCGATATATACTATTTACAGTAAGTGCAAATTGCTGTAGGTGCTATTCACACCAAGTGAAAATGGCAATATATTCTAAGTGACAATAGCAGCATTTTATTAACGAAATGCTATTTACACTACGTGAAAATAGTGATAGATTCTATTTACACCATGTAAAAGTATCAGTTTTTTGCAATAAGAGTAAATATTAGACTAATTAGATGCTGTAAGGACCACCCGTCAGCCCAAGGACGGAATCTGATGGCCTAGGCGAAGGTATAATGCCTTCTCAGCGCCCACGTGAAGTTCACTTAATTTTTAGGATTTAGTTTACATTTTTACTTTAACTGCTTGCTTAATCTGACTACAATTTCAAATTATCACTTTTCATTCGTATTTCCAACTAGGAATTAATCACTGGTCATGTATTTCGGTGTTTGATTATTCTGTTTAACTCTTTACTCTTACTCGTTACTCGTTTATTCGTGTCTAAAAGTCGAACAGGGTCCTCGCACCGGCCGTTCATTCGGGCCCACGATCACAAATGCATCAGTTCTGTTTCTTACTCAGAAGATGCAGAGTTTACTATTGCGTAAGTGTGAAATTGCCACATGCTTATTCATACAAAAATGCAGTTTGCATAGTCATGATACTACAACTTAAGTCAGCGATGGACACAAATCCAAAGGTCTCATATGATGTGCAACCTGCTCCATTCATTGAGGCTTCTGGTAGGGACGTAGGCTTGTAGCAGTGAGTGGAGGTAGGAGGGTGCAGAGCCTGTGGTGGACCTGTAAGTAAGCGTCAACACCTTGAACTTGATGCGAGCAGCAAGGGGTAGCCAGTGCAGAGAGATGAAGAGAGGCGTGACGTGGGCTCTCTTGGGCTCGTTGAAGACAAGACGTGCTGCAGCGTTCTGGATCATTTGAAGAGGTTTGATTGCACATGACGGTAGTCCAGCCAGAAGAGCATTGCAGTAATCAAGCCTAGAAATGACCAGGGCCTGGACGAGAAATTGTTTTTCATGCTCAGTCAGAAAGGGCCTGATTTTCCTGATGTTGTGTAGTGCAAATCTGCATGACCGAGCTGTCTTTGAGATGTGGTCTCTGAAGGTCAGTTGGTCATCGAAGATAGTGTAAATAGCATTTTCCAACAAGGCACACTATTTGTACTTAGTATAAATGGACAATCCGTTATTTTAAATGATGTAAAATTGAAGGTGTCTGTACTATGTTCAATTTAAACTGCAGCCGCAGGTGTTTTATTTATTTATTTTTTCTTCTTCTATTTACAGTCTTTCAGGCTTCAACCCAGAGGACCTCTCGTGGAAACACATCAAAGTTGTATGCTGAGGAGGTATACGCTCATAGGGTACGATGGGCTAAAGGCACACGTTAAGAAAAATATGCTTTCACTACTCCCATAGTGTATGATTGCTTTTATTGAACATCGATGGAACAACAGATTTTGTGTGAAACCACATTTGATTTTTGTTTTTAAAAAAAAGTCTTAAATATGATTTGGTGAGGGGGGTCTTTTACTACATATGAGATAAAAGGCTCACCAGCATGGGGCAAAAGGTACAAAGTATTGATGATATAAATACTTTAGTTTAAATAGTCTTTTTTTCTATAATGTCTAAGTTAATACTTGTTCAAAACAATCACTTTAGAAAAGTTTGTACTATTTTCTGTTTTGATAAAAGAATTCATTTTTGTTCAATAAATACACTGTCATTAAAATGTTATGTTAAATAACATAAAATAAAAATAAAAATAATTCAAGTAAAGATTCTGAAAGCATTGAATCCCATAATTACATATAGCTTTACAGTAGTAACAAATAAAGGATATTTTATATGACCATTAATTAATTTATTAGGACTTTTGAATGAGTCACTTATTTTACGAGCAACTGAATCGTCAGCGTTCTTTTGCACAGGACATATAATAAGTAATGTAGTGGATATGAATTTCCAACTATCGAGAAAACACATTATTAGCAAGCTAACATAGATTGGCACTTTAAGACATTAAATAAAAAGCACATAACACAAGACACTTCTCTTTAAAATATAAATGGCACTTTATTGATTATCCTAACACAAACTAATTTTTAACATGAACACACGCACACATAGAAAAGAAAGAAAGGAAGAGAGGAAAGAATGAGTTTTAAGAGAGTGAAATGATGAAAGTTTCTTGCAATATATGAATTTCATAAGACCTGATCTGAACGGACCATCAATCATTAATTTAACCCTTTTATCGCTGCTTAGATTTTATATCAATGCACCAGTTCAGCTTTAGAATCTGGAGGTACTTGCGTTTGTGGTTTGTGTCTTTAAATGGGGATTCCTTGTCAGCGTCCTTGGCTTGGAGAAAGGGGTTCCCCAGATTCGTTGATGTGCTGACGGTCTTTTCGATGCAGATTGATGTACTAGGAAGCCAGTCACTTTCTGGTGTGCTGGCGATGAATGGAGTTTCCTTCGTGGCTGAAGTTGAGGCGGCAAAGACTGCAGAGTCGATTAAACTATGCGGCAAAACTAAACTTAAAACACAAGACTCTCAACGTAAATAAAGAAAAACTAAAGTAAAAGAAAGGAAAGTGAGTGAAAGTAAGTTGGATGGCTTGAATGAAACTGCTTGTCTACTCTTCATCATCTGCTCTTCATCGTCTGTTTCTTTGTATGGTCTTATTCTTTATCTTGACTTAATCTGAATTTATTCTGATTTATTCTTGACTTATTCTAGTGTACTGACCATTTAAACTGAGGTGTTTGTCCAACCCCTTTGAGGAGTTCTGACCAATTAGGTATCATGCTTGATTCAGAGGGGGCTTTCCTCCTTCCCTAATCATAAATTAAATGTTATCTGTGGTCTCTTAACTTTCAGAGGGTACAGCAAGTTTGGTCATGATTACTCTAAAAAGAATAATACATTTTACACAGATTTCATTCAAGCCCAACTTTGAATTATGAATAGAGATTTACAATCAATACAAACAATGCACACTTTCAATCAACCATTCAAAAGTTATAACAATCACATGAATTGAGTGATCTGAGCATAACTGGCCACATGTATAATGTGTATGATATAGAATTATGCAGTTGAACGATGTTTGATTTCAAGTCCGTTTAGAATTGGAATTCGGCACAATTTGATGCAGTTCATACATATAAAAGAGTCTGTGGGGTTTCTTATGGACTTCATTTCTGTGTCACTCGGAGGTCACGCTGAAGAAGGTGGCCTGTTTTATCTTTCTGTCTTGAGGATCAAACACGAGTTTCAAGTGTTATCTTCTTGCACCTCAAGTTGCTTTTAACCATTTGGTCTTTTACAGATTGCTTAAGTTTGACACCTCTTTCCTCAGCTAGGCTCAACTTTTACAAGCATTCCAGGCCATAAAGTACTTAGCTGGGGGGGGTCTGGAAGACTGGATGGAGCCGCAATTGACAGTTTCTCTTATTTTGGGTCCTACGTTTTGATTTGAGATTTGTATGGAGTTATGTTTTAAAGAATCATCTGACAGATTCATTTGTCTGGATCGTCCTCAATTCCTACACATATGGTTTCATTATAAATATGGTGATTTATCTTTTAAGGTGAACACCCAACCTAATTATGATATTTACCATCTGAATTAAATCATGTTGTGTTAACACATTGAAAAGTCAGCCGGCTCTTTATTGTTATTATTGTGCCTTTTACCCCAAATACCATACTTTTACATATTCTTCCATTATTGAAAAACGGTTGCTTTAATTACCTTGAACAAAACTAAAAAACATTAAGAAGACTTTTGTCTCAAAATATATTCAATTTTATCCATTCTCATTTTCTAATATAAATCTTTAACATTTCAAAAAGCATTAAATATTATGAAATTAGTGCAGAATTAACTTGTTGCTGTTCACAATCTCGTCAAGCATCAGCCAAATATCCGTATGCATCATCAAGTGGTTGTTGAGAAAAGTGCACTGAGCTGAATTTTTTTTTTCATCTAGTACTTAAAAAGAGATTAAAGTCAAATGTGCCTTTTACTCTGGTGTGCCTTTAGCCCTGTTGTACACTATATCATGTATGTCAGCATGTCTTTGTGTGTCCTCATAAAAGGGTTAACAGAATTATCATTTAGCTTTAAACGGTCAATGATGATAAAGGGAGTGTTCTACTTTTTTTGACAAGTACACTTACCTTGACAATTACTTTGTTTAAAGGGGTGGTTGATTATGATTTCTCATTTTTAAGTTTAGTTAACGTGTAATGTTGCTCTTTGAGCATAACATCTGCAAAGTTTATGACTCTCAGCTCAATGCAAAGGGAGATATTTTCTTTTATTTCTTGCTTTTTATTTTTATATGAACAATAGGAAATGATGTTACCTCTCATTACCGATTTAGCTGTTTCCCACAGTGTGCATGCAGATATTCCATCAGTACTATTACTCTTGACAAAAAATATCCATTCCTTCTCAAAAAATTTTACAAATTCTATGTCATTAAGCAGGGAGGTATTGAATCTCCATCTGGGTGATAGAAGTGGCTGGTTATCTGCAAGAAAAGTAATGCTAATGGGTGCATGGTCAGAGATAGAAATAGTGTGAATGATTGGTTGAATAATTTTGTGCATTATAGAATTGTTTGTTAGAAAATAATCTATAATTTTACTTTTAGGATTCTTAAGTCTCCAGATATCTGTCAGTCCAAAATCTGACATATAGTTATTAATACATGTTTATTTTGTACAATACAGTTTATTTTGCAAGTAGAGTTTGTTGAGCGGTCTATTTTTGAGTCCAATACTGTGTTAAAATCTCCACCAATGATAATATGTGAGTCAGAATCTCAGAAAATAATAAATGGAAGAATGATGGCGTGTCCACATTTGGTCCATATATATTTGCAAACGTGATGTTATCCTTTCCTATAGTTCCATTGATAATGATATAATGACCTTCTGTATCCTTTACTGTTGACTTATGAGAAAACAGAGTGTTATGTCTAATTAGAATGGATACTCCTCTTTTCTTGGATGAAAAGGTGGAGTGAAAGGTTGGACCATTCCATTTAGCTGCTAGTTTCCCAAACTCTGTCCCTGTCAAATGGGTTTCCTGTAAAAAACAAATGTCTGCATTTAAGGTGCGCAAATGATTTAAAATCTTTGTTCTTTTTGCCGGAGAACTGATTCCTCTTATATTCCATGAAGTTATTTTAACAGGTAGAGTCTAACATCTAAGGGGACTTGCCCTGGACCCAGCAACTACCTTGTTGCATCCCTGAGGGCAGGCAAGTCTTTTTGTGAAAATCTCCTCGAACACTTCTACTGGAATGACAGTGACATCCGCACCGGTATCAATCTTAAATGGCTCGCGTTTGTGTCCAATGTCCAAGTCCACCATCCATGGTTTGCCACTTCCTGTAATGCTGCCAAGAAATATAGAGTCCCCCTCACACACTTAAGACACAGTTTTTGATGATACACACACCCGCTTGAAGTGGGCTTTTTTTCCCGCAGGAGTGACATTTTATGTAATTTGCCGGACAGTCACAATTATGGTTGCTATTTGTCTTACTGAAGATTTTATACGTGATTTTTGTTTAGGACAAAACACTCCTTGTACACTCTATCGACAGAGCCAGCATCTGCAGCCACAGTGTCTATCACACTTCTCAGCGCAGCTTGCTGTCGTTTTACCTCCTCATTTTGCCTTGCCATTGCAATAGCTTTTTCCAAGGTGTTGATCTGAAATTACAGCTTTTGTCCCTGTTATAGTTGAATCACAGGACCGAATACCAAGTTGCCTTGCCAAGGAAATCTTTTATTATCATTTGTATGTCAGAGATAGGAGAGAAGTTTGTTCTATTGTCTTCAGGCCATCTTCATGTGCTTCTCTGAGGAGCAGTGTGTTACATCAAGCTTATATACCATGACTAGGGATCTTACAATTCCTTACAAGGTGGAGAAAAACAAGTTGGTTTCTTTAAAATAGGATGTATACTTCATACATACACATTCTACCCTCCTTGTAGGGAATACTGTACATCGATAGGTGTTTACATCATGGAGCAACTGCATCAGCTGAAACATGTGCTACGTGCAGCCTTTCAGAATACATGTGCACACATTCCTGTGAAGCCAAAATTATCTATCCTTGCCTCTGCATACCATATGACACCAACATGTTCATGCAAACTCAACCCTCATGCATTTACACTCTTTCAAATAGAATATACATTTAATTATACATTTAAATAATATTAAAACAATGAAATTTTAATCTTCATCTCCCTCCACTGGAACTACAGCCGTCAGTTCCACACCATCGCCAACTTAATGGAGTGATAGTGAGGAGAGAAATAGCAGACCAAGAAAAGACATACAAAGGACAAAAGAATAGAAACATAAGGAAATGGGAATAAAATGACCCCAACTCGTGATATGTTCCCGCATACTTTGTGTGTAATTACGTCTATATGTATGTATTTAAAATGAACCCCAGCCTTCTAAAGGAAAGGAAAAACTAATAAGTTTTCACCAGTCCCTGGACTCGTCCGGTACCTGAACTCCTCCCGTTCCTGGCAAAAATAACAAACTAACATAAATGTTGATGTTAAAGAATCCTATCCCTTGGGGTGTAAATCAGTAATCAGGTGTTAATTGTTTGTGGGGTTGTGTTTTGTATGTAGTGTATGAAATCTCTTATTTCACTCTATATTTTCCATTCTCGACTTTATCCATTTGGTTAGAAATAACCAATTCAATAGGTTTAGTACCTCTCCGCCTAGTAACACATATGATGATGTTTATTACGAGCATGAACACAAGAACTCCTACCATAGTCAAAACTATCCAGTCTGACCACGATAAATTCCCTGGAATGTGTTAATTTTCTTTCAGTCATTAATTTAGCTATCCCATTTGCTACGACCACATGGCCCATTGCTTGAATTCCCTCCTCTTGAGCTGCTTTAACACTCTCTTTAACTCTCTTCAAACTTCAAAGAGTTCATTATTTCTTTTCTCTACTAAATCATTACTCCACCACTGTGGTTCTAATTGCAGCAATTGCACATGTGGAATATGAATTCCACCCAAATGAAGAGGATAGAGAATTTCAACGCAAAATGGATCAGGAGGAATTGGACACAACTTCCCTCCATATATCATGTTCTCACTTATTCCATCATGTAATATACACCACTGTGCTTCTGACACCTGCCATGCACCTTTGGCTTGATCTTAAGGAACTACTTCCCAAACTGCGGATCCATTGAGAGATAGACTAAACATTGTAGAACATGAGCAAATTATCCATTCATGTTCCTCAACGCAACAGTCTGTAATAGAAATCATCGGTGTTTCCCCTTCAGCCCAATATCCGGTTTTCCCTAATCTTATTACTGAATTTCCTTGTCCATTGATTGGAATTGTCTAACTGTCATTATATTGCGCTTTCCATATTGAGGCCATACCATAATTAATGGTAATGTTCCAGAACCTGACAAAGATTTCTCATCTATTGCGATTTTCACTAATAGGACATGTTTGGCAGAAGTCAAATTAAGTTGGTTACTGAAAACAAGGAGCAAAGATTCAGCTATTCATTCAGGGACTTGACCCATCCGAATAACTTGAACATCCTCTACCATTTGATCCTTTAGATTTTGAGCTAAAAACAAACATGCCGCGCAGTGTATCTCGAAATTAGATGATTTCTGCCAATTCCTTTGCGGCATTATTAAGATGCTGACCCGCTGCTATAATATGTAAAGAACCTTGAAGAGCCTCAATAAGTCCTTTCCCTGTCATTTTCCCCACCCACTTAGTAATACTGCTCAAGCGAGTCAATTAAGTGAATATACTCATTGAATTGACAGAGCCAAATACCCCCGCTGTCTCCCCACATACTTCGAGGTTTACGACTTCGACTACTCAGAGGGTCTTTAGAGGTATAATATTTCACTTCTTTGTCCAACCAACTCCGAATTTGTGTAAAATTCCCACAATAGGACTGATCAAAGACAGTAAGAAGGGACATTATATTATAATTGATACGTTGTCGCACCATGTGAGCTTCGTTTATCAAGGTTTTGGTTTCTTTTGCTAACAAGATACCATGAGCTGGCACAGCAGTTGTATTTGGGCATGTTTTAGCTTTGTATGTCTTTTCCATATGGGATAAATACACCCTTGAGTCAATGAATCCCATATTGTAAGCATGTGAGTGCGATACAAGATAAAGTTAATTTCCACGTTAGTAGAAGTTATCTAACCCCAAAACATAACATTGTTCTTTTGAACAAATTTCTCATCTTTGTGCACTACTTGAATATCCCCCATCTTTAACTGGCCAAATTACTCTACTTTTGTAACATTCATGGTGATAGTTACATCCACCATAGATGTCCTCTCGATATTTAGCAAGGTCTTTATCATTTCTAGGCATCCAATCCCATAATCCCCATTTGGAGATAAAGGGTAGAGTAAAATGTTGGCCAGATTTCAAAGTTGCATTCCGAGTTATTTCTTGAACTCAAGGTGTTCATAAAGCTTGGCTTTCTTGGTAGGTGCCAAATAAAATTAAAAACAAGCATACCATTGTCGTTGTGTATCGAGAATAACTTGCAACCATCTCTAATCAATGTCAGTGGAACTGATTCCTGAAATGGAAGCAGAGAAATAATTAAACATCATTCCTTTGTTATCCAGGTTTTAAAACTGATGGACGAACAGTGCTCAATTTCTGGCCATAAGCTGTCATCCTCATTTTGTTCATTCACTAGACAAGGTTTGACTTGTGACCAATGGTACCATCTATCTGTTCCCACCACCTTCCCTTTAAGGTACACGCTTGTGTCTGTTGTTAGAAGTATCTCGTACGGTCCTTCCCACCTAGGCTCTAAACCTTTCCTAGGAATACGTTTGACTATAACAAAACTGGAATGTGTGGAATATCAGTAGTGGTGTGTTTTTCATCCCACTGCTGCTGGGCTTCTCGCACTTTCTGGTTGTTTTCTTTGGTAGCTTTGTCCAGCATTGTGAGATACCGTCTTAACTTTTCTTGGAACAACGTAAAATCCCCTCTTTTACCTCCTGATGCGGCGGAGCATCAGGAGGTAAAACCATTGCTCTTCCAGTCATCAGTTCAAAAGGGGTTAGTCCCGTTACTCTGTTTGGAGTTGCTCTTAAGTTCCACAATATAGCAGGTAACAATTTATGGCAACCTTGGCCAGTCTGCAGAATAGCTGCAAAGATCTATTAATCCTCTCAACCATCCCCAAGCTCTGCGGCCTGTAGGGAACGTGGAATTTCTGTTTGATCCCCATCAATTTCATTGCTTCTTTCATCAATTTTCCAGTGAAGTGGGTTCCATTGTCTGAATCAATCTCATATGGAAAACCCCAGCGAAGAAACACTTCTTCCACCATCACTCGGGCTACAGCTTCAGCTTTGCAAGTCTTTGTTGGGAATGCTTCCACCTATCTAGTAAATCAATCTATGGTTACTAGAATGTACTGGTACCCTCCACTGGGTGACAGTGGTACTGTGAAATCGATTTGGAAATGTGTCCATGTTGGTCTGGGTGCATGTGACATTCGAACGTTGACAGATTTTCCCACATTTGCTTTTATGCAAATCAAACATCTCCTACAATAATCATCAATGTCTCTCATCATTCTTGGCCACCACCAAGTCTCGCTGATTTGAGCTTTCATTGCTTTTGCTCCAGCATGCACCTTTCCATGATACAGCTGCATTAGTTCTTTCCTTGGTCCAATAGGCATCACCACTTGTCCTGTTGGAATTCTCCAGATACCTTGATCATCTTCCTTCGCTCTAACTTTTATCCACTGTTCCTTTTCTTCATCCGTTTCTGTGAGATATGACAGAAATTGGAGCTCAGGATTGTCCTTTCTACTTTCCTGAACCAAGGTAATAGGAGTAGGGGAAAGTAAAGCTGCTTCTCTGGCTGCTACATCTGCTGCCACATCTGCTGCCATGTTTCCTTGACTTTCTTTGGACATGTGATTTTACTTTGACTACGGCTGCTTCTCTCGGTAAGTGACATGCTGTAATCAACCGACAAATTATGGAGGCATGCTGCATTTCGCCCCCACTACTAGTGATGAGTCCACGTCTTTTCCAGAGGGCAAGATAGTCATGAACCACACCGAAAGCATAACTACTATCTGTATAGATGTTGACTCGATCTCCTTCTGATAGTTCAAGAGTTTCCGTGAGTGCTATGAGCTCAGCTACTTGTGCTGAAAATTGCCCTCGAAGAGCTCCCTTTTTCACAACGGTTCCATCAGCCTTTACTACAGCCCATCCAGTGTGTTGTTTTCCATCGATGTAATAACTGGATCCATCGACCCATAGCTATTTATCTGGACAAGAGGGACTAGATTAACTGGGCCAAGGCTTTCCTCTACTACCTGTTTTTCACACTCATGTGGTATTCCCTCGTGTGATTCCAACATCATTGTTGCGGGGCTAAGGGAAGTGTCTCTGATGATTTCCATTCTCAAGTCCTTGTTGAGCAAGGCTACTTCCAATTTTGCTCTCCTCGCATCAGTGATTGTTTTGATGTTTGTGTTGTTCAACAGCATTACTATACTGTGTGGGGTGTGCAATATGATAGTTTGTGCACCTATCAAATTTTCCACAGCATTCACTGCCCACGTGGCTCCATCAAGAGCTTGTATACATCGTGGTTGACCTATCATGGTGACAGGAATCTTTGTGGAAAAGTACCCAACTGGTTTGTAACGATCACCAGGTTTTTGACACAGCACTGCTGAGTTTGTCTCATCTCCTACCCTGGTCCACAAATGAAAGGGCAAACGACCATCAGGGAGTTCCAAGGCTGGAGCTGAAATCAGTTTCTTTTTCATAGAAGTAAACGCTTCCTCAGCTTCTGTTGTCCAGTCTTTCTTTTCCACTCCAGGTTTTCCTCCTTTATACAGGTCGATGAGAGGACTTTTGATACTAGCGAAATCGGGTATATTTTGACGACAGTAATTGAAAAGCCCCATCACCTTTCACATTCCTGTCAGAGGTTTTGGAAGTTGTCTTAAGGCCTCTACACGCTCTGTTGTCATATCTTCTTCCCTCAGCAGATATTTCTTGGCCAGCTGAGCTTTGTCAGGGTTTACCTTGAATCCACCTTTCCTTAGAGCTTGCAGAGTAATATTTAATGCAGATATATGGCTGTTTTCATCTGGGCTTGCAATCAACAAGTCATCAACATATTGGAGGCAAACACTTCCCGAACTCTCAATTTCAGCTTTCCGATCTGTTAAGAATTGATCCAGAGCTCTGTGAAATACAACAGGAGAAAGGTTAAGACCTTGTGGGAGTCTGTTCCAAACATACTGGGTTGCGGCTACTGTAAAGGCCAATTTTTCTTGAGATTTTTCATCAATAGGTATAGACCAGAAAGCCGACAGCACATCGAGGACCGTGAAGATTTTTGCATCTCCTGGAATATCATTCAGAATGGTTGCAGGGTTAGCTACTATAGGATGTGGTTTTGGTGTTACACTGTTAAGTCTTGTGTAATCAATGGTTAATCTTCACGAGTTGTCTGATTTCCTGACTGGCCATACAGGGCTGTTGGTTGTTGAAGAAGCTTGCCGAACTATTCCTTCAGCTTTCAAGTCTGCCACAATCTCTGCCACTGCTTGTCTTGCTTCTGGTTGAATGGAGTATTGTTTATGAGTGGCATGTGTTGGTCCCTCAATAACAACTGGGTCAATGTTAGCTTTTCCACAATCTAATTTGTGTTTAGCCCAAACTTCTGGATATAAACTGCATAGAAGACCCCACACACTTTCTTTTTCCCATTCAATGGTGATTGGTGTTGCCACACCAATAGAACTTATGTTACATGCGCGGTCTTCGTGTGGTATTATTCCAGCTGTTGTAGCAACTTGACGAGTGTCAGTAAATATGATCATGTTCAACATTGGTAAAATGGCCATACCTATAAGAATTCCTTGTGAATTCAGTCCCACCCAAAAAGGTGTCCACAAGACTTCATCTTCATGTATCTGCAGAGGAACCGGTATACTTTTGTGAAATGTTGTGGTACCTCCACCAACTCCTTCAACTTCTATAGTTTCATGTGTTGTAGGTAGGTTCAAATCAGTTATGGAGACGGCTTCCCCTGTAGAGACTCTTTCACCTAGATATCATCACATAGAGACTGTGTCTGTACCCCGAACTAATAAATACAGAAAACTTCCAAACCCATTTAAGGGTGATAATTTAATTGATGTTCAACAAGTAGAAAACCGAGATAATAAAAATAAACAAATGATAAAGCTTGGGTTGCTGAATATTCTATCCCTTTCTTCAAAAGCACTTATTGTAAATGATATTATCACAGAAAATAATCTAGATGTGCTGTGTTTGACAGAAACCTGGCTAAAACCAGACAATTACATTACTTTAAATGAGTCTAGCCCTCAAGGGTTACTATTATCGACACGAACCTCGTCGGAAAGGTAAAGGGGGAGGTGTTGCTGTAATCTATAGTAATATCTTCAGTATTACTCAAAAGTCTTTCAAATATATCTCTTTTGAAGTGATGGTGCTCTATGTAACGTTATATAATGTAAGTGACAAATCTCATTTGAAATTTGTGCTGGCTACTGTATACAGGCCACTAGGGCACCATACAGATTTTATCAAAGAATTTGCTGATTTTCTATCGGAGTTAGTACTAGCTGTGGATAAAGTCCTTATTGTTGGTGATTTTAATATACATGTAGATAATGAAAAAGACTTGGGATTGGCATTCTAACAGATATTCTAAACTCTATTGGAGTTAGACAACACGTGTCAGGACCCACTCATTGTCGTAATCATACTCTAGATCTAATATTGTCACATGGAAACAATATCGATGCCGTTGAAATTCTGCAGCAGAGCGATGACGTCTCAGATCATTATCTAGTCTCATGCATGCTATATTTAACCAAGGATGCAAAACGGTCTCTCTGCCACAAATATGTTAGAACCATCACTTCTACCACTAAAAATTGCTTTATAAATAATTTTCCTGATCAGTTTCATCATCTTAGAAAACCAGACAGCTTAGAAGAACTCGATGTTGCAACAGAAACTATTGACGCTCTCTTTTCGAACACTCTAGACTCTGTCGCTCCTTTGCGCTTAAAAAAGATTAAGGATATTAGTCCAACGCCATGGTATGGCACTCGGGCCCTTAAGAGAGCAGCCAGAAAAATGGAGCGCAGCTGGAAGAATTCAAAACTAGAAGTTTTTCGTATTTCATGGAGAGAGAAAATGATAGAGTACAGAAAGGCCTTAAAAACCACTAGATCTGCTTATTTTTCAAATCTTTTAGAAGAAAATAAACACAACCCTAAGTACTTATTTAATACACTGGCTAAATTAAAGAGAAATACAGCCTCAACTTCTGATGTTTCCAAACAGCACAGCAGTAATGACTTTATGAACTTCTTTACTTGCAAGATTGATAACATTAGAGAGAAAATTATAGCCTTACAACTGTCTACTACAGTATCACATCAGACAGTGGATTGTAGTATCCCTGAGGAAAAATTCCATTCATTCGCTGCTATAGGAAAGGAAGAATTGTCTAAACTTGTTAAATCATCAATCAACAACATGTATGTTAGACCCTATACCGACTAAGCTATTGAAAGAGATGCTTCCAGAGGTCATATATCCTCTTCTTAAGATCATTAATTCATCTTTATCACTAGGTTACATACCGAAAAATTTTAAGCAGGCTATTATCAAACCTCTTATTAAAAAACCACAACTTGATCCTGGTTAATTAGTCAATTATAGACCGATTTCCAATCTACCTTTTTCTATCAAAAATACCAGAAAAGGCAGTATCATCTCAACTTAGTTCCTACTTGGAAAGAAATGGTATCTGTGAGGGTTTCCCGTCAGGATATAGACCTTACCGTAGTACTGAGACTGCTATCATTAGATTTACAAATGATTTTCTCTTATCATCAGATCGTGGTTGTATCTCTCTATTAGTGTTACTAGACCTCAGTGCTGCTTTTGACACTATCGACCACAATATTCTTTTGAATAGACTAGAAAATTATGCTGGCATTAGTGGAATTGCATTGGCATGGTTCAAATCATACTTATCTGACCGTTATCAGTTTGTAGTAGTAAACGAAGAGATGTCATTTCGATCACAAGTTACCTTGTGGAGTACCACAAGGCTCAGTACTAGGACCGTTGCTTTTCACTCTGTGCATGCTACCCTTGAGAGAGGTCATTAGGAAGCATGGCATTAGTTTTCACTGTTACGCTGATGATACTCAGCTCTATATTTCCTCGCGCCCTGACGAAATCTACCAATTTTCAAAATTAACAGAATGCGTTGCTGATATAAAAAATTGGATCACTAGTAATTTCCTACTACTAAATTCAGAAAAAACAGAGATTGTAATTATTGGACCAAAACCTTCAGCCCATAATAACCTAGAATACTGTCTAACACTTGATGGCTGCTCTGTTAAGTCGTCTTTGTCAGTTAGGAACCTGGGTGTGCTCTTTGAAACCAATCTTTCATTCGAAAGCCACATTTCTAGCATATGTAAAACCGCATTCTTCCATCTTAAAAATATATCTAAATTACGACGTATGCTCTCAATGACAAATGCGGAACAGCTAGTTCATGCGTTTATGACCTCAAGACTAGATTACTGTAACACTCTACTGGGTGGTTGCCCTGCTCGTGTGATAAACAAATTACAGCTGGTCCAAAACGCAGCTGCTAGAGTCCTTACTAGAACCAGGAAGTATGACCATATTAGCCCGGTTCTGTCAAAACTGCACTGGCTCCCTATTAATCATCGTATAGATTTTAAAATCTTGCTAATTACTTACAAAGCACTAAATGGCTTAGCTCCCCAGTACCTGAGTGAGCTCTTAATGCATTATAGTCCTTCGCGTCTATTACGATCGCAGAATTCTGCCCAGCTGTTAATACCTAGAATATCAAAATCAACTGCAGGCGGTAGATCCTTTTCCTATTTGGCACCTAAACTCTGGAACGATCTTCCTAGCATTGTTCGGGAAGCAGACACTCTCTGTCAGTTTAAATCTAGACTAAAAACGCATCTATTTAACCTGGCATACACATGACGCATTATCAATTTTTGTCTTCATATCCGTTAAAGGATTGTTAGGCTGCATAGATCAGGTCAGCCGGAACTGTGAACACTTCCTATAACACCAGATGTACTCGTTACATCAGAAGAAGAATGGCGTCTACGCTAATTTTTGTCTCTCTGCTTATCCCGAGGTTTACCAATTAACGTGATTGGCTGGATCCGGGCCGTGTCCGGGTCGGACGGGGAACCTGTGCCTGTGTGCGGCAGCAACGTGGCCCTGGGGTGTCGGCGGAGACTGTGTGAACTAGCTCATCCTTTGTGAAGACCTTACCGACTCATCAGCCAGTGGCACATATCCCAACAAACCGTCCCATACCGGCGTGATCAAAAAGATCTTAAACTAGATGGAACTAGATTAAATATTTTGACTGTTGCGATTCCAAATCGGTTTAATGACCTGTAACTCTGCCTGAGTATCGGACAAGTGTTCACTGTTGGCCAGAGGAAAACTGGCCCCCCAACTAAGCCTGGTTTCTCCCAAGGTTTTTTTTCTCTATTTGTTGGATTTTTGGTTCCTTGCCGCTGTTGCCTTTGGCTTGCTTAAGTTGGGGACACGTGCTTGATATTCAGCATTGTTTTTAATATGCATGCATTGGCGCCATTGTATGCGAACTGAGCTGAGCCGGACGATTACGTCACTGTTTTCTCCAGTGCTGATATACATAAATTAACTAGACTAATAACTATTGATCTTTGCAACGGAATGAATCAATAATATATAGAATAAGCTAGACAATGACACCATTTTCTTTGGGAGCTGCTGTGCAGCCAAAAATTATTTGCCAATTATTAATGTAAAGCTGCTTTGCCACAATTTGCATTGTAAAAAGCGCTATATAAATAAAGGTGACTTGACTTGACTATCGAGAAGGCAGTCACATGGATGGCCCCCTATTAAAGAAGGGATAAAAAGGCGATTATCTTTTTTCTTACTTTTACAGGGGCCGCTGATGCCTATTGTGGATGCATAATTCCCTCAAGGAGCTAACAAACTTGTGCTTCAGTCCATTTCTTCCCTTGAGGAGTTTCATCGTTGTTTTTCGCATTGACCTGTTTAAATGATGGACCTTTACCATCTGCTCCGCCTCCTTTAGCCCAACAATCTTTCCTAATGTGGCCAATATTTCCACAGTTACGGGATACCTTCACCATCCTATCTGTATCAATGTTGGATTGAACGAATGCCACTCCTTTTCAATTTGGCTTGTTTACTACTTCCTTGTTTGATCTTATAGCCATCTCTAGACGACCAGCCCATTGCATAATTTGATCAAATGTTTCTCTTGTGGATTGACTCCAAGTGACAAGGCTTGTTGGTATTTTGAGCTAAAGCCGTCCATGAGTGTGTCAATAAATTGTACATCATCTCTATCTGGTTCTTTTTTTAGCACATAATGCCCATCTTTCATATGCATTCCATTTACGCAGGGCATATTCATCTGGAGATTCATCTTTTCGCTTAATCAATGTAACTGAAGTGAAAGGAGTCTTACCACTGCCCAGGACATCTTGGATTTCTTTTCGGAACACATCTAAGGCTTGCCAAAGACCCAGGGGTCGTCCCTGGCCATCTACCCATAAGTTTATCCATTGGGCTGTTGTTATTGACGCTGGGAAGCGTTCCCATCGATCTCTCTGGGTTTTAGCTTTCACAATGATGTGTATATCTTTTAATGTCATTTGATATGCTTCAACCAAGGAATCTAATTCTCGCCAAAACTCTGTGTTTGGGTCTTGTCTCTTTAGAGGACGTAAAGCTGTAAGGATGGCTTGACATTCTCCTGGTGTGAATGATCTTTCTTCTGTCATCATTTCAGATTGTAATTCTTCTTTTTTAACAAAAGGTGAAGAGAATTCAAGACCGACCTTATCAACTGTGATCATGTCGTCATCTCTTGTGTAATCACCCCATTCAGATCCATAATGAGCTGGTGTGCATCGCAGCATGTCTCTGTTTGGCTGAGTGGATTTTGATCTGGTTATTACTGAAGCAGCCTGTGCAGATGCAATAAATATTTTGTCAACTGGCACTCCATTTGATTTACCAGAACCTTTACTTTGTTCAGGTAAAGTTGGATACTTTGGGTTGTATGGAGGAGGCATTACAGTTTTTGCTGAGTCTCCTGTTGCTTGTAAATATTTTCTTCCAGCCTCTGTGATTATATTTGTCCAATCTGGATCAAATGAATCATCAATAATTGTTTTTTCATTTTCTGGACATGTAATAGATGTAAGCGAATTAAGCTCAAATTAATTATTAATTAGTTTATTTATAGGAAATTCTAAACTAGTCACTTATTTTACCAACCGAGCAACCGAATCGTCCAGCGTTCACTTGCACGGGCCGCAAATAAGCTCTGTCGCGACTTCAATTATCTTAAAAACACCCTTTAGCAAGGTAACATAGATCGGCAGTTTAAGACATTAAATTAAAAAGCACATAACGCAAGACACTTCTCTTTAAAATATGAAGGACACTTTATTGACTATACTAACACGTAAACTAATATCTAATACAAACACACACACACATTTACCCGAGTTGCAGAGAGGAAGAAAGAGAGGAAAGAGTTCAAGAGAATGAAATGATGAAAGTTTCTAGCAATATATGCATTCCATGAGACCTGATCTGAACGAACCATCAATCACTAATTTAACCCTTTTATCGCTGCTTAGGCGGGTTATTATATTTTAAATAAATGCACCAGTTCAGCTGTAGAATCTGGAGGTACTTGCGCTTGTCTTGGTCTTTAAATGGGGATTCCTTGTCGTTGGCGTCCTTTGGCTTGGCGAAAAGGGTTCCCCGGGTTCGTTGATCTGTTGAAGGTCTTTCCGGTCGTGATTGCTGCAGATGAAATGGAGGTTCCCTCGTGGCTGAAGTTTGAAGTTGAGGCGGCAAAGACTGTAGAGTCGTTTAACTTTGCGACAAAACTTAACTTAGAACACGAGACTCTCGACGGAAAGAAAGAAAATTAAAGTAAAAGAAAGGAAAGCGAGTGAGATGAAAGTCAGTTGGATGGCTTGAATGAAAGTGCTTGGCTGCTCTTCACCGTCTGTTTCTTGGTCTTTGTCTCGACTTAAACTAATTTGTTCTAATCTTATTCTATGAGACAACTTCTGCTAAGCTGTAACTTAAAATATTAATAATAAAATAACTTAAGATAAAAAAACATAAAAGTAAACACAAACAACAAAAAGCTAAAGGCTAAAGGCAAACAAACAAAAGGCTAAAGGTTCAAGGGCTCAAAGGTAAAAAAAAGAGTTCTGGTGTACTGAACATTTAAACTGTGGTTTGTCCCACCTCTTTTAGGAGTTCTAACCAATTAGATGCGGTCTTTGTTTCAGAGGTGACTGTCTCCTCCTCTGGTCGTTTACGAACTGTTATCTGAACTTTCAGAGTAGTACAGAGAGTACAGTTTAGTCTAGATTACTCTAAAAGGAATACAATGCATTTTACACAGATTTCATTCAAGCCATATTTTGACTTATGACAGGGGATTCAGTTTCATTACAAACAACACATACTTTCAATCAACTATTCAAAAGTTATAACAATTACATGAATTGTGAGTGATCTGCGCATAACAGGTCACATGTATAGTGTGTATGCATGACATGGGATTATGCAATCGAACGCTGTTTGATTACAAGTCCGTTTAGAATGGTTTTGGAACCATTTAAGCAGTTCGTAGGAGTCACTGTTGAGTTTTCTGTGGATTTTGATTGTGACACTCACACAAGGTGGCCTGTTTCATCTCTGTCTTTGAGGATCACACTCTGGTGTTATCCTTTTGTGGCTCCAGTTGCATTGTCCTTAAACATTTGGTCTCTCACCTCAGCTGGGCATAGCTGGGGGGGGTTCAGACGGACTGGAGCCACGAATACGTTGATTGATCTTGGGTCCAGTGACGCTTTGAATAACTGAGATGAGTTTATATGGAATTATTTTTGAATGAATCATTTGGAAGCTTCATTTGTCTGGTTCGTCCTCAATTCCTTCCTAGACATAATTTTATTTAACTTGTTATATGCTTCAACTTGGGGTTTCATTGCTTCAACAAGTGGAACAGGACTTCCATCAGCACTGTGACAAATTCCACCTTACTTTAAAACAGTTCTTTTTTGTAGCAGTTTCAGGCACTGTCTCAATACATGAATACTATCATCAGGCAGACTTAAAATTGTAAGAGAACGAAAATGTCTTACCTGACTAATTGATTAAGACAAATGTCTGAAATGCAGATCCTGTTCGTGTGACGCCAATTGTTGTTCTGAAATTACAGCTTTTGTCCCTGTTATAGTTGAATCACAGGACCGGATACCAAGTTGCCTTGCCAAGGAAATCTTTTATTATCATTTGAACGTCAGACATAGGAGAGAAGTTTGTTCTATTGTCTTCAGGCCATCTTCATGTGCTGCTCTGAGGAGCAGTGTGTTACATCAAGCTTATATACCATGACTAGGGATCTTACAATTCCTTAAAAGGTGGAGAAAAACAAGTTGGTTTCTTTAAAGTAGAATGTATACTTCATACATACACATTCTACCCTCCTTGTAGGGAATACTGTACATCGATAGGTGTTAACATCATGGAGCAACTGCATCAGCTGAAACATGTGCTATGTGCAGCCTTTCATACATGTACACACATTCCTGTGAAGCCAAAATTATCTATCCTTGCCTCTGCATACCATATGACACCAACATGTTCATGCAAACTCAACCCTCATGCATTTACACTCTTTCAAATAGAATATACATTTAATTATACATTTAAATAATATTAAAACAATGAAATTTTAATCTTCACAAGGTCAGTTCATGATCTAGCTACATATGTTCAGAAAGCCGTCTGTCCGCCAACCCAGCGACGAGTCTGTCTCAAATCAGTTCATTATGCAATGCTGAATAATTACAATGTTCTGCCAGAGCATATAAAGCTGTCACAAATGAATCAATAGTCTCATTTTCTTCCCGTTTATGCATATTGAAATGTGCTTGTAAATTACATTTCTCTTCCCAACGAAATGTGCCTCATAACCTTCTTTTACTACGCCATACTTTTTGTCGGTGTTTGCCAGTGGTGACCCAAAGAGAATATCAGCCTCCCATGCAGTAAATACTTTTATCTACCTGATTTTCTTTCGAGTTTTCTTGCAAGTTGCTCGCCAATCAGAACCGTTCAAATGTCCGAATCCATTTTGCCCAGTCATGTTGTTTAGAAAAGTCGAACAGCTCAGGTATGTTGAATATAGCGCAGTCCCGATGCTTTCGCTGCAGCGACCGCATTATCTTTGCCTTCCATTTCAGCTTGAGTGTTCTTCCCAATGTGTCCGGGCTTCACGTAACACGCCTGGTAACACATCAAACTACAGTACTTCTGACACCATGTCGTGTCTCTCGAATAATGACTCTGGATTCTAACTGTAGTAACGTTTTCTTTACTTTCTTTTGGCAACGTTATGCATGCATACAACTCACTGGCGCTTCCTTGTCGCTATCCCATGACATCATATAACTCACATTAACCTAGCAACATCACCACACCTACTGTTACAAATTAATTATATTACAAAAATGCTACAATGCAATCATATATTCTGCTGTACTTGTGCTTTAATCAGGATAAACCTGTATATAAAAAGCTAACAAACAGCATCTAAAAAGTATGAGACAGCTACAAACAAAAAAACATATTCTGAAACCAGTAAGAGCTGTGTTTGTACAGGTTCTGCTTGATCCTCTTCACTAATAATCTCTGGGTCTGATTCGGGCTCAAACTTGATGAGGCAATATTGACGCCATTGTTTACAATTCATGGGAGCACATGGAACTGCTCGTAATGGTAAGGGGCATGATGTTTCCGGACAACGTGCACTAGGCGGTTAGTGAATCACAACACACTGGGCCAGCTAACCAATCTGACATGAGAGTGCGCATATGACAGAATTTTAGTTCACCACAACCTCATTCAGAAAAAAAAAATGCATTTATAACTTTTTTTATAAAGTAGTTATCTGCAATCATAACTGTATTTGGATAGTCTATATACAAGTACCTGTTTCTGTACAGATTTTTTTTTTTTTTTTTAAACAAGAGAAGAGACTGCATAGGTCTTCAAAAAATTCAGGATGGAAATTGGTGTTCTGTGATATATAATTTGATTTCATTTTTACTTATTTATTCTTCTTTTCTTTCTCCGTTTATCAGATCACCATAGAGGACAGTGACTCAGATGAGAATGTTTCATTTTTAAAATGTTCTAGGACAAAACAAAAGTAAGTGGTTTACATGTTTACATTTGCTTTGCTCTTTAGTCTTGCTCTACCAGGTCATTCAGGTTAACATAGACTCATAAAAGAGTGAAGAAATAAATGTTTATTAAATGAGTTGGGCTTGGCTCATTGGTTGATTATTTGTATGACTAAAAACTGTCAAGCTTGTGAAAAGTATTAGTTTTTGTCTCATAGATTGAAACAGATTTGAAAGCATGCAAACTGGCAATAGAATAATCGTTATTAAACTTCCCTTAAACGCATGTGTTTAAAGTGTTGGTTAAGCGAACATTACATGATGAAAGTTTTTCATTCTTTTTTTACCTTTAATGCCTAAAAAAGATATACTGTGCATGAAACTAAAAACTTAGTGACAACAAAAGCAACAGAACGAACGTAAACCAGACAATATCATTTAACAGCATATGTTATTCACATCTGCATAAACGGTTTTCTGGATTTAGTTAAGTACAGAAACCATAAGACTGAAATTTTAAATACTATAAACTGTTAACTATAAAAAAAAAAAATTGTCCGTCTTTGCTTTACCAATAGGCTGACTTCATTAAGCTCCAGTAAAACAGGCTCCCAGAGCCAGTCTTTGAAAGGAGTATGCTTTGATGATGACGACGACGATGAGGTAGAATTAATCTGCACTCATTTTGTTTTTGTTTTTTTTTTGTTTTTTTCACAAATTGATTTTCCTCCTATTTTTCTCCTTTCAGGATGAGTTTGATCCATTCAAGGGGTCAAGACGGCAACGCAGATGAGGAAATAATTCAAATAACTCCAACTGCTTTTATAGTCCTAAATAATCCTCTTCTTTTTTTCCCCTCGAATCTTCCACTGTTTTTGCAGAAATTTGAGTAAACTAGTTTGTTCAAGGTTTACATGCCCACAGTTGTTTTAAAAGTGGTGTTAAATGCTGAATGTTGAACACTGTTGTCTTTTATAACTGGTCTTTTATTATCCCAAGGCTTTACTTGAGGACATGCATCCATGTATGTTTCTATGTTCCTTGCCATTAAAACCGTAAACATATCACTCTTCTTATGTGTACAATCAAAATAATTGTTGCTACAGGGTAAATTCTTGTATTTGCTGCTGACAATTCAGACAGTCATATTAGTTTGTTGTTTTATCAGTTCAGTGTTGTGTGTTTGTATCTCAACTAATGTATTTTACAGGAAAATACTGCTACAACAATCAACCTCAAACTCATACAATATTTCCCCCACAAGAATGTGAATCAATGCATCTAAATGTCCACAGTCTGTATTTGGGTTAATTTACACATGTGCAGTCACACAAAAGCACTGAAAATATTGCTATAAACTGCAATGACACTTCCCCCCTCTGACTTTCAGATGGTTTGTTTTTTGTAATAACGTTATTGGTAGACTCATTTAAAATAATGTAACTGTCTGTTTTTTCCATCATATAATTAACATTAAGTGCTTGTGTGCTTTTGATCTAATCTAGTTTAAAAACTGAAGCTTAACAAGTGTTAAGGCAAATTCAAATCTGTAGTATATTCTGTAGTTTATGAATTTGCTTTTACTTTGACATCAATCAAGTGTCTCTTTAATAGTTTAGAGTGTTTTGTATGTATTAGTTTGCTAGTCCAAGAAAGAGGCATTTGTTCAGGGAACAAAGTCTCTAAATTATGATATCTAGATGACAAAGTCTTTATATGTGCTAAAATTAGAGGTGTGCAATATCATCTAGGATATTATCGTAATTGTTGTTTTAACTATGTGCAATCTGACCTTATGGAGTATGTCCCTCACTTTCCAAAAACACACGTAGACAGACCATCATACATTGCTTGATGTAAATTTTTCAGTTTAGATTAGACTACACATGCCCATTTAGAGTGCAAGCTCTCAGTGCATGATTTACTCTTGCCCTGTCCCAAATGGCACACTTCATATGCACTTACGGTCTTGTGGACTTACAATGGCTGCGGCGTTCTCATGTCCGTGAAATCCATGAGACTAGGGTGTCCCATTTGTTATTTTAGATTTCAGAAGGGTCATCGTGAGTGCCCCCTTTGCGGTCGATATGCATCCTTGATGCGCACTTTTGCCAAGCTTGCTTCACAGCAGACTTCCTCCTGACAGTCAAAGCAGTGTTACATCACAAAAGTGTGGACTCGTAGAAAGACCAGCCCTGCATCTCAATCATCTCCCTAGCTTCCCAGGTCGTTAATCAGTATATCATGTAAATGAATGTGGCCGACTTCCTGATCAGTCGCAATTTCGCGTCGCAAAGGCCTTATGATTACACAAACCAAATTTGAAGATGATCGGATTAGAACTGTAGGAGGAGTTTGTTATAGTATGAGGGGTGAAAATGGCAAAAACTGCGCAAAAATCGCATTGGAAATTGAAAGTGGCTGACTTCCTGTTGCCTTTAGGACTTTGCTCCAAGAGGCTTTTCTGTAGGTCTTGGGACCTTACATGTATGTACCGAATTTCGTAGATGTACGTCAAACTTAGCCAAAGGCGCACACCGCTGAAGTTGTATAGGTGGCGCTATCGAGCCATTTTGCCCCACCCATTTCTGAAACCTATATCAGATGTGAATTTTCGTCAGTTCTGACGCGTGGGCAAAGTTTCGTGAGTTTTCGAGCATGTTTAGGCCCTCAAAAAAGCGATTCATTTTGCAAAAGAATAGCTGCAAGCAGCGATGGGCGGGCCCAAGCTGGTGGCACCGCCACCTCGGTGGTTTAAGGACAACTGGGCACGGTGGGCAAAATTAATTTAAACGGTGTCTCCATTTGGAGACTGACCAGTTGGTCCAGTCAGATTATTCAGTTAGATTTTAAACATTAAGAATAAAGTCTATACTGTGACAGAAATTAATCTTTGACGTAGTATTATATTTGAATGTATATATTAAGACAAACTAAAAGCGATCATAGCAAAGTTATCATTAGCAGTTCAAAGTATTATATATTCAGCTGAATTTATCTTATTATATTGTTAAACTAATTATATAAAACTAAATACAAATGAACTGGTTCTTTGCCTTTATTTCTTTATACAAATTTATAGAAGAGAAGGGCTAAGAGACTTCCTATCCTATAATGCAGACAAAAGGAGACAGCAATGAAAGGGTTAAACATGCAAGACCCTGAGAGAGAGAGAGAGAGAGAGAGATATTCAGAAGAAATATTTTAAAGAAAACAAATATATTGATCTGAAATATAGTACATTCATTTTAAATTCTCTTTGTTTTTTTTTAATCCGTTAGGAAATTAAGTTTGCACAGATGCCACACAGCGTCAACACATTAACACAGTCATACACATAAACATTCAAACAAAGAATTGAAAAGAACATTAAAAAGGAATGATAAGATTCTGAAAGACACAAGAAAGAACGAGCTTTGGGAAGCGCTCGTTCTCAGATGCGGCGCTTCTATAATTGTCACAGAACACCTTCCAAACTCATATTAAGCTTTTTAATACAATCTTGTGATTAAAACTCGTGTAATCGCTGGAATGTTTTAATTCAAAGGAACGTTAAAAAGGAATAAGATTCTGAAAGACGCGAGAAAGAACGAGCTTCGGGAAGCGATCGTTCTCAGCCGCGGCGCGTCTATAATTGTCACAGAACACCTTCCAAACTCATATTAAGCTTTTTAATACATTCTTGTGATTAAATCTTGTGTAATCGCTGGAATGTTTTATTTTATAAGGGTAAAAAACACAAATGAGTTTGTGATCATTCACAGACATCATCAAACTGTCAAACAACACGGGGCTTGTTTCAATGAGTGAACAGAAATAATGTGATACACATGCAGTACTGTCCATATACGTGATACACGTGCAGTACTGGGGCCCAGGTCAGGAAGCAGACAGACTGGCTAAACCGACCGTCTGCTAGCTGTCTCACGTCACAGAAGTCAGATAAATCCCAACACATAGAGACTCTTTCACCTAGATATCATCACATAGAGACTGTGTCTGTACCCCGAACTAATAAATACAGAAAACTTCCAAACCCATTTACGGGTGATAATTTAATTGATGTTCAACAAGTAGTAAACAGAGATTATAAAGATAAACAAATGATAAAGCTTGGGTTGCTGAATATTCGATCCCTTTCTTCAAAAGCACTTATTGTAAATGATATTATCACAGAAAATAATCTAGATGTGCTGTGTTTGACAGAAACCTGGCTAAAACCAGACGATTACATTACTTTAAATGAGTCCTGCCCTCAAGGTTACTATTATCGACACGAACCTCGTCAGAAAGGTAAAGGGGGAGGTGTTGCTGTATCTATTGTAATATCTTCAGTATTACTCAAAAGTCTTTCAAATATATCTTTTTTGAAGTGATGGTGCTTTATGTAACATTATATAATGTAAATGACAAATCTCATTTGAAATTTGTGTTGGCTACTGTATACAGGCCACCAGGGCACCATACAGATTTTATCAAAGAATTTGCTGATTTTCTATCGGAGTTAGTACTGGCTGTGGATAAAGTCCTTATTGTTGGTGATTTTAATATACATGTAGATAATGAAAAAGACGCTTTGGGATTGGCATTAACAGATATTCTAAACTCTATTGGAGTTAGACAACACTGCTTTTGACACTATTGACCACAATATTCTTTTGAATAGACTAGAAAATTATGCTGGAATTAGTGGAATTGCATTGGCATGGTTCAAATCATACTTATCTGACCGTTATCAGTTTGTAGTAGTAAATGAAGAGACGTCGATCACAAGTTAAATATGGAGTACCACAAGGCTCAGTTCTAGGACCGTTGCTTTTCACTCTATACATGCTACCCCCTTGGGAGATGTCATTAGGAAGCATGTCATTAGCTTTCACTGTTACGCTGATGATACTCAGCTCTATATTTCCTCGCGCCCTAACGAAACCTACCAATTCTCAAAATTAACAGAATGCGTAGCTGATATAAAAAATTGGATGACTAGTAATTTCCTACTACTAAATTCAGAAAAAACAGAAATTCTAATTATTGGACCAAAAACTTCAGCACATAATAACCTAGAATACTGTAACACTTGATGGCTGCTCTGTTAAGTCGTCTTCGTCTTCGCCTCGGTGTGATCTTTGATACCAATCTTTCATTTGAAAGCCACATTTCTAGCATATGTAAAACCGCATTCTTCCATCTTAAAAATATATAAATTGCGACATTAGCTGTTCCGCATTTGCCATTGAGAGCATGTTCATGCGTTTATGACCTCGAGACTAGATTACTGTAATGCTCTACTGGGTGGTTGCCCTGCTCGCGTGATAAACAAATTACAGCTGGTCCAAAACGCAGCTGCTAGAGTCCTTACTAGAACCAGGAAGTATGAACATATTAGCCCGGTTCTGTCGAAACTGCACTGGCTCCCTATTAAACATCGTATAGATTTTAAAATCTTGCTAATTACTTACAAAGCACTAAATGGCTTAGCTCCCCATTACCTGAGTGAGCTCTTAATGCATTATAGTCCTTCGCGTCTATTACGATCTCAGAATTCTGGCCAGTTGTTAATACCTAGAATATCAAAATCAACCACAGGCGGTAGATCCTTTCCCTATTTGGCACCTAAACTCTGGAACAATCTTCTTAGCATTGTTCGGGAAGCAGATACACTCTGTCAGTTTAAATCTAGACTAAAAACGCATCTATTTAACCTGGCATTCACATGACGCACTATAAACTTATGTCTTCATATCCATTAAAGGATTGTTAGGCTGCATAGATCAGGTCAGCCGGAACCGGGAACACTTCCTATAACACCAGATGTACTCGTTACATCGGAAGAAGAATGGCGTCTATGCTAATTTTTTGTCTCTCTGCTTATCTCGAGGTTTACCAATTAACGTGATTGGCTGGATCCGGGTCGGACGGGGAACCTGTGCCTGTGTGCGGCAGCAATGTGGCCCTGTGGTGTCGGCGGAGACTGTGTTAACTAGCTCGTCCTTTGTTAAGACCTTACCGACTCATCAGCCAGTGGCACATATCCCAACAAACCGTCCCATACCGGCGTGATCAAAAAGATCTTAAACTAGATGGAACTAGATTAAATATTTTGACTGTTGCGATTCCAAATCGGTTTAATGACCTGTAACTCTGCCTGAGTATCGGACAAGTGTTCACTGTTGGCCAGAGGAGAACTAGCCCCCCGACTAAGCCTGGTTTCTCCCAAGGTTTTTTTCTCCATTTGTTGGAGTTTTGGTTCCTTGATGCTGTTGCCTTTGGCTTGCTTAAGTTGGGGACACGTGCTTGATATTCAGCAGTGTTTTTGATATGCCTGGATTGACGCCGTTGTATGCGAACTGAGCTGAGCCGGACGATTACGTCACTGTTTTCAGCAGTGCTGCTGTACCTAAATTAACTAGACTAATAACTACTGATATTTGCAACGGAATGAATCAATAATATATAGAATAAGCTGCACAATGACACCATTTTCTTATTAATGTAAAGCTGCTTTGCCACAATTTGCATTGTAAAAAGCGCTATATAAATAAAGATGACTTGACTTGACTCACTAGAGGGAGCCACGAGACCGTTTTTGTTAAGAACCTCAAAAACACCCAAGAATATTATTAAAGTTTGACGTCTTGCCATGGCAACAACATTTAAGATATCACAAAGACATTCACATGTCTACATCTGAAATGTTTGGACATTATAATAAAGAAGTTTGAAGCAAATCGGGTAAAAATAAGAGGGTGATCTCAAAGCATTTTGAATGTGACACATTTCCTGCTGCCAATTGGTGGCGCTATATCTTTGACTCATAATAGTCACATCCATGTGCTCGGCCTCCTACAACGAACACACAGGTGAAGTTTCATAAAAATCAATAAATGTATGCAGACGTTATAACACACTTCCTGTTTCTCTTTTCTCGCCATAAATTCGTTGCCTCGCCACAGGCAAACCGTTTGAGATATCAAAAATCCCCTGGCAATTTTGCATTGTCAATGTGTTGACTTCATGCTGACCGAATTTGGTGGTGATCAGATTAAGCACCTAGGAGGAGTATATCAAAGTCCAGAGCATGCGCTTTTCAAACAACCCATAATAGCTCACTTCCTGTTGAGGCGGCAAACAACTTAGAGCACGAAAGTTGTCAGGCCCGATGAGATCTTCATGTGTACTGAGTTTCATACCAATATGTGCAAGCGTGTTTGAAATATGGACCAAGATTTTCGGACCCCATTCAAGGGGGCGCTGTCGAGCCCCCCTGCCACGCCCGGGTCCCAGCCTCGTCCTAATGGCCTAAGGTTCCAATGCGTTTTGCAAAGAGTTTTTGAGCATGTTAAGGGGCCCAAAAAGCCCCGAACGGTTGAAAAAAAATTAAAAAAAATATAGCTCCAAGCAGCGATGACGGGCCCAAGCCCGGTTGCACCGCCATGTTGGTGGTTTAAGGACAACTGGGCACAGCGAGCAAAATGAATTTACACTGTGTTAATGTAAAAGAATTATGTCAAAGTTGTTTGCCAAAGATTCAACTTTTTAAGTAAAAAATACAATTTACCATGAGCAAAATTAGTTTTCATAATGTCTAAATTAGAATACCCACTAAATATAGTTATATTTAAAACAGTGTTTAACAAATTTATATGTTGCCGTCTAGTGTTTATAGTATATATGACATTTGAATATTATTAGAATATTTAACCAGAGCAGTTGTCATAATCATGTCTTTCTGTTTCTGTGTCTCTCTGTTTCTCTGTTTATTCTGTTTAATCTGTTCCCCTGTCATTTGTCACATGTTCCTTGTTTTCGTCCTGTCATTGTCACATGTGCTCTTTGTTTTGAGTTCTGTTCTGTCATGTGATCTTTGTTTTGTTTTACCATGTGCCTGTCTCGTTATTAGTCCATCGTCGTCAGGTGTGTCCTGTTTGTAATCATGTCTGTCACCTGTGCGATCCTCATTATCCTCTTGTTCTCTGGTGTATAAATTCCCTCTGTGTCAGTCCAGTCCTTGTTCTTCGTTAAAGTTACGTGGCTCATGTTACCTGTCCTGTATTCTGTCTTGTTCAATAAATCGTTGAAAAGATTCATCCGTCCCGAGTCTCCGTGCTTCCTAGCACTAACCCGAGTGAGTGTAACAGAACGAAGAACCACACAACAACAACAACACCAACGACTACCGCGACGATGAATATCACCGGCGCCGAAGATCGTCTGTGGGGTATCCGGCAGCGGGGACGTCCGCTGGAGAGGTATGTGGGGGAGTTTGTTGAGCTCTCCCATCAGGTGGGCTGGCCGGATGCCTCACTTAATGCGGTGTTTTGGATGGGACTGGACGCGGGCACGATTCGCCCTGACGAACCCATGAGCAGTTTTCCTCTAGTTGATTTGATTAATTTAGTCCTAGAGTTGAACTGCTCTGGTTGAGGAATGTGTTCCGCGTCCGGCCCCATCCAACACACCCGCTCCGCCAGCCCACCTCACGCCGACTGCCCTCACTTACCCCTTCATCGGAGCGATCCCCGGCTGTCCTTCCAGCCTATCCCACAGTCATCGCCGAGGGGGTCCTCACAGCGCGAGGGTGGGGTCTAAGATGTTGGACCCTCCGCTGCAGGCAGTCAGATCAACGTTGAAGCGCGGCGCCGCTGCTTGTCCCGAGACACAGCACGTCGCTCTCAGACCACGCCCTCTTCCGGCCGCGATGGCTCTGCCGGCCATGGAAGAGTGGCTTATTGACTTTGAGACGGTGCTCTCATCCCCGGAGCCATCTCCCGTGTTCGCTACTCCAGAGCCGTCTCCAGTGCTCGCATCCCCTGAGCCGTCTCCATTGCTCGCATCCCCTGAGCCGTCTCCATTGCTCGCATCCCCTGAGCCGTCTCCAGTGCTCGCATCCCCTGAGCCGTCTCCAGTGCTCGCATCCCCTGAGCCGTCTCCAGTGCTCGCAACCCCAGAGCCGTCTCCTGTGCTCGCCATCCCAGAGCCGTCTTCAGTGCTCGCAAACCCAGAGCTCCCTGACCCTCCAGAGCTGCCTGAGCTCCCTGACCCTCCAGAGCTGCCTGAGCTCCCTGACCCTCCAGAGCTGCCTGAGCTCCCTGACCCTCCAGAGCTGCCTGAGCTCCCTGACCCTCCAGAGCTGCCTGAGCTCCCTGACTGGCCAGAGCCTCCTGAGCTCCCAGACCCTGAGCTCCCAGACCTTCCTCCGCCTGAGCTCCCAGACCCTGAGCTCCCAGACCTTCCTCCGCCTGAGCTCCCAGACCCTGAGCTCCCAGACCTTCCTCCGCCTGAGCTCCCAGCGCCTGAGCTCCCAGACCTTCCTCCGCCTGAGCTCCCAGCGCCTGAGCTCCCAGACCTTCCTCCGCCTGAGCTCCCAGCGCCAGAGCTCCCAGACCTTCCTCCGCCTGAGCTCCCAGCGCCAGAGCTCCCAGACCTTCCTCCGCCTGAGCTCCCAGCGCCAGAGCTCCCAGACCTTCCTCCGCCTGAGCTCCCAGAGCCAGCGCTCCCAGACCTCTCAGAGCCTGCGCTCCCAGACCTCTCAGAGCCTGCGCTCCCAGACCTCTCAGAGCCTGCGCTCCCAGACCTCTCAGAGCCTGCGCTCCCAGACCTCTCAGAGCCTGCGCTCCCAGACCTCTCAGAGCCTGCGCTCCCAGACCTCTCAGAGCCTGCGCTCCCAGACCTCTCAGAGCCTGCGCTCCCAGACCTCTCAGAGCCTGCGCTCCCAGACCTCCCAGAGCCTGCGCCGACGTCTGACCTTCCACCGCCTGAGTCAGCGCCAAACCTTCCGCTGCCCAGACCAGCGCCAAACCTTCCGCTGCCCAGACCAGCGCCAAACCTTCCGCTGCCCAGACCGCAGAGAGGGGGGGCCCCTGCCAAGAAAATTTTGGGGGGGGGCCCAGTGGCTCCGTCCACGCCAGCCGGTGGGAAGGAGGCCACGCTCTGGACTCCTCCGTGGCCACCTGCTGTCTTTTTGCTGTCTAGGGCCTACCACCACAGGGAGGCCTGCTAGCACACAGGGCGGCCTGCTAAGGCCAGCTTACCTGATGACTTTGACCAACCAGCTGTCATATATCCGTACCCCTGGGGCTCGCCCACAGGGAGGCATGTTAGCATACAGGGCGGCCTGCTAAGGCCAGCTCCCTGCAACCCTGGGCTCGCCCACAGGGAAGCATGTTAGCACACAGGGCGGCCTGCTAAGGCCAGCTTACCTGATAGCTTTAGACTAGCAGCTATCCAATGCCTGCAACCCCGGGGCTCGCCCACAGGGAGGCATATCAGCATACAGGGCGGCCTGCTAAGGCCAGCTCACCTGACAGCAAGACTACTAGTCGTGGATAGTCTGCAGCCCTGGGGCTCGCCTACAGAGAGACACGTCAGCATACAGGGCGGCCTGTTAAGGCCAGCTTACCTGACAGCCAGACTACCCAGTCAGACTAACAGTTGTGGAAGGCCTACAACCCTGGGGCTCGCCCACAGGGAGGCCTGCTCGCCGACAGGGCGGCCTGCTAAGCCCAGCTTACCCGACGGCAAGACTTACTGGTCTGTCGATGGCCTGCAACGCTGGGGCTCACCCACAGCGCGGCCTGCTGCCTCCCAAGTGGTGCTCAGCATTCCTAAGGTCAAAGTCACAAGACTACCCTGCTCTGAGATGGCAGTGAAGGTGGCCTGTCTTGAATATACAAGAGGGCCTACCTACACACAGCAGCAGCCTTAACCACATTCTCAAGTGGGGAGGCCAACTTACTGATAAAAACTAAAGCGGCGGTTTGCCAGAGAACCTAAAGCCTTTCCTCTCCTCAGACAGAAAAGCCCCTACTGGCATTCCTCCTACTCTCATATTTTGCCACACACACAGGGGACCTCAGGGGACTAATAAGTATATAACTGCACTCCCTTACTGAAAAAGGGGACCTATATACAAAATAGCCCTGCTTATTTGTAATGTAACTGCATGTATATCCACATATATACACACACGCACCCCTCATGCGTATATGTATATATATACAACACATACACGGAATCTCTGCCAGCTTCCTAAACAGGGAGAGCTACATTCCAAGAAATACATAGTAATTTCCCATAACCTGCCTCGCTTTAAAGAAAAGGAGAGGAACAATTCACCCTGCGGCCACAGGGTGGCGGTCTACCACCATGGAAACGTGGATCCTACCACCCTTATAGCCTGAAAGGGAGTCTCACTATCACGCCAAAGGCGGGCCATCAGAATTAATGTCATAGGCCCAGCTCTGGTCCGATATAGAAACTGCGGCTTACAGAGAACATAGAGGGTAAATCATTTTAACCCTCTACCAGAGAGAGGGGATCCACCAGGGGCGCCGATCTTTACCGCGTCCCTGGCGGATCACCTCTCCCAAGTTTCTTGAGTCTCGCCTCCAAGTGACCTGCTCATACCAGGAGGGGCGCACGGGAGGCGACCCTCAGGTCGGGACAGGCCAGGCCATCTGTCTGGTTGAGGACCCAGACCTCAGCAGCATGCACTTCTTCTTGAATGCCGCTGGTCTAAGTCTCTCCGCAGGACAGCCTGGTGTGCCTGCCACACAGTCATCGTGTGCAGAGCAGCACCAGCCTGACCCGCTGCCACGTATGCCCTGCCATCTAAGGGAAATGTCACTTTAGGACCTAGATGGCAGAGTTTGAGCTGTATCCATGCAAGAAGTGCCAAACAATAAAGCTTATCATTAGTTGGCTAATTCCAGCATCGATACGTACCCATATTCCCTCAAAAATAAACCAAAACAGGGAACCGAGGTCTAAAGAGAAATACTTCAGTATTTGCATATGAGTAAATGAAAATGTATCATATTACTTAGCCAAACAGTTCATCCTGCGGCCACAGGGTGGCGCATGGCTAACTCCATGACCCATACCACCCTATAGCCTATATAATACACATACAGCTCTGGAAAAAAATAAGAGACCACTGCATATTTTTTGTTATTTTGACCAGTTGTTGCTTTTGCAAATAAATGCTCTAAATTACAATATTTTTATTTGGAATTTGGGAAAAATGTCAGTAGTTTATAGAATAAAACAAAAATGTTAATTTTACCCAAACACATACCTATAAATAGTAAACGCAGAGAAACTGATAATTTTGCAGTGGTCTCTTAATTTTTTCCAGAGCTGTATATAACGTGCATACACATACACATATATATACATATATATATATATATATATACATGCATATATATATATACATGCATACACACATATACATACATATATACACACGTATATGGAATATTTAAGGAATACAGAACATGGGTACTTCCATGCCCCCCCAACTTTCTCAGTATAGGAAGGCCTGGAAAGCTCACTAGAGCTGTAAAAATATGGCCAGAGAGAAACCGATCGTCATTCATTGAATGCGCGCGGCCTCTCCCCCAACGCGCTGCCATGGAAACTGTAATCTGCCTGCAGCGCGTTCCATAATCAACAGCTCAGCATACGCGGCACAGGGTGGCTGAGAGAAATCAGAATTTACTCACCCTCTCCAGCCATCTCCTGCTCGGTTGGAAGAGCACTCACCGCTGGACTGCAGATGTAGAAAACAGCGCATCCTGTCCCAGCAGCTCCTTCTCGCGATCGGTCACACCCCTTTCAAATGTTCGGCGAGCGCCATCTGAAAGCCCCATGATCTGAGTCTCCGCTCTGCCTCAGCGCGAGCGGGACCCGAACCACCAGGCGCAGATGCTGAACTCTCTTCCCTCGAGAAGAGACCCAGACGAGAATGGAACATTCACAGTTTGCACCAGCAGCTCCCTCGAGAACTGCCCGTACGTGCTCTTCACGCAGACAGAGAGCGCACAGCTCGTGTGTGTAATCTAATGTCAAATAACGAGTGACACGGATCCACACACTTAGTTTGCCTGTGCATTTCATAATACCACGATAGTGTTTCAAACATACAGTCCCTGGGCCCGGTTTTTCAAAAGTAATCCACTAGGATTTTGGATAACGGATTGGATCAAATCTTGAAAATGTGTTTTTCAAAAGAAAAAACTCATTACATAATCGGATTAGATCACGTGATCCAATCTTGGTTTTGATCCGGATCAAACCTTTAGTTTGGGTTTTTCAGAACTTTTTTGTAGGATTTGGATCACTTTGATCCAAAAAATCTGGATTAAACTGATCCCATCAGAAGGGTGGATTCAGAGTGGATTTCATGGCCAAAATGTAATGAAAACGTTAAAAACGTATCAAATAATACTATATTTGGATCATGCAGTATCTTACAAGATATCCTATTTATTCATAAGGTTTTAATTTTATTTGTTCATCCGTCAGGTTACAGTGATTAGGTAGGCTTTAACGTAGTCAGTCTTTCAGTATAGGCCTACAGCAAAGTAGAAAGAGTTTGGCCTCATAAAATAATCCCCCAAACAGCTGTCAAAATTGAGCAAAAACAATACATTTTATTCTGTCACTAACTGATATATATATTCATCACAATCGAAAATATTTTTGTTTTTAGAATATTTATTAGTGATGCATGCAATGATTACAGAATAACCAAAAAAATGCGAAGAATGGCAATCACCGATTTTTGAAATCCAAAACAAATCCAAATTAGAAATAGTGTCTAACTATTGCGTCCCTTGTTGGACGTCCTGTTTGCTCGTTCTGGCAGAATGCAAATAAAAATAAACTTATATTGACCCCACACTGGCTATTCTACTTGTTGCTCTTTACATATCTGTAGTTCTACATTGTGATTTCCTATCCTGTTTGAGCACTGGTTATCCAGATTTGGTGATCCTGAAAAGTTCCTATCCGGATCAGATTGATCCAATCCGATGCTGCTTTAAAAAACTGGCTCCAAAAGTAAGCTGGATTACGTGATCACGGATCTCAAAAAAAGGATTACTAAATCCGGATCAATTTTATACAGATTAAACCTTTTGAAAAACCGGGCCCTGAAGACGAAAAAGCAGATGACATGTTATCTGAGCGCCCCTTATATACACGTGGGACGCATCGATATGACGTCATGGGCTGTCGCCGGTCAAGTTCATATTGACGAGATTGGATATTAGTTTCAGACACCGGTTCCCGCAGAGGCGGTTCCCCTAGCGTTGATGACGCAACTCGAAGTTCCCTTTCAAAAGGGAACTAGCTGTCACTCTATCACTACTATCGAAAGCAATTGTAAAAAAAAAAAAAAATAAAATAAATAAAAATGAGCAGATTAAGCCGGCTAAAGAAGCTTATTAATGAGCCCAGCTCTACAAAGAAAACCCTGAAGATGATTAAGTGGCTTCAGAAAAAGAAACTGCTAAAAACAAAAAATAAATGCAGAATTTGTCATCGGGACATGAAAATGAAGAAAAGGACGAACAGTGGAGACCAATATGCTTGGTAAGATACACACACTAACACAAACACACACACACAGACACATAGGCTATATACAGCTCTGGAAAAAATTAAGAGACCACTGCATATTTTTTGTTATTTTGACCAGTTGTTGCTTTTGGCAAATAAATGCTCTAAATTACAATATTTTTATTTGGAATTTGGGAAAAATGTCAGTAGTTTATAGAATAAAACAAAAATGTTAATTTTACCCAAACACATACCTATAAATAGTAAACGCAGAGAAACTGATAATTTTGCAGTGGTCTCTTAATTTTTTCCAGAGCTGTATATATATATATATATATATATATATATATATATATATATATATATATATATATATATATATATATATATATATATATATATATATATATATATATATATAATTTGCATCGCATTGAAACATAATCAGGATTTTTTTTTTTACAATAGGATTTGTCGACAAGCAGGAGCGCATGAGGGAAGGGCAAAACAAATTTCTGTCAGGCACAAATCAATATTCAGTGGATCAAAGGTCTCCTTCAGTAGGTGGATGTAATTCCTGTACAGGTAGGAATACAACAGTTGTAATATAAATATGATTATAATTAACTCACTTTGTCACTGTTCTCTTTGTAATTTGCATAAAATAATGCATACAGTGTCAATTATTTTACATAAAGGCATTCATAAACATTACATGTTCTATTTGCCTTTAAAGGTTTTCTCAGGGTCTGCGGTTACGGCAGATAGACATGATGGACGACAGCATTGCAGGCAGTTCAGCAACTCTTAGTAAAATGGCAAAGAAAATAAGGGAAGTCTGTGTCACAGCAGTTGAAAGGATGAGAAGGCGTTCAGGTCAGCAGATTGGTGGAAGAAGGGAGTTTGTTGTGATCGACGAAAGCCATTTTCGGCACAAAAGAAAGGTATGTTATACCATAAGTTTTGAGAATTCCATAGATATTAGTTTTCACAAAGTTTGCTGCTTAACTGCTTTTAGATCTTTGTTTCAGTTGTTTCTGTGATGTACTGAAATATACATTATTTAAACAACTTTAAATAAATGTAAAATATAGGTTCCAAAGTTATCGTTATTATAATGTATCTGTTTACCTCTGTGTTTTGTTGTCTCCTTTAGTATGGTAGAGGAAGAATGGCTGGTGGGTGGAAAAGAAAGAAGTGGGTCTTTGGAATGTTAGGTGTGAGACATCATCAGCGGAAAAAATCCAGAAAACCTATTCTACGTCTTCTGGAAAAAAGATCTCGAAACCATCTAGTCCCTTTGATTGCGCATCATGTGAGGCCTGGGTCATCAATTATCAGTGACAAGTGGCGTGCCTATCACATACTCCCTGCTCTAGGGTACAACCATCACACTGTCAACCACAGCAAGTGGTATGTAGATCCCCTCACTGGTGCCCATACCCAACATATTGAAAGGGCCTGGAGATCTTACAAGGAGCAGATCTGGAGGCTTAGGGGAAATCGGACTGAGAGTTTGCTTTCTGACCACCTTGCAGTGATTGAGTGGAATGAATGGCTGGCAAATAAACACTATGATGGTGCATTTGGCAGACTGATTCATGACATTTCAAGAATGAACAAGTAGTATTAATTACCGTAAAAAATGGGGTGTTAATATTTCAGAGTAAAGTTATTTTAACCCAGATAGAGTATTTTCAACATTTTGGGGAGTAAAGTTGCTCTATCAGTGGAGTTAAAAGTGAGTGTAAAAATCTGCAGAAACGCAGTGACAATTTCAACTCTACAAGAGTGATGAATACCCGCCACTCTGTTGTGCTTGTCCAACGTTTGCCACGAATTTCGGAGGAAGATTGCGAAGACGCTAGGTCACTGATATTGCTAGGTAAGTAACATCCTGTGTTGTCCGCACCAAAACGGCGTTTTTTAACTTTACATAATTTTAAAAGTTTGCTGATATAAGTTGAGGTCATATTACAAGTTATAGCAATCCGTATCGGTAACTGTGTTTCTTTATGTGTTGCAATATTTTCACGAATGAAGTTGGTCAGAATGATTTATGCGTAAAATAACGTTAACTCGGTCACTATAACAACAAAAGATTATTCTTAGCTAACGTATTTTTTAGCTTCCGAGGCAACGTTAATCTAGGTTTTTTACATATACTGGTAATGTTAGCATGCATCTGATAGTTAATGTTGGTCTTATAAAACGATAACTTAGATTACTGATTGAATGACGTGTTTGTTTAACATGGCTTAACAATTTTAACAGGTTACTGTTCGAACTAAAATAGCTAATGAGCTAGCTAACTTTGGCACAGTTATTTGGTAGCTAATTGGACACCGTGCCTCCAAGTAATGCATAGTGCATGAGAGAAATGGATAGGTAACTCTTAGTTGAACCAGCCCTAAATTATGATTTTGAATATATATTTTCTTTGTTAACAGGGGTAAAATGCTGTTGTGTGTTCAGTACGGGGAAGAGCAGAAATATGTCAAGCTGTCTGAGCTGACATTCGATGCTTTCTTGAAAGAAGGTGGGTACATTAGGTTAAAGCTATAGCCTATACATCATGCAATGACAAAATAATACAGCTTTAGCCAATTATGTTATTGTAACAAAGTTCTTAAGAACGGGAAGAAGGAGGCGGGAACCGGCGAACGTTCAACAATGTTTTTAATACCAAATAAACAAATAATAAACCAAAAAGTATAAGGGCGGCAGTTCCTCACGGCGACTGCCGCCCACACCAACAAAATAAAACACAACATAAAATCCAGGCCTGGTCCTCTCTCGTCCTTCACTGTCGTCGCTCCTCCTTTATGCTTCCGGAGCTCCTCCGTGAGAGATACGAGACCGGTGCGCCGAGCACCTGAAGCTCGTTAACACTCGCGTCACCGGCCTCGCGCCGTTCCCTCACGGCTCTCGCCCGCCCTGCTCGTCACAGTTATGATATCTAGTTAGGTCAATAATCATTTCTGTTGTGCTTTATATTTTCAGTTACGTAACATTGGCTGCAGATACTTGTCTTTCATAATTTAGTGAATACATGAGGCAAACTTAAATATGAACTTTGATTCTTGTGAGAAGGGAATGCATGGTTTTTTATTAATTTGTTTTTTAAACAGCGTGTCTAAAATTCAACATACCAGAAAGCAGGCAGCCAGACATTAAGGTGTATGACCAGTCAGACACAGAAGTTGACAGGGAGGTTTTTGAAGAAATAGTGAAGCAGTCTCCTGGAACTCTGAGAATCATGCTGGGCAATGGAGGACTTGGTATTCATTCAGACAATTCACAAATTAGTTTGTTTAGTTTAAAGGCCGGAATGAGAACATTTATTGTCTTAAAATACCGGTAACTTTTTCTTGTATTATGTTTCTATATTTTGTACCAATTTCATAATGAACAGGTGCCTCTCAATTATCATCATGCTCGGGTACATCTGATGACACTGTCATCCTGAATTTCACGATGTGTGACCCTGTTGAAGAAGAAGCCGCTGCCGAAGGAAGCCAGCCTAAAAGGTCATGCCACATAAACTACGAGGCAAAAGCGGTAAGTGGTGGAAATTACTAAGTCCAAGTTGCTTAAATTAAGTCCAATCTGAATGTTTTCACCATGGGAAGTGTTCTTTAGATAACAATTTTTTCCATCATTATTACATATGGTTTTACAATAACGGAAAGCACATTTTATTCCACCTATAGTTGATTGAAAAAATCTTAACATCAAAGCCTGGTGGTGAACAAATTATGCAAGAGTATGGAAAAACCAAATCTCTGACAGATGCCACCAGAAGACAGATGATTAATATACTTGCTGCTGAGATGACAGAAACACATGGGTAAGCATTAAGCATATAGCTGGGCTGTAAATAAACATTGTTATTATTTTACAAATATTAATTATGTAAATTGTGTTGTGCAATGTCATTTGAGTGTGATGTTAACTTTGAATTCATATGCTAGGACACCCCCCCCAAAAAAGTGTCAGAGTGATGTATGCACAGGGGATAGTAGCTTTATTTCCCTATCTAGAAGACCCAAACTCACAACATGGATATGTAAGTAAATGGGTTATTGCAACATTATGCACATATTCACTCTTTGAAATGTTAATAGTACTCCTTTATAATTTATTTATAATCACTTAGGAACATTACTACGATCCAGAGAGTGGTTCAGGATACCTTGCATGGCGATTGAAGACCATACAAAGAAAAACAGCAGAGGAAAGAGGTGCCTCACTCAGCAAATCTCCTAAAGGTATGTTTACTGATCAATGACGTGATTATATTGGTGACCTGTGAATTGTTCAGAAATTATTATTATACAAATTTTATTTTGTCTTAAGTTGGTGGGCCAGGTCGTGTTCGTCAGCCCTTCACCTTTGACAGAGAGCCATCTGATGAGGATGTGGAAGCAGCTATTGCTGTTTTGAGACACTCTGCTGATGAAAAGACTGTCCGTGAGAAGATGAAAATGACCTTCATATATCGGCAAGCAATGGTCAATGATGAAGCCAAATCATCAGATGTCTTCTTGGTCTTCCCACGATTTCTGGACACACCAGGACTGGTATGACATCTTAATTCACAGCATCACCAAAATATCCAATGTAGCATAAGGTATCACTCATCACTTCTGTGTGTTACATTGCAGATAGAACAAGATTTCAGATTTATGTTTGGTGAGGCCACGGCCAACAAATTCTTGGAGAAGTGGCCAACCACTTTTAAAGCAAAAGTAATAAAGGAAAGCCATGGACTTGTACCCACCACAGAACTCTTGGATTTGATGCGCAATGCTGAGTCAGCTGCTGAAGTTGAGAATGGTATGAATGGAACTGTTTTACTTGTTATTGTGGGTTATGTAGGTGTGTAGTGTACATTTTCGTAATAGTGCAAGTTGTAATTTTGAATGCTATGCTATGGCATAATGTTAACCAGGTTTTTATTAACTTATTTGTAGGCTGGGACAGTGACATGTCTGCCATCTTGCTGCTGCTACATTTGCTACCACCATCTGCACAAGGTAGAAAGAGGCCGGGAAAGCTTTCTGCTTATCAAGCTGTAGATCAGCTCATCAAATTTCAAAAGGTATGCTTAAAGAGTTAGTTCACTTATAATTTTTTTTTTGCTGATTATTTACTAACCCCCATGTCATCCATGAGGTCCATGTCTTTCTCTCTTCAGTCGAAAATAAATTAACGTTTTTGAGGAAAACATTCCAGGATTTTTCTCCATATAATGGACTTCAATGGTGACCAACGGTTTGAGGGTTCAAAGTCTGTCTCAATGTAGCTTCAAAGTCTCAATATGATCCCAGCAGAGAAATAAGGTTCTTATCTAGCAAAACGATCAGTCAATTTCAAAATAAAAATTGTAGAATTAAATTACGCATTACGTCATGACGTCGGAAAGGTCCAATTGTGGTTAAAAAGTATATTATTTTTATTTTGAAAACAGCCGATTGTTTCTCTATATAAGACCCTTATTTCTCTGTGGGGATCGTCGATTCTTTGAAGCTACATTGAGACAGACATTTGAACCCTCAAACCGTTGGTCACCATGGAAGTTCATTATATGGAGAAAAATCCTAGAATGTTTTCCTCAAAAACCTTAATTTATTTTCGACTGAAGAAAAACATGAATCTTGGATGACATGGGGGTGAGTAAATTATCAGCAAAAACATTTTTCAAAGTGAACTAATTCTTTAACAGTTGTTTAAAATATATCTTCCATCACCTCAATCTTGTGCACAGTTGGAGGTGATCTGATCTATTGTCAGAAGTTGGTCACCAAAACAATTCTGTTGAATGTGTTTTGTTGTAGGTTGGAACCAGTGTGCAGCAGTACCTAGACAACATAACCCAAAGTAGTCAGCCTTACCTTCTCGCCCAGGGATCCACACAGAGCACCATTCACTCCTACTTCATTGTGGTTGACAAGCATGCACTTCCATGCAAGGCAACAGGTTCAGTTGGAGCTTTTGACGAACTCTTTAAAGCCCATTACGTCTTTGGTACGTCATACAGTTCTTCCCTGAGCAGCTTTTTCACTTTTGTGCAAACAACCATCTATAACATCGACATGGGGGAAACAAAGGAGACTCCTAGAGTTGCAGAGTTGCGGGCAAGAATGGTGCGTTAGCTGAGATAAAGCTATGAAGTGTTTTCTTTTTAAAAGTGACCATGGAAGTCCAAACAACCTTGTTAAGCACTTTAAGGTAATTCATGGGCTATGTTCAGGCAGGACTCTTTTTCTGAAGTGTGGTCAAGAAGGATGCTCACGTTCTTTTGGTAGTTTTTCTGGTTTAAGAAAGCATCTTAATAAGTGCCATGGAAGCAGGTTAGTTGATTCTGTAGAATATGATCTTTCATATCATCAAAGTACCGTCAATACAATTAATGTTTCTCATGTTGAAGAGTCTACTGAATATTTAGAGGCTGAGTCACAGTTATCTTCGCCATATATTGTAAATAGTTGTTCAGCTGTAATTTCTGATCTAAAGGCAGCAGGTGTTGGTCAAAGTACACTGAATTCTGTAGTGATTTCCATGGAAGAGATTGTTCAAGATATCCATCATCATGCTAAAGAGACAGTGATAAAGCATGTATTTAGCAATGAAAGAGAAACGGAAATGTGCAAGAAAGTTGAGGCGTGTTTTGAGGGGTTAGAGAATCCTTTCACAATTCTAAATTCGGAATACAAGCGATCAAAATTTATGACTGACAAGTGGGAAATAGTAGAACCAGTTGAATGTGTGATTGGTTCAAGATTTGACACAAGACGAAATAAAAAGAGTGGAACATATGATCAGGTAGTAGTTCAAGATAAATTCATGTATATTCCAATTTTATCTACACTGCAGTCAATATTTAAAAGTCAGTATGTTGCAGAAATGTTGCAAAGCTCAGCTACCAGCGACTCTAGACTGAGAGATATTTGTGATGGATCTTTTTTTAAAAGTCACCCCCTGTTCTCAACTGAGAAGCAGACAATACAGATCCAGATGTTCTATGATGACTTTGAGGTCGCCAACCCTCTGGGTCCTAAGCAAGGTATTCATAAATTGGGTGGAGTATATTTTACTTTAAGAAACTTCTCTCCAAAATGGAATTCTTTCTTGGCTAACATACACCTGTGCGCCATATTTCATACTCAAGATGTTAAACGGTATGGTTTTAGTGAAATTTTTGCTCCCATTGTTCGAGACATTAAAGAGTTAGAGAGTGATGGTATTGAGATTCCATTATACAATGGTTATGTTCGTGGCACTGTAGTACAGGTTACTGGGGATAATTTGGGTTTACATAGTTTGTTTGGTCTGGTGGAGTCTTTCAGTGCAAGGTACTGTTGCAGGTTCTGTTTAGCGGAAAAGGAGGATTTTCAAACAGAATTCTCTGAAGATTCTTCCAAAGTAGTTTTGCGCACAAAAGATATACACACTGCTCACTGTCAAGAAATGGCTTGTAATCCATCCCTTCCATACGTTTTTGGTGTGAAAAGGTCATGCATATTAAATTCATTGGAGTATTTTCACACAACAGAGAACTTCTCAGTTGATGTGATGCATGATGTGTTAGAAGGGGTGGGCCAGTACGAATTGAAATTATTATTTCTGTATTTGAAGGAAAAACATGTTACATCAGCAGAAATAAATTCAAGAATAGAAAGTTTTGATTATGGTTTCATGGAGAGAAGCAACAAGAAGTTGTATCCTCAGAAAAACCTTTTACCAAAACACCATTTTCTTATCCACTATCCCCGCTGCATCCAGAAAATTGAGCCTGTCCTTCATAGTTGGTGTATGAGGTATGAAGGCAAGCATAATGTTTTCAAAAAACAGCTTAAATCATTTAAAAAATATTACCAAAACGCTGGCAAAAAAGCATCAGAATCATATGGCATATATGTGGCGAAGTTCAACAACTTTTAGTCGGTTAGACATTGGTCCAGGGAAAATGGTGTCTTTAAATATGGTAAAAGGAGGTTCTGAAATTGCTATAGCAATGCAAGTGCCCAGTAGCATTCAGGTTATGAAGGTTAATTGGGCTAAACATAATGGGTTTGTTTATCGCCCAAACTTGGTTATCTGTGGCAAAGTTGAATCTGAAGTGCCCATTTTTTATCAGATTGAGTCAGTTCTGATAATGTGTGAAAAACTGTTTCTACTCACAGTGCCTTTACGTACAGTAACGTTTCAAGAACATTTCCATGCATATGAGGTGATCAGAGCAAAGCAGGATTTTGTTTTTTTTTCATGTCGACAACCTGCATTACCCTAGGCCTTTTGACATACAAATGTCATATGGAGGGAATGAGACAACTCTCCTTGTCGTGCCATATTGCTTTCTCTGGTAAACATTTTTATGATGTTATACATGTTTCGGTCAGAGACAAGGCAATGGATTTGCAATGTAAATTCAATGACATTGAAATGCTTTATTTTTTTTACAATAAATTGTGAGTTCTGTGATCTAGTGTTATTGTGCTTGTTTTTATTTGGATAGTAGTTGATAGTTCTATAATTCAGTAACACTGCATCTTATGATTTATATATTTTTTAAAACACTGTAGTGAAATGAAAGTAAATATTACACAAACTGTAATTTTTTTAAAAGTAAAATTGTAGATAAATTAACTCTATACTGTGTAATTATATTACTCTTAACAGTGTGATTAAACTACAGTGTTAAATACTTTTACACATTTCATTGTTATTTTTTACACAATATTGAGTAAAATTAACTCTAAAAACTTGACACTGACCAAAGAGTAAATTTTACACTGATTTCGAGTGGGACCAAATATTATCTGAAACAGAGTCAAATTCAACTCTTTAGGAGTTAAATTAACACTTCTGTTACAAGCGTAAGAGCACTTTATATAAGAATTTATATAAAACGTAATTTTCAAATATTGTTTGATCATTTGTTGAGTATATTTGTTTTTCTCTGTCATTTTGTTGCTTATTTTTTATTTATATTCACTTTCTTGCTTATTTTGTTCTTTTTGTTCATTTCTTTTTATGATATTGCAGAGGTTTATTTTTCATGAAGTGTATTGTACAGTTTAATTTTTGCATCTTCAAATAAATATTTCTATGTTCTGTATCACTCTGTGTTGTTTGTTTCCTTTTTCTGTTTAGAATATAACTGAGCCTTTAAATCTCCTTTATGAATGCTTTACAAAGCATAAATAGTCCTCACTTTAGATGAGCTCACAAAAATAGTTAACTGACCACTTCTAAATGTTTTATAACTACCTGAATTAATCATGAATTACAGTAGGAATATGTGCTAATAAAGCATTTATTAACACACTGACTAACTATTACTAAATGTCAAAATAATATGTATAAATGTACATTTAAATAGTTTATTAATCATTTACTTACACTTCCTAAATGATCTTATGAAGCACTGACAACTCCTAAATAACTGGTTTGTAAATAATGTAATTATTAATTTAGAAATGATGAAGTGATCATTAATAAAGTATGAAAATACAATTATTAAACGCATTATAGATATACTTATAAATCAAGAATAAATCATTTATAGCTGTATTAATAAACTGCTTACTAATGTATATTAATGCTTTATAAATGATGTATTGACTATTTACTAATGCTTAACTAATGCTTCATAGTGTGCAGTTATTATAAAGTGTTACCGTACATTTAATAAAAACACAGAAAAAGAACCATTTCGCATTGTAATATCTAATTCTTCGCGTGTCATAAAACATGACATTTCATTAATCGCCTCAAAAATTTTATCATTACAATAAATACTTTTTTCTTTAAAGTCTTTTATTGTCAAGCCAGACAAAGTTCTTACTCGACTTAATGCTACATAAGCCTGCCCAGCAGTAAAAACTCTTTTTAAACTAACAACTGCACTACCAACAGTTAAACCCTGAACTTTATGAACTGTGCAAGCCCAAGCTAATTTTAAAGGAAACTGTCGTCGAACTCCACCTTTCGTACAAACAGTTTCCTCTTCTACATATATTGGTGTAGACTGATGCAATCTTGTTGTTTTAGACAAACATTGCTTACGGGTTTTCAACCCGACATTACTATCATCAAAACAGACGTACACAGTTTCAGGTAACTTATTTTTATCTTTATGTGCAATGTGTGTAGCTGTACCACAAACACCATTAACTAGTCCATCATCGACATCGAGATTTTTAATTAACATGACGCGTGCATTTATGCCTAAAAGCAATTTTGCTGCCAAGCAAAATATATTGTATTATAAACTTTTACGTGATGTCCAACAAGTAATTCTAACTTGCTACGTGCAAAATCTTCAGCCTCTATAGTTTCAATTTCTTCGCAGATTTTAATTAATTGCTGTGGTCATGAACTTCATCATTTGTGGAAAAAATATGTAAAGATTCATTATTTTCTTCGTTGTCACAATTTGAAAATATTTCAAGATCTTCTTTTCTGAGTGGAGAGTTCTTGCTTCGCTTTCTTAATCGATTTAATAATTCAGCAAAAGTGCTATCTTGTTGCCTAACAACTTGTGTCAGCTCTACAACACTAAAGTAATTATTCCACAAATCAACTTCTGGTAAATCCACAAAGAGCGGTTTACCTTTCACGGGAACCAATTGGAAAAAATCGCCAACAGCTATGACAGCAACATTACCAAATACAGAAAAATCTCCGGTTTGCTTAATTTGTCTCAGTCTTCCATGAATATAAGCCAGTAGTTTATGGTCCACCATTGATATTTCATCTATTATTAATATTTGAAGGCCATGAAATTTTGATCGTAAAGAATTTAGCTTGTCCTCACCCAAAGGTGTGTATGGCAACTTCACATTTGTGCCAATAGAAAATGTAGAATGTATTGTTGTAGTTTGTAAATTGTATGCTGCAATGCCTGTTGGTGCTGTTAAAAGAACACAAATGTCATCTGGGTGCAAAAAAGTTAGAGACAGTAATCGACAGTAATCTTGTTGCTTCATATTGTATGGCTTTAATTAAATGAGTTTTTCCTGTGCCTGCCACCGGTAATAAAACCATGAAATGGTTTTGGACTTTCTCCTCTGAATTTACTCAAACACCACTGTCTAATCCGATAGAAAACAGCCATCTGGGTTTTGTTTAAAGAGCGAATTAAGCTCAACCCATCAACACGACTCAGACAATTTTTTTTTTTCTAACTGAGCATTTTGCTGATTGTTACAAGCTAAATCTGGAATGTTTTCATTTTCCTCTACTTCCTGATTTGTCTCTCGTCTAATCTGTTCACACTCCAAAAGTTCTAATTGCTGTTCGGGACAAAGTGCACTCCACGCATTTTCTAACATGTCCTCATTATTTACAGTATTTTGTGCAGTGTCCATCACATCTGCATCCTTTTCAAAAAATTATCTATTTGTCTTTACGACATTTTGTACTAATTGTATAGATCCATCGCTTAAAGAAACCTCGCCTTCCAAATAAAAATGTTCATAATTATTATATCCTTCTGGTTTCAGTTCACTATCCGCACGGTATGGAAGAAACAGTTGTAATAAACTTTGATAAAATTTTTCAGGAGTTTTTGTCACGGAAAATCGGGCAAAAAGCACAATAGCAGGCGGAGTGCGTGTTCTTTTCACAATGAATCCCAAGTTGTTTTGCAGCATAATTTTTTTGGTACAAGACTGACTTTTGTTTGCTATCCGGTACTCTGATGCAAATGTAGCTAAACACATATCATTAAAAACATGCTGACCTGGCCTATTTTTGTAACGATCAACAAAACTTGTCATCCACATTTCTTCACTTTTTAGATTCTGGGAGTCCAACTCGTTTTGTATAACACTTAGTGGCAAACTCATGCGAACAGTATTATCACCTGTAGGAATAAACTGAACATTCCTTGAACACTCTTTTAAGTGCATATTGGTTAATCTATAAACTGCTTCCTGTGCACTAACTTCACGTTTGTGTAAATATACGGTCCCTAATTTTCTTAAAGCTTGTTTTGCATCAACATTACCTTGAGTCTTTGATTCCCGTTGGGCATTAGCTAACAACAAACCCATTTCCCTTTCAGATTTTGAAATGTAAGAAATGATATAAACAATGCAGGCATAAGCATCAGTTACGTACTGAATGTCCATATTAGCATTCCAGCATTGAAGGCCAAACTTATTATACTGATTAACCCACACTTCATTTAATTGTCGTTTTAAGATAATGTGTGTAGTATTATTTATGCACTTATATGCCATCTCAAACAAATCCTGATTTATTCCAACACTATCAAATAAACAGAATGTGCCTTCTCTTCTAAAAGAGCTGTTTTAACTGCTGTCATTATGCCTCGAGCATATTCTACATTGACGTTATCATTTACACTTTTACTTTTAGTTTTACTTTTATCTTGACAACTATTTGTTGAAACTCCTTTATCGGGGACGTCTTCCTCTGACTCATCTACTTTTCTCCGGCATATAAATGTTCTCATTGATGATGGTTTAGGGAAGTTAAATCGACAAACAGTGTTTTTCTTTTTGCACGTTTTAGAATGACGTTTACTGTGAAATTGCACAGATGTGACAATACAGTGTAAGTCCTCATGTTCAATGGGCAATTCACAAGTAACATATCTATCTATAAAGTCAACAACTTCCTCATCAGATTTTTTATCTATTTGTGGAACATTTTTTATCCAAAATAAACAATGAACATGGGGAGAACCATGTTGTTGAAATTCAACTCTATAAAAATAATCTACGATTTCTCCTATAGGGTGAACAGGTGACATAAGGACCTCTTTCAAAAAACAATGCCATCTAAAATCAAACATGCGAGCTGCAGTAACAGGATTGCGACGCAAAAGCTCACATTTGTCAACCCATTCCAGCTGATCTAAAGTTTCCTGTCTTCCTTCATGTTTTAAAATACTTGACATCAAATTTTTCCATCTCATGTCAGCAGATGAAAACGAGCAAAACCAAGTGGGAATGCCGAGCTGTCTGACCATAGCAAATAAATCTTTTTGCACACCTTGCCAGAATGATGGAGTGCCACGGGTTGGGTTTCAAAAACCTATACCCTTCATCAAAATTAAGAACTTTTCTCAAAGACTCTGTGTCTTTAAACAGGTCACTTGGTATGGATTTACTACACCCATGCCCTTTCCTTAGAGCAATAGATACACTAGACACTACCTGTTCAATTTCTGACCAATACTGTGCATAAAAAATATATTCAACATTTTGCGCAAATCTTCCATCAGCATGCAAAATTCTATCATTAAAATAGCGACAATGTTAATTTCTGTGCCCTTTTGTCACGAAAAATTCCACAACCATCTGGAAATAAAACAGGAAAACATTTTGCCTCGTTTGTTTCATCTGCAAGCATTTTCACTGGATTATTCCCTTCAGCAGGAGCAACATTTAAGATCCCATCAAAGTACTGATCAAGAACTTCTTGTCCAATATCTACCGGCTGTAAACACGTGTCCATAAACACACAGTGCTGTTGCCTATTGTGCGTACTTGGAGATGCAGGTCGTCTGCGGCGTATTGGCGACACCTGATTCCAATTAGACTGTCCTTTAAAAGAGGTCTTCTAATGATCTAAAGCTCTCTCTTCCTCTGGATCTTTGCTTTTGGACATTTGTTTTGGATTCTGGTTTATTTTCACATTTTACACCTCAACAGCACATTACACTTTCAGTCATGCGCCCTTCACTACATACTGATATTACTGATTATTTCAGAGACATTGTTATTAAGTTTATTTGTTTTTCTTTATTGTTTATATTTATTTTCTGCAATTAATAAATGTTTTTTTTGAGTATTAAGCTTTGGTTTGCGTGCGTCCCTTGTTTTTGTTGCTTCCCTTGAGCCACGGGTAGTAACAAATTGGGGGCTCGTCCGTCCTTTTTTGGTTTGCGTTTAGTTAGGTAATTAATTTGAGACGCGCGTATATTTGCTCCGGAGTCGATTTGTTCACCGTGTGAAGTCATCATTTGGTAAGGAATTATGTGCAATATTGTTTGAACATGAGTTTTCCCTGGTAGGTTTAGCGGCATATCTCTTTTGAGATGTGTCGAGTTTGTTTTGTGTAGTGTTGCGATGAAAGTGGGTAGTAGATTTTATCTCGGGAGCAAGTCCGTGGTGTTGAAAGCGTCGCTGGTTTGACCAGTTGCGTTCTTCCCCCACTGGTTTATAGTGCATAAATACCCCCCACAATTAATTGCATGAAGACTAGGGCGCAGTTAGTTAGTCCGTTTAAATGTTAGGTAGCGGGTGAGCTCTCGTTATTTGATTGCACTTTGTATCTAAAAGGTTCTCTGATGACTTTACATGGCTGAAATTGATCTGTTTGTTAATTCACCTTCTTGTGAATTTTTGGATAAGTGCACTAAAGAGCAATTATTAAAAGTTGCGGATCATTATCAAGTGGTGATTTCCGATAAAAGACTCAAAGAAAATATTAAAATTGTTTTGAAGGCTAAATTGATTGAAAAGGGCATTTTGAAAGCCGATATGGATGAATCTGTACCAGTTACTTCTCAATCACCAACTAATCTGTCTTTTGAACAGCAGAAAGAATTGCTGATTTTACAGATGGAGCATGAGAAAATAAAACGGCGTTCTGAACAAGGAAAAATGGAGTTGGAAAAAACAAAGTTGGAATTGGAGTTTCTTAAACTTGATTTGTTGAAGGAGGGTAAGCTATCTAATTTTGGAGAGGAGCAAGGTATGTCTTTTTCCCTTTCTTCAAATCTTAAACTTGTTCCGAAATTTAATGAAGATCCTGATACTTTCTTTGTTCTTTTCGAACGTATGGCAGACTTGAGAAACTGGTCAGATAGTAATCGGGTTGCACTATTACAATGCGTGTTAACCGGGAAAGCGCAAGTTGTTTTTCTTCTTTGTCAGTTGATGATTGCAAAGATTATAATAACGTTAAATCAGTAGTTTTAAAGTCTTATGAATGTGTACCGGAAGCGTATCGGCAGCGTTTTAGATCGCAAAGAAAGGAAGAACTGCAAACTCACTTAGAATTTGTGCGAGACTTGAGAAAACATTTTAATCGTTGGTCTACAGCAGTAGGTATTAAAACACTAGAGGATTTGATTCACTTGATCGTATTGGAACAACTTAAAAATTCAGTCCCGAATCGTATAACAACATATATCAGTGAACATAGTGTTAAAACTCCAGAAGAAGCGGCAGTATTGGCTGATGATTATGTACTGACACACAAAACTACTTTTGATTGGCATGCTCGAGAGTTGTCTGCTGTGTCTGGAAAATTTACACCTAAAAGTAACCACGATTTCTCTAGGAAGTTTGATCCAAATAAGACATGCAATTATTGTCACGCGAAAGGACACTACAAGCTGGATTGCCCTGTTCTTAAAAATAAGGCTAAACGCGTTGCCTCACATTCACACGTTAAATCTGCTGCACTTGCAGCGTCAGTCCAGACTGTAACAAATGAAATTTTGGAAAGTCCGAAGTTTGATGTTGATCTTTTCTCTTCTTACACTCCTTTTATTACAGAAGGTTATGTGTCTTTAGTTGGTGAGAAAGTTCCTGTTAAAATCTTACGAGATACTGGAGCGATGGATTCATTTATTTTGGAGTCAATTTTGCCTTTTTCCCCGTGTTCTTTTACGGGTGAGAGCGTTTTAATTCGGGGTATTGGATTAAATGCACTGTCTGTGCCTCTTCACAAAATAAGACTCCATTCTGATTTAGTTCAAGGTGAGGTTGTAATGGGAGTACGACCTGCTTTGCCAGTGGAGGGAATCCATATAATTTTGGGAAATGGACTGGTGGGCGAGCGTGTATGGGCTGATAATCCAGTGCTTCCTATTGTCTGTGATAAGGCTAGAACTGAATCCCATTTCTTGGGGCAAGATTCTGCCTGTGTGGTGACTCGTGCAATGGATCGTGACTATAAGGAGTTTTGTGGCAATATTTTGGAGCGCAAAGTTTGTAGTGTGTCAATGCCTGATTTGTCTGCTCTGTCTTTTCCTGTTTCCGCAGAGGAATTGGGAAGAGAACAACAATCTGATTCGTCTTTGACGGCAGTTTTCCAGATTGCGGTTTCTCCATCAGAAGTGGATAATACAGCTCGAGGATATGTTGTATACAATGGGGTGTTGCTGAGGAAATGGATTCCCCATGAGGGTGATTTTGTGGGAGACCCTGTTTTTCAAGTGGTCGTTCCTTCTAAGTTTCGACATCAGATGATTGAGGTTGCACATGATCAATCAGGTCACCAGGGGGTGCGTAAAACGTATGATCGCTTGCTGCGGTATTTTTTTTGGCCACGCTTAAAGCGCGACGTCTCTGCTTACATTAAGACGTGTAAGACTTGCCAGTTAACTAGTAAGCCGAATCAAGTATTAAAACCTGCTCCTTTAAAACCCATTGAAGCCACTGGTGAACCTTTTGAACATCTTATTGTTGATTGTGTAGGGCCACTCCCTCGTTCGACAGCAGGTAGTTCTTATTTATTTACTGTCATGTGCTTGAACACTCGTTTTCCTGCAGCGTACCCACTGCGTACGATTACAGCTCGTTCTATTGTGAAAGCTTTAACACAATTTATATCAGTTTTTGGTATTCCGAAAGTTATTCAAAGCGACCAAGGTTCGAACCTTACTTCTCATCTCTTTCAGCAAGTACTGAAACAGTTGCACATTAAGCATAACCAATCCACAGCATATCATGCGCAAAGCCAAGGGGCTTTGGAAAGATTTCATCAGTCGTTGAAGTCACTTCTCCGTGCATACTGTGTGCAGCTGGATAGAGATTGGGAAGAGGGTCTACCATGGATGTTGTTAGCTGCACGTGAGGTAGTACAAGAAAGTACTGGTTTTAGCCCTAATGATTTGGTCTTTGGCCATAAAGTACGCGGATTGTTGTCTGCATTTCAGGATGTAGGTAAAGCTGCAGAGCCTCCAAAAAACTTGGCATCGTACGTTTTAGGTTTTAAAAACAGACTTATCCAGGCTAGGGAACAAGCGAAGGGAAACCTTAAAAATTGTCAGGGAAATATGAAACGGTTGTATGACCGTATGGTTGAGCGCAGAGTGTTTGAACCAGGCGATCAAGTGCTTGTACTGCGTCCTATGGTATCTTCACCTTTTGAGGCTAAGTTTGACGGCCCATTCGTTGTAAAGCGGAGGTTAAGCGATGAAAATTACGAGGTTTCTATGCCATCCCGAAGAAAATCTGTAAAAAGATGCCACGTAAATGTTTTAAAACCGTTTTATCAGAATGAGGTTAAATCTGGGGAAAGCCTAACTATTTTGCACCCAGCACTTTCTGTGGCTCCTGTTAGTACGGTTAATGTGAGTTTGGTGGGAGACGAAGAGGAGACCATTTCTCCAGATGATTGCGTGTTTCGTGGTCGACTGGAAAATTCTGAGTCACTGCAGAATTTGGAGTTCGCGCTCCGTCACTTATCTCCTGTAAAATGTCAGGAGCTGTGTGAATTATTGCGTAGTTTTCCTGAATTATTTGGCGATGTGCCAACTTGTACTGATTGGGTGGAACACGATATTGATGTGGGGGATGTAAAACCGATTAAACAACGCTTCTATCGTGTTTCACCTGAAAAACGTAATTTGATGGAGAGTGAAATTCGGTATATGCAGGATCATAATATTGCTGTTCCTTCATTCTCAGATTGGGCTTCTCCGTGTCTCTTGGTGGGAAAATCTGACGGTACCGTTAGATTTTGCACAGATTTAAGTGTCCGAATCAGAGACTGGTCCGGTGGTCTCTATTTCTGCAGTCCTTCTGCTTGGATATCCGACATGTACGAGGTTCTCAGAACGTTGTAGCTGATGCGCTGTCACGCTGTCCAGATGTGACGTAACAGGTTCCTGGTGGGATTCCCTGTTTTAAGGGGAGGGGTGTGACGACCTCTGCTGTCCGTACTTGGAGATGCAGGTCGTCTGCGGCGTATTGGCGACACCTGATTCCAATTAGACTGTCCTTTAAAAGAGGTCTTCTAATGATCTAAAGCTCTCTCTTCCTCTGGATCTTTGCTTTTGGACATTTGTTTTGGATTCTGGTTTATTTTCACATTTTACACCTCAACAGCACATTACACTTTCAGTCATGCGCCCTTCACTACATACTGATATTACTGATTATTTCAGAGACATTGTTATTAAGTTTATTTGTTTTTCTTTATTGTTTATATTTCTTTTCTGCAATTAATAAATGTTTTTTTTGAGTATTAAGCTTTGGTTTGCGTGCGTCCCTTGTTTTTGTTGCTTCCCTTGAGCCACGGGTCATAACACCTATCATGTAACTCCTCATCAACATTTACATTTTCCACTTCACTCTCCTCAATATTATCTTTATCAGCTTCATTTTCTTGCCTAGTAAAGTCATTAAACCAATCATTATTGAAAACTACATCTGAATAAAATTTATTGTATTGCTTTCAGTAGCACAATGCTTGTTTAATTTTATTTGTATCAACATACTGATACTTATAATGTCCCTAATAGGTCAATTTGCGCTTTAATTTCACACAGACGAAAGACCCTTCAGCTTCTGTTCTAGGCAAAACATTTGTTGTGTTTTTAACATTAGCTGGCACACAAGTCACAGGACCATGAACTCCATTTTGACCACCTTTTGGCAAAGCCAACATTTTCATAAATGGAATATGCAGTGAAATCAAATGTTGCTCTAAGTTATTAAGGCAACTGAGCTGTTCTGGTATTGGTTGCAATTCCAGATAGTTAACAGCACTTTCTGCTGGCCTTTCACCTTTTTTCAACTTAGAATGACATGTAAAGCAAATCCAAAGCTGACCTTTACTTGAATTTGCCAAATCACAGGAATAATCACATTGCTCACCACACTTGTGCAAAAAATTATCTGTAATACATTTGTTGGCTACTAATGACATTGCAGAATTCTTGTTGTAATATTCTTTTCTACAACATAATACTTGCCGTTTAAACAACAATCTATGGCAAACACAACAAACAAACTCTAAACCAGAACTAACTCTATCTTCAAACTGTTTTCTGACAAAATCAGAATGTTTCTGATTTTGTTTTAATTTTTCTCTTCTCATCTTGTTAATTCTTTTTATATTTTGTTTATGCAATCCATTGTTGCGATAATTTAATTTACTCGCTTCCTTTACTTTATTTCTATGCATTTCGTTATGGTAGTATTTTATTGCACTGTATTTCTTCAGTTTCTCCCTATATTGCCTGTCGGTTCTATATTTAATTTGTCTGTACGTTTTGATGTTTTCCCTATGTTGCCTGTCGGTTCTATATTTAATTTGTCTGTACGTTTTGATGTTTTCCCTATGTTGCCTGTCGGTTCTATATTTAATTTGTCTGTACGTTTTGATGTTTTCCCTATGTTGCATGTCGGTTCTATATTTAATTTTGCTGTACGTTTTGATGTTTTCCCTATGTTGCATGTCGGTTCTATATTTAATTTTGCTGTACATTTTGACATTTTCCTTATGTGGCTTGTTTTCCAAATATTTAATTTTACTTGCTTGTTTTAATGACTCTTTATATAAAACATCTGTATGATATCTTGTTGTCACACCGTCAACATCACCCATCCGCACTGCTCCACCCACACGTTCATCATCACCGGAATTCTAACTACCTGCACCTGTCCGCATTCACTGTCACACCATATAAAACTCACTCTCACACTCTATCAGTTGTCTGATCTCGTTTACCACGGACTACAGACTCTCCTACCTGCTTTCCCGATCTGTGAATGTTACCTGTCATCAATCTTCCCTGGCATCCTTTATCAGGCGTGAACCCGGACCGCTGGACAGCTTTCTCCCGACCTGTGAATCACAAAAGAGACATTTCATTCAACGAGCTAAGTCACCTGTTTACCTTGAACTTTGCAACCTTACCATACCATACCGTTTTACCTGTGTCTGCTGAATCCTCTGATAATAAACACCTGTCATTTACCTTACCATCTGTGTCTGAGTGTAACACTTGTCCTATTCACAGTTTTCAAATGTTGCTGAAACTCTGCATTGTTATGATACAGCTGTTTGATATGGTCTTCATTAAAATTTATTTGTTCTTTCAATTTAGTTTTTACCCTTTTTAATGAATAATAGTTTTTTGAATATCTGCTGCTGTTAAAAGAAAAATCATTATTTGTATCTTTACCAACTGAAACTGGCTCTTCATGTTTTACATTAGCTTCATTCTGTGGCTTTACACTCTGTCTTGTGCACATTTTTCCATCATCTTTTTCATTCTGACACAACTTAGAACAAATGAGGTTTTCAGGTTGTTTCACACAAATAACAACTTCATAGTGATTCTCATTACAATGCTTTAAAGATATCCCTTGGTTACACATTCTTCTATCCATACAACTGTACTTTAACCATTTCTCATTATGGTATGTATAAATATCAAGGCCTAAATAATTTACTGTTGATTGAATCTCCACTTCTGTGGCCCATGATCCTACATACTTCATTTTTGAACTTGACAAATAATCTTCCATACATGTATACTGACATCTTAAGAGATTTTTGTATTCCACACTATGCAATTCCATATGTTTTACAACTGCAATTCTAACTGCTCTATGAACTTTTTGTGTGCCACACACCGCTTGTGCCACTGCCCTGAAGAAACAATTCCCATCACCTACAATACTAACTGTTTTACAAGGACTGCCCAATGGTCCAATATCTTTTGGCAAAAGTAAATTTTCACCTTGAAGCTCTATGTGAAGTTTATTACTTAATTTTTGCTTAATTTCATGACACAGCGGATTGAAATTAAACCTTCTATTAGTTACATTTCCCAGACAACTACATCAATTAACATCACTTTTGGAAATTGTTTCACTTATCTCAGTGTTGTCCTTGAAATGCTGTTTATGTTTTTTTACAACAAGACATTCTTTCTTACCTTTCAAACTCTGATGTGAAAACTGCAATCTTCTTTTCCTACTAACACTCTTCTGTTTTGTTGACTCAATGACAGTTGCTATATTGCTTTTAACTTGATGTACACAAACACCACTTATTTCAAAACCCTTTAGGTGTCCACCAAAACATGCAGCCAATTTTTGAATGTGACTCAAAACACAGTTCAATGTTTTGTGATATACAATAACACTGAAGCCATTACTATCAACCATCCCTGAACTACTACGTGCATGAGAATCAATAACTGCAAACTGTCCATTTTGCTTAATAATAGCACAGGTACTTCCACTCAAGGTAAAAAAACATGTGTCATATTTTTCAAACATTCTGTGCAAACCATCAATTAATGTCACACATGCACCTGACCTAATGAATTCTCCATCCACCACATCTACAAATCCAGAAACAAAGTCGCCATATTCAAATTCAAATGCATTTGAATTAAAAGTGTATTGCTGAGGAAGATCTGGAATGCACAACAATTTGTCCTCTGTTGGATCAGTGATTGAACCACTTTCATGCAAACTGGTATACAAGCTGTCACCATCAGTTAGAACATTATCTAAATCGTTGGTTTTCCATGAAAACACACTGTGTACACTGTGCATTGCCATTGCAGCCAAACTAATTGCAACACACTGTTTTCCTGACCACTGGAACTTTTCATCACCCTGATGAAATGATCCACGAATGCTATGCACACTTTCTCTTTCATTTGATGTAGACCCACAGCTTTGTTCAGTATCTTTGGCTGTACACGCACTAATTTCTTCAACATCACTTGTTTCACAGGATGGCATATCGATGTCTACGGTAATACCACAGATAGTAAACTGATCAGCAGTCAAGCTCATCATTAAATTATCAATGTGCAAAAACAGGTCTTGCCAGTTTGTGTTAAAAACAACAACTGATGTACCGATGTCTGATCCCAAACCACATGAGTTACGGATATTACAGTCAACAACGACATTTTGTCATTATGTCTCACAATAGCACACGTGTCTCCTTTTATGTTCATCAAACAATATTCATGACTGAACAGAATCTCTTGTAATTTCTCATACAACTCGTTGTTTGTTCCACACAGTGATTGTCCTACTGATACTTTGCATGTTTTATTAAAAACACTATATTGACCACCAAACTTATGAGGAAACTGACAGTCTCCATTACCCTTAGCTTTCATGTCCTTAACCAATTTAATTCCTTTGCTATGAATGTCCTGAAGATCTGATTTCTGCCAGGTACACACATTATGTATCTTATGCTTGACTATTGAAACTACAGTGCAGGCTACACCTAAAAGTTCGTCATTCACGTCTGCAGACTGCAATCTAACCTCATTGCCTGCTACAATGGCACTTCTGGACAAATGCAAACGGGGGAATCAGAGGCATCAGTCTTACTTTTGTTGATCAATGGCTTGCGCCGCATTCGAAATCTCTTCAGCTTAGGCATCTAAGGAAAAACATAAGATAACATTAAAATCACAGAAACTATAATAATATGTAGTTTTACACATACATAAAGATTCAAATAATATATGCATGTACAATCTTTATACATTTTAATTATAGATTTTTATAACATGAAAATTGCAAACTTAAACTGTTTAAACAACAATCTATGGCAAATGCAATAAACAAACAAAACTATAACTCACAACAAAATTGTTGAAAATGAGAAAATGGCTTTTTGATTTTAGTGCGTTTTTTACATTGTAGGATAGACCAGCAGGGCTGGGTAGGTTAATTTTAAAATGTATTTCACAACAGATTACAAAATACATGCTTTAAAAAGTAATTTGTAACGTATTTTGTTACATTACTCAAGTTTAGTAACTTAATCTAAATACTTTAGAATACTTTGGAATACTAATAAGTGTGAAACAAACACAAAAAAGGTCATTGCAAGTTTTTATCTCACAATTCTGACTTTTTCCCTCAAAATTGCATGATATAAAGTTGCAATTGGGAGTTGCAAAGTCATAATTATGAGATATAAACTGAAAATATTGAGAAAAGTCAGAAATATGACATATAAACAGAAAATATTGAGAAAAGTCAGAATTATGAGATATAAACTGACAATGTTGAGAAAAGTCATAATTATGAGATATAAACTGAAAATATTAAGAAAAGTCAGAATTATGAGATATAAACTGACAATATTGAGAAAAGTCAGAATTATGAGATATAAACTCACATATTAAATTCACAATTGTAAGAAAAAAAGTTAGCATTGCAAGTTTATATCTACCAATTCTGACTTTATAACTTGCAATTGTAAGTTTAAATCTTGCAATTGTGAGAAAAAGAAGTCAGAATTGTGAAATGCAAACTCACAATTGTGAGAGGAAAAAACAAATTGTGAGAAAAAGTTGCAGTGACGAGTGAATGATAAAATGACTCACAAACAACTATCACAAAACATGAAAACAGTCATGGATTATCAGGTCATGACAGGACAGTTAAGTTGACAGTTGGGGATTTTTTTATATAAATTCAGTTATTTTGTCTTGTTTGGGACAGTACTAAATAAAAATAACAACATCTTTATGATCCCTCTTAAAAGTATTAAAATGTTGATGAAACTTAACTCCACTTTTTCAGACTGTCGGAGTCAGAGAATCACCAATCGCTGTTTAAATGACATTAAAATTCAAAGTAATCACTTTGGTAATCTAAAATACTTTTCAGATGTAACTGTAATCTGATTACCACCCATTTAAAATGTAACTGTAATGAAACACAGTTACTCAAATTTTGTATTTTAAATACGTAACTAAGTTACTTGCATTTCGTTACTGCCCAACCAAGTTCTCAGTTCAGAATATTACTTGAGCAAAAGTTTTAAAGTATGTGATATTTTTTGTACTTAAGTATGAAAAGTATTTTTTTTATATTAAACATAATTAAGTATTGAAAGTAAAAGTACAAGTAAATGCAAAATACAAAAGGAGCAGAAAACATTATTAAAAAATTGTTCTATACACAGTTTGAGCAGCAAGATTGTTTTAACTATATTTCTTACATTTTGTTTGCTTTGAATTTTAAAAAAATGGCAAAAAATGATGCCTTGATCATTCATGTTAATTCATAGTGCATTATAATTAACATAAGAGGCAACTTTAAAATGTAAACGTTAAAATTAACAACAAACAACACTTTCATTAACCTTTAATGTTACAAATGGTATTGGAAAGTGTTTCCATTTCACATAAATCCAAACAATCATGCTTAAAATGGCCATTTTTGCGCACAAAGGCATTTTATAGGCTATGTATACTTTCACCAGGGGCGGTGAAACAACATTCCTTCTGATGTTCATTCATGTTTATTTGATACTATAAATGAAGTAGTATGAAGAGATGATCGGTTCACGAGGAGCTACAGCGATCTGTCACGACACATTAAAGAGACACTATACGCTATTTATTATTTAAACTTTAAAAAATTACAGTATTTTAAATATAAAACTGTTTCAAACGTTGTCAGTGTCCAGTTTTCATTGCAGGAGAACATGATGTGTGGCATGAGAGCGCATGGGTTGTTGGGCATAGAAACAGGGGGCGGGTTTTGTGATGCTTGCTGCTGCACGGCTGTGTCCCATAGTTGTCTATTTTGTTTTTTTTTTATAGATTTTTCATGTTCATGTTATATTGTCTTTCTTCATATTGTAGATCCCTTGTTCACATGTAAACGGGCTATAACAGTATTAGAGTAGGCAATAATATACTAATAATGATCGCGCCCAGTTATACAAATAACGGTAACACTTTACAATAAGGTTCATTAGTTAAACATTAGTTAATGTATTAACTAACATGAACTAATCATGAGCAATACATTAGTTACTGTTTTTATTAATCTTCGTTAACGTTAGTTAATGAAAACACAGTTGTTCATTGTTTGTTCATGTTAGTTCACAGTGCATTAACTCATGTTAACAAGATTTTAATAATGTATTAGTAAATGTTGAAATTAACATTAACAAAGATTAAAAAATGTTGTATAAGTGCAGTTCATTATTAGTTCATGTTAACTAATGTTGTTAACTAATGTTAACTAATGAACCTTATTGTAAAGTGTTACCCAAATAACTTTACACATGCAGTGATTTTAAAAAATAATATTAAAACATAAACTTCTGCAAATAACTAATAATAAACTTTTGCACATGATGACAACATACTGAAGATGCTAAATTGCGAACGATTATAGTACATCTCAAATGGTGTTGCCATGGACACTATGTGGTACTTTGGGATAATTTTCACTGCACAATTGTTAACTCAGCGAAGGGCTGTCTAATTCTAAACTTTAACGTGTATATATATATATATACTTTTATTTATTTTAATTACAAATTGTACATTTACATGCCAAAGAATTATTGCAACCAAAAATTATGTGTGCCTGTGTGTAAAATGTATATTATTTGTTTTAAATGATGGAATAAAACATTTATCTTTTATTCCAAAATAAATAAAAAAAAAAAAAATTTTTGTACATTCACAGCAGAGGTTTACTGTTGAAATTAGACATACATAAATACTGTTAACTGTTAACTGTTACTGTTAACATACATACTGTTATACATTTAATTTTACGGGTTGCCTTAAAGGCCTTTTTTTCTGTGTGTGTATGGTATGATGATAGTTTCTCTCAAATGAAACAGTAAAATGTTCACTAAGGGCCCTATGATTTCCACGATGCAGAAAACGCGGACGGAATCGCGGAATTCATTCATAATAAAAGGAATTAATTGTTTAAGGGGGAACTTTTTTTTTAAAATTTCGATGAATACATCAAAAGCAAGTTGGTACACTTCAATTAAATCGCGATATGGAGTAGTATATGTTAACATTAAACGGTAAAAATACTATTAAAATATGAATCCTGCATGTTTTGTGTCTGAATGAATTGTTCAGCAGTAATCAGCATGCCTGCGCCATTCATCCTGACGATCTGCGTTACACAGTAAATTTCCTTTTTATGAATAGTTTCTGTCCACGTTTTCTGCATCGCGGAAATCAAAAGACCCTGCATTTTCTACAAAAAGCACGTTCAACACGGACACGCAGACACCCACTAATACAGCATTTAGTCAACAAACTAATTACTTTAGTGAAATGAAAACATGTACTGTAGTGTACTGTATAACATACTGCTTTGTTGTCTGTTTTAAATCTGTTTTTGAAGTGTCCAGTTCTGTGCAGCACGCAGCCTGACATGACGTGCCAAAACAAACTGTAGGAGGTTTCAGTGATCGTTTAATCAGAGAGCGCCTCTAGAGGTCACTCTCGTACCGCACTCTCCTCAGCCACTCCAGCAACTGACGCGACCCAGAAAATGAAATCAAGCGCGGTTGTGCAGCACTTGTGTACGGTTGTACATGCTTGCTTGCAGTCTGTGTACTTCGGACTTTATTTTGTAAATTTGTAAAAAAAAAAAAAAAATCAGAATTGTATCTAACCTTGTTTAAAAATAACCATAGTGCCATCTTTTGGTTATTATTAAAAAAAAATTATTTCTTGTGCTTAAACAGATCGTTATTGTGCTTATTTTTAAGTTGAACATACTACATTGATTAAAAAAAACGTTTGAATTTCTTATTCAATGTTAGATTAGTGTCATGAATTATCATTGGGTGTCATCTCAAAAATAGGTATATGCTGCCCTCTAGTGCTCATTATAAATATATGACACTTTTTCCCCTCATTTTAATTTACACATACATCTTGAAATTAAAAAATAAATTAAAATGTGTTTATTTATGATATTTGCACTATTAAATATAGAAATTAGGTGTGTATATTTCAATTATTCATGAATAATTGACAACTTCCAAATTCCCTTTTTGTTCTTAATTTAAACCTTCGCCATGGCAACACCATTTGAGATGTACTATAATCGTTCGCAATTTAGCATCTTCAGTATGTTGTGATCATGTGCAGAACTTTATTATTAGTTATTTGCAGAAGTTTATATTTTAATTTTATTTTTTTAAATCCCTGCATGTGTAAAGATGTATAACTGGGCACGATCATTATTAGGAGACGCTGCGTCTCTTTGTGTGACAGAAAATCTTCCAAACTGTAAAAGAAGCTTTTTAATATGTTCTTGTGATCGAATCTTGTCTAATCGCTTGAATGTTTTAAAGAATAAGGTTTAAAAACAAGATTTTTCTTAAAATCAAGGGGCTTTCACGCGGTCATGATCACTCGCTTTCAGAGAAATGACGCGCGGCTCTTTGTTTAATCCATTTGGAAATGAAGTTTGCACAGATGCCACACAGCGTCAACACATTAACACAGTCATACACATAAACATTCAAACAAGGAAATTGAAAGGAACATTAAAAAGGAATTCTGAAAGATTCTGAAAGACGCGAGAATGAACGAGATTCGGGAAGCGATCGTTCTCAGACGCGGTGCCTCTATAATTGTCACAGAACTACGGTGGCCGAGAGAGCTCAAAGCGCTGCAAATAATAAAACACATGCAAATTAAAAAAAGCACATGCAAATTAAAAAAAACACATGCAAAAAAAAAAAAAAAACGTGATCATCAGTTTGACAACACATGTGCTGCAAATCCTCACAACACATGCAAACTCAAAAACGCGGTACATTTACAAAAAGCGCTGCAAAGAACCACAACGGAAATGTTTCAAGGGGGACCCCAAAAAGTGACGGACCCTACTTGACAACAGCACAAACTAAAAAATGTTAGCCAATATTTTACCCATTGGACATGTTTCAGTTATGGATCTTGAAATTTTTATACCTACTCATTGACTCTTTCTGAATTTAGGTCAGTCATTCAGAAATCCATATTTGACCATATGTAATAATATCGGGCCCAAGAGTCGTCGATTTTGAACTTTCTATTTCTACCCAATAGACTCCTGGTGATAAATTAGCCATAGAGTAGCCAATATTTGACCCATTGAACATGTTTCAGTCAGGAATCTTGAAATTTCTATACCTACTTATTGACTCTTTTTGATGTTACATCGGCCATTCAAAAGTCAATATTTGACCAAATGTACTAAAATCAGGCCCAAGAGTGGTCTATTTTGAACTTTTTAGTTCTACCCTATTGACTCTTTCTGGAGATAGTTCAGCCAATTTTTGACCCACTGAAAATATTTCAGTCCTTGATCTTGAACTTTCTATTTCTACCCAATTGACTCCTTCTGGTGATAAATTAGCGATAGAGTAGCCAATAATTGACCCATTTAACATGTTTCAGTCAAGGATCTTGAAATTTCTTTACATACTCGTAGAATCCGACTGATGATACATCAGCCAATCAGAAGTCCATATTTGACCAAATGGACTTATATCCCACCCAAGAGTCATCGATTTTGAACTTTCTATTTCTACCCAATAGACTCCTTCTGGTGATTAATTAGCCATAGACTAGCCAATATCTGACCCATTGAACATGTTCCAGTCATGGATCTTGAAATTTCTATACCTACTTTTTGACTCTTTCTGATGTTACATCGACCATTCAAAAGTCAATATTTGACCAAATGTACTAAAATCAGGCCCAAAAGTCGTCTATTTTGATCTTGTTAGTTCTACCCTATTGACTCCTTCTGGTGATAAATTAGCGATTGAGTAGCCAATAATTGACCCATTGAACATGTTTCAGTCATGGATCTTGAAATTTCTATAACTACTTATTGACTCTTTCTGATGTTACATCTACCATTCAAAAGTCAATATTTGACCAAATGTACTAAAATCAGGCCCAAGAGTCGTCTATTTTGATCTTTTTAGTTCTACCCTTTGCCCCCTTCTCGTGATAAATTAGCCATAGAGTAGCCAATAATTGACCCATTGAACATGTTTCAGTCATGGATCTTGAACTTTCTATACCTACTTATTGATTCTTTCTGATGTTATATCTTTCATTCAAAAGTCAATATTTGACCAAATGTATTAAAATCGGGCTCAAGAGTCACCTATTTTTAACTTTTTAGTTCTACCCTATTGACTCCTTCTGGCGATAGTTCAGCCAATTTTTGACACACTTAAAATATTTCAGTCCTTGATCTTGAACTTTTTAGTCCTACCCAATTGACTCCTTCTTGTGATACATTAGCCTTAGAGTGGCCAATATTTTAACCATTGGACATGTTGCAGTTATTGATCTTGAAATATTTATACCTACTCATTGACTCTTTCTGATGTTATATCGGTCATTCAAAAGTCAATATTTGACCGAATGTACTAAAATCGGGCCCAAGAGTCGCCTATTTTGAACTTTTTAGTTCTACCCGTTGACTCCTTCTGGTGATAAATTAGCCATAGAGTAGCCAATATTTGACCCATTGAACATGTTCCAGTCATGGATCTTGAAATTCTATACCTACTTATTGACTCTTTCTGATATTACATCGGTCATTCAAAAATCAATATTTGACCAAATGTACTAAAATCGGGCCCAAGAGTCGTCTATTTTGAACTTCTTAGATCTACCCTATTGACTCCTTCTGGTGATAAATTAGCGATTGAGTAGCCAATAATTGACCCATTGAACATGTTTCAGTCATGGATCTTAAAATTTCTATTCCTAGCCAAATGACTCCTTCTTGTGATACATTAGCATTAGAATAGCCAATATTTTACCGATTGGACATGTTTCAGTCATGGATATTGAAATTTCTATACCTACTCATTGACTCTTTCTGAATTTAGGTCAGTCATTCAGAAATCCATATTTGACCAAATGTACTAATATCGGGCCCAAGAGTCGTTGATTTTGAACTTTCTGTTTCTCCCCAATTGACTCCTTCTGGTGATAAATTAGCCATAGAGTAGCCAATATTTGACCCATTGAACATGTTTCAGTCATGGATCTTGAAATTTCTATACCTACTTATTGACTCTTTCTGATGTTACATCAAACAATATTTGACCAAATGTACTAACACTGGGCCCAAGAGTCGTCTATGTTGAACTTTTTAGTTCTACCCTATAGACTTCTTCTTGAGATAGTTCAGTCAATTTTTGACCCACTGAAAATATTTCAGTTCTTGATCTTGAACTTTCTACTTCTACCCAATTGACTCCTTGTGATACATTAGCCTTAGACAGAGGTGTAATGTAACGAAGTAATGATACTTCGTTACAGTACTTGAGTATTTTTTGGGAAAATCTATACTTTCTTGAGTATTTATTTTTCTGTCAATTTTTACTTTTACTCCACTACATTTCCTCAATAAAATTTATACTTTTACTCCGATACATTTCCCCAAAGCATCTTCGTTACTTACTACAAAATAAAGTTGGAAGAATACAGACTGCAAGCAAACATGTGCAAACAAGTGCTCGCACAACCGCACATTATTTCATTTTCCGGGTTGTGTCAGTTGCCGGAGCGGCTGAGAACAGTGCGGCACGAGAGCGACCTCTAGAGGCCAAATAAAAAGTATCACTCGTGCCTCGCACGTGAGACTGCGCGCTCCACAGAACTGGACACTTCAAAAACGGATTTAAAACAGACAACAAAGCGGTATGTTATACAGTACACTACAGTATATGTTTTAATATCACTAAAGTAGTTTGTTGACTAAATGCTGTGTTAGTGGGTGTCTGCGTGTCCGTGTTGAACTTGCTTTTTGTAGAAAATGCAGGGATATGATTTCCGCGATGCAGAAAACGCTGACAGAATCCATTCATAAAAAGGGAATTTACTGTGTAACTGGGATTGTCAGGATTAATGGTGCAGGCACGCGGTTTACTGCTGAACAATTCATTCACACACAAAACATGGATTCATATTTGAATAGTATTTTTTCCGTTAACATATACTACTCCATATCGCGATTTAATTGTGTACCAACTTGCATTTGATGTATTCATCCAAACTTTGAAAAAATTCCCCCCCAAAACAATAAGTTCCTTTTATTATGAATGAATTCCGCGATTCCGTCCACGTTTTCTGCCGTTTTCTGCAAATCACAGGGCCCTTAGTGAACACTTAGTTTCATTTGTGTGAAACTACATCACACCACACACACACACACACACACACACACACACACACACACACACAGAAAAAAGGGTCTTTAAGGCAACCCGTCAAATTAAAAGTTTGGTTATACTCTTTAACAGTATAATGTATGTCTAATTTCAGCAGTAAACCTCTGTTGTGCAGCACTTTGAATGTACAAAAATGTTTTTTTTTTTTTTTTTGGAAATTTACATTGGAATAAAATATAAATGTTTTATTTCTTCATTTAAAACAAATAATATACATTTCTACACAGGCACACTTCAGTTTTGGTTGAAATAATTCTTTAGCTTGTAAATGTACAATTTCCTTCAGTTTAATTTAAACTTGTAATTAAAATAAATAAAAGTGTGTGTGTATATATATATATATATATATATATATATATATATATATATATATATATATACTTTAAAGTTTATAATTAGACAGCCCTGCGGTGAGTTAACAATTGTGCAGTGAAAATTACCCCAAAGTACCACATAGTGTCCAACCTACTCTAGTACTGTTATAACCCGTTTACATGTGAACAAGGAATCTACAATATGAAGAAAGACATTATAACATGTACAAGAAAAATCTATACAAAAAAAAAAATAGACACAACTATGGGACGCAGCCGTCCAGCAGCAAGCATCACAATAGTGACAGAAACCTCAAGGTGCAATTGACCGTTCGCAAAAACCCGCCCCCTCTTGCTATGTTCAATAACCCATGCGCTCTCACGCCACACATCATGTTCTCACGGAGTGAAAAATACATCGCGGAGCAAAAAGGACACTGACAACGTAAGAAACAGTTTCATATTTCAAATATTGTCATTTTTAAAGATGTTTAAACAAATAAATAGCGTCTAGTGTCTCTTTAATGTGTCGTGACAGATCGCTGTAGCTTCTTCAAGCGGCTCATGAACCGATCATCTCTTCATACTAGTTCATTTATAGCATCAAATAAACATGAATGAACATCAGAAGGAATGTTGTTTCAAGCGCGGAAAGACGTGAGGACACACAATTTTTCAAGTTCAAGTTCACCAACGTTAATCTACTAACTCCCCTGACTGCTTTGTTGGACAAAATGGCGGATTTGGGGTTATGATTGGTTAGATCGCCTGTCAATCAAACTGTTTGCAAGGGTCAATTAGGTCCCCATTCCTGTATTTTGCCTGGGGCCCTCAAATCTCTAAATCTGCCCCTGGTGAAAGTATACATAGCCTATAAAATGCCTTTGCGTGTAAAGATGGCCATTTTAAGCATGATTGTTGGATTTAAATGAAATGGTAACACTTTACAATATCATTTGTAACATTAAAGGTTAATGAAAGTGTTGTCCATTGTTAATTTCAACATTTACATTTTAACATTTTAAAGTTGCCTCTTACATTAATTATAATGCACTATAAATTAACATGAATGATCAAGGCATAATTTTTTGCCTTTTTTTAAATTCAAATAAACAAAATGTAAGAAATAGAGTTAAAACAATCTTGCTGCTCAAACTGTGTATAGAACAATTTTTAATAATATTTTCTGCTCCTTTCGTATTTTGCATTTACTTTTACTTTTACTTTCAATACTTAAGTATGTTTTATATCAAAAAAATACTTTTCATACTTAAGTACAAAAAATATCACATACTTTAAAACTTTTACTCAAGTAATATTCTAAACAGTGACTTTAACTTCTACCAAAGTCATTTTCTGGTAAGATATCTGTACTTTTACTCAAGTATGGCTTTCAAGTACTTTATACACCACTGGCCTTAGAGTAGCCAATATTTTACCCATTGGACATGTTTCAGTTATGGATCTTAAAATTCTTATACCTACTCATTGACTCTTTCTGAATTTAGGTCAGTCATTCAGAAATCCATATTTGACGAAATGTACTAATATCGGGCCCAAGAGTCGTCGATCTTGAACTTTCTATTCCTACCCAATTGACTCCTTCTGGTTATAAATTAGCCATAGAGTAGCCAATATTTGACCCATTGAACATGTTTCAGTCATGGAGCTTGAAATTTCTATACCTACTTATTGACTCTTTCTGATGTTATAATGGTCATTCAAAAGTCAATATTTGACCAAATGTACTAAAATCGGGCCCAAGAGTCGTCTATTTTGAACTTTTCAGTTCTACCCTTTGACTCCTTCTGGTGATAAATTAGCCATAGAGTAGCCAATATTTGACCCATTGAACATGTTTCAGTCATGGATCTTGAAATTTCTATACCTACTTATTGACTCTTTCTGATGTTATATCGGTCATTCAAAAGTCAATATTTGACCAAATGTACTAATATCAGGCCCAAGAGTCGTCGATTTTGAACTTTTTAGTTCTACCCTATTGACTTCTTCTGGAGATAGGTCAGCCAATTTTTGACCCACTGAAAATATTTCAGTCCTTGATCTTGAACTTTCTATTCCTACCCAATTGACTCCTTCTGGTGATAAATTAGCCTTAAAGAAGCCAATATTTTATCCATTGGACATGTTTCAGTTATGGATCTTGAAATTTTTATACCTACTCATTGACTCTTTCTGAATTTAGGTCAGTCATTCAGAAATCCATATTTGACGAAATGTACTAATATCGGGCCCAAGAGCCGTCGATTTTGAACTTTCTATTTCTACCCAATTGACTCCTTCCGGTGATAAATTAGCCATAGAGTAGCCAATATTTGACCCATTGAACATGTTTCAGTCATGGAAATTCTTGAAGTCTTGAAATTTCTATACCTACTGTTACAGCCACTGCCATAACACAAGAGAGGAACAACACAAAGGCTCGATCGGATAGAAGTATTTATTACAATAACTCAATAAATAAAGAAAGTGTGGGATAAATGAATCAAAAACAAAATAAGACAAACATAAAACAGTGCATATCCCCGTGTCTAGTCGGACGCTAAAGTTCCGCCAACCCATGACAGCTTGGCTTCCTTTAAACGCACGCTGATGGTCCACAGCTGGAAGGAATCTGCTCAAACAAAACACAAATAATCGCATTTCCTGTCCCCTAGAGGGCAGACAGACAATTAAATAAATACAAATACATACACATGTAACACCTTCATCCACAAAAGTAAACCACCAGTGAGGAAAAAATACACCTCACCCACATACCTATCCCATCCGGGACAGTGCATCAGCGACCACGTTGTCTCGGCCTCTGACATGTTTTATGTCGAGGTCATATGGCTTGCAAATATAAACTCCAGCGCATGAGACGCTGATTAAAATTGCGCATCGAGTTCAAAAAGGTAAGCGGGTTATGATCGCAATATATATATATATATATATATATATATATATATCGAATGACAGCTAGACAAATACACCTCAAAATGTTGAATAGCGAGAACCAACGCCAAAGCCTCCTTTTCAATGGTAGAATACTTTCTCTGAGCACAGGTAAACTTTTTTGAAAAGTAACACACAGGGTGGTCCACATCATCAGCACCCCTCTGTTGAAGAACAGCTCCCGCACCAACATCGCTAGCATCCACTATGAAACTGAATTGTTGCGAATGGTCAGGTGCAGCCAACACTGGTGATGAAATCAACAAGGATTTGACATTTTCAAAAGCGCACTGGCACGCATCCGACCACTCAAACTGAACTTTAGGGCTTAGCAAGTCGGTGAGAGGAGAAACTACGGTTGCAAAATTTTTACAAAACGACCGATAGTAACCTACCATTCCCAAAAAACGTCTCAATTGCTTACGGTCAGTTGGAGATGGAAAATCCCAAATGGCCGCAACCTTTGCAGCCACTGGGCGTACTTGACCCCTGCCAATAGTTTTTCCCAGATACACAATGGTGGCTCTACCAAATTCACATTTACTCAAGTTAACAGTGAGCCCAGCGTCAGCCAGCCGTTGAAAAACTTGACGAAGTAAAGTCACATGTTCAGCCCATGAGGAGCTGTACAAAACCAAATCGTCTAAGTAAGCTTCACAACCACATACACCAGCCAAAACGGTGTTAACAAGCCGCTGAAAAGTACTTGGTGCATTTTTCATCCCAAATGCCATCACCTTATAATTAAGAAAGGCATCAGGAGTGACAAATGCTGAGACCTCCCTAGCACGTTCAGTTAAAGGCACCTGCCAGTATCCTTTCAATAGATCGAGTTTTGAAACGTAAACTGCAGAGCCTACACGATCAACGCAATCATCTACCCTAGGCAAAGGATAGCAATCAGTTTTTGTAACAGCGTTTACACGATGGTAGTCAGTGCAGAATCGAAAAGTGCCATCTGATTTATTTACCAATAAACATGGCGAACTCCAGGGACTGGAGCTGGGCTCGGCAATATTATTTTCCAACATGTACTCCACTTCTTTTTGCAAATGAACTCTTTTAAGTGGGTTAACACGATATGGATGCTGTTTTATAGGTGGAGTTAAACCCACATCAATATCGTGTTCAACAACTGACGTCTGACTGGGAATGTCACTGAACAACACTGAAAACTTACTCACCAATTCCATGATAACAGATTTCTCAGCGGAAGCCAAATGCGGTAGATGGCTAGATAAAGTTAAAAGAATCTGTGAATTGTTCAATCTACCCTCAACTATGCATCTAGATGGTCCTTCGTCTGCCTCATCCACCTGCTCAGATGAGAACACAACTGCAGACACCTTAACCTCTGGATCAAGAGATACACCCTTTTCCGATTCCTCGATACCTGAGTTTCTCTCATAAAAGGGTTTAATCATGTTTACATGACAAACTCTAGAACTTTGACGGCGATCAGGAGTAAGGATGACATAATCTCGGTCTGACAACTTCTTTTTAATCACATAAGGGCCAGCGTAACGAGCTTGCAATGACCCACCAAGCACCGGTAACAATACCAAAACTTTATCACCGGGACTAAAACTCCGTTCTCTTGTGTTCTTATCAAACCAAGTCTTCATCTTCTCTTGTGCTTTCTCAAGGTTTTGTTTGGCTAATTCGCGGACTCGATATAAACGTGTATGGAATTGGGAAACGTACTCAGGAAGCGGGCTACTTTTTGAATCGGAAAGCCATTTTTCTTTTAGTACAGTCAAAGTACCGCGTGGATTGTGGCCAAAAACCAATTCTGCCGGACTAAAACCGAGTGACTCCTGTACTACTTCCCGTGAAGCAAAAAGCAACCAAGGAATTCCTTCCTCCCAGTCCTTCTCAAGCTCAAAACAATAGGAACGTAGCATAGACTTTAAGGTCTGGTGAAACCTCTCCAGTGCACCCTGACTCTCAGGATGATAGGCAGTGGAGACATTATGCTTAATACCAAATTGTTTAAGCATTCAAGAAAACGCACAAGACATGAAATTCGTTCCCTGATCACTTTGTATTATTCTTGGTAAACCAAAAACTGAAAAAAACTTGACGAGTGCCTTAGTGATTGTTCTAGTGGTAACAGAACGCAAAGGAACTGCCTCCGGAAAACGCGTAGTTGCACACATAATAGTTAAAAGATATTTGTACCCCGACTTTGAACGGGGAAAAGGTCCAACGCAGTCAACTAGTACGTGTTCAAATGGCTCTGAAACCACAGGAATTGGATAAAGTGGTGCAGATGGAATAACTTGATTAGGCTTTCCCACCACTTGGCAAACATGACAAGTCTGACAAAAACGTGAGACATCTCTTTTTAACCCAGGCCAGTAAAAACTTCGCAAAATCCGGTCATATGTTTTCACGACACCTAAGTGACCAGCCAAACCATTGTGCGCCAGACTTAAAATAATTTTTCGATAATCCACTGGAACTACAATTTGACTGACTGCATTCCAGTCATCAGGAGACTTAGGGGACACCCATTTCCTCATCAAGATTTCATTTTTGAGAAAATACGACTGGGGTGCACTCATACTCTCCTGCTCTGGTCGAACCAACTCGAACAACGAGGCAAGAGTTAAATCTGACCTTTGAGCAGCAATTAATTTATCGGGACATAAAGACAAATCAGCACGATCTTTACAAGAGTCCTTTTCAGCAGTCAGAGAAATCAGATCCCCTTTTCCCTGCGGAGAATTAAACGGTTCGGATAAATCAGGATTTGCAATAAACGTGTCGCATAAATCCACTTCATCTGGAATAACACGATCAACAGACTTGGTCCTAGAACGAGTAACTGCACACGCAGCGAAAACATCAGGGTACTTGAGTGCACAATCATCAGTGCTAGCATCGAGCGGTAGAGAGACAACTTCAGGTGATACATTAGAACAACTCCACACACTACTTCCAGCTAAATCATTGCCTAAAATGAATGTTACGTCATAAACTGGAAAAGATGAACGAACACCCACCACGACGTCACCAGTCACCAATTCAGATTGCAAATGAATTTTGTGTAATGGAACCTCCGTAACTCCCATTTCAATACCTCGAACTAGAGCAGCACTACCGGTGGCAGTCTCCTCAGACAGCGGGAATACGTCCTCTAAAATAAATGAAAGACTAGCACCCGTATCCCGATGAATTCGAACGGGCACAGGCTTATCCAAACTGGAAATGAACACAGTTCCACTATGCAGGAAAGGTCCATAACCGGTTTTACTAAGACGAACATCAGAATTAGACTCGGACGTAATGCAGTCAAATTTTGGACTAGAATCAGCGGAAATCAACCCAACAGATTTTGTATCTGACTTTTTTTTAAGCACAGGGCAATTTGCAATTAAATGGCCTGAGGCCTTACAATAAAAACAAGCCCTATCATCAGCCAAAATAGCAGGTTTATAACTAAACGATGTACGGGGTGACACAGTAGATGAATCAACAGAAATTTTATCTCGTGGTTTCTCTTTAAATGTGACCTTATGCGTTAAAATGAAATCTTCAGCCAAAGTAGCTGCCTTGTGTAGCGTCTCTGCTTTTTGCTCACTTATATACATAGAAAGAGCAGAAGGTAAACAACTTTTAAATTCTTCCAAAAGAATTAATTGTCTAACCTGCTCTCTGCTCTCAGCTCTTTGAGACGCGCACCAACGATCAAACAAAATTTCCTTTTCACGCGCAAACTCAACATAAGTCTGATCCGGAAGTTTCGTGTAGTGTCTAAAACGCTGTCTATATGCCTCCGGGACTAACTCGTAAGCTTTTAATATAGCTGCTTTAACGATCTTATAATCAGCAGATTTCTCAATAGGCAACGAAGCATATACGTCTTGCGCCTTACCGGTAATCACACATTGTAAGAGCAACGACCAGACATTTTCAGGCCACTTTAAGGAGACGGCAACTCGCTCAAAGTGACAAAAATATTTCTCAACGTCCTTTTCACAAAACGGAGGAACCATCCTCTGATATCGGCCAACATCAAACTCAGGGGCAGCGAGAGCAGCCTTAGCGCTCATCTCTAATTCCATTCGTTTCAGAGAAAACTCATGATCAAGCTCACGCTTTCGCAACTCTAATTTGGCATTCTCCAAGTCTATTTCTTTTTCCTTAAGTGCCAATTCTCTTAACCGAATAGTATTTTCACTTACTGAAGGATCAGCCACTTCCTCTAAAACACTAGTATTTTCTAACGACATTTGTAAAACGCCCAATTCAATCAAACAGCCTTTAAGGACGTTTCGCAAAGTTTCCTTCAAAGTCTTATACCTAGGAGCGATCTCAACTTTATAAGACTCTGCAATTTGTAACAACTGCTCTTTTGTACATGATAAAAGCAGTTCCTCAGAAGGAGACTCTCGAAATGTGTCAACTACCGAAGTCATTTCGACGTACTTAACGCACTCAAAAACAAACAAACCAAAAAAAAAAAATAAATGAAATAATGCTTTCAAGAAAATAACTAAACCTAACCCACAAACTTCCTAAACAAATTAAACCACTAAATCATTTCTACAAAACTATACCTAACTAAGCCAATGAACTAAATTTAGCCCCGATCTAAAATTACCACAAAGGATAAAAATGAAATTAACTTACCGATTCCAATTGCATAGTAACCAAAGGCAATCCCGCAACACGTATTTACCCCATTTAAACATTAAGTTATTTCCCTAGTCTTCAGTGGCGTTAGGGGCTCGAGGCAACTTTAAACACTGAACTCTGACCCAATTGACAGATCAATTGATTCGTGCCTCCACTCCGAATAACCACTAAAAATAAAAAAGGCAAAATAACAAAGTGGCAGGCTTAAACCTACCCGACGACTAAATAAATAGGGCAAATACTCACTTGGGACTCCAGTCGTTACTCAGACTAAAAAAAACAAAACAAAAACCCAAATCGCAATGAAGAAAATACGGACGAGCCCCCAATTATGTTACAGCCACTGCCATAACACAAGAGAGGAACAACACAAAGGCTCGATCGGATAGGAGTATTTATTACAATAACTCAATATATAAAGAAAGTGTGGGATAAATGAATCAAAAACAAAATAAGACAAACATAAAACAGTGCATATCCCCGTGTCTAGTCGGACACTAAAGTTCCGCCAACCCATGACAGCTTGGCTTCCTTTAAACGCACGCTGATGGTCCACAGCTGGAAGGAATCTGCTCAAACAAAACACAAATAATCGCATTTCCTGTCACCTAGAGGGCAGACAGACAATTAAATAAATACAAATACATACACATGTAACACCTACTTATTGACTCGTTCTGATGTTACATCGGTCACTAAAAAGTCAATATTTGACCAAATGTATTAAAATCGGGACCAAAAGTCGTCTATTTTGAACTTTTTAGTTCTACCCTTTGACTCCTTCTGGTGATAAATTAGCCATATAGTAGCCAATATTTGACCTATTGAACATGTTTCAGTCATGGATCTTGAAATTTCTATTCCTACCCAAATGACTCCTTCTTGTGATACATTAGCATTAGAATAGCCAATATTTTAACGATTGGACATGTTTCAGTTATGAATCTTGAAATTTTTATACCTACTCATTGACTCTTTCTGATGTGACATCGGTCATTCAAAAGTCAATATTTGACCAAATGTACTAAAATCAGGCCCAAGAGTCATCTATTTTGAACTTGTTAGTTCTACCCTATTGACTCTTTCTGGAGATAGTTCAGCCAATTTTTGACCCACTGAAAATATTTCAGTCCTTGATCTTGAACTTTCTATTCCTACCCAATTGACTCCTTCTTGTGATACATTAGCCTTAGAGTAGCCAATATTTTACCCATTGGACATGTTTCAGTTATGGATCTTGAAATTTTTATACCTACTCATTGACTCTTTCTGAATCTAGGTCAGTCATTCAGAAATCCATATTTGACCAAATGTACTAATATCGGGACCAAGAGTCGTCGATTTTGAACTTTCTATTTCTACCCAATTGACTCCTTCTGTTGATAAATTAGCGATAGAGTAGCCAATAATTGACCCATTGAACATGTTTCAGTCATGGATCTTGAAATTTCTATACCTACTTCTTGATTCTTTCTGATGTTATATCTTTCATTCAAAAGTCAATATTTGACCAAATGTATTAAAATTGGGCTCAAGAGTCACCTATTTTGAACTTTTTAGTTCTACCCTATTGACTCCTTCTGGCGGTAGTTCAGCCAATTTTTGACCCACTGAAAATATTTCAGTCCTTGATCTTGAACTTTCTAGTCCTACCCAATTGACTCCTTCTTGTGATACATTAGCCTTAGAGTAGCCAATATTTTAACCTTTGGACATGTTGCAGTTATTGATCTTGAAATTTTTATACCTACTCATTGACTCTTTCTGATGTTATATCGGTCATTCAAAAGTCAATATTTGACCGAATGTACTAAAATCGGGCCCAAGAGTCGCCTATTTTGAACTTTTTAGTTCTACCCGTTGACTCCTTCTGGTGATGAATTAGCGAAAAAGTAGCCAATAATTGACCCATTGAACATGTTTCAGTAATGGATCTTGAAATTTCTATACCTACTTATTGACTCTTTCTGATGTTACATCGGTCATTCAAAAGTCAATATTTGACCAAATGTATTAATCGGGCCCAAGAGTCGTCTATTTTGAACTTTTTAGTTCTACCCTATTGACTCCTTCTGGAGATAGTTCAGCCAATTTTTGACCCACTGAAAATATTTTAGTCCTTGATTTTGAACTTTCTACTACTACCCAATTTACTCCTTCTTGTGATACATTAGCCTTAGAGTAGCCAATATTTTACCCATTGGACATATTTCATATATGGATCTTGAAATTTTTATACCTACTCATTGACTCTTTCTGAATCTAGGTCAGTCATTCAGAAATCCATATTTGACCAAATGTACTAATATCGGGACCAAGAGTCGTCGATTTTGAACTTTCTATTTCTACCCAATTGACTCCTTCTGTTGATAAATTAGCGATAGAGTAGCCAATAATTGACCCATTGAACATGTTTCAGTCATGGATCTTGAAATTTCTATACCTACTTCTTGATTCTTTCTGATGTTATATCTTTCATTCAAAAGTCAATATTTGACCAAATGTATTAAAATTGGGCTCAAGAGTCACCTATTTTGAACTTTTTAGTTCTACCCTATTGACTCCTTCTGGCGGTAGTTCAGCCAATTTTTGACCCACTGAAAATATTTCAGTCCTTGATCTTGAACTTTCTAGTCCTACCCAATTGACTCCTTCTTGTGATACATTAGCCTTAGAGTAGCCAATATTTTAACCATTGGACATGTTGCAGTTATTGATCTTGAAATTTTTATACCTACTCATTGACTCTTTCTGATGTTATATCGGTCATTCAAAAGTCAATATTTGACCGAATGTACTAAAATCGGGCCCAAGAGTCGCCTATTTTGAACTTTTTAGTTCTACCCGTTGACTCCTTCTGGTGATGAATTAGCGAAAAAGTAGCCAATAATTGACCCATTGAACATGTTTCAGTAATGGATCTTGAAATTTCTATACCTACTTATTGACTCTTTCTGATGTTACATCGGTCATTCAAAAGTCAATATTTGACCAAATGTATTAATCGGGCCCAAGAGTCGTCTATTTTGAACTTTTTAGTTCTACCCTATTGACTCCTTCTGGAGATAGTTCAGCCAATTTTTGACCCACTGAAAATATTTTAGTCCTTGATTTTGAACTTTCTACTACTACCCAATTTACTCCTTCTTGTGATACATTAGCCTTAGAGTAGCCAATATTTTACCCATTGGACATATTTCATATATGGATCTTGAAATTTTTATACCTACTCATTGACTCTTTCTGAATTTAGGTCAGTCATTCAGAAATCCATATTTGACCAAATGTACTAACACTGGGCCCAAGAGTCGTCGATTTGGAACTTTTTAGTTCTACCCTATTGACTCCTTCTGGCGATAGTTCAGCCAATTTTTGACCCACTGAAAATATTTCAGTCCTTGATCTTGAACTTTCTAGTCCTACCCAATTGACTCCTTCTTGTGATACATTAGCCTTAGAGTAGCCAATATTTTAACCATTGGACATGTTGCAGTTATTGATCTTGAAATTTTTATACCTACTCATTGACTCTTTCTGATGTTATATCGGTCATTCAAAAGTCAATATTTGACCGAATGTACTAAAATCGGGCCCAAGAGTCGCCTATTTTGAACTTTTTAGTTCTACCCGTTGACTCCTTCTGGTGATGAATTAGCGAAAAAGTAGCCAATAATTGACCCATTGAACATGTTTCAGTAATGGATCTTGAAATTTCTATACCTACTTATTGACTCTTTCTGATGTTACATCGGTCATTCAAAAGTCAATATTTGACCAAATGTATTAATCGGGCCCAAGAGTCGTCTATTTTGAACTTTTTAGTTCTACCCTATTGACTCCTTCTGGAGATAGTTCAGCCAATTTTTGACCCACTGAAAATATTTTAGTCCTTGATTTTGAACTTTCTACTACTACCCAATTTACTCCTTCTTGTGATACATTAGCCTTAGAGTAGCCAATATTTTACCCATTGGACATATTTCATATATGGATCTTGAAATTTTTATACCTACTCATTGACTCTTTCTGAATTTAGGTCAGTCATTCAGAAATCCATATTTGACCAAATGTACTAATATCGGGCCCAAGAGTCGTCGATTTTGAAATTTCTATTTCTACCCAATTGACTCCTTCTGGTGATACATTAGCCATAGAGTAGCCAATATTTTACCCATTGGACATGTTTCAGTTATGGATCTTAAAATTTGTATACCTACTCATTGACTCTTTCTGAATTTAGGTCAGTCATTCAGAAATCCATATTTGACCAAATGTACTAATATCGGGCCCAAGAGTCATCGATTTTGAAATTTCTATTTCTACCCAATTGACTCCTTCTGGTGATAGTTCAGCCAATTTTTGACCCACTGAAAATATTTCAGTCCTTGATCTTGAACTTTCTATTCCTACCCAATTGACTCCTTCATGTGATACATTAGCCTTAGAGTAGCAAATATTTGACCCAATGGACATATTTCAGTTATGGATCTTGAAGGTTTTCTACCTACTCACTCTTTCTGAATTTAGATCAGTCATTCAGCAATCCATATTTGACGAAATGTACTAATATCGGGCCCAAGAGTCGTCAATTTTTAACTTTTTAGTTCTACCCAATAGACTCCTTCTTGTGATAAATTAGCCATAGAGTAGCCAATATTTGACCCACTGAACAAGTTTCAGTCATGGATCTTGAAATTTCTATACCTACTTATTGACTCTTTCTGATGTTAGATTGGTCATTCAAAAGTAAATATTTGACCAAATGTACTAACACTGGGCCCAAGAGTCGTCTATGTTGAACTTTTTAGTTCTACTCTATTGACTCATCTGGAGATAGTTCAGCCAATTTTTGACCCACTGAAAATATTTCAGTCCTTGATTTTGAACTTTCTACTTCTACCCAATTGACTCCTTCTTGTGATACATTAGCCTTAGAGTAGCCAATATTTTACCCATTGGACATGTTTCAGTCATGGATCTTGAAATTTTTATACCTACTCATTGACTCTTTCTGAATTTAGGTCAGTCATTCAGAAATCCATATTTGACGAAATGTACTAATATCAGGCCCAAGAGTCGTCTATTTTGAACTTTTTAGTTCTACCCATTGACTCCTTCTTGTGATACATTAGCCTAAGAGTAGCCAATACTTTACCCATTGGACATGTTTCAGTCCTTGATCCTGAACTTTCTATACATACTCATAGAATCCGACTGATGATACATCAGCCAATCAGAAGTCTATATTTGATCGAATGGATTTATATCCGGCCCAAGAGTCATCGATTTTGAACTTTCTATTTCTACCCAATTGACTCCTTCTGGTGATAAATTAGCCATAGTCTAGCCAATATCTGACCCATTGAACAAGTTCCAGTCATGGATCTTGAAATTTCTATACCTACTTATTGACTCTTTCTGATGTTACATCGGTCATTCAAAAATCAATATTTGACCAAATGTACTAATATCAGGCCCAAGAGTCGTCGATTTTGAACTTTTTAGTTTACCCTATTGACTCCTTCTTGCGATAGTTCAGCCAATTTTTGACCCACTGAAAATATTTCAGTCCTTGATCTTGAACTTTCTACTTCTACCTAATTGACTCCTTCTTGTGATACATTAGCCTTAGAGTAGCCAATATTTTACCCATTGGACATGTTTCAGTTATGGATCTTAAAATTCTTATTCCCACTTATTGACTCTTTATGATGTTACATCGGTCATTCAAAAGTATATATTTGATCAAATGTACTAATATTGGGCCCAAGAGTCGTCGATTTTGAACTTTCTATTTCTCCCCTAATGACTCCATCTGGTGATAAATTAGCCATAGAGTAGGCAAAATTTTACCCATTGGACATGTTTTAGTCATGGATCTTGAAATTTGCATACCTACTCTTTGACTCTTTCTGATGTTATGTCAGTCATTCACAAGTCCATATTTGAACGAATGGACTAATATCGGGCCCAAGAGTCATCGATTTTGAACTTTCTATTTCTACACAATTGATTCCTTCTTGTGATACATTAGCCATAGAATAGCAAATATTTGACCCATTGGACATGTTTCAGTTATGGATCTTGAAATTTTTATACCTACGCATTGACTCTTTCTGAATTTGGGTCAGTCATTCAGAAATCCAAATTTGACAGAATGTACTAATATCGGGCCCAAGAGTCGTCGATTTTGAACTTTCTATTTCTACCCAATTGACTCCTTCTGGTGATAAAATAGCCATAGAGTAGCCAATATTTGACCCATTTAACATGTTCCAGTCATGGATCTTGAAATTTCTATACCTACTTATTGACTCTTTCTGATATTACATCGGTCATTCAAAAGTCAATATTTGACCAAATGTACTAAAATCGGGCCCAAGAGTCGTCGATTTTTAACTTTTTAGTTTTACCGTCATGAATCCTTCTGGTGATAGTTCAGCCAATTTTTGTCCCACTGAAAATATTTCAGTCCTTGATCTTGAACTTTCAATTCCTACCCAATTGACTCCTTCTTTTAATACATTAGCCTTAGAGTAGCCAATATTTTACCCATTAGACATGTTTCAGCTATGGATCTTAAAATTTTTATACCTACTCATTGACTCTTTCTGAATTTAGGTCAGTCATTCAGAAGTCCATATTTGACCAAATGTACTAATATTGGGCAAAAGAATCGTCGATTTTGAACTTTCTATTTCTCCCAAATTGACTCCTTCTGGTGATAATTTAGCCATTGAGTAGCCAATATTTGACCCATTGAATGTGTTTCAGTCATGGATCTTGAAATTTCTATACCTACTTATTGACTCTTTCTGATGTTACATCGGTCATTCAAAAGTCAATATTTGACCAAATGTACTAAAATCGGGCCCAAGAGTCGTCGATTTTGAACTTTTTAGTTCTACCCATTGACTCCTCCTGGTGATAGTTCAGCCAATTTTTGACCTACTGAACATATTTCAGTCCATGATCTTGAACTTTCTATTCCTACCCAATTGACTCCTTCTTGTGATACATTAGCCTTAGAGTAGGCAAAATTTTACCCATTGGACATGTTTTAGTCATGGATCTTGAAATTTGCATACCTACTCTTTGACTCTTTCTGATGTTATGTCAGTCATTCACAAGTCCATATTTGAACGAATGGACTAATATCGGGCCCAAGAGTCATCGATTTTGAACTTTCTATTTCTACACAATTGATTCCTTCTTGTGATACATTAGCCATAGAATAGCAAATATTTGACCCATTGAACATGTTTTAGTCCTTGATCTTGAATTGTCTTTACATACTCATAGAATCCGACTGATGATACATCAGCCAATCAGAAGTCCATATTTGACCGAATGGACTTATATCCGGCCCAAGAGTCATCGATTTTGAACTTTCTATTTCTACCCAAAAGACTCCTTCTGGTGATAAATTAGCCATAGAGTAGCCAATATTTGACCCATTGAACATGTTCCAGTCATGGATCTTGAAATTTCTATACCTACTTATTGACTCTTTCTGATGTTACATCGGTTATTCAAAAGTCAATATTTGACCAAATGTACTAAAATCGGGCCCAAGAGTCATCTATTTTTGAACTTTTTAGTTCTACCCTATTGACTCCTTCTGGTGATAGTTCAGCCAATTTTTGTCCCACTGAAAATATTTCAGTCCTTGATCTTGAACTTTCAGTTCCTACCCAATTGACTCCTTCTTGTCATTCATTAGCCTTAGAGTAGCCAATATTTTACCCATTGGACATGTTTCAGTTATGGATCTTGAAATATCTATCCATACTAATTGACTCATTCTGATGTTATATCAGTTATTCAGAAGTGCATATTTGACCAAATGTACTAATATTGGGCCCATGAGTCGTCGATTTTGAACTTTCTATTTCTCCCCAAATGACTCCTTCTGGTGATAAATTAGCCATAGAGTAGCCAATATTTGACCCATTGAACATGTGTAATGGAAATTTTTATCTTTCATTTGATTTTTAATAAGCTTATGGGCATAAGGCATTAAGAAGTTATAAGTGTTCATATTATAGTGTCTCTCATGACATTTTCTCTGTAACTGCTCAAGGCAGAACAACAGGATGTGGCTGTCGGCTGAAAGGACCTTAGGGGAGCGTAGTTCTAAGAAACTAGGGTGACAAGATGGACTTCTCACTAACAAAGGGCAGTTAATAGATGGACTTCTCACTAACAAAGGGCAGTTAATAGAAACCACATCCTGTGCTAAGCAAATGATGTTTTGAAAGGTGTAGGCGTAAAGTGTGTGCAAAGCATTAAGATGTTAAGTATAAATGGAACAGGTGAGAGACTAGCTCCTCACTCCTCTCATGCATGCTCTGCTGTATGTGTGAGACGAGTCCTTGCTGCAAGTAAAAATTAAATCTACCTTCTCTGATATTACTGACTCTGAGTATTTCCTTGAATTTCCACAACACATGTTTAATTCATGGATCTTGAAATTTCTATACCTACTTATTGACTCTTTCTGAAGTTGCATCGGTCATTCAAAAGTCAGTATTTGACCAAATGTACTAAAATCGGGCCCAAGAGTCGTCTATTTTTAACTTTTTAGTTTTACCCTATTGACTCCTTCTGGTGATAGTTCAGCCAATTTTTGACCCACTGAAAATATTTCATTCCTTGATCATGAACTTTCTATTCCTACCCAATTGACTCCTTCTTGTGACACTTTAGCCTTAGAGTAGCCAATATTTTACCCATTGGACATGTTTCAGTTATGGATCTTAAAATTTTTATACCTACTCATTGACTCTTTCTGAATTTAGGTCAGTCATTCAGAAATCCATATTTGACCAAATGTACTAATATTGGGCACAAGAGTCGTCGATTTTGAACTTTCTATTTCTCCCAAATTGACTCCTTCTGGTGATAATTTAGCCATTGAGTAGCCAATATTTGACCCATAGAACGTGTTTCAGTCATGGATCTTGAAATTTCTTTACCTACTTATTGACTCTTTCTGATGTTACATCGGTCATTCAAAAGTCAATATTTGACCAAATGTACTAAAATCGGGCCCAAGAGTCGTCGATTTTGAACTTTTTAGTTCTACCCATTAACTCCTTCTGGTGATAGTTCAGCCAATTTTTGACCTACTGAACATATTTCAGTCCATGATCTTGAACTTTCTATTCCTACCCAATTGATTCCTTCTTGTGATACATTAGCCTTAGAGTAGGCAAAATTTTACTCATTGAACATGTTTCAGTCATGGATCTTGAAATTTCTATACCTACTTATTGACTCTTTTTGAAGTTGCATCGGTCATTCAAAAGTCAATATTTGACCAAATGTACTAAAATCGGGCCCAAGAGTCGTCTATTTTGAACTTTTTAGTTTTACCCTATTGACTCCTTCTGGTGATAGTTCAGCCAATTTTTGACCCACTGAAAATATTTCATTCCTTGATCATGAACTTTCTATTCCTACCCAATTGACTCCTTCTTGTGACACTTTAGCCTTAGAGTAGCCAATATTTTACCCATTGGACATGTTTCAGTTATGAATCTTAAAATTTTTATACCTACTCATTGACTCTTTCTGAATTTAGGTCAGTCATTCAGAAATCCATATTTGACCAAATGTACTAATATTGGGCCCAAGAATCGTCGATTTTGAACTTTCTATTTCTACCCAATTTACTCCTTCTTGTGATACATTAGCCTTAGAGTAGCCAATATTTTACCCATTAGACATGTTTCAGTTATGGATCTTAAAATTTTTATACCTACTCATTGACTCTTTCTAAATTTAGGTCAGTCATTCAGAAATCCATATTTGACCAAATGTACTAATATTGGGCCCAAGAATCGTCGATTTTGAACTTTCTATTTCTACCCAATTGACTCCTTCTGGTGATAAATTAGCCATAGAGTAAACAATATTTGAACGATTGAACATTTTTCAGTCCTGGATCTTGAAATATCTATCCATACTATTTGACTCATTCTGATGTTATATCAGTTATTCAGAAGTCCATATTTGACCAAATGTACTAATATTGGGCCCAAGAATCGTGGATTTTGAACTTTCTATTTCTACCCAATTGACTCCTTCTGGTGATAAATTAGCCATAGAGTAGCCAATATTTGACCCATTGAACATGTTCCAGTCATGGATCTTGAAATTTCTATACCTACTTATTGACTCTTTCTGATGTTACATCGGTCATTCAAAAGTCAATATTTGACCAAATGTACTAAAATCGGGCCCAAGAGTCGTCTATTTTGAACTCTTTAGTTTTACCCATTGACTCCTTCTGATGATAGTTCAGCCAATTTTTTGACCTACTGAACATATTTCAGTCCATGATCTTGAACTTTCTATTCCTACCCAATTGATTCCTTCTTGTGATACATTATCCATAGAATAGCAAATATTTGACCCATTGAACATGTTTCAGTTATGGATCTTGAAATTTTTATACCTACTCATTGACTGTTTCTGAATTTGGGTCAGTCATTCAGAAATCCATATTTGACCGAATGTACTAATATCGGGCCCCAGAGTCGTCCATTTTGAAGTTTCTATTTCTACCCACTTGACTCCTTCTGGTGATAAATTAGCCATAGAGTAGCCAATATTTGACCCATTGAACATTTTTCAGTCATGGATCTTGAAATGTCTATCCATACTAATTGACTCTTTCTGATGTTATATCAGTTTTTCAGAAGTCCATATTTGACCAAATGTACTAATATTGGGCCCAAGAGTCGTCGATTTTGAAATTTCTATTTCTCCCCAATTGACTCCTTCTGGTGATAAATTAGCCATAGAGTAGACAATATTTGACCCATTGAACATGTTTCAGTAATGAATCTTGAAATTTCTATACCTACTTATTGACTCTTTCTGATGTTACATCGGTCATTCAAAAGTCAATATTTGACCAAATGTACTAAAATCGGGCCCAAGAGTCCTCTATTTTGAACCTTTTAGTTCTACCCTATTGACTCCTTTTGGAGATAGTTCAGCCAGTTTTTGACTCACTGAAAATAATTCAGTCCTTGATCTTGAACTCTCTATTTCTATCAAATTGTCTCCATCTTGTGATACATTAGCCATAGAGTAGCCAATATTTTACCCATTGGAAATGTTTCAATTATGGATCTTGAAATATTTATACCTACTCATTGACTCTTTCTGAATATAGGTCAGTCATTAAGAAATCCATATTTGAACAGATGTACTAATATCGGGCCCAAGAATCGTCGATTTTGAACTTTCTATTTCTACCCAATTTACTCCTTCTTGTGATACATTAGCCTTAGAGTAGCCAATATTTTACCCATTAGACATGTTTCAGTTATGGATCTTAAAATTTTTATACCTACTCATTGACTCTTTCTAAATTTAGGTCAGTCATTCAGAAATCCATATTTGACCAAATGTACTAATATCGGGCACAAGAGTCGTCGATTTTGAACTTTCTATTTCTCCCCAATTGACTCCTTCTGGTGATAAATTAGCCATAGAGTAGCCAATATTTGACCCATTGAACATGTTTCAGTCATGGATCTTGAAATTTCTGGACCTACTTATTGAATCTATCTGATGTTACATCGGTCATTCAAAAGTCAATATTTGACCAAATGTACTAATATCGGGCCAGAGAGTCGTCTATTTTTAACTTTTTAGTTCTAGCCTATTGACTCCTTCTGGCGATAGTTCAGCCAATTTTTGACCCACTGAAAATATTTCAGTCCTTGATCTTGAACTTTTAATTCCTACCCAATTGACTCCTTCTGGTGATGAATTAGCCATAGTGTAGCCAATATTTTACAAATTGAACATGTTTCAGTCATGGATCTTGAAATTTCTTTACCTTTTTATTGACTCTATCTGATGTTACATCGGTCATTCAAAAGTCAATATTTGACCAAATGTACTAAAATCGGGCCCAAGAGTCGATTATTTTGAACTTTTTAGTTCAACCTTTTGCCCCCTTCTGGTGATAAATTAGCCATAGAGTAGCCAATATTTGACCCATTGAACATGTTTCAGTCATGGATCTTGAAATTTCTGGACCTACTTATTGAATCTATCTGATGTTACATAGATCATTCAAAAGTCAATATTTGACCAAATGTACTAATATCAGGCCAGAGAGTCATCTATTTTGAACTTTTTAGTTGTACCCTATTGACTCCTTCTGGCGATATATCAGCCAATTTTTGACCCACTGAAAATATTTCAGTCCTTGATCTTGAACTTTCTATACCTACCCAATTGACTCCTTCTGGTGATAAATTAGCCATAGAGTAGCCAATATTTGAACCATTGAACATGTTTCAGTCATGGATCTTGAAATTTCTAGACATACTTATTGAATCTATCTGATGTTACATCGGTCATTCAAAAGTCAATATTTGACCAAATGTACTAAAATCGGGCCCAAGAGTCGTCTATTTTGAACTTTTTAGTTCTACCCAATTGACTCCTTCTGGTGATAAATTAGCCATAGAGTAGCCAATATTTGACCCATTGAACATGTTTCAGTCATGGATCTTGAAATTTTTATACCTACTTATTGACTCTTTCTGATGTTACGTCGGTCATTCAAAAGTCAATATTTGACCAAATGTACTAAAATCGGGCCCAAGAGTCGTCTATTTTGAACTTTTTAGTTCTACCCTTTGACTCCTTCTGGTGATAAATTAGCCATAGAGTAGCCAATATTTGACCCATTGAACATGTTTCAGTAATGAATCTTGAAATTTCTATACCTACTTATTGACTCTTTCTGATGTTACATAGATCATTCAAAAGTCAATATTTGACCAAATGTACTAATATCGGGCCAGAGAGTCGTCTATTTTGAACTTTTTAGTTCTACCCTATTGACTCCTTCTGGCGATATATCAGCCAATTTTTGACCAACTGAAAATATTTCAGTCCTTGATCTTGAACTTTCTATTCCTACCCAATTGACTCCTTCTGGTGATAAATTAGCCATAGAGTAGCCAATATTTTACCCATTGGACATGTTTCATTTATGGATCTTGAAGTTTTTATACCTACTCATTGACTTTTTCTGAATTTAGGTCAGTCATTCAGAAATCCATATTTGACCAAATGTACTAATATCGGGCAAAAGAGTCGTCGATTTTGAACTTTCTATTTCTCCCCAATTGACTCCTTCTGGTGATAAATTAGCCATAGAGTAGCCAATATTTGACCCATTGAACATGTTTCAGTCATGGATCTTAAAATTTCTATACCTACTTATTGACTCTTTCTGATGTTATATCGGTCATTCAAAAGTCAATATTCGACCAAATATACTAAAATCGGGCCCAAGAATCGTCTATTTTGAACTTTTTAGTTCTATCCTTTGACTCCTTCTGGTTATAAATTAGCCATAGAGTAGCCAATATTTGACCCATTGAATATGTTTTAGTCATGGATCTTGAAATTTCTATACCTACTTATTGACTCTTTCTGATGTTACATCGGTCATTCAAAAGTCAATATTTGACCAAATGTACTAAAATCGGGCCCAAGAGTCCTCTATTTTGAACCTTTTAGTTCTACCCTATTGACTCCTTTTGGAGATAGTTCAGCCAGTTTTTGACTCACTGAAAATAATTCAGTCCTTGATCTTGAACTCTCTATTTCTATCCAATTGTCTCCTTCTTGTGATACATTAGCCTTAGAGTAGCCAATATTTTACCCATTGGAAATGTTTCAATTATGGATCTTGAAATATTTATACCTACTCATGGACTCTTTCTGAATATAGGTCAGTCATTAAGAAATCCATATTTGAACAAATGTACTAATATCGGGCCCAAAAGTCGTCGATTTGGAACTTTCTATTTCTACCCAATTGACTCCTTCTGGTGATAAATTAGCGATAGAGTAGCCAATAATTGACCCATTGAACATGTTTCAGTCATGGATCTTATAATTTCTATACCTACTTATTGACTCTTTCTGATGTTACATCGGTCATTCAAAAGTCAATATTTGACCAAATGTACTAAAATCGGGCCCAAGAGTCGATTATTTTGAACTTTTTAGTTCTACTCTTTGCCCCCTTCTGGTGATAAATTAGCCATAGAGTAGCCAATATTTGACCCATTGAACATGTTTCAGTCATGGATCTTGAAATTTCTGGACCTACTTATTGAATCTATCTGATGTTACATCGGTCATTCAAAAGTCAATATTTGACCAAATGTACTAAAATCGGGCCCAAGATTTGTCTATTGTGAACTTTTTAGTTATACCCTTTGACTCCTTCTGGTGATAAATTAGCCATAGAGTAGCCAATATTTGACCCATTGAACATGTTTCAGTAATGAATCTTGAAATTTCTATACCTACTTATTGACTCTTTCTGATGTTACATAGATCATTCAAAAGTCAATATTTGACCAAATGTACTAATATCGGGCCAGAGAGTTGTCTTTTTTGAACTTTTTAGTTCTACCCTATTGACTCCTTCTGGCGATATATCAGCCAATTTTTGACCAACTGAAAATATTTCAGTCCTTGATCTTGAACTTTCTATTCCTACCCAATTGACTCCTTCTGGTGATAAATTAGCCATAGAGTAGCCAATATTTTACCCATTGGACATGTTTCATTTATGGATCTTGAAGTTTTTATACCTACTCATTGACTTTTTCTGAATTTAGGTCAGTCATTCATAAATCCATATTTGACCAAATGTACTAATATCGGGCACAAGAGTCGTCGATTTTGAACTTTCTATTTCTCCCCAATTGACTCCTTCTGGTGATAAATTAGCCATAGAGTAGCCAATATTTGACCCATTGAACATGTTTCAGTCATGGATCTTAAAATTTCTATACCTACTTATTGACTCTTTCTGATGTTATATCGGTCATTCAAAAGTCAATATTCGACCAAATATACTAAAATCGGGCCCAAGAATCGTCTATTTTGAACTTTTTAGTTCTATCCTTTGACTCCTTCTGGTTATAAATTAGCCATAGAGTAGCCAATATTTGACCCATTGAATATGTTTTAGTCATGGATCTTGAAATTTCTATACCTACTTATTGACTCTTTCTGATGTTACATCGGTCATTCAAAAGTCAATATTTGACCAAATGTACTAAAATCGGGCCCAAGAGTCCTCTATTTTGAACCTTTTAGTTCTACCCTATTGACTCCTTTTAGAGATAGTTCAGCCAGTTTTTGACTCACTGAAAATAATTCAGTCCTTGATCTTGAACTCTCTATTTCTATCCAATTGTCTCCTTCTTGTGATACATTAGCCTTAGAGTAGCCAATATTTTACCCATTGGAAATGTTTCAATTATGGATCTTGAAATATTTATACCTACTCATTGACTCTTTCTGAATATAGGTCAGTCATTAAGAAATCCATATTTGAACAAATGTACTAATATCGGGCCCAAAAGTCGTCGATTTGGAACTTTCTATTTCTACCCAATTGACTCCTTCTGGTGATAAATTAGCGATAGAGTAGCCAATAATTGACCCATTGAACATGTTTCAGTCATGGATCTTGAAATTTCTATACCTACTTATTGACTCTTTCTGATGTTCTATTGGTCATTCAAAAGTCAATATTTGACCAAATGTACTAATATCGGGCCAGAGAGTCGTCTATTTTTAACTTTTTAGTTCTAGCCTATTGACTCCTTCTGGCGATAGTTCAGCCAATTTTTGACCAACTGAAAATATTTCAGTCCTTGATCTTGAACTTTTTATTCCTACCCAATTGACTCCTTCTGGTGATGAATTAGCCATAGTGTAGCCAATATTTTACAAATTGAACATGTTTCAGTCATGGATCTTGAAATTTCTATACCTTTTTATTGACTCTATCTGATGTTGCATCGGTCATTCAAAAGTCAATATTTGACCAAATGTACTAAAATCGGGCCCAAGAGTCGATTATTTTGAACTTTTTAGTTCTACCCTTTGCCCCCTTCTGGTGATAAATTAGCCATAGAGTAGCCAATATTTGACCCATTGAACATTTTTCAGTCATGGATCTTGAAATGTCTATCCATACTAATTGACTCTTTCTGATGTTATATCAGTTTTTCAGAAGTCCATATTTGACCAAATGTACTAATATTGGGCCCAAGAGTCATCGATTTTGAAATTTCTATTTCTCCCCAATTGACTCCTTCTGGTGATAAATTAGCCATAGAGTAGACAATATTTGACCCATTGAACATGTTTCAGTAATGAATCTTGAAATTTCTATACCTACTTATTGACTCTTTCTGATGTTACATCGGTCATTCAAAAGTCAATATTTGACCAAATGTTCTAAAATCGGGCCCAAGAGTCCTCTATTTTGAACCTTTTAGTTCTACCCTATTGACTCCTTTTGGAGATAGTTCAGCCAGTTTTTGACTCACTGAAAATAATTCAGTCCTTGATCTTGAACTCTCTATTTCTATCCAATTGTCTCCATCTTGTGATACATTAGCCTTAGAGTAGCCAATATTTTACCCATTGGAAATGTTTCAATTATGGATCTTGAAATATTTATACCTACTCATTGACTCTTTCTGAATATAGGTCAGTCATTAAGAAATCCATATTTGAACAGATGTACTAATATCGGGCCCAAAAGTCGTCGATTTGGAACTTTCTATTTCTATCCAATTAACTCCTTCTGGTGATAAATTAGCGATAGAGTAGCCAATAATTGACCCATTGAACATGTTTCAGTCATGGATCTTGAAATTTCTATACCTACTTATTGACTCTCTCTGATGTTCTATTGGTCATTCAAAAGTCAATATTTGACCAAATGTACTAATATCGGGCCAGAGAGTCGTCTATTTTGAACTTTTTAGTTCTAGCCTATTGACTCCTTCTGGCGATAGTTCAGCCAATTTTTGACCCACTGAAAATATTTCAGTTTTTGATCTTGAACTTTTTATTCCTACCCAATTGACTCCTTCTGGTGATAAATTAGCCATAGAGTAGCCAATATTTTACTCATTGAACATGTTTCAGTCATGGATCTTGAAATTTCTATACCTACTTATTGACTCTTTCTGATGTTATATCGGTCATTCAAAAGTCAATATTCGACCAAATATACTAAAATCGGGCCCAAGAGTCGTCTTTTTTGAACTTTTTAGTTCTACCCTATTGACTCCTTCTGGCGATAGTTCAGCCTATTTTTGACCCACTGAAAATATTTCAGTCCTTGATCTTGAACTTTCTATTTCTACCCAATTGACTCCTTCTGGTGATAAATTAGCCATAGAGTAGCCAATATTTTACCCATTGAACATGTTTCAGTCATGGATCTTGAAATTTCTATACCTACTTATTGACTCTATCTGATGTTACATCGGTCATTCAAAAGTCAATATTTGACCAAATGTACTAAAATCGGGCCCAAGAGTCGTCTATTTTGAACTTTTTAGTTCTACCCTTTGCCCCCTTCTGGTGATAAATTAGCCATAGAGTAGCCAATATTTGACCCATTGAACATGTTTCAGTCATGGATCTTGAAATTTCTAGACCTACTTATTGAATCTATCTGATGTTACATCGGTCATTCAAAAGTCAATATTTGACCAAATGTACTAAAATCGGGCCCAAGATTTGTCTATTTTTAACTTTTTACTTCTACCCTAATGACTCCTTCTGGTGATAAATTAGCCATAGAGTAGCCAATATTTGACCCATTGAACATGTTTCAGTCATGGAGCTTGAAATTTCTATACCTACTTATTGACTCTTTCTGATGTTCTATTGGTCATTCAAAAGTCAATATTTGACCAAATGTACTAATATCGGGCCAGAGAGTCGTCTATTTTTAACTTTTTAGTTCTAGCCTATTGACTCCTTCTGGCGATAGTTCAGCCAATTTTTGACCCACTGAAAATATTTCAGTCCTTGATCTTGAACTTTTTATTCCTACCCAATTGACTCCTTCTGGTGATGAATTAGCCATAGTGTAGCCAATATTTTACAAATTGAACATGTTTCAGTCATGGATCTTGAAATTTCTATACCTTTTTATTGACTCTATCTGATGTTACATCGGTCATTCAAAAGTCAATATTTGACCAAATGTACTAAAATCGGGCCCAAGAGTCGATTATTTTGAACTTTTTAGTTCAACCTTTTGCCCCCTTCTGGTGATAAATTAGCCATAGAGTAGCCAATATTTGACCCATTGAACATGTTTCAGTCATGGATCTTGAAATTTCTGGACCTACTTATTGAATCTATCTGATGTTACATAGATCATTCAAAAGTCAATATTTGACCAAATGTACTAATATCAGGCCAGAGAGTCATCTATTTTGAACTTTTTAGTTGTACCCTATTGACTCCTTCTGGCGATATATCAGCCAATTTTTGACCCACTGAAAATATTTCAGTCCTTGATCTTGAACTTTCTATACCTACCCAATTGACTCCTTCTGGTGATAAATTAGCCATAGAGTAGCCAATATTTGAACCATTGAACATGTTTCAGTCATGGATCTTGAAATTTCTAGACATACTTATTGAATCTATCTGATGTTACATCGGTCATTCAAAAGTCAATATTTGACCAAATGTACTAAAATCGGGCCCAAGAGTCGTCTATTTTGAACTTTTTAGTTCTACCCAATTGACTCCTTCTGGTGATAAATTAGCCATAGAGTAGCCAATATTTGACCCATTGAACATGTTTCAGTCATGGATCTTGAAATTTCTATACCTACTTATTGACTCTTTCTGATGTTACGTCGGTCATTCAAAAGTCAATATTTGACCAAATGTACTAAAATCGGGCCCAAGAGTCGTCTATTTTGAACTTTTTAGTTCTACCCTTTGACTCCTTCTGGTGATAAATTAGCCATAGAGTAGCCAATATTTGACCCATTGAACATGTTTCAGTAATGAATCTTGAAATTTCTATACCTACTTATTGACTCTTTCTGATGTTACATAGATCATTCAAAAGTCAATATTTGACCAAATGTACTAATATCGGGCCAGAGAGTCGTCTATTTTGAACTTTTTAGTTCTACCCTATTGACTCCTTCTGGCGATATATCAGCCAATGTTTGACCAACTGAAAATATTTCAGTCCTTGATCTTGAACTTTCTATTCCTACCCAATTGACTCCTTCTGGTGATAAATTAGCCATAGAGTAGCCAATATTTTACCCATTGGACATGTTTCATTTATGGATCTTGAAGTTTTTATACCTACTCATTGACTTTTTCTGAATTTAGGTCAGTCATTCAGAAATCCATATTTGACCAAATGTACTAATATCGGGCACAAGAGTCGTCGATTTTGAACTTTCTATTTCTCCCCAATTGACTCCTTCTGGTGATAAATTAGCCATAGAGTAGCCAATATTTGACCCATTGAACATGTTTCAGTCATGGATCTTAAAATTTCTATACCTACTTATTGACTCTTTCTGATGTTATATCGGTCATTCAAAAGTCAATATTCGACCAAATATACTAAAATCAAGCCCAAGAATCGTCTATTTTGAACTTTTTAGTTCTATCCTTTGACTCCTTCTGGTTATAAATTAGCCATAGAGTAGCCAATATTTGACCCATTGAATATGTTTTAGTCATGGATCTTGAAATTTCTATACCTACTTATTGACTCTTTCTGATGTTACATCGGTCATTCAAAAGTCAATATTTGACCAAATGTACTAAAATCGGGCCCAAGAGTCCTCTATTTTGAACCTTTTAGTTCTACCCTATTGACTCCTTTTGGAGATAGTTCAGCCAGTTTTTGACTCACTGAAAATAATTCAGTCCTTGATCTTGAACTCTCTATTTCTATCCAATTGTCTCCTTCTTGTGATACATTAGCCTTAGAGTAGCCAATATTTTACCCATTGGAAATGTTTCAATTATGGATCTTGAAATATTTATACCTACTCATGGACTCTTTCTGAATATAGGTCAGTCATTAAGAAATCCATATTTGAACAAATGTACTAATATCGGGCCCAAAAGTCGTCGATTTGGAACTTTCTATTTCTACCCAATTGACTCCTTCTGGTGATAAATTAGCGATAGAGTAGCCAATAATTGACCCATTGAACATGTTTCAGTCATGGATCTTATAATTTCTATACCTACTTATTGACTCTTTCTGATGTTCTATTGGTCATTCAAAAGTCAATATTTGACCAAATGTACTAATATCGGGCCAGAGAGTCGTCTATTTTTAACTTTTTAGTTCTAGCCTATTGACTCCTTCTGGCGATAGTTCAGCCAATTTTTGACCCACTGAAAATATTTCAGTCCTTGATCTTGAACTTTTTATTCCTACCCAATTGACTCCTTCTGGTGATGAATTAGCCATAGTGTAGCCAATATTTTACAAATTGAACATGTTTCAGTCATGGATCTTGAAATTTGTATACCTTTTTATTGACTCTATCTGATGTTACATCGGTCATTCAAAAGTCAATATTTGACCAAATGTACTAAAATCGGGCCCAAGAGTCGATTATTTTGAACTTTTTAGTTCTACCCTTTGCCCCCTTCTGGTGATAAATTAGCCATAGAGTAGCCAATATTTGACCCATTGAACATGTTTCAGTCATGGATCTTGAAATTTCTGGACCTACTTATTGAATCTATCTGATGTTACATCGGTCATTCAAAAGTCAATATTTGACCAAATGTACTAAAATCGGGCCCAAGATTTGTCTATTGTGAACTTTTTAGTTATACCCTTTGACTCCTTCTGGTGATAAATTAGCCATAGAGTAGCCAATATTTGACCCATTGAACATGTTTCAGTAATGAATCTTGAAATTTCTATACCTACTTATTGACTCTTTCTGATGTTACATAGATCATTCAAAAGTCAATATTTGACCAAATGTACTAATATCGGGCCAGAGAGTCGTCTTTTTTGAACTTTTTAGTTCTACCCTATTGACTCCTTCTGGCGATATATCAGCCAATTTTTGACCAACTGAAAATATTTCAGTCCTTGATCTTGAACTTTCTATTCCTACCCAATTGACTCCTTCTGGTGATAAATTAGCCATAGAGTAGCCAATATTTTACCCATTGGACATGTTTCATTTATGGATCTTGAAGTTTTTATACCTACTCATTGACTTTTTCTGAATTTAGGTCAGTCATTCATAAATCCATATTTGACCAAATGTACTAATATCGGGCACAAGAGTCGTCGATTTTGAACTTTCTATTTCTCCCCAATTGACTCCTTCTGGTGATAAATTAGCCATAGAGTAGCCAATATTTGACCCATTGAACATGTTTCAGTCATGGATCTTAAAATTTCTATCCATACTAATTGACTCTTTCTGATGTTATATCAGTTTTTCAGAAGTCCATATTTGACCAAATGTACTAATATTGGGCCCAAGAGTCATCGATTTTGAAATTTCTATTTCTCCCCAATTGACTCCTTCTGGTGATAAATTAGCCATAGAGTAGACAATATTTGACCCATTGAACATGTTTCAGTAATGAATCTTGAAATTTCTATACCTACTTATTGACTCTTTCTGATGTTACATCGGTCATTCAAAAGTCAATATTTGACCAAATGTTCTAAAATCGGGCCCAAGAGTCCTCTATTTTGAACCTTTTAGTTCTACCCTATTGACTCCTTTTGGAGATAGTTCAGCCAGTTTTTGACTCACTGAAAATAATTCAGTCCTTGATCTTGAACTCTCTATTTCTATCCAATTGTCTCCATCTTGTGATACATTAGCCTTAGAGTAGCCAATATTTTACCCATTGGAAATGTTTCAATTATGGATCTTGAAATATTTATACCTACTCATTGACTCTTTCTGAATATAGGTCAGTCATTAAGAAATCCATATTTGAACAGATGTACTAATATCGGGCCCAAAAGTCGTCGATTTGGAACTTTCTATTTCTATCCAATTAACTCCTTCTGGTGATAAATTAGCGATAGAGTAGCCAATAATTGACCCATTGAACATGTTTCAGTCATGGATCTTGAAATTTCTATACCTACTTATTGACTCTCTCTGATGTTCTATTGGTCATTCAAAAGTCAATATTCGACCAAATATACTAAAATCGGGCCCAAGAGTCGTCTTTTTTGAACTTTTTAGTTCTACCCTATTGACTCCTTCTGGCGATAGTTCAGCCTATTTTTGACCCACTGAAAATATTTCAGTCCTTGATCTTGAACTTTTTTTCCTACCCAATTGACTCCTTCTGGTGATAAATTAGCCATAGAGTAGCCAATATTTTACCCATTGAACATGTTTCAGTCATGGATCTTGAAATTTCTATACCTACTTATTGACTCTATCTGATGTTACATCGGTCATTCAAAAGTCAATATTTGACCAAATGTACTAAAATCGGGCCCAAGAGTCGTCTATTTTGAACTTTTTAGTTCTACCCAATTGACTCCTTCTGGTGATAAATTAGCCATAGAGTAGCCAATATTTGACCCATTGAACATGTTTCAGTCATGGATCTTGAAATTTCTATACCTACTTATTGACTCTTTCTGATGTTACGTCGGTCATTCAAAAGTCAATATTTGACCAAATGTACTAAAATCGGGCCCAAGAGTCGTCTATTTTGAACTTTTTAGTTCTACCCTTTGACTCCTTCTGGTGATAAATTAGCCATAGAGTAGCCAATATTTGACCCATTGAACATGTTTCAGTAATGAATCTTGAAATTTCTATACCTACTTATTGACTCTTTCTGATGTTACATAGATCATTCAAAAGTCAATATTTGACCAAATGTACTAATATCGGGCCAGAGAGTCGTCTATTTTGAACTTTTTAGTTCTACCCTATTGACTCCTTCTGGCGATATATCAGCCAATTTTTGACCAACTGAAAATATTTCAGTCCTTGATCTTGAACTTTCTATTCCTACCCAATTGACTCCTTCTGGTGATAAATTAGCCATAGAGTAGCCAATATTTTACCCATTGGACATGTTTCATTTATGGATCTTGAAGTTTTTATACCTACTCATTGACTTTTTCTGAATTTAGGTCAGTCATTCATAAATCCATATTTGACCAAATGTACTAATATCGGGCACAAGAGTCGTCGATTTTGAACTTTCTATTTCTCCCCAATTGACTCCTTCTGGTGATAAATTAGCCATAGAGTAGCCAATATTTGACCCATTGAACATGTTTCAGTCATGGATCTTAAAATTTCTATCCATACTAATTGACTCTTTCTGATGTTATATCAGTTTTTCAGAAGTCCATATTTGACCAAATGTACTAATATTGGGCCCAAGAGTCATCGATTTTGAAATTTCTATTTCTCCCCAATTGACTCCTTCTGGTGATAAATTAGCCATAGAGTAGACAATATTTGACCCATTGAACATGTTTCAGTAATGAATCTTGAAATTTCTATACCTACTTATTGACTCTTTCTGATGTTACATCGGTCATTCAAAAGTCAATATTTGACCAAATGTTCTAAAATCGGGCCCAAGAGTCCTCTATTTTGAACCTTTTAGTTCTACCCTATTGACTCCTTTTGGAGATAGTTCAGCCAGTTTTTGACTCACTGAAAATAATTCAGTCCTTGATCTTGAACTCTCTATTTCTATCCAATTGTCTCCATCTTGTGATACATTAGCCTTAGAGTAGCCAATATTTTACCCATTGGAAATGTTTCAATTATGGATCTTGAAATATTTATACCTACTCATTGACTCTTTCTGAATATAGGTCAGTCATTAAGAAATCCATATTTGAACAGATGTACTAATATCGGGCCCAAAAGTCGTCGATTTGGAACTTTCTATTTCTATCCAATTAACTCCTTCTGGTGATAAATTAGCGATAGAGTAGCCAATAATTGACCCATTGAACATGTTTCAGTCATGGATCTTGAAATTTCTATACCTACTTATTGACTCTCTCTGATGTTCTATTGGTCATTCAAAAGTCAATATTCGACCAAATATACTAAAATCGGGCCCAAGAGTCGTCTTTTTTGAACTTTTTAGTTCTACCCTATTGACTCCTTCTGGCGATAGTTCAGCCTATTTTTGACCCACTGAAAATATTTCAGTCCTTGATCTTGAACTTTTTTTCCTACCCAATTGACTCCTTCTGGTGATAAATTAGCCATAGAGTAGCCAATATTTTACCCATTGAACATGTTTCAGTCATGGATCTTGAAATTTCTATACCTACTTATTGACTCTATCTGATGTTACATCGGTCATTCAAAAGTCAATATTTGACCAAATGTACTAAAATCGGGCCCAAGAGTCGTCTATTTTGAACTTTTTAGTTCTACCCTTTGCCCCCTTCTGGTGATAAATTAGCCATAGAGTAGCCAATATTTGACCCATTGAACATGTTTCAGTCATGGATCTTGAAATTTCTAGACCTACTTATTGAATCTATCTGATGTTACATCGGTCATTCAAAAGTCAATATTTGACCAAATGTACTAAAATCGGGCCCAAGATTTGTCTATTTTTAACTTTTTACTTCTACCCTAATGACTCCTTCTGGTGATAAATTAGCCATAGAGTAGCCAATATTTGACCCATTGAACATGTTTCAGTCATGGAGCTTGAAATTTCTATACCTACTTATTGACTCTTTCTGATGTTCTATTGGTCATTCAAAAGTCAATATTTGACCAAATGTACTAATATCGGGCCAGAGAGTCGTCTATTTTTAACTTTTTAGTTCTAGCCTATTGACTCCTTCTGGCGATAGTTCAGCCAATTTTTGACCCACTGAAAATATTTCAGTCCTTGATCTTGAACTTTTTATTCCTACCCAATTGACTCCTTCTGGTGATGAATTAGCCATAGTGTAGCCAATATTTTACAAATTGAACATGTTTCAGTCATGGATCTTGAAATTTCTATACCTTTTTATTGACTCTATCTGATGTTACATCGGTCATTCAAAAGTCAATATTTGACCAAATGTACTAAAATCGGGCCCAAGAGTCGATTATTTTGAACTTTTTAGTTCAACCTTTTGCCCCCTTCTGGTGATAAATTAGCCATAGAGTAGCCAATATTTGACCCATTGAACATGTTTCAGTCATGGATCTTGAAATTTCTGGACCTACTTATTGAATCTATCTGATGTTACATAGATCATTCAAAAGTCAATATTTGACCAAATGTACTAATATCAGGCCAGAGAGTCATCTATTTTGAACTTTTTAGTTGTACCCTATTGACTCCTTCTGGCGATATATCAGCCAATTTTTGACCCACTGAAAATATTTCAGTCCTTGATCTTGAACTTTCTATACCTACCCAATTGACTCCTTCTGGTGATAAATTAGCCATAGAGTAGCCAATATTTGAACCATTGAACATGTTTCAGTCATGGATCTTGAAATTTCTAGACATACTTATTGAATCTATCTGATGTTACATCGGTCATTAAAAAGTCAATATTTGACCAAATGTACTAAAATCGGGCCCAAGAGTCGTCTATTTTGAACTTTTTAGTTCTACCCAATTGACTCCTTCTGGTGATAAATTAGCCATAGAGTAGCCAATATTTGACCCATTGAACATGTTTCAGTCATGGATCTTGAAATTTCTATACCTACTTATTGACTCTTTCTGATGTTACGTCGGTCATTCAAAAGTCAATATTTGACCAAATGTACTAAAATCGGGCCCAAGAGTCGTCTATTTTGAACTTTTTAGTTCTACCCTTTGACTCCTTCTGGTGATAAATTAGCCATAGAGTAGCCAATATTTGACCCATTGAACATGTTTCAGTAATGAATCTTGAAATTTCTATACCTACTTATTGACTCTTTCTGATGTTACATAGATCATTCAAAAGTCAATATTTGACCAAATGTACTAATATCGGGCCAGAGAGTCGTCTATTTTGAACTTTTTAGTTCTACCCTATTGACTCCTTCTGGCGATATATCAGCCAATTTTTGACCAACTGAAAATATTTCAGTCCTTGATCTTGAACTTTCTATTCCTACCCAATTGACTCCTTCTGGTGATAAATTAGCCATAGAGTAGCCAATATTTTACCCATTGGACATGTTTCATTTATGGATCTTGAAGTTTTTATACCTACTCATTGACTTTTTCTGAATTTAGGTCAGTCATTCAGAAATCCATATTTGACCAAATGTACTAATATCGGGCACAAGAGTCGTCGATTTTGAACTTTCTATTTCTCCCCAATTGACTCCTTCTGGTGATAAATTAGCCATAGAGTAGCCAATATTTGACCCATTGAACATGTTTCAGTCATGGATCTTAAAATTTCTATACCTACTTATTGACTCTTTCTGATGTTATATCGGTCATTCAAAAGTCAATATTCGACCAAATATACTAAAATCGGGCCCAAGAATCGTCTATTTTGAACTTTTTAGTTCTATCCTTTGACTCCTTCTGGTTATAAATTAGCCATAGAGTAGCCAATATTTGACCCATTGAATATGTTTTAGTCATGGATCTTGAAATTTCTATACCTACTTATTGACTCTTTCTGATGTTACATCGGTCATTCAAAAGTCAATATTTGACCAAATGTACTAAAATCGGGCCCAAGAGTCCTCTATTTTGAACCTTTTAGTTCTACCCTATTGACTCCTTTTGGAGATAGTTCAGCCAGTTTTTGACTCACTGAAAATAATTCAGTCCTTGATCTTGAACTCTCTATTTCTATCCAATTGTCTCCTTCTTGTGATACATTAGCCTTAGAGTAGCCAATATTTTACCCATTGGAAATGTTTCAATTATGGATCTTGAAATATTTATACCTACTCATGGACTCTTTCTGAATATAGGTCAGTCATTAAGAAATCCATATTTGAACAAATGTACTAATATCGGGCCCAAAAGTCGTCGATTTGGAACTTTCTATTTCTACCCAATTGACTCCTTCTGGTGATAAATTAGCGATAGAGTAGCCAATAATTGACCCATTGAACATGTTTCAGTCATGGATCTTATAATTTCTATACCTACTTATTGACTCTTTCTGATGTTCTATTGGTCATTCAAAAGTCAATATTTGACCAAATGTACTAATATCGGGCCAGAGAGTCGTCTTTTTTGAACTTTTTAGTTCTACCCTATTGACTCCTTCTGGCGATATATCAGCCAATTTTTGACCAACTGAAAATATTTCAGTCCTTGATCTTGAACTTTCTATTCCTACCCAATTGACTCCTTCTGGTGATAAATTAGCCATAGAGTAGCCAATATTTTACCCATTGGACATGTTTCATTTATGGATCTTGAAGTTTTTATACCTACTCATTGACTTTTTCTGAATTTAGGTCAGTCATTCATAAATCCATATTTGACCAAATGTACTAATATCGGGCACAAGAGTCGTCGATTTTGAACTTTCTATTTCTCCCCAATTGACTCCTTCTGGTGATAAATTAGCCATAGAGTAGCCAATATTTGACCCATTGAACATGTTTCAGTCATGGATCTTGAAATTTCTAGACCTACTTATTGAATCTATCTGATGTTACATCGGTCATTCAAAAGTCAATATTTGACCAAATGTACTAAAATCGGGCCCAAGATTTGTCTATTTTTAACTTTTTACTTCTACCCTAATGACTCCTTCTGGTGATAAATTAGCCATAGAGTAGCCAATATTTGACCCATTGAACATGTTTCAGTCATGGATCTTGAAATTTCTATACCTTTTTATTGACTCTATCTGATGTTACATCGGTCATTCAAAAGTCAATATTTGACCAAATGTACTAAAATCGGGCCCAAGAGTCGATTATTTTGAACTTTTTAGTTCAACCTTTTGCCCCCTTCTGGTGATAAATTAGCCATAGAGTAGCCAATATTTGACCCATTGAACATGTTTCAGTCATGGATCTTGAAATTTCTGGACCTACTTATTGAATCTATCTGATGTTACATAGATCATTCAAAAGTCAATATTTGACCAAATGTACTAATATCAGGCCAGAGAGTCATCTATTTTGAACTTTTTAGTTGTACCCTATTGACTCCTTCTGGCGATATATCAGCCAATTTTTGACCCACTGAAAATATTTCAGTCCTTGATCTTGAACTTTCTATACCTACCCAATTGACTCCTTCTGGTGATAAATTAGCCATAGAGTAGCCAATATTTGAACCATTGAACATGTTTCAGTCATGGATCTTGAAATTTCTAGACATACTTATTGAATCTATCTGATGTTACATCGGTCATTAAAAAGTCAATATTTGACCAAATGTACTAAAATCGGGCCCAAGAGTCGTCTATTTTGAACTTTTTAGTTCTACCCAATTGACTCCTTCTGGTGATAAATTAGCCATAGAGTAGCCAATATTTGACCCATTGAACATGTTTCAGTCATGGATCTTGAAATTTCTATACCTACTTATTGACTCTTTCTGATGTTACGTCGGTCATTCAAAAGTCAATATTTGACCAAATGTACTAAAATCGGGCCCAAGAGTCGTCTATTTTGAACTTTTTAGTTCTACCCTTTGACTCCTTCTGGTGATAAATTAGCCATAGAGTAGCCAATATTTGACCCATTGAACATGTTTCAGTAATGAATCTTGAAATTTCTATACCTACTTTTTGACTCTTTCTGATGTTACATAGATCATTCAAAAGTCAATATTTGACCAAATGTACTAATATCGGGCCAGAGAGTCGTCTATTTTGAACTTTTTAGTTCTACCCTATTGACTCCTTCTGGCGATATATCAGCCAATTTTTGACCAACTGAAAATATTTCAGTCCTTGATCTTGAACTTTCTATTCCTACCCAATTGACTCCTTCTGGTGATAAATTAGCCATAGAGTAGCCAATATTTTACCCATTGGACATGTTTCATTTATGGATCTTGAAGTTTTTATACCTACTCATTGACTTTTTCTGAATTTAGGTCAGTCATTCAGAAATCCATATTTGACCAAATGTACTAATATCGGGCACAAGAGTCGCCGATTTTGAACTTTCTATTTCTCCCCAATTGACTCCTTCTGGTGATAAATTAGCCATAGAGTAGCCAATATTTGACCCATTGAACATGTTTCAGTCATGGATCTTAAAATTTCTATACCTACTTATTGACTCTTTCTGATGTTATATCGGTCATTCAAAAGTCAATATTCGACCAAATATACTAAAATCGGGCCCAAGAATCGTCTATTTTGAACTTTTTAGTTCTATCCTTTGACTCCTTCTGGTTATAAATTAGCCATAGAGTAGCCAATATTTGACCCATTGAATATGTTTTAGTCATGGATCTTGAAATTTCTATACCTACTTATTGACTCTTTCTGATGTTACATCGGTCATTCAAAAGTCAATATTTGACCAAATGTACTAAAATCGGGCCCAAGAGTCCTCTATTTTGAACCTTTTAGTTCTACCCTATTGACTCCTTTTGGAGATAGTTCAGCCAGTTTTTGACTCACTGAAAATAATTCAGTCCTTGATCTTGAACTCTCTATTTCTATCCAATTGTCTCCTTCTTGTGATACATTAGCCTTAGAGTAGCCAATATTTTACCCATTGGAAATGTTTCAATTATGGATCTTGAAATATTTATACCTACTCATGGACTCTTTCTGAATATAGGTCAGTCATTAAGAAATCCATATTTGAACAAATGTACTAATATCGGGCCCAAAAGTCGTCGATTTGGAACTTTCTATTTCTACCCAATTGACTCCTTCTGGTGATAAATTAGCGATAGAGTAGCCAATAATTGACCCATTGAACATGTTTCAGTCATGGATCTTATAATTTCTATACCTACTTATTGACTCTTTCTGATGTTCTATTGGTCATTCAAAAGTCAATATTTGACCAAATGTACTAATATCGGGCCAGAGAGTCGTCTTTTTTGAACTTTTTAGTTCTACCCTATTGACTCCTTCTGGCGATATATCAGCCAATTTTTGACCAACTGAAAATATTTCAGTCCTTGATCTTGAACTTTCTATTCCTACCCAATTGACTCCTTCTGGTGATAAATTAGCCATAGAGTAGCCAATATTTTACCCATTGGACATGTTTCATTTATGGATCTTGAAGTTTTTATACCTACTCATTGACTTTTTCTGAATTTAGGTCAGTCATTCATAAATCCATATTTGACCAAATGTACTAATATCGGGCACAAGAGTCGTCGATTTTGAACTTTCTATTTCTCCCCAATTGACTCCTTCTGGTGATAAATTAGCCATAGAGTAGCCAATATTTGACCCATTGAACATGTTTCAGTCATGGATCTTAAAATTTCTATCCATACTAATTGACTCTTTCTGATGTTATATCAGTTTTTCAGAAGTCCATATTTGACCAAATGTACTAATATTGGGCCCAAGAGTCATCGATTTTGAAATTTCTATTTCTCCCCAATTGACTCCTTCTGGTGATAAATTAGCCATAGAGTAGACAATATTTGACCCATTGAACATGTTTCAGTAATGAATCTTGAAATTTCTATACCTACTTATTGACTCTTTCTGATGTTACATCGGTCATTCAAAAGTCAATATTTGACCAAATGTTCTAAAATCGGGCCCAAGAGTCCTCTATTTTGAACCTTTTAGTTCTACCCTATTGACTCCTTTTGGAGATAGTTCAGCCAGTTTTTGACTCACTGAAAATAATTCAGTCCTTGATCTTGAACTCTCTATTTCTATCCAATTGTCTCCATCTTGTGATACATTAGCCTTAGAGTAGCCAATATTTTACCCATTGGAAATGTTTCAATTATGGATCTTGAAATATTTATACCTACTCATTGACTCTTTCTGAATATAGGTCAGTCATTAAGAAATCCATATTTGAACAGATGTACTAATATCGGGCCCAAAAGTCGTCGATTTGGAACTTTCTATTTCTATCCAATTAACTCCTTCTGGTGATAAATTAGCGATAGAGTAGCCAATAATTGACCCATTGAACATGTTTCAGTCATGGATCTTGAAATTTCTATACCTACTTATTGACTCTCTCTGATGTTCTATTGGTCATTCAAAAGTCAATATTCGACCAAATATACTAAAATCGGGCCCAAGAGTCGTCTTTTTTGAACTTTTTAGTTCTACCCTATTGACTCCTTCTGGCGATAGTTCAGCCTATTTTTGACCCACTGAAAATATTTCAGTCCTTGATCTTGAACTTTTTTTCCTACCCAATTGACTCCTTCTGGTGATAAATTAGCCATAGAGTAGCCAATATTTTACCCATTGAACATGTTTCAGTCATGGATCTTGAAATTTCTATACCTACTTATTGACTCTATCTGATGTTACATCGGTCATTCAAAAGTCAATATTTGACCAAATGTACTAAAATCGGGCCCAAGAGTCGTCTATTTTGAACTTTTTAGTTCTACCCAATTGACTCCTTCTGGTGATAAATTAGCCATAGAGTAGCCAATATTTGACCCATTGAACATGTTTCAGTCATGGATCTTGAAATTTCTATACCTACTTATTGACTCTTTCTGATGTTACGTCGGTCATTCAAAAGTCAATATTTGACCAAATGTACTAAAATCGGGCCCAAGAGTCGTCTATTTTGAACTTTTTAGTTCTACCCTTTGACTCCTTCTGGTGATAAATTAGCCATAGAGTAGCCAATATTTGACCCATTGAACATGTTTCAGTAATGAATCTTGAAATTTCTATACCTACTTATTGACTCTTTCTGATGTTACATAGATCATTCAAAAGTCAATATTTGACCAAATGTACTAATATCGGGCCAGAGAGTCGTCTATTTTGAACTTTTTAGTTCTACCCTATTGACTCCTTCTGGCGATATATCAGCCAATTTTTGACCAACTGAAAATATTTCAGTCCTTGATCTTGAACTTTCTATTCCTACCCAATTGACTCCTTCTGGTGATAAATTAGCCATAGAGTAGCCAATATTTTACCCATTGGACATGTTTCATTTATGGATCTTGAAGTTTTTATACCTACTCATTGACTTTTTCTGAATTTAGGTCAGTCATTCATAAATCCATATTTGACCAAATGTACTAATATCGGGCACAAGAGTCGTCGATTTTGAACTTTCTATTTCTCCCCAATTGACTCCTTCTGGTGATAAATTAGCCATAGAGTAGCCAATATTTGACCCATTGAACATGTTTCAGTCATGGATCTTAAAATTTCTATCCATACTAATTGACTCTTTCTGATGTTATATCAGTTTTTCAGAAGTCCATATTTGACCAAATGTACTAATATTGGGCCCAAGAGTCATCGATTTTGAAATTTCTATTTCTCCCCAATTGACTCCTTCTGGTGATAAATTAGCCATAGAGTAGACAATATTTGACCCATTGAACATGTTTCAGTAATGAATCTTGAAATTTCTATACCTACTTATTGACTCTTTCTGATGTTACATCGGTCATTCAAAAGTCAATATTTGACCAAATGTTCTAAAATCGGGCCCAAGAGTCCTCTATTTTGAACCTTTTAGTTCTACCCTATTGACTCCTTTTGGAGATAGTTCAGCCAGTTTTTGACTCACTGAAAATAATTCAGTCCTTGATCTTGAACTCTCTATTTCTATCCAATTGTCTCCATCTTGTGATACATTAGCCTTAGAGTAGCCAATATTTTACCCATTGGAAATGTTTCAATTATGGATCTTGAAATATTTATACCTACTCATTGACTCTTTCTGAATATAGGTCAGTCATTAAGAAATCCATATTTGAACAGATGTACTAATATCGGGCCCAAAAGTCGTCGATTTGGAACTTTCTATTTCTATCCAATTAACTCCTTCTGGTGATAAATTAGCGATAGAGTAGCCAATAATTGACCCATTGAACATGTTTCAGTCATGGATCTTGAAATTTCTATACCTACTTATTGACTCTCTCTGATGTTCTATTGGTCATTCAAAAGTCAATATTCGACCAAATATACTAAAATCGGGCCCAAGAGTCGTCTTTTTTGAACTTTTTAGTTCTACCCTATTGACTCCTTCTGGCGATAGTTCAGCCTATTTTTGACCCACTGAAAATATTTCAGTCCTTGATCTTGAACTTTTTTTCCTACCCAATTGACTCCTTCTGGTGATAAATTAGCCATAGAGTAGCCAATATTTTACCCATTGAACATGTTTCAGTCATGGATCTTGAAATTTCTATACCTACTTATTGACTCTATCTGATGTTACATCGGTCATTCAAAAGTCAATATTTGACCAAATGTACTAAAATCGGGCCCAAGAGTCGTCTATTTTGAACTTTTTAGTTCTACCCTTTGCCCCCTTCTGGTGATAAATTAGCCATAGAGTAGCCAATATTTGACCCATTGAACATGTTTCAGTCATGGATCTTGAAATTTCTAGACCTACTTATTGAATCTATCTGATGTTACATCGGTCATTCAAAAGTCAATATTTGACCAAATGTACTAAAATCGGGCCCAAGATTTGTCTATTTTTAACTTTTTACTTCTACCCTAATGACTCCTTCTGGTGATAAATTAGCCATAGAGTAGCCAATATTTGACCCATTGAACATGTTTCAGTCATGGAGCTTGAAATTTCTATACCTACTTATTGACTCTTTCTGATGTTCTATTGGTCATTCAAAAGTCAATATTTGACCAAATGTACTAATATCGGGCCAGAGAGTCGTCTATTTTTAACTTTTTAGTTCTAGCCTATTGACTCCTTCTGGCGATAGTTCAGCCAATTTTTGACCCACTGAAAATATTTCAGTCCTTGATCTTGAACTTTTTATTCCTACCCAATTGACTCCTTCTGGTGATGAATTAGCCATAGTGTAGCCAATATTTTACAAATTGAACATGTTTCAGTCATGGATCTTGAAATTTCTATACCTTTTTATTGACTCTATCTGATGTTACATCGGTCATTCAAAAGTCAATATTTGACCAAATGTACTAAAATCGGGCCCAAGAGTCGATTATTTTGAACTTTTTAGTTCAACCTTTTGCCCCCTTCTGGTGATAAATTAGCCATAGAGTAGCCAATATTTGACCCATTGAACATGTTTCAGTCATGGATCTTGAAATTTCTGGACCTACTTATTGAATCTATCTGATGTTACATAGATCATTCAAAAGTCAATATTTGACCAAATGTACTAATATCAGGCCAGAGAGTCATCTATTTTGAACTTTTTAGTTGTACCCTATTGACTCCTTCTGGCGATATATCAGCCAATTTTTGACCCACTGAAAATATTTCAGTCCTTGATCTTGAACTTTCTATACCTACCCAATTGACTCCTTCTGGTGATAAATTAGCCATAGAGTAGCCAATATTTGAACCATTGAACATGTTTCAGTCATGGATCTTGAAATTTCTAGACATACTTATTGAATCTATCTGATGTTACATCGGTCATTAAAAAGTCAATATTTGACCAAATGTACTAAAATCGGGCCCAAGAGTCGTCTATTTTGAACTTTTTAGTTCTACCCAATTGACTCCTTCTGGTGATAAATTAGCCATAGAGTAGCCAATATTTGACCCATTGAACATGTTTCAGTCATGGATCTTGAAATTTCTATACCTACTTATTGACTCTTTCTGATGTTACGTCGGTCATTCAAAAGTCAATATTTGACCAAATGTACTAAAATCGGGCCCAAGAGTCGTCTATTTTGAACTTTTTAGTTCTACCCTTTGACTCCTTCTGGTGATAAATTAGCCATAGAGTAGCCAATATTTGACCCATTGAACATGTTTCAGTAATGAATCTTGAAATTTCTATACCTACTTATTGACTCTTTCTGATGTTACATAGATCATTCAAAAGTCAATATTTGACCAAATGTACTAATATCGGGCCAGAGAGTCGTCTATTTTGAACTTTTTAGTTCTACCCTATTGACTCCTTCTGGCGATATATCAGCCAATTTTTGACCAACTGAAAATATTTCAGTCCTTGATCTTGAACTTTCTATTCCTACCCAATTGACTCCTTCTGGTGATAAATTAGCCATAGAGTAGCCAATATTTTACCCATTGGACATGTTTCATTTATGGATCTTGAAGTTTTTATACCTACTCATTGACTTTTTCTGAATTTAGGTCAGTCATTCAGAAATCCATATTTGACCAAATGTACTAATATCGGGCACAAGAGTCGTCGATTTTGAACTTTCTATTTCTCCCCAATTGACTCCTTCTGGTGATAAATTAGCCATAGAGTAGCCAATATTTGACCCATTGAACATGTTTCAGTCATGGATCTTAAAATTTCTATACCTACTTATTGACTCTTTCTGATGTTATATCGGTCATTCAAAAGTCAATATTCGACCAAATATACTAAAATCGGGCCCAAGAATCGTCTATTTTGAACTTTTTAGTTCTATCCTTTGACTCCTTCTGGTTATAAATTAGCCATAGAGTAGCCAATATTTGACCCATTGAATATGTTTTAGTCATGGATCTTGAAATTTCTATACCTACTTATTGACTCTTTCTGATGTTACATCGGTCATTCAAAAGTCAATATTTGACCAAATGTACTAAAATCGGGCCCAAGAGTCCTCTATTTTGAACCTTTTAGTTCTACCCTATTGACTCCTTTTGGAGATAGTTCAGCCAGTTTTTGACTCACTGAAAATAATTCAGTCCTTGATCTTGAACTCTCTATTTCTATCCAATTGTCTCCTTCTTGTGATACATTAGCCTTAGAGTAGCCAATATTTTACCCATTGGAAATGTTTCAATTATGGATCTTGAAATATTTATACCTACTCATGGACTCTTTCTGAATATAGGTCAGTCATTAAGAAATCCATATTTGAACAAATGTACTAATATCGGGCCCAAAAGTCGTCGATTTGGAACTTTCTATTTCTACCCAATTGACTCCTTCTGGTGATAAATTAGCGATAGAGTAGCCAATAATTGACCCATTGAACATGTTTCAGTCATGGATCTTATAATTTCTATACCTACTTATTGACTCTTTCTGATGTTCTATTGGTCATTCAAAAGTCAATATTTGACCAAATGTACTAATATCGGGCCAGAGAGTCGTCTATTTTTAACTTTTTAGTTCTAGCCTATTGACTCCTTCTGGCGATAGTTCAGCCAATTTTTGACCCACTGAAAATATTTCAGTCCTTGATCTTGAACTTTTTATTCCTACCCAATTGACTCCTTCTGGTGATGAATTAGCCATAGAGTAGCCAATATTTGACCCATTGAACATGTTTCAGTAATGAATCTTGAAATTTCTATACCTACTTATTGACTCTTTCTGATGTTACATAGATCATTCAAAAGTCAATATTTGACCAAATGTACTAATATCGGGCCAGAGAGTCGTCTTTTTTGAACTTTTTAGTTCTACCCTATTGACTCCTTCTGGCGATATATCAGCCAATTTTTGACCAACTGAAAATATTTCAGTCCTTGATCTTGAACTTTCTATTCCTACCCAATTGACTCCTTCTGGTGATAAATTAGCCATAGAGTAGCCAATATTTTACCCATTGGACATGTTTCATTTATGGATCTTGAAGTTTTTATACCTACTCATTGACTTTTTCTGAATTTAGGTCAGTCATTCATAAATCCATATTTGACCAAATGTACTAATATCGGGCACAAGAGTCGTCGATTTTGAACTTTCTATTTCTCCCCAATTGACTCCTTCTGGTGATAAATTAGCCATAGAGTAGCCAATATTTGACCCATTGAACATGTTTCAGTCATGGATCTTAAAATTTCTATCCATACTAATTGACTCTTTCTGATGTTATATCAGTTTTTCAGAAGTCCATATTTGACCAAATGTACTAATATTGGGCCCAAGAGTCATCGATTTTGAAATTTCTATTTCTCCCCAATTGACTCCTTCTGGTGATAAATTAGCCATAGAGTAGACAATATTTGACCCATTGAACATGTTTCAGTAATGAATCTTGAAATTTCTATACCTACTTATTGACTCTTTCTGATGTTACATCGGTCATTCAAAAGTCAATATTTGACCAAATGTTCTAAAATCGGGCCCAAGAGTCCTCTATTTTGAACCTTTTAGTTCTACCCTATTGACTCCTTTTGGAGATAGTTCAGCCAGTTTTTGACTCACTGAAAATAATTCAGTCCTTGATCTTGAACTCTCTATTTCTATCCAATTGTCTCCATCTTGTGATACATTAGCCTTAGAGTAGCCAATATTTTACCCATTGGAAATGTTTCAATTATGGATCTTGAAATATTTATACCTACTCATTGACTCTTTCTGAATATAGGTCAGTCATTAAGAAATCCATATTTGAACAGATGTACTAATATCGGGCCCAAAAGTCGTCGATTTGGAACTTTCTATTTCTATCCAATTAACTCCTTCTGGTGATAAATTAGTGATAGAGTTGCCAATAATTGACCCATTGAACATGTTTCAGTCATGGATCTTGAAATTTCTATACCTACTTATTGACTCTCTCTGATGTTCTATTGGTCATTCAAAAGTCAATATTTGACCAAATGTACTAATATCGGGCCAGAGAGTCGTCTATTTTTAACTTTTTAGTTCTAGCCTATTGACTCCTTCTGGCGATAGTTCAGCCAATTTTTGACCCACTGAAAATATTTCAGTTTTTGATCTTGAACTTTTTATTCCTACCCAATTGACTCCTTCTGGTGATAAATTAGCCATAGAGTAGCCAATATTTTACTCATTGAACATGTTTCAGTCATGGATCTTGAAATTTCTATACCTACTTATTGACTCTTTCTGATGTTATATCGGTCATTCAAAAGTCAATATTCGACCAAATATACTAAAATCGGGCCCAAGAGTCGTCTTTTTTGAACTTTTTAGTTCTACCCTATTGACTCCTTCTGGCGATAGTTCAGCCTATTTTTGACCCACTGAAAATATTTCAGTCCTTGATCTTGAACTTTTTTTCCTACCCAATTGACTCCTTCTGGTGATAAATTAGCCATAGAGTAGCCAATATTTTACCCATTGAACATGTTTCAGTCATGGATCTTGAAATTTCTATACCTACTTATTGACTCTATCTGATGTTACATCGGTCATTCAAAAGTCAATATTTGACCAAATGTACTAAAATCGGGCCCAAGAGTCGTCTATTTTTAACTTTTTAGTTCTACCCTTTGCCCCCTTCTGGTGATAAATTAGCCATAGAGTAGCCAATATTTGACCCATTGAACATGTTTCAGTCATGGATCTTGAAATTTCTAGACCTACTTATTGAATCTATCTGATGTTACATCGGTCATTCAAAAGTCAATATTTGACCAAATGTACTAAAATCGGGCCCAAGATTTGTCTATTTTTAACTTTTTACTTCTACCCTAATGACTCCTTCTGGTGATAAATTAGCCATAGAGTAGCCAATATTTGACCCATTGAACATGTTTCAGTCATGGAGCTTGAAATTTAAAAAAAACCTACTTATTGACACTTTCTGATGTTATATCGGTGATTCAAAAGTCAATATTTGACCAAATGTACTAAAATCAGGCCCAAGAGTCGTCTATTTTGAACTTTTTAGTTCTACCCTTTGACTCCTTCTGGTGATAAATTAGCCATAGAGTAGCCAATATTTGACCCATTGAACATGTTTCAGTAATGAATCTTGAAATTTCTATACCTACTTATTGACTCTTTCTGATGTTACATAGATCATTCAAAAGTCAATATTTGACCAAATGTACTAATATCGGGCCAGAGAGTCGTCTTTTTTGAACTTTTTAGTTCTACCCTATTGACTCCTTCTGGCGATATATCAGCCAATTTTTGACCAACTGAAAATATTTCAGTCCTTGATCTTGAACTTTCTATTCCTACCCAATTGACTCCTTCTGGTGATAAATTAGCCATAGAGTAGCCAATATTTTACCCATTGGACATGTTTCATTTATGGATCTTGAAGTTTTTATACCTACTCATTGACTTTTTCTGAATTTAGGTCAGTCATTCAGAAATCCATATTTGACCAAATGTACTAATATCGGGCACAAGAGTCGTCGATTTTGAACTTTCTATTTCTCCCCAATTTACTCCTTCTGGTGATAAATTAGCCATAGAGTAGCCAATATTTGACCCATTGAACATGTTTCAGTCATGGATCTTGAAATTTCTGGACCTACTTATTGAATCTATCTGATGTTACATCGGTCATTCAAAAGTCAATATTTGACCAAATGTACTAAAATCGGGCCCAAGATTTGTCTATTTTTAACTTTTTACTTCTACCCTATTGACTCCTTCTGGTGATAAATTAGCCATAGAGTAGCCAATAATTGATCCATTGAACATGTTTCAGTCATGGATCTTGAAATTTCTATACCTACTTATTGACTCTTTCTGATGTTCTATTGGTCATTCAAAAGTCAATATTTGACCAAATGTACTAATATCGGGCCAGAGAGTCGTCTATTTTTAACTTTTTAGTTCTAGCCTATTGACTCCTTCTGGCGATAGTTCAGCCAATTTTTGACCCACTGAAAATATTTCAGTCCTTGATCTTGAACTTTTTATTCCTACCCAATTGACTCCTTCTGGTGATGAATTAGCCATAGTGTAGCCAATATTTTACAAATTGAACATGTTTCAGTCATGGATCTTGAAATTTCTATACCTTTTTATTGACTCTATCTGATGTTACATCGGTCATTCAAAAGTCAATATTTGACCAAATGTACTAAAATCGGGCCCAAGAGTCGATTATTTTGAACTTTTTAGTTCAACCTTTTGCCCCCTTCTGGTGATAAATTAGCCATAGAGTAGCCAATATTTGACCCATTGAACATGTTTCAGTCATGGATCTTGAAATTTCTGGACCTACTTATTGAATCTATCTGATGTTACATAGATCATTCAAAAGTCAATATTTGACCAAATGTACTAATATCAGGCCAGAGAGTCATCTATTTTGAACTTTTTAGTTGTACCCTATTGACTCCTTCTGGCGATATATCAGCCAATTTTTGACCCACTGAAAATATTTCAGTCCTTGATCTTGAACTTTCTATACCTACCCAATTGTCTCCTTCTTGTGATACATTAGCCTTAGAGTAGCCAATATTTTACCCATTGGAAATGTTTCAATTATGGATCTTGAAATATTTATATCTACTCATTGACTCTTTCTGAATAGAGGTCAGTCATTAAGAAATCCATATTTGAACAAATGTACTAATATCGGGCCCAAAAGTCGTCGATTTGGAACTTTCTATTTCTACCCAATTGACTCCTTCTGGTGATAAATTAGCGATAGAGTAGCCAATAATTGACTCATTGAACATGTTTCAGTCATGGATCTTGAAATTTCTATACCTACTTATTGACTCTTTCTGATGTTCTATTGGTCATTCAAAAGTCAATATTTGACCAAATGTACTAATATTGGGCCAGAGAGTCGTCTATTTTTAACTTTTTAGTTCTAGCCTATTGACTCCTTCTGGCGATAGTTCAGCCAATTTTTGACCCACTGAAAATATTTCAGTCCTTGATCTTGAACTTTTTATTCCTACCCAATTGACTCCTTCTGGTGATGAATTAGCCATAGTGTAGCCAATATTTTACAAATTGAACATGTTTCAGTCATGGATCTTGAAATTTCTATACCTTTTTATTGACTCTATCTGATGTTGCATCGGTCATTCAAAAGTCAATATTTGACCAAATGTACTAAAATCGGGCCCAAGATTTGTCTATTTTGAACTTTTTAGTTATACCCTTTGACTCCTTCTGGTGATAAATTAGCCATAGAGTAGCCAATAATTGATCCATTGAACATGTTTCAGTCATGGATCTTATAATTTCTATACCTACTTATTGACTCTTTCTGATGTTCTATTGGTCATTCAAAAGTCAATATTTGACCAAATGTACTAATATCGGGCCAGAGAGTCGTCTATTTTTAACTTTTTAGTTCTAGCCTATTGACTCCTTCTGGCGATAGTTCAGCCAATTTTTGACCCACTGAAAATATTTCAGTCCTTGATCTTGAACTTTTTATTCCTACCCAATTGACTCCTTCTGGTGATGAATTAGCCATAGTGTAGCCAATATTTTACAAATTGAACATGTTTCAGTCATGGATCTTGAAATTTCTATACCTTTTTATTGACTCTATCTGATGTTACATCGGTCATTCAAAAGTCAATATTTGACCAAATGTACTAAAATCTGGCCCAAGAGTCGATTATTTTGAACTTTTTAGTTCTACCCTTTGCCCCCTTCTGGTGATAAATTAGCCATAGAGTAGCCAATATTTGACCCATTGAACATGTTTCAGTCATGGATCTTGAAATTTCTGGACCTACTTATTGAATCTATCTGATGTTACATCGGTCATTCAAAAGTCAATATTTGACCAAATGTACTAAAATCGGGCCCAAGATTTGTCTATTGTGAACTTTTTAGTTATACCCTTTGACTCCTTCTGGTGATAAATTAGCCATAGAGTAGCCAATATTTGACCCATTGAACATGTTTCAGTAATGAATCTTGAAATTTCTATACCTACTTATTGACTCTTTCTGATGTTACATAGATCATTCAAAAGTCAATATTTGACCAAATGTACTAATATCGGGCCAGAGAGTCGTCTTTTTTGAACTTTTTAGTTCTACCCTATTGACTCCTTCTGGCGTTATATCAGCCAATTTTTGACCAACTGAAAATATTTCAGTCCTTGATCTTGAACTTTCTATTCCTACCCAATTGACTCCTTCTGGTGATAAATTAGCCATAGAGTAGCCAATATTTTACCCATTGGACATGTTTCATTTATGGATCTTGAAGTTTTTATACCTACTCATTGACTTTTTCTGAATTTAGGTCAGTCATTCAGAAATCCATATTTGACCAAATGTACTAATATCGGGCACAAGAGTCGTCGATTTTGAACTTTCTATTTCTCCCCAATTGACTCCTTCTGGTGATAAATTAGCCATAGAGTAGCCAATATTTGACCCATTGAACATGTTTCAGTCATGGATCTTAAAATTTCTATACCTACTTATTGACTCTTTCTGATGTTATATCGGTCATTCAAAAGTCAATATTCGACCAAATATACTAAAATCGGGCCCAAGAATCGTCTATTTTGAACTTTTTAGTTCTACCCTATTGACTCCTTTTGGAGATAGTTCAGCCAGTTTTTGACTCACTGAAAATAATTCAGTCCTTGATCTTGAACTCTCTATTTCTATCCAATTGTCTCCTTCTTGTGATACATTAGCCTTAGAGTAGCCAATATTTTACCCATTGGAAATGTTTCAATTATGGATCTTGAAATATTTATACCTACTCATTGACTCTTTCTGAATATAGGTCAGTCATTAAGAAATCCATATTTGAACAAATGTACTAATATCGGGCCCAAAAGTCGTCGATTTGGAACTTTCTATTTCTACCCAATTGACTCCTTCTGGTGATAAATTAGCGATAGAGTAGCCAATAATTGACCCATTGAACATGTTTCAGTCATGGATCTTAAAATTTCTATACCTACTTATTGACTCTTTCTGATGTTATATCGGTCATTCAAAAGTCAATATTCGACCAAATATACTAAAATCGGGCCCAAGAATCGTCTATTTTGAACTTTTTAGTTCTATCCTTTGACTCCTTCTGGTTATAAATTAGCCATAGAGTAGCCAATATTTGACCCATTGAATATGTTTTAGTCATGGATCTTGAAATTTCTATACCTACTTATTGACTCTTTCTGATGTTACATCGGTCATTCAAAAGTCAATATTTGACCAAATGTACTAAAATCGGGCCCAAGAGTCCTCTATTTTGAACCTTTTAGTTCTACCCTATTGACTCCTTTTGGAGATAGTTCAGCCAGTTTTTGACTCACTGAAAATAATTCAGTCCTTGATCTTGAACTCTCTATTTCTATCCAATTGTCTCCTTCTTGTGATACATTAGCCTTAGAGTAGCCAATATTTTACCCATTGGAAATGTTTCAATTATGGATCTTGAAATATTTATACCTACTCATGGACTCTTTCTGAATATAGGTCAGTCATTAAGAAATCCATATTTGAACAAATGTACTAATATCGGGCCCAAAAGTCGTCGATTTGGAACTTTCTATTTCTACCCAATTGACTCCTTCTGGTGATAAATTAGCGATAGAGTAGCCAATAATTGACCCATTGAACATGTTTCAGTCATGGATCTTATAATTTCTATACCTACTTATTGACTCTTTCTGATGTTCTATTGGTCATTCAAAAGTCAATATTTGACCAAATGTACTAATATCGGGCCAGAGAGTCGTCTATTTTTAACTTTTTAGTTCTAGCCTATTGACTCCTTCTGGCGATAGTTCAGCCAATTTTTGACCCACTGAAAATATTTCAGTCCTTGATCTTGAACTTTTTATTCCTACCCAATTGACTCCTTCTGGTGATGAATTAGCCATAGTGTAGCCAATATTTTACAAATTGAACATGTTTCAGTCATGGATCTTGAAATTTGTATACCTTTTTATTGACTCTATCTGATGTTACATCGGTCATTCAAAAGTCAATATTTGACCAAATGTACTAAAATCGGGCCCAAGAGTCGATTATTTTGAACTTTTTAGTTCTACCCTTTGCCCCCTTCTGGTGATAAATTAGCCATAGAGTAGCCAATATTTGACCCATTGAACATGTTTCAGTCATGGATCTTGAAATTTCTGGACCTACTTATTGAATCTATCTGATGTTACATCGGTCATTCAAAAGTCAATATTTGACCAAATGTACTAAAATCGGGCCCAAGATTTGTCTATTGTGAACTTTTTAGTTATACCCTTTGACTCCTTCTGGTGATAAATTAGCCATAGAGTAGCCAATATTTGACCCATTGAACATGTTTCAGTAATGAATCTTGAAATTTCTATACCTACTTATTGACTCTTTCTGATGTTACATAGATCATTCAAAAGTCAATATTTGACCAAATGTACTAATATCGGGCCAGAGAGTCGTCTTTTTTGAACTTTTTAGTTCTACCCTATTGACTCCTTCTGGCGATATATCAGCCAATTTTTGACCAACTGAAAATATTTCAGTCCTTGATCTTGAACTTTCTATTCCTACCCAATTGACTCCTTCTGGTGATAAATTAGCCATAGAGTAGCCAATATTTTACCCATTGGACATGTTTCATTTATGGATCTTGAAGTTTTTATACCTACTCATTGACTTTTTCTGAATTTAGGTCAGTCATTCATAAATCCATATTTGACCAAATGTACTAATATCGGGCACAAGAGTCGTCGATTTTGAACTTTCTATTTCTCCCCAATTGACTCCTTCTGGTGATAAATTAGCCATAGAGTAGCCAATATTTGACCCATTGAACATGTTTCAGTCATGGATCTTAAAATTTCTATCCATACTAATTGACTCTTTCTGATGTTATATCAGTTTTTCAGAAGTCCATATTTGACCAAATGTACTAATATTGGGCCCAAGAGTCATCGATTTTGAAATTTCTATTTCTCCCCAATTGACTCCTTCTGGTGATAAATTAGCCATAGAGTAGACAATATTTGACCCATTGAACATGTTTCAGTAATGAATCTTGAAATTTCTATACCTACTTATTGACTCTTTCTGATGTTACATCGGTCATTCAAAAGTCAATATTTGACCAAATGTTCTAAAATCGGGCCCAAGAGTCCTCTATTTTGAACCTTTTAGTTCTACCCTATTGACTCCTTTTGGAGATAGTTCAGCCAGTTTTTGACTCACTGAAAATAATTCAGTCCTTGATCTTGAACTCTCTATTTCTATCCAATTGTCTCCATCTTGTGATACATTAGCCTTAGAGTAGCCAATATTTTACCCATTGGAAATGTTTCAATTATGGATCTTGAAATATTTATACCTACTCATTGACTCTTTCTGAATATAGGTCAGTCATTAAGAAATCCATATTTGAACAGATGTACTAATATCGGGCCCAAAAGTCGTCGATTTGGAACTTTCTATTTCTATCCAATTAACTCCTTCTGGTGATAAATTAGTGATAGAGTTGCCAATAATTGACCCATTGAACATGTTTCAGTCATGGATCTTGAAATTTCTATACCTACTTATTGACTCTCTCTGATGTTCTATTGGTCATTCAAAAGTCAATATTTGACCAAATGTACTAATATCGGGCCAGAGAGTCGTCTATTTTTAACTTTTTAGTTCTAGCCTATTGACTCCTTCTGGCGATAGTTCAGCCAATTTTTGACCCACTGAAAATATTTCAGTTTTTGATCTTGAACTTTTTATTCCTACCCAATTGACTCCTTCTGGTGATAAATTAGCCATAGAGTAGCCAATATTTTACTCATTGAACATGTTTCAGTCATGGATCTTGAAATTTCTATACCTACTTATTGACTCTTTCTGATGTTATATCGGTCATTCAAAAGTCAATATTCGACCAAATATACTAAAATCGGGCCCAAGAGTCGTCTTTTTTGAACTTTTTAGTTCTACCCTATTGACTCCTTCTGGCGATAGTTCAGCCTATTTTTGACCCACTGAAAATATTTCAGTCCTTGATCTTGAACTTTTTTTCCTACCCAATTGACTCCTTCTGGTGATAAATTAGCCATAGAGTAGCCAATATTTTACCCATTGAACATGTTTCAGTCATGGATCTTGAAATTTCTATACCTACTTATTGACTCTATCTGATGTTACATCGGTCATTCAAAAGTCAATATTTGACCAAATGTACTAAAATCGGGCCCAAGAGTCGTCTATTTTGAACTTTTTAGTTCTACCCTTTGCCCCCTTCTGGTGATAAATTAGCCATAGAGTAGCCAATATTTGACCCATTGAACATGTTTCAGTCATGGATCTTGAAATTTCTAGACCTACTTATTGAATCTATCTGATGTTACATCGGTCATTCAAAAGTCAATATTTGACCAAATGTACTAAAATCGGGCCCAAGATTTGTCTATTTTTAACTTTTTACTTCTACCCTAATGACTCCTTCTGGTGATAAATTAGCCATAGAGTAGCCAATATTTGACCCATTGAACATGTTTCAGTCATGGAGCTTGAAATTTAAAAAAAACCTACTTATTGACACTTTCTGATGTTATATCGGTGATTCAAAAGTCAATATTTGACCAAATGTACTAAAATCAGGCCCAAGAGTCGTCTATTTTGAACTTTTTAGTTCTACCCTTTGACTCCTTCTGGTGATAAATTAGCCATAGAGTAGCCAATATTTGACCCATTGAACATGTTTCAGTAATGAATCTTGAAATTTCTATACCTACTTATTGACTCTTTCTGATGTTACATAGATCATTCAAAAGTCAATATTTGACCAAATGTACTAATATCGGGCCAGAGAGTCGTCTTTTTTGAACTTTTTAGTTCTACCCTATTGACTCCTTCTGGCGATATATCAGCCAATTTTTGACCAACTGAAAATATTTCAGTCCTTGATCTTGAACTTTCTATTCCTACCCAATTGACTCCTTCTGGTGATAAATTAGCCATAGAGTAGCCAATATTTTACCCATTGGACATGTTTCATTTATGGATCTTGAAGTTTTTATACCTACTCATTGACTTTTTCTGAATTTAGGTCAGTCATTCAGAAATCCATATTTGACCAAATGTACTAATATCGGGCACAAGAGTCGTCGATTTTGAACTTTCTATTTCTCCCCAATTTACTCCTTCTGGTGATAAATTAGCCATAGAGTAGCCAATATTTGACCCATTGAACATGTTTCAGTCATGGATCTTGAAATTTCTGGACCTACTTATTGAATCTATCTGATGTTACATCGGTCATTCAAAAGTCAATATTTGACCAAATGTACTAAAATCGGGCCCAAGATTTGTCTATTTTTAACTTTTTACTTCTACCCTATTGACTCCTTCTGGTGATAAATTAGCCATAGAGTAGCCAATAATTGATCCATTGAACATGTTTCAGTCATGGATCTTGAAATTTCTATACCTACTTATTGACTCTTTCTGATGTTCTATTGGTCATTCAAAAGTCAATATTTGACCAAATGTACTAATATCGGGCCAGAGAGTCGTCTATTTTTAACTTTTTAGTTCTAGCCTATTGACTCCTTCTGGCGATAGTTCAGCCAATTTTTGACCCACTGAAAATATTTCAGTCCTTGATCTTGAACTTTTTATTCCTACCCAATTGACTCCTTCTGGTGATGAATTAGCCATAGTGTAGCCAATATTTTACAAATTGAACATGTTTCAGTCATGGATCTTGAAATTTCTATACCTTTTTATTGACTCTATCTGATGTTACATCGGTCATTCAAAAGTCAATATTTGACCAAATGTACTAAAATCGGGCCCAAGAGTCGATTATTTTGAACTTTTTAGTTCAACCTTTTGCCCCCTTCTGGTGATAAATTAGCCATAGAGTAGCCAATATTTGACCCATTGAACATGTTTCAGTCATGGATCTTGAAATTTCTGGACCTACTTATTGAATCTATCTGATGTTACATAGATCATTCAAAAGTCAATATTTGACCAAATGTACTAATATCAGGCCAGAGAGTCATCTATTTTGAACTTTTTAGTTGTACCCTATTGACTCCTTCTGGCGATATATCAGCCAATTTTTGACCCACTGAAAATATTTCAGTCCTTGATCTTGAACTTTCTATACCTACCCAATTGTCTCCTTCTTGTGATACATTAGCCTTAGAGTAGCCAATATTTTACCCATTGGAAATGTTTCAATTATGGATCTTGAAATATTTATATCTACTCATTGACTCTTTCTGAATAGAGGTCAGTCATTAAGAAATCCATATTTGAACAAATGTACTAATATCGGGCCCAAAAGTCGTCGATTTGGAACTTTCTATTTCTACCCAATTGACTCCTTCTGGTGATAAATTAGCGATAGAGTAGCCAATAATTGACTCATTGAACATGTTTCAGTCATGGATCTTGAAATTTCTATACCTACTTATTGACTCTTTCTGATGTTCTATTGGTCATTCAAAAGTCAATATTTGACCAAATGTACTAATATCGGGCCAGAGAGTCGTCTATTTTTAACTTTTTAGTTCTAGCCTATTGACTCCTTCTGGCGATAGTTCAGCCAATTTTTGACCCACTGAAAATATTTCAGTCCTTGATCTTGAACTTTTTATTCCTACCCAATTGACTCCTTCTGGTGATGAATTAGCCATAGTGTAGCCAATATTTTACAAATTGAACATGTTTCAGTCATGGATCTTGAAATTTCTATACCTTTTTATTGACTCTATCTGATGTTGCATCGGTCATTCAAAAGTCAATATTTGACCAAATGTACTAAAATCGGGCCCAAGATTTGTCTATTTTGAACTTTTTAGTTATACCCTTTGACTCCTTCTGGTGATAAATTAGCCATAGAGTAGCCAATAATTGATCCATTGAACATGTTTCAGTCATGGATCTTATAATTTCTATACCTACTTATTGACTCTTTCTGATGTTCTATTGGTCATTCAAAAGTCAATATTTGACCAAATGTACTAATATCGGGCCAGAGAGTCGTCTATTTTTAACTTTTTAGTTCTAGCCTATTGACTCCTTCTGGCGATAGTTCAGCCAATTTTTGACCCACTGAAAATATTTCAGTCCTTGATCTTGAACTTTTTATTCCTACCCAATTGACTCCTTCTGGTGATGAATTAGCCATAGTGTAGCCAATATTTTACAAATTGAACATGTTTCAGTCATGGATCTTGAAATTTCTATACCTTTTTATTGACTCTATCTGATGTTACATCGGTCATTCAAAAGTCAATATTTGACCAAATGTACTAAAATCTGGCCCAAGAGTCGATTATTTTGAACTTTTTAGTTCTACCCTTTGCCCCCTTCTGGTGATAAATTAGCCATAGAGTAGCCAATATTTGACCCATTGAACATGTTTCAGTCATGGATCTTGAAATTTCTGGACCTACTTATTGAATCTATCTGATGTTACATCGGTCATTCAAAAGTCAATATTTGACCAAATGTACTAAAATCGGGCCCAAGATTTGTCTATTGTGAACTTTTTAGTTATACCCTTTGACTCCTTCTGGTGATAAATTAGCCATAGAGTAGCCAATATTTGACCCATTGAACATGTTTCAGTAATGAATCTTGAAATTTCTATACCTACTTATTGACTCTTTCTGATGTTACATAGATCATTCAAAAGTCAATATTTGACCAAATGTACTAATATCGGGCCAGAGAGTCGTCTTTTTTGAACTTTTTAGTTCTACCCTATTGACTCCTTCTGGCGTTATATCAGCCAATTTTTGACCAACTGAAAATATTTCAGTCCTTGATCTTGAACTTTCTATTCCTACCCAATTGACTCCTTCTGGTGATAAATTAGCCATAGAGTAGCCAATATTTTACCCATTGGACATGTTTCATTTATGGATCTTGAAGTTTTTATACCTACTCATTGACTTTTTCTGAATTTAGGTCAGTCATTCAGAAATCCATATTTGACCAAATGTACTAATATCGGGCACAAGAGTCGTCGATTTTGAACTTTCTATTTCTCCCCAATTGACTCCTTCTGGTGATAAATTAGCCATAGAGTAGCCAATATTTGACCCATTGAACATGTTTCAGTCATGGATCTTAAAATTTCTATACCTACTTATTGACTCTTTCTGATGTTATATCGGTCATTCAAAAGTCAATATTCGACCAAATATACTAAAATCGGGCCCAAGAATCGTCTATTTTGAACTTTTTAGTTCTACCCTATTGACTCCTTTTGGAGATAGTTCAGCCAGTTTTTGACTCACTGAAAATAATTCAGTCCTTGATCTTGAACTCTCTATTTCTATCCAATTGTCTCCTTCTTGTGATACATTAGCCTTAGAGTAGCCAATATTTTACCCATTGGAAATGTTTCAATTATGGATCTTGAAATATTTATACCTACTCATTGACTCTTTCTGAATATAGGTCAGTCATTAAGAAATCCATATTTGAACAAATGTACTAATATCGGGCCCAAAAGTCGTCGATTTGGAACTTTCTATTTCTACCCAATTGACTCCTTCTGGTGATAAATTAGCGATAGAGTAGCCAATAATTGACCCATTGAACATGTTTCAGTCATGGATCTTAAAATTTCTATACCTACTTATTGACTCTTTCTGATGTTATATCGGTCATTCAAAAGTCAATATTCGACCAAATATACTAAAATCGGGCCCAAGAATCGTCTATTTTGAACTTTTTAGTTCTATCCTTTGACTCCTTCTGGTTATAAATTAGCCATAGAGTAGCCAATATTTGACCCATTGAATATGTTTTAGTCATGGATCTTGAAATTTCTATACCTACTTATTGACTCTTTCTGATGTTACATCGGTCATTCAAAAGTCAATATTTGACCAAATGTACTAAAATCGGGCCCAAGAGTCCTCTATTTTGAACCTTTTAGTTCTACCCTATTGACTCCTTTTGGAGATAGTTCAGCCAGTTTTTGACTCACTGAAAATAATTCAGTCCTTGATCTTGAACTCTCTATTTCTATCCAATTGTCTCCTTCTTGTGATACATTAGCCTTAGAGTAGCCAATATTTTACCCATTGGAAATGTTTCAATTATGGATCTTGAAATATTTATACCTACTCATGGACTCTTTCTGAATATAGGTCAGTCATTAAGAAATCCATATTTGAACAAACGTACTAATATCGGGCCCAAAAGTCGTCGATTTGGAACTTTCTATTTCTACCCAATTGACTCCTTCTGGTGATAAATTAGCGATAGAGTAGCCAATAATTGACCCATTGAACATGTTTCAGTCATGGATCTTATAATTTCTATACCTACTTATTGACTCTTTCTGATGTTCTATTGGTCATTCAAAAGTCAATATTTGACCAAATGTACTAATATCGGGCCAGAGAGTCGTCTATTTTTAACTTTTTAGTTCTAGCCTATTGACTCCTTCTGGCGATAGTTCAGCCAATTTTTGACCCACTGAAAATATTTCAGTCCTTGATCTTGAACTTTTTATTCCTACCCAATTGACTCCTTCTGGTGATGAATTAGCCATAGTGTAGCCAATATTTTACAAATTGAACATGTTTCAGTCATGGATCTTGAAATTTCTATACCTTTTTATTGACTCTATCTGATGTTACATCGGTCATTCAAAAGTCAATATTTGACCAAATGTACTAAAATCGGGCCCAAGAGTCGATTATTTTGAACTTTTTAGTTCTACCCTTTGCCCCCTTCTGGTGATAAATTAGCCATAGAGTAGCCAATATTTGACCCATTGAACATGTTTCAGTCATGGATCTTGAAATTTCTGGACCTACTTATTGAATCTATCTGATGTTACATCGGTCATTCAAAAGTCAATATTTGACCAAATGTACTAAAATCGGGCCCAAGATTTGTCTATTGTGAACTTTTTAGTTATACCCTTTGACTCCTTCTGGTGATAAATTAGCCATAGAGTAGCCAATATTTGACCCATTGAACATGTTTCAGTAATGAATCTTGAAATTTCTATACCTACTTATTGACTCTTTCTGATGTTACATAGATCATTCAAAAGTCAATATTTGACCAAATGTACTAATATCGGGCCAGAGAGTCGTCTTTTTTGAACTTTTTAGTTCTACCCTATTGACTCCTTCTGGCGATATATCAGCCAATTTTTGACCAACTGAAAATATTTCAGTCCTTGATCTTGAACTTTCTATTCCTACCCAATTGACTCCTTCTGGTGATAAATTAGCCATAGAGTAGCCAATATTTTACCCATTGGACATGTTTCATTTATGGATCTTGAAGTTTTTATACCTACTCATTGACTTTTTCTGAATTTAGGTCAGTCATTCATAAATCCATATTTGACCAAATGTACTAATATCGGGCACAAGAGTCGTCGATTTTGAACTTTCTATTTCTCCCCAATTGACTCCTTCTGGTGATAAATTAGCCATAGAGTAGCCAATATTTGACCCATTGAACATGTTTCAGTCATGGATCTTAAAATTTCTATCCATACTAATTGACTCTTTCTGATGTTATATCAGTTTTTCAGAAGTCCATATTTGACCAAATGTACTAATATTGGGCCCAAGAGTCATCGATTTTGAAATTTCTATTTCTCCCCAATTGACTCCTTCTGGTGATAAATTAGCCATAGAGTAGACAATATTTGACCCATTGAACATGTTTCAGTAATGAATCTTGAAATTTCTATACCTACTTATTGACTCTTTCTGATGTTACATCGGTCATTCAAAAGTCAATATTTGACCAAATGTTCTAAAATCGGGCCCAAGAGTCCTCTATTTTGAACCTTTTAGTTCTACCCTATTGACTCCTTTTGGAGATAGTTCAGCCAGTTTTTGACTCACTGAAAATAATTCAGTCCTTGATCTTGAACTCTCTATTTCTATCCAATTGTCTCCATCTTGTGATACATTAGCCTTAGAGTAGCCAATATTTTACCCATTGGAAATGTTTCAATTATGGATCTTGAAATATTTATACCTACTCATTGACTCTTTCTGAATATAGGTCAGTCATTAAGAAATCCATATTTGAACAGATGTACTAATATCGGGCCCAAAAGTCGTCGATTTGGAACTTTCTATTTCTATCCAATTAACTCCTTCTGGTGATAAATTAGCGATAGAGTAGCCAATAATTGACCCATTGAACATGTTTCAGTCATGGATCTTGAAATTTCTATACCTACTTATTGACTCTCTCTGATGTTCTATTGGTCATTCAAAAGTCAATATTTGACCAAATGTACTAATATCGGGCCAGAGAGTCGTCTATTTTTAACTTTTTAGTTCTAGCCTATTGACTCCTTCTGGCGATAGTTCAGCCAATTTTTGACCCACTGAAAATATTTCAGTTTTTGATCTTGAACTTTTTATTCCTACCCAATTGACTCCTTCTGGTGATAAATTAGCCATAGAGTAGCCAATATTTTACTCATTGAACATGTTTCAGTCATGGATCTTGAAATTTCTATACCTACTTATTGACTCTTTCTGATGTTATATCGGTCATTCAAAAGTCAATATTCGACCAAATATACTAAAATCGGGCCCAAGAGTCGTCTTTTTTGAACTTTTTAGTTCTACCCTATTGACTCCTTCTGGCGATAGTTCAGCCTATTTTTGACCCACTGAAAATATTTCAGTCCTTGATCTTGAACTTTTTTTCCTACCCAATTGACTCCTTCTGGTGATAAATTAGCCATAGAGTAGCCAATATTTTACCCATTGAACATGTTTCAGTCATGGATCTTGAAATTTCTATACCTACTTATTGACTCTATCTGATGTTACATCGGTCATTCAAAAGTCAATATTTGACCAAATGTACTAAAATCGGGCCCAAGAGTCGTCTATTTTGAACTTTTTAGTTCTACCCTTTGCCCCCTTCTGGTGATAAATTAGCCATAGAGTAGCCAATATTTGACCCATTGAACATGTTTCAGTCATGGATCTTGAAATTTCTAGACCTACTTATTGAATCTATCTGATGTTACATCGGTCATTCAAAAGTCAATATTTGACCAAATGTACTAAAATCGGGCCCAAGATTTGTCTATTTTTAACTTTTTACTTCTACCCTAATGACTCCTTCTGGTGATAAATTAGCCATAGAGTAGCCAATATTTGACCCATTGAACATGTTTCAGTCATGGAGCTTGAAATTTAAAAAAAACCTACTTATTGACACTTTCTGATGTTATATCGGTGATTCAAAAGTCAATATTTGACCAAATGTACTAAAATCAGGCCCAAGAGTCGTCTATTTTGAACTTTTTAGTTCTACCCTTTGACTCCTTCTGGTGATAAATTAGCCATAGAGTAGCCAATATTTGACCCATTGAACATGTTTCAGTAATGAATCTTGAAATTTCTATACCTACTTATTGACTCTTTCTGATGTTACATAGATCATTCAAAAGTCAATATTTGACCAAATGTACTAATATCGGGCCAGAGAGTCGTCTTTTTTGAACTTTTTAGTTCTACCCTATTGACTCCTTCTGGCGATATATCAGCCAATTTTTGACCAACTGAAAATATTTCAGTCCTTGATCTTGAACTTTCTATTCCTACCCAATTGACTCCTTCTGGTGATAAATTAGCCATAGAGTAGCCAATATTTTACCCATTGGACATGTTTCATTTATGGATCTTGAAGTTTTTATACCTACTCATTGACTTTTTCTGAATTTAGGTCAGTCATTCAGAAATCCATATTTGACCAAATGTACTAATATCGGGCACAAGAGTCGTCGATTTTGAACTTTCTATTTCTCCCCAATTTACTCCTTCTGGTGATAAATTAGCCATAGAGTAGCCAATATTTGACCCATTGAACATGTTTCAGTCATGGATCTTGAAATTTCTGGACCTACTTATTGAATCTATCTGATGTTACATCGGTCATTCAAAAGTCAATATTTGACCAAATGTACTAAAATCGGGCCCAAGATTTGTCTATTTTTAACTTTTTACTTCTACCCTATTGACTCCTTCTGGTGATAAATTAGCCATAGAGTAGCCAATAATTGATCCATTGAACATGTTTCAGTCATGGATCTTGAAATTTCTATACCTACTTATTGACTCTTTCTGATGTTCTATTGGTCATTCAAAAGTCAATATTTGACCAAATGTACTAATATCGGGCCAGAGAGTCGTCTATTTTTAACTTTTTAGTTCTAGCCTATTGACTCCTTCTGGCGATAGTTCAGCCAATTTTTGACCCACTGAAAATATTTCAGTCCTTGATCTTGAACTTTTTATTCCTACCCAATTGACTCCTTCTGGTGATGAATTAGCCATAGTGTAGCCAATATTTTACAAATTGAACATGTTTCAGTCATGGATCTTGAAATTTCTATACCTTTTTATTGACTCTATCTGATGTTACATCGGTCATTCAAAAGTCAATATTTGACCAAATGTACTAAAATCGGGCCCAAGAGTCGATTATTTTGAACTTTTTAGTTCAACCTTTTGCCCCCTTCTGGTGATAAATTAGCCATAGAGTAGCCAATATTTGACCCATTGAACATGTTTCAGTCATGGATCTTGAAATTTCTGGACCTACTTATTGAATCTATCTGATGTTACATAGATCATTCAAAAGTCAATATTTGACCAAATGTACTAATATCAGGCCAGAGAGTCATCTATTTTGAACTTTTTAGTTGTACCCTATTGACTCCTTCTGGCGATATATCAGCCAATTTTTGACCCACTGAAAATATTTCAGTCCTTGATCTTGAACTTTCTATACCTACCCAATTGTCTCCTTCTTGTGATACATTAGCCTTAGAGTAGCCAATATTTTACCCATTGGAAATGTTTCAATTATGGATCTTGAAATATTTATACCTACTCATTGACTCTTTCTGAATAGAGGTCAGTCATTAAGAAATCCATATTTGAACAAATGTACTAATATCGGGCCCAAAAGTCGTCGATTTGGAACTTTCTATTTCTACCCAATTGACTCCTTCTGGTGATAAATTAGCGATAGAGTAGCCAATAATTGACTCATTGAACATGTTTCAGTCATGGATCTTGAAATTTCTATACCTACTTATTGACTCTTTCTGATGTTCTATTGGTCATTCAAAAGTCAATATTTGACCAAATGTACTAATATCGGGCCAGAGAGTCGTCTATTTTTAACTTTTTAGTTCTAGCCTATTGACTCCTTCTGGCGATAGTTCAGCCAATTTTTGACCCACTGAAAATATTTCAGTCCTTGATCTTGAACTTTTTATTCCTACCCAATTGACTCCTTCTGGTGATGAATTAGCCATAGTGTAGCCAATATTTTACAAATTGAACATGTTTCAGTCATGGATCTTGAAATTTCTATACCTTTTTATTGACTCTATCTGATGTTGCATCGGTCATTCAAAAGTCAATATTTGACCAAATGTACTAAAATCGGGCCCAAGATTTGTCTATTTTGAACTTTTTAGTTATACCCTTTGACTCCTTCTGGTGATAAATTAGCCATAGAGTAGCCAATAATTGACCCATTGAACATGTTTCAGTCATGGATCTTATAATTTCTATACCTACTTATTGACTCTTTCTGATGTTCTATTGGTCATTCAAAAGTCAATATTTGACCAAATGTACTAATATCGGGCCAGAGAGTCGTCTATTTTTAACTTTTTAGTTCTAGCCTATTGACTCCTTCTGGCGATAGTTCAGCCAATTTTTGACCCACTGAAAATATTTCAGTCCTTGATCTTGAACTTTTTATTCCTACCTAATTGACTCCTTCTGGTGATGAATTAGCCATAGTGTAGCCAATATTTTACAAATTGAACATGTTTCAGTCATGGATCTTGAAATTTCTATACCTTTTTATTGACTCTATCTGATGTTACATCGGTCATTCAAAAGTCAATATTTGACCAAATGTACTAAAATCTGGCCCAAGAGTCGATTATTTTGAACTTTTTAGTTCTACCCTTTGCCCCCTTCTGGTGATAAATTAGCCATAGAGTAGCCAATATTTGACCCATTGAACATGTTTCAGTCATGGATCTTGAAATTTCTGGACCTACTTATTGAATCTATCTGATGTTACATCGGTCATTCAAAAGTCAATATTTGACCAAATGTACTAAAATCGGGCCCAAGATTTGTCTATTGTGAACTTTTTAGTTATACCCTTTGACTCCTTCTGGTGATAAATTAGCCATAGAGTAGCCAATATTTGACCCATTGAACATGTTTCAGTAATGAATCTTGAAATTTCTATACCTACTTATTGACTCTTTCTGATGTTACATAGATCATTCAAAAGTCAATATTTGACCAAATGTACTAATATCGGGCCAGAGAGTCGTCTTTTTTGAACTTTTTAGTTCTACCCTATTGACTCCTTCTGGCGTTATATCAGCCAATTTTTGACCAACTGAAAATATTTCAGTCCTTGATCTTGAACTTTCTATTCCTACCCAATTGACTCCTTCTGGTGATAAATTAGCCATAGAGTAGCCAATATTTTACCCATTGGACATGTTTCATTTATGGATCTTGAAGTTTTTATACCTACTCATTGACTTTTTCTGAATTTAGGTCAGTCATTCAGAAATCCATATTTGACCAAATGTACTAATATCGGGCACAAGAGTCGTCGATTTTGAACTTTCTATTTCTCCCCAATTGACTCCTTCTGGTGATAAATTAGCCATAGAGTAGCCAATATTTGACCCATTGAACATGTTTCAGTCATGGATCTTAAAATTTCTATACCTACTTATTGACTCTTTCTGATGTTATATCGGTCATTCAAAAGTCAATATTCGACCAAATATACTAAAATCGGGCCCAAGAATCGTCTATTTTGAACTTTTTAGTTCTACCCTATTGACTCCTTTTGGAGATAGTTCAGCCAGTTTTTGACTCACTGAAAATAATTCAGTCCTTGATCTTGAACTCTCTATTTCTATCCAATTGTCTCCTTCTTGTGATACATTAGCCTTAGAGTAGCCAATATTTTACCCATTGGAAATGTTTCAATTATGGATCTTGAAATATTTATACCTACTCATTGACTCTTTCTGAATATAGGTCAGTCATTAAGAAATCCATATTTGAACAAATGTACTAATATCGGGCCCAAAAGTCGTCGATTTGGAACTTTCTATTTCTACCCAATTGACTCCTTCTGGTGATAAATTAGCGATAGAGTAGCCAATAATTGACCCATTGAACATGTTTCAGTCATGGATCTTGAAATTTCTATACCTACTTATTGACTCTTTCTGATGTTCTATTGGTCATTCAAAAGTCAATATTTGACCAAATGTACTAATATCGGGCCAGAGAGTCGTCTATTTTTAACTTTTTAGTTCTAGCCTATTGACTCCTTCTGGCGATAGTTCAGCCAATTTTTGACCCACTGAAAATATTTCAGTCCTTGATCTTGAACTTTTTATTCCTACCCAATTGACTCCTTCTGGTGATGAATTAGCCATAGTGTAGCCAATATTTTACAAATTGAACATGTTTCAGTCATGGATCTTGAAATTTCTATACCTTTTTATTGACTCTATCTGATGTTGCATCGGTCATTCAAAAGTCAATATTTGACCAAATGTACTAAAATCGGGCCCAAGAGTCGATTATTTTGAACTTTTTAGTTCTACCCTTTGCCCCCTTCTGGTGATAAATTAGCCATAGAGTAGCCAATATTTGACCCATTGAACATGTTTCAGTCATGGATCTTGAAATTTCTGGACCTACTCATTGAATCTATCTGATGTTACATCGGTCATTCAAAAGTCAATATTTGACCAAATGTACTAAAATCGGGCCCAAGATTTGTCTATTGTGAACTTTTTAGTTATACCCTTTGACTCCTTCTGGTGATAAATTAGCCATAGAGTAGCCAATATTTGACCCATTGAACATGTTTCAGTAATGAATCTTGAAATTTCTATACCTACTTATTGACTCTTTCTGATGTTACATAGATCATTCAAAAGTCAATATTTGACCAAATGTACTAATATCGGGCCAGAGAGTCGTCTTTTTTGAACTTTTTAGTTCTACCCTATTGACTCCTTCTGGCGTTATATCAGCCAATTTTTGACCAACTGAAAATATTTCAGTCCTTGATCTTGAACTTTCTATTCCTACCCAATTGACTCCTTCTGGTGATAAATTAGCCATAGAGTAGCCAATATTTTACCCATTGGACATGTTTCATTTATGGATCTTGAAGTTTTTATACCTACTCATTGACTTTTTCTGAATTTAGGTCAGTCATTCAGAAATCCATATTTGACCAAATGTACTAATATCGGGCACAAGAGTCGTCGATTTTGAACTTTCTATTTCTCCCCAATTGACTCCTTCTGGTGATAAATTAGCCATAGAGTAGCCAATATTTGACCCATTGAACATGTTTCAGTCATGGATCTTAAAATTTCTATACCTACTTATTGACTCTTTCTGATGTTATATCGGTCATTCAAAAGTCAATATTCGACCAAATATACTAAAATCGGGCCCAAGAATCGTCTATTTTGAACTTTTTAGTTCTACCCTATTGACTCCTTTTGGAGATAGTTCAGCCAGTTTTTGACTCACTGAAAATAATTCAGTCCTTGATCTTGAACTCTCTATTTCTATCCAATTGTCTCCTTCTTGTGATACATTAGCCTTAGAGTAGCCAATATTTTACCCATTGGAAATGTTTCAATTATGGATCTTGAAATATTTATACCTACTCATTGACTCTTTCTGAATATAGGTCAGTCATTAAGAAATCCATATTTGAACAAATGTACTAATATCGGGCCCAAAAGTCGTCGATTTGGAACTTTCTATTTCTACCCAATTGACTCCTTCTGGTGATAAATTAGCGATAGAGTAGCCAATAATTGACCCATTGAACATGTTTCAGTCATGGATCTTGAAATTTCTATACCTACTTATTGACTCTTTCTGATGTTCTATTGGTCATTCAAAAGTCAATATTTGACCAAATGTACTAATATCGGGCCAGAGAGTCGTCTATTTTTAACTTTTTAGTTCTAGCCTATTGACTCCTTCTGGCGATAGTTCAGCCAATTTTTGACCCACTGAAAATATTTCAGTCCTTGATCTTGAACTTTTTATTCCTACCCAATTGACTCCTTCTGGTGATGAATTAGCCATAGTGTAGCCAATATTTTACAAATTGAACATGTTTCAGTCATGGATCTTGAAATTTCTATACCTTTTTATTGACTCTATCTGATGTTGCATCGGTCATTCAAAAGTCAATATTTGACCAAATGTACTAAAATCGGGCCCAAGAGTCGATTATTTTGAACTTTTTAGTTCTACCCTTTGCCCCCTTCTGGTGATAAATTAGCCATAGAGTAGCCAATATTTGACCCATTGAACATGTTTCAGTCATGGATCTTGAAATTTCTGGACCTACTTATTGAATCTATCTGATGTTACATCGGTCATTCAAAAGTCAATATTTGACCAAATGTACTAATATCGGGCCAGAGAGTCGTCTTTTTTGAACTTTTTAGTTCTACCCTATTGACTCCTTCTAGCGATATATCAGCCAATTTTTGACCAACTGAAAATATTTCAGTCCTTGATCTTGAACTTTCTATTCCTACCCAATTGACTCCTTCTGGTGATAAATTAGCCATAGAGTAGCCAATATTTTACCCATTGGACATGTTTCATTTATGGATCTTGAAGTTTTTATACCTACTCATTGACTTTTTCTGAATTTAGGTCAGTCATTCAGAAATCCATATTTGACCAAATGTACTAATATCGGGCACAAGAGTCGTCGATTTTGAACTTTCTATTTCTCCCCAATTGACTCCTTCTGGTGATAAATTAGCCATAGAGTAGCCAATATTTGACCCATTGAACATGTGTCAGTCATGGATCTTAAAATTTCTATACCTACTTATTGACTCTTTCTGATGTTATATCGGTCATTCAAAAGTCAATATTCGACCAAATATACTAAAATCGGGCCCAAGAATCGTCTATTTTGAACTTTTTAGTTCTATCCTCTGACTCCTTCTGGTTATAAATTAGCCATAGAGTAGCCAATATTTGACCCATTGAATATGTTTCAGTCATGGATCTTGAAATTTCTATACCTACTTATTGACTCTTTCTGATGTTCTATTGGTCATTCAAAAGTCAATATTTGACCAAATGTACTAAAATCTGGCCCAAGAGTGGATTATTTTGAACTTTTTAGTTCTACCCTTTGCCCCCTTCTGGTGATAAATTAGCCATAGAGTAGCCAATATTTGACCCATTGAACATGTTTCAGTCATGGATCTTGAAATTTCTGGACCTACTTATTGAATCTATCTGATGTTACATCGGTCATTCAAAAGTCAATATTTGACCAAATGTACTAAAATCGGGCCCAAGATTTGTCTATTTTTAACTTTTTACTTCTACCCTATTGACTCCTTCTGGTGATAAATTAGCCATAGAGTAGCCAATAATTGATCCATTGAACATGTTTCAGTCATGGATCTTGAAATTTCTATACCTACTTATTGACTCTATCTGATGTTACATCGGTCATTCAAAAGTCAATATTTGACCAAATGTACTAAAATCGGGCCCAAGAGTCGTCTATTTTGAACTTTTTAGTTCTACCCTTTGCCCCCTTCTGGTGATAAATTAGCCATAGAGTAGCCAATATTTGACCCATTGAACATGTTTCAGTCATGGATCTTGAAATTTCTAGACCTACTATAAATCTATCTGATGTTACATCGGTCATTCAAAAGTCAATATTTGACCAAATGTACTAAAATCGGGCCCAAGATTTGTCTATTTTTAACTTTTTACTTCTACCCTAATGACTCCTTCTGGTGATAAATTAGCCATAGAGTAGCCAATATTTGACCCATTGAACATGTTTCAGTCATGGAGCTTGAAATTTAAAAAAAACCTACTTATTGACACTTTCTGATGTTATATCGGTGATTCAAAAGTCAATATTTGACCAAATGTACTAAAATCAGGCCCAAGAGTCGTCTATTTTGAACTTTTTAGTTCTACCCTTTGACTCCTTCTGGTGATAAATTAGCCATAGAGTAGCCAATATTTGACCCATTGAACATGTTTCAGTAATGAATCTTGAAATTTCTATACCTACTTATTGACTCTTTCTGATGTTACATAGATCATTCAAAAGTCAATATTTGACCAAATGTACTAATATCGGGCCAGAGAGTCGTCTTTTTTGAACTTTTTAGTTCTACCCTATTGACTCCTTCTGGCGATATATCAGCCAATTTTTGACCAACTGAAAATATTTCAGTCCTTGATCTTGAACTTTCTATTCCTACCCAATTGACTCCTTCTGGTGATAAATTAGCCATAGAGTAGCCAATATTTTACCCATTGGACATGTTTCATTTATGGATCTTGAAGTTTTTATACCTACTCATTGACTTTTTCTGAATTTAGGTCAGTCATTCAGAAATCCATATTTGACCAAATGTACTAATATCGGGCACAAGAGTCGTCGATTTTGAACTTTCTATTTCTCCCCAATTTACTCCTTCTGGTGATAAATTAGCCATAGAGTAGCCAATATTTGACCCATTGAACATGTTTCAGTCATGGATCTTGAAATTTCTGGACCTACTTATTGAATCTATCTGATGTTACATCGGTCATTCAAAAGTCAATATTTGACCAAATGTACTAAAATCGGGCCCAAGATTTGTCTATTTTTAACTTTTTACTTCTACCCTATTGACTCCTTCTGGTGATAAATTAGCCATAGAGTAGCCAATAATTGATCCATTGAACATGTTTCAGTCATGGATCTTGAAATTTCTATACCTACTTATTGACTCTTTCTGATGTTCTATTGGTCATTCAAAAGTCAATATTTGACCAAATGTACTAATATCGGGCCAGAGAGTCGTCTATTTTTAACTTTTTAGTTCTAGCCTATTGACTCCTTCTGGCGATAGTTCAGCCAATTTTTGACCCACTGAAAATATTTCAGTCCTTGATCTTGAACTTTTTATTCCTACCCAATTGACTCCTTCTGGTGATGAATTAGCCATAGTGTAGCCAATATTTTACAAATTGAACATGTTTCAGTCATGGATCTTGAAATTTCTATACCTTTTTATTGACTCTATCTGATGTTACATCGGTCATTCAAAAGTCAATATTTGACCAAATGTACTAAAATCGGGCCCAAGAGTCGATTATTTTGAACTTTTTAGTTCAACCTTTTGCCCCCTTCTGGTGATAAATTAGCCATAGAGTAGCCAATATTTGACCCATTGAACATGTTTCAGTCATGGATCTTGAAATTTCTGGACCTACTTATTGAATCTATCTGATGTTACATAGATCATTCAAAAGTCAATATTTGACCAAATGTACTAATATCAGGCCAGAGAGTCATCTATTTTGAACTTTTTAGTTGTACCCTATTGACTCCTTCTGGCGATATATCAGCCAATTTTTGACCCACTGAAAATATTTCAGTCCTTGATCTTGAACTTTCTATACCTACCCAATTGTCTCCTTCTTGTGATACATTAGCCTTAGAGTAGCCAATATTTTACCCATTGGAAATGTTTCAATTATGGATCTTGAAATATTTATACCTACTCATTGACTCTTTCTGAATAGAGGTCAGTCATTAAGAAATCCATATTTGAACAAATGTACTAATATCGGGCCCAAAAGTCGTCGATTTGGAACTTTCTATTTCTACCCAATTGACTCCTTCTGGTGATAAATTAGCGATAGAGTAGCCAATAATTGACTCATTGAACATGTTTCAGTCATGGATCTTGAAATTTCTATACCTACTTATTGACTCTTTCTGATGTTCTATTGGTCATTCAAAAGTCAATATTTGACCAAATGTACTAATATCGGGCCAGAGAGTCGTCTATTTTTAACTTTTTAGTTCTAGCCTATTGACTCCTTCTGGCGATAGTTCAGCCAATTTTTGACCCACTGAAAATATTTCAGTCCTTGATCTTGAACTTTTTATTCCTACCCAATTGACTCCTTCTGGTGATGAATTAGCCATAGTGTAGCCAATATTTTACAAATTGAACATGTTTCAGTCATGGATCTTGAAATTTCTATACCTTTTTATTGACTCTATCTGATGTTGCATCGGTCATTCAAAAGTCAATATTTGACCAAATGTACTAAAATCGGGCCCAAGATTTGTCTATTTTGAACTTTTTAGTTATACCCTTTGACTCCTTCTGGTGATAAATTAGCCATAGAGTAGCCAATAATTGACCCATTGAACATGTTTCAGTCATGGATCTTATAATTTCTATACCTACTTATTGACTCTTTCTGATGTTCTATTGGTCATTCAAAAGTCAATATTTGACCAAATGTACTAATATCGGGCCAGAGAGTCGTCTATTTTTAACTTTTTAGTTCTAGCCTATTGACTCCTTCTGGCGATAGTTCAGCCAATTTTTGACCCACTGAAAATATTTCAGTCCTTGATCTTGAACTTTTTATTCCTACCTAATTGACTCCTTCTGGTGATGAATTAGCCATAGTGTAGCCAATATTTTACAAATTGAACATGTTTCAGTCATGGATCTTGAAATTTCTATACCTTTTTATTGACTCTATCTGATGTTACATCGGTCATTCAAAAGTCAATATTTGACCAAATGTACTAAAATCTGGCCCAAGAGTCGATTATTTTGAACTTTTTAGTTCTACCCTTTGCCCCCTTCTGGTGATAAATTAGCCATAGAGTAGCCAATATTTGACCCATTGAACATGTTTCAGTCATGGATCTTGAAATTTCTGGACCTACTTATTGAATCTATCTGATGTTACATCGGTCATTCAAAAGTCAATATTTGACCAAATGTACTAAAATCGGGCCCAAGATTTGTCTATTGTGAACTTTTTAGTTATACCCTTTGACTCCTTCTGGTGATAAATTAGCCATAGAGTAGCCAATATTTGACCCATTGAACATGTTTCAGTAATGAATCTTGAAATTTCTATACCTACTTATTGACTCTTTCTGATGTTACATAGATCATTCAAAAGTCAATATTTGACCAAATGTACTAATATCGGGCCAGAGAGTCGTCTTTTTTGAACTTTTTAGTTCTACCCTATTGACTCCTTCTGGCGTTATATCAGCCAATTTTTGACCAACTGAAAATATTTCAGTCCTTGATCTTGAACTTTCTATTCCTACCCAATTGACTCCTTCTGGTGATAAATTAGCCATAGAGTAGCCAATATTTTACCCATTGGACATGTTTCATTTATGGATCTTGAAGTTTTTATACCTACTCATTGACTTTTTCTGAATTTAGGTCAGTCATTCAGAAATCCATATTTGACCAAATGTACTAATATCGGGCACAAGAGTCGTCGATTTTGAACTTTCTATTTCTCCCCAATTGACTCCTTCTGGTGATAAATTAGCCATAGAGTAGCCAATATTTGACCCATTGAACATGTTTCAGTCATGGATCTTAAAATTTCTATACCTACTTATTGACTCTTTCTGATGTTATATCGGTCATTCAAAAGTCAATATTCGACCAAATATACTAAAATCGGGCCCAAGAATCGTCTATTTTGAACTTTTTAGTTCTACCCTATTGACTCCTTTTGGAGATAGTTCAGCCAGTTTTTGACTCACTGAAAATAATTCAGTCCTTGATCTTGAACTCTCTATTTCTATCCAATTGTCTCCTTCTTGTGATACATTAGCCTTAGAGTAGCCAATATTTTACCCATTGGAAATGTTTCAATTATGGATCTTGAAATATTTATACCTACTCATTGACTCTTTCTGAATATAGGTCAGTCATTAAGAAATCCATATTTGAACAAATGTACTAATATCGGGCCCAAAAGTCGTCGATTTGGAACTTTCTATTTCTACCCAATTGACTCCTTCTGGTGATAAATTAGCGATAGAGTAGCCAATAATTGACCCATTGAACATGTTTCAGTCATGGATCTTGAAATTTCTATACCTACTTATTGACTCTTTCTGATGTTCTATTGGTCATTCAAAAGTCAATATTTGACCAAATGTACTAATATCGGGCCAGAGAGTCGTCTATTTTTAACTTTTTAGTTCTAGCCTATTGACTCCTTCTGGCGATAGTTCAGCCAATTTTTGACCCACTGAAAATATTTCAGTCCTTGATCTTGAACTTTTTATTCCTACCCAATTGACTCCTTCTGGTGATGAATTAGCCATAGTGTAGCCAATATTTTACAAATTGAACATGTTTCAGTCATGGATCTTGAAATTTCTATACCTTTTTATTGACTCTATCTGATGTTGCATCGGTCATTCAAAAGTCAATATTTGACCAAATGTACTAAAATCGGGCCCAAGAGTCGATTATTTTGAACTTTTTAGTTCTACCCTTTGCCCCCTTCTGGTGATAAATTAGCCATAGAGTAGCCAATATTTGACCCATTGAACATGTTTCAGTCATGGATCTTGAAATTTCTGGACCTACTCATTGAATCTATCTGATGTTACATCGGTCATTCAAAAGTCAATATTTGACCAAATGTACTAAAATCGGGCCCAAGATTTGTCTATTGTGAACTTTTTAGTTATACCCTTTGACTCCTTCTGGTGATAAATTAGCCATAGAGTAGCCAATATTTGACCCATTGAACATGTTTCAGTAATGAATCTTGAAATTTCTATACCTACTTATTGACTCTTTCTGATGTTACATAGATCATTCAAAAGTCAATATTTGACCAAATGTACTAATATCGGGCCAGAGAGTCGTCTTTTTTGAACTTTTTAGTTCTACCCTATTGACTCCTTCTGGCGTTATATCAGCCAATTTTTGACCAACTGAAAATATTTCAGTCCTTGATCTTGAACTTTCTATTCCTACCCAATTGACTCCTTCTGGTGATAAATTAGCCATAGAGTAGCCAATATTTTACCCATTGGACATGTTTCATTTATGGATCTTGAAGTTTTTATACCTACTCATTGACTTTTTCTGAATTTAGGTCAGTCATTCAGAAATCCATATTTGACCAAATGTACTAATATCGGGCACAAGAGTCGTCGATTTTGAACTTTCTATTTCTCCCCAATTGACTCCTTCTGGTGATAAATTAGCCATAGAGTAGCCAATATTTGACCCATTGAACATGTTTCAGTCATGGATCTTAAAATTTCTATACCTACTTATTGACTCTTTCTGATGTTATATCGGTCATTCAAAAGTCAATATTCGACCAAATATACTAAAATCGGGCCCAAGAATCGTCTATTTTGAACTTTTTAGTTCTACCCTATTGACTCCTTTTGGAGATAGTTCAGCCAGTTTTTGACTCACTGAAAATAATTCAGTCCTTGATCTTGAACTCTCTATTTCTATCCAATTGTCTCCTTCTTGTGATACATTAGCCTTAGAGTAGCCAATATTTTACCCATTGGAAATGTTTCAATTATGGATCTTGAAATATTTATACCTACTCATTGACTCTTTCTGAATATAGGTCAGTCATTAAGAAATCCATATTTGAACAAATGTACTAATATCGGGCCCAAAAGTCGTCGATTTGGAACTTTCTATTTCTACCCAATTGACTCCTTCTGGTGATAAATTAGCGATAGAGTAGCCAATAATTGACCCATTGAACATGTTTCAGTCATGGATCTTGAAATTTCTATACCTACTTATTGACTCTTTCTGATGTTCTATTGGTCATTCAAAAGTCAATATTTGACCAAATGTACTAATATCGGGCCAGAGAGTCGTCTATTTTTAACTTTTTAGTTCTAGCCTATTGACTCCTTCTGGCGATAGTTCAGCCAATTTTTGACCCACTGAAAATATTTCAGTCCTTGATCTTGAACTTTTTATTCCTACCCAATTGACTCCTTCTGGTGATGAATTAGCCATAGTGTAGCCAATATTTTACAAATTGAACATGTTTCAGTCATGGATCTTGAAATTTCTATACCTTTTTATTGACTCTATCTGATGTTGCATCGGTCATTCAAAAGTCAATATTTGACCAAATGTACTAAAATCGGGCCCAAGAGTCGATTATTTTGAACTTTTTAGTTCTACCCTTTGCCCCCTTCTGGTGATAAATTAGCCATAGAGTAGCCAATATTTGACCCATTGAACATGTTTCAGTCATGGATCTTGAAATTTCTGGACCTACTTATTGAATCTATCTGATGTTACATCGGTCATTCAAAAGTCAATATTTGACCAAATGTACTAATATCGGGCCAGAGAGTCGTCTTTTTTGAACTTTTTAGTTCTACCCTATTGACTCCTTCTAGCGATATATCAGCCAATTTTTGACCAACTGAAAATATTTCAGTCCTTGATCTTGAACTTTCTATTCCTACCCAATTGACTCCTTCTGGTGATAAATTAGCCATAGAGTAGCCAATATTTTACCCATTGGACATGTTTCATTTATGGATCTTGAAGTTTTTATACCTACTCATTGACTTTTTCTGAATTTAGGTCAGTCATTCAGAAATCCATATTTGACCAAATGTACTAATATCGGGCACAAGAGTCGTCGATTTTGAACTTTCTATTTCTCCCCAATTGACTCCTTCTGGTGATAAATTAGCCATAGAGTAGCCAATATTTGACCCATTGAACATGTGTCAGTCATGGATCTTAAAATTTCTATACCTACTTATTGACTCTTTCTGATGTTATATCGGTCATTCAAAAGTCAATATTCGACCAAATATACTAAAATCGGGCCCAAGAATCGTCTATTTTGAACTTTTTAGTTCTATCCTCTGACTCCTTCTGGTTATAAATTAGCCATAGAGTAGCCAATATTTGACCCATTGAATATGTTTCAGTCATGGATCTTGAAATTTCTATACCTACTTATTGACTCTTTCTGATGTTCTATTGGTCATTCAAAAGTCAATATTTGACCAAATGTACTAAAATCTGGCCCAAGAGTGGATTATTTTGAACTTTTTAGTTCTACCCTTTGCCCCCTTCTGGTGATAAATTAGCCATAGAGTAGCCAATATTTGACCCATTGAACATGTTTCAGTCATGGATCTTGAAATTTCTGGACCTACTTATTGAATCTATCTGATGTTACATCGGTCATTCAAAAGTCAATATTTGACCAAATGTACTAAAATCGGGCCCAAGATTTGTCTATTTTTAACTTTTTACTTCTACCCTATTGACTCCTTCTGGTGATAAATTAGCCATAGAGTAGCCAATAATTGATCCATTGAACATGTTTCAGTCATGGATCTTGAAATTTCTATACCTACTTATTGACTCTTTCTGATGTTCTATTGGTCATTCAAAAGTCAATATTTGACCAAATGTACTAATATCGGGCCAGAGAGTCGTCTATTTTTAACTTTTTAGTTCTAGCCTATTGACTCCTTCTGGCGATAGTTCAGCCAATTTTTGACCCACTGAAAATATTTCAGTCCTTGATCTTGAACTTTTTATTCCTACCCAATTGACTCCTTCTGGTGATGAATTAGCCATAGTGTAGCCAATATTTTACAAATTGAACATGTTTCAGTCATGGATCTTGAAATTTCTATACCTTTTTATTGACTCTATCTGATGTTACATCGGTCATTCAAAAGTCAATATTTGACCAAATGTACTAAAATCGGGCCCAAGAGTCGATTATTTTGAACTTTTTAGTTCAACCTTTTGCCCCCTTCTGGTGATAAATTAGCCATAGAGTAGCCAATATTTGACCCATTGAACATGTTTCAGTCATGGATCTTGAAATTTCTGGACCTACTTATTGAATCTATCTGATGTTACATAGATCATTCAAAAGTCAATATTTGACCAAATGTACTAATATCAGGCCAGAGAGTCATCTATTTTGAACTTTTTAGTTGTACCCTATTGACTCCTTCTGGCGATATATCAGCCAATTTTTGACCCACTGAAAATCTTTCAGTCCTTGATCTTGAACTTTCTATACCTACCCAATTGACTCCTTCTGGTGATAAATTAGCCATAGAGATGCCAATATTTGACCCATTGAACATGTTTCAGTCATGGATCTTGAAATTTCTAGACATACTTATTGAATCTATCTGATGTTACATCGGTCATTCAAAAGTCAATATTTGACCAAATGTACTAAAATCGGGCCCAAGAGTCGTCTATTTTGAACTTTTTAGTTCTACCCAATTGACTCCTTCTGGTGATAAATTAGCCATAGAGTAGCCAATATTTGACCCATTGAACATGTTTCAGTCATGGATCTTGAAATTTCTATACCTACTTATTGACTCTTTCTGATGTTACATCGGTCATTCAAAAGTCAATATTTGACCAAATGTACTAAAATCGGGCCCAAGAGTCGATTATTTTGAACTTTTTAGTTCAACCTTTTGCCCCCTTCTGGTGATAAATTAGCCATAGAGTAGCCAATATTTGACCCATTGAACATGTTTCAGTCATGGATGTTGAAATTTTTGGACCTACTTATTGAATCTATCTGATGTTACATCGGTCATTCAAAAGTCAATATTTGACCAAATGTACTAAAATCGGGCCCAAGATTTGTCTATTTTTAACTTTTACTTCTACCCTATTGACTCCTTCTGGTGATAAATTAGCCATAGAGTAGCCAATATTTGACCCATTGAACAAGTTTCAGTCTTGGAGCTTGACATTTAAAAAAACCCTACTTATTGACCCTTTCTGATGTTATATCGGTGATTCAAAAGTCAATATTTGACCAAATATACTAAAATCGGGCCCAAAAGTCGTCTATTGTGAACTTTTTAGTAATACCCTTTGACTCCTTCTGGTGATAAATTAGCCATAGAGTAGCCAATATTTGACCCATTGAACATGTTTCAGTAATGAATCTTGAAATTTCTATACCTACTTATTGACTCTTTCTGATGTTACATAGATCATTCAAAAGTCAATATTTGACCAAATGTACTAATATCAGGCCAGAGAGTCGTCTATTTTGAACTTTTTAGTTGTACCCTATTGACTCCTTCTGGCGATATATCAGCCATTTTTTGACCCACTGAAAATATTTCAGTCCTTGATCTTGAACTTTCTATTCCTACCCAATTGACTCCTTCTGGTGATAAATTAGCCATAGAGTAGCCAATATTTTACCCATTGGACATGTTTCATTTATGGATCTTGAAGTTTTTATACCTACTCATTAACTCTTTCTGAATTTAGGTCAGTCATTCAGAAATCCATATTTGACCAAATGTACTAATATCGGGCACAAGAGTCGTCGATTTTGAACTTTCTATTTCTACCCAATTGACTCCTTCTGGTGATAAATTAGCCATAGAGTAGCCAATATTTGACCCATTGAATATGTTTCAGTCATGGATCTTGAAATTTCTATACCTACTTATTGACTCTTTCTGATGTTCTATTGGTCATTCAAAAGTCAATATTTGACCAAATGTACTAATATCGGGCCAGAGAGTCGTCTATTTTGAACTTTTTAGTTCTAGCCTATTGACTCCTTCTGGCGATAGTTCAGCCAATTTTTGACCCACTGAAAATATTTCAGTCCTTGATCTTGAACTTTTTATTCCTACCCAATTGACTCCTTCTGGTGATAAATTAGCCATAGAGTAGCCAATATTTTACCCATTGAACATGTTTCAGTCATGGATCTTGAAATTTCTATACCTACTTATTGACTCTATCTGATGTTACATCGGTCATTCAAAAGTCAATATTTGACCAAATGTACTAAAATCGGGCCCAAGAGTCGTCTATTTTGAACTTTTTAGTTCTACCCTTTGCGCCCTTCTGGTGATAAATTAGCCATAGAGTAGCCAATATTTGACCCATTGAACATGTTTCAGTCATGGATCTTGAAATTTCTAGACCTACTTATTGAATCTATCTGATGTTACATCGGTCATTCAAAAGTCAATATTTGACCAAATGTACTAAAATCGGGCCCAAGATTTGTCTATTTTTAACTTTTTACTTCTACCCTAATGACTCCTTCTGGTGATAAATTAGCCATAGAGTAGCCAATATTTGACCCATTGAACATGTTTCAGTCATGGAGCTTGAAATTTTAAAAAAACCTACTTATTGACCCTTTCTGATGTTATATCGGTGATTCAAAAGTCAATATTTGACCAAATGTACTGAAATCGGGCCCAAGAGTCGTCTATTTTGAACTTTTTAGTTCTACCCTTTGCCCCCTTCTGGTGATAAATTAGCCATAGAGTAGCCAATAATTGACCGTTTGAACATGTTTCAGTCATGGATCTTGAAATTTCTATACCTACTTATTGACTCTTTCTGATGTTACATCGGTCATTCAAAAGTCATTATTTGACCAAATGTACTAATATCGGGCCAGAGAGTCGTCTATTTTTAACTTTTTAGTTCTACCCTAGTGACTCCTTCTGGCGATATATCAGCCAATTTTTGACCCACTGAAAATATTTCAGTCCTTGATCTTGAACTTTCTATTTCTATCCAATTGTCTCCTTCTTGTGATACACTAGCGATAGAGTAGCCAATAATTGACCGTTTTAACATGTTTCAGTCATGGATCTTAAAATTTCTATACCTACTTATTGACTCTTTCTGATGTTACATCGGTCATTCAAAAGTCAATATTTGACCAAATGTACTAAAATAGGGCCCAAGAGTCGTCGTTTTTGACCTTTTTATTTCTACCCTATTGATTCCTTCTGGAGATAGTTCAGCCAATTTTTGACCCACTGAAAATATTTCAGTCCTTGATCTTGAACTTTCTATTTCTACCCAATTGACTCCTTCTTGTGATACATTAGACTTAGAGTAGCCAATATTTGACCCATTGGACTTGTTTCAGTTATGGATCTTGAAATTTTTATTCCTACTCATTGACTCTTTCTGAATTTAGATCAGTCATTCAGAAATCCATATTTGACCAAATGTACTAATATCGGGCCCAAGAGTCGTCGATGTTGAACTTTCTATTTCTACCCAATTGACTCCTTCTGGTGATAAATTAGCGATAGAGTAGCAAATAATGGACCGTTTGAACATGTTTTAGTCATGGATCTTTAAATTTCTATACCTACTTATTGACTCTTTCTGATGTTACATCGGTCATTCAAAAGTCAATATTTGACCAAATGTACTAAAATAGGGCCCAAAAGTCGTTGGTTTTGAACTTTTTAGTTCTACCCATTGACTCTTTCTGGTGATAAATTAGCCATAGAGTAGCCATTATTTGACCCATTCAAGATGTTTCAGTCATGGATCTTGAAATATCTATACCTACTTATTGACTCTTTCTGATGTTATATCGGTCATTCAAAAGTCAATATTTGACCAAATATACTAAAATCGGGCCCAAGAATCGTCTATTTTTAACTTTTTAGTTCTACCCAATAGACTCCTTCTTGTGAATTTAATTTCATGTTAAATAATTTAAAACCAATTACATTGAAGAAAAAATATTCTGTGATTTCAGGAGTGAAAAAATAATAATTGTACATCAACGGAAGGGGAAGGTCCAAGAGCTGCTGGCAGAGAAGTAGGAGACTCAGGTGAACTGAGGAACTCATTAAATAACTTCATACGCATCTTTTCCATATAAGGTAACACTTTAGTATGGAGAACAATTCTCAGTTTTAACTAGTTGCTTATTAATTTGCATACTGACTGTTTATTAGTACTTATAAAGCCTTATTAATGCCTTCTTCTGCAGGTCTATATTCTACCTCCCATAATCCTGCCCAAAACCTAAATTTAAACACTGCAACAACTTCTTTACTATCTATTAATAAGCAGTAAATTTAGAGTTTTAGGCAAAAGTTAATAGTAAACGTGTTCCCTGTACCAAACTGTTACCCCACAAAATATTCACCTATAATTATTTTTTATCTATTACAGTTTGTAAGGTTCTGACATCCAAGCGTAAGTAACACTGAACAAAGTAAAATGAAGTAACCCTAAAACAAATTCTTTTAAGAAATTATTGTATGTATATTCTGTACATTCTACTTTTTTATCCGCATTTCACCTCTGTTTTGGTTTGTTTCCTTCTATTAAACCTGTCATCATATAGGCTCTGTGATAAACTGTTTGCTATGTTCCTAGATTCTTCCATGCTGATGGCCAGGACCCTGTCCAAGAAAATCTCACGCTAAAAACCGTATGACTAGTAAGCAAAACGTCTCGGTTACATAGGTAACCCTCGTTCCCTGAAGGAGGGAACGGAGACGTACATCAGATGACCAACGAATAGGAATCTCGCTAGAGAGGCCAATCTACTTCGAGTGTAACTAAAACGAGCCAATGCATATTGGCATGCAATCATATGCAGCAGCTGCTCACCTCGCAGCGCGGGTATATAATGAGCAGCAGGTGCGTTGCATCTTTAGGTTTTCGCTGAGGAGCTGAACCAGATAGGCGGCAGCATCAGCGGGGTACAGCAACTGTGGCGACGGGACGTACGTCTCCGTTCCCTCCTTCAGGGAACGAGGGTTACCTATGTAACCGAGACGTTCCCATTCAGTCGGTCACTTCGACGTACGTCGGATGACCGACGAATAGGAATCCTTACCAAAGTGCCACAGGAGCTGCCCTCTTCCAGCGCTCTATTGAAGCCACCTGAACCCCCTTGCCTGAGGACGGTGGGACAGGGCTAACACAGAGAGTGTCAATCACTGCTGTTCCCAAACCCATTCAGTGAGACTATTGGATAACACTGGGAAAGCGTACCGTTCGTGTAAAAGGGACGCTGCGGAAGCCACATCCTTCCCCGAAGGAGTTATGTGGAAGAAAAATGGACTAACCGTGGGGTTGTCATATGGAAGAACTGGGGTGACTCCACTCGATGAGAGGTGGGTTCTCCCAGAGGGAAAGACACGGGCTTCGATTAGGAGCAACCGTGGAACCAGACATATGGGATCCCCGCAGGGTCACTCATATGGAACCCAGCCTAAATCCGGTTCTCAAGGATGCAGCGGAGTATAGGCCTGGCGCCAGACGCTCCGCCACGTCGGCTGCCGAAGGGAGATCGGAGGACTCAACAGGGTCTGCCTTGTAGGGACTCTCTGGAGAATAAGCACATGTAAGTGCAGCAAGCCGACACTAAGCCGGGGCCTCTCCGTGCCTCTGACCTGAGGCGAGAACACGGGAGGAGACCGACTCAACACGAAGGCTATAGAACCTAGCGAACGTGTTAGGTGTCGCCCAGCCCGCAGCTCTACAGATGTCTGTCAGCGAGACGCCACGAGCCAGCGCCCAGGACGACAGCGCACGTGCCGAAGCGATGGTGTTAAGTACCTCGGGGGGTAAGTCACCTAGAACCTCCGCGTCCCATCCAGGGACCAGACATGGAGTTTCCAGAGGTCTGGACGCGGGTGCCAGAGGGTGCCCCGTCTCTGAGAAAGAAGGTCCTTCCTCAGAGGAATGGGCCAGGGAGGGGCTGTCGCGAGGAGTGAGAGTTCCGGGAACCAGGTCCGGTTGGGCCAATAGGGCGCAACTAACATGACCTGCTCCTCGTCCTCCCTGACTTTGCACAGTGTCTGTGCAAGTAGGCTCACTGGGGGAAACGCATATTTGCAGAGGCCCCGGGGCCAGCTGTGCACCAGTGCGTCTGTCCCGAGTGTTCCCTCGGACAGGGAGTAAAACAACCGGCAGTGGGAGGTTTCTGGAGAGGCAAACAGGTCTACCTGAGCCTCCCCGAACTCCCTCCAGATCAGCTGGACCACCTGGGGGTGGAGTCGCCACTCTCCCAGCAGCGCAGCTCGTGAGTGCTCGTCGGCCGCACGGTTGAGCACACCGGGGATGTGAATGGCACGAAGCAACCTCAGATGCTTCTGACTCCAGAGGAGGAGATGGCGGGTGAGTTGTGACATGCGACGGGAGCGTAGACCACCTTGACGGTTGATGTACGCAACGGTCGCTGTGTTGTCCGTACGGACCAGCACATGCCTGCCCTGAAGCGGCCCCTTGAGGCGGCTCAGGGCGAGCCGTACTGCCAACAACTCGAGGCAATTGATGTGCCACTGCAGTTGGGGGCCCGTCCACACCCCTGACACTGCATGCCCGTTGTACGTGGCACCCCAGCCGGTGGCCGAGGCATCCGTGAAAACCACAGCATGCCGGGACACCTGCTCTAGGGGCACTCCGGCCCGAAGAAACAAGGGGTCCGACCACGGGCTGAAGGTATGGCGGCACTCTGGAGTGATTGCCACCCGGAAAGTGCCGCGTTGCCACGCCCATCTCGGGACTCGGCCGTGGAGCCAGTGTTGAAGCGGTCTCATATGAAGCAGACCGAGCGGAGTTACTGCCGCTGCGGCCGCCATATGCCCCAGGAGCCTCTGAAAGAATTTCAGTGGGACCGCCGTCCTGCCGTTGAACGTATTCAGGCAGTTCAACACCGACTGAGCACGTTCCTCTGTGAGGCGTGCTGTCTGTTCGACCGAGTCCAACTCCATACCGAGAAAAGAGATCCTCTGCACGGGGGCGAGTTTGCTCTTTTCCCAGTTGACCTGAAGACCCAGCTGGCTGAGGTGTCTGAGCACCAAATCCCTGTGTTCGCACAACTGATCCTGCGACTGAGCCAAAATGAGCCAGTCGTCTAGATAGTTGAGGATGCGAACACCCTGTTCTCTCATGGGAACAAGGGCTCCCTCCACGACCTTCGTGAAGACGCGGGGAGACAGGGCCAGCCCGAAGGGTAAGACTCTGTACTGATATGCTCGACCTTCGAACGCAAATCGCAGGAATGGCCTGTGTCGCGGAAGGATTGAGACATGAAAGTACGCGTCCTTCAGGTCGATCGTTGCAAACCAATCTCGGGGACGGATGCACTCGAAAATGCGTTTCTGCGTGAGCATTTTGAACGGTAGCTTGTGAAGGCTCCGATTCAACACTCGCAGGTCCAAGATCGGTCGTAACCCACCGCTTTTCTTGGGTACAATGAAGTAGGGGCTGTAGAACCCCGACTTCATATCGGCTGGAGGGACCGGCTCTATCGCGTCCTTCGCCAGTAGGACCGCGATCTCCGCACGCAAGACAGGAGCATCGGCAGCTTTCACTGAAGTGAAGTGGATGCCCCTGAACCTCGGGGGACGCCGGGCGAACTGAATCGCATAGCCGAGCCTGATGGTCCGAATGAGCCAGCGAGACGGACTGGGGAGCGCTAACCAGGCTCGCAGAGACCGTACAAGCGGGACCAAGGGACCGCAGGCGTACTCGCCGTGGGGCAGCGAGGTGGAACGCAGGGACGCAGCCTGGGAGGCTCTCCTTGTGAGGCGGCCCGAGGCTGGGTCAGAGTGTGCTGTGCAACACTTACCTGGTTCCACGGATGGACAGTGGGAGCAGGCGAAGCCTTGGCTGCCTGCTGCGCGCTGCTGTCCGCTGGCGACAGAAGAGGAGGATGAGAGTGGTGAGGTTCTAGCCCTCCCACTACTCTCCGAGTCCTCTTCAGACCCGGAGATGAAGGAAACTGCTCTTTTATTGAAAATTTGGGTACCGCCGGCTGTTGAGCCAGCGGCGGAACATAAAACAAACACAAAACAAGATTCTCCACCCGGCCCTCCTCCGGGGGAAGGAGTGGTGCGGTCACCCTCTCCTGCAGAGCAGTCCCATTTATCTCCAGGTCGCCTGTCCTAGGGCCTCTTGCTCTTGGCTTTGCCGCCCTTCTTGGCGGGGGCCTGGACAGGCTGGGCACCCCGACCACGACCGGCTCCACGGCGCCGCTTGGACGCCGGCTGCTGCTGTTGGGGAGCGGGGGCGACCGCGGGGGAGCGCCCTCGGCGACGAGCAGCCTGAGGCGCTGCGGGCGGTGGAGGTGCAGCAGCTGACCGCCTCGGCAGGATGTGCTTGATAGCCTCAGACTGCTTCTGTACAGCCGAGAACTGTTGGGCGAAGTTCTCGACCGCGTCGCCGAAGAGGCCGGCCTGGCACACGGGGGCATTAAGAAACCTGACCTTGTCGGTATCCCTCATGTCAGCCAGGCACAGCCAGAGATGGCGTTCCTGGACCACCAACGTGGACATCGCACGACCCACTGACCGCGCAGTGACCTACGTCGCTCGAAGCGCAAGGTCCGTTGCGGCATGAAGTTCCTGAAAAACTTGTGGATCGTGACCACCCTCGTGCAGGTCCTTCAGTGCCTTGGCCTGATGGACCTGCAACAACGCCATAGCATGTAAGGCGGAAGCGGCTTCCCCGCAGGCCTGGTAAGCTTTGCCGGTCAGGTCCGACGAGTGCTTACAGGCCCGGGAAGGGAGAGACGGCTCCCCCCGCCAGGTGGAGTGCACCTCCGGGAAGAAAGGAACCGGGGTGGGGGGCTGAGAACCAGCCCTTGCCACCCCGAGAAACCAATCGTCCAGCCTCGAGGGCTCGTGACACGGTGGAGGGTTCCACACGAGCCCGACCCTGTTGGCGGCCCGGGAAAGCATAGCCATCATTTCCGGGTCCGACTCGGGCACAGCTACCGTTCCCGAGGGAGGCAGCTGTGCCGAATCATCATCCTCGAAAGTATCAGGCTCACCCTCCGATGCAGCGATCGACATCTGGTCGTCCTGGGGAGCCCCGAAGGATACGGATGGTACACACCTCTGGGGCGGTCCACCACGTTCCCCCAGCAGCTCTACTGGCTGCAGAGTGCGGGAGGAGTGAGGGTTCCCAGGGGGTTGGTTCCCCAAGGGAAGCGCGCTCACCGTAACCCTCAAATCACCAGTGTCGCCGCCCGAAGCAACCCTTTGAGGAGGATTAGTTTGAGGCAGAGGTACTGGGACTCCGCCCCCTTGCAGCAGGCGGAGCCTAGACCGCAACTCCGCGATGGTCATCTTCCCGCAGTGGGTGCATGACTCATCCACAAACGCTGCCTCCGCGTGTTCTAAGCCCAAACACACGACGCAGCACTGGTGACCATCCCGAGACGCCAGGTAACGACCACATCCAGAAACACACAAGCAGTACGACATCTTTAAAAAGACGCGAACTACTCGTGCGAGCTCTTTTAGGAAATGCTCTTTCAAGTGCCGAAGCACGCAGGGGGAAACCGCGGCACACAGACAGGGGAAAATGCAGCCTGTCGTGTGCGCTCACTCTTGCCACTCTTACCAGCTGTAACAACAGCTTTTGCGCGCTCTCTCACAGCGCACCGTTACCTCACAAACAAGACAAAACAAAGAACACACAAGAGCGCGGTCCCGCTGCTGCGCTGTCCGCCTGCACTCTGCTGAAGAGAATCCAGAAAGAACTTCTTCTGTCACATTCCGTAGAGACCATGAATGGTTCGGCTCCGAAGCGAAAAGCTAAAGATGCAACGCACCTGCTGCTCATTATATACCCGCGCTGCGAGGTGAGCAGCTGCTGCATATGATTGCATGCCAATATGCATTGGCTCGTTTTAGTTACACTCGAAGTAGATTGGCCTCTCTAGCGAGATTCCTATTCGTCGGTCATGAATGGGAACCTCAAACATACTCTACTGTTCAAAAGTTTGGGATGTGTTAGATTTATTATGTTTTTGAAAGAAGTCTCACAGTTTAAACCTCAGTGTGTGAAAAGTGACAAATATAATGTTATGATAGTTTATAGTTACGATAAACTAAAAAGATTAATATATTTTCTCTAGTTCTGTTTTGAGTCATGTTTCCCAGACACCATACTACAGTGTTCCACTGTTATTGACTTATTTGTATTCATTTTGTACTGATAAATTCTTAAATACTTTTTACCTTAGATGCTGACTGTGGTTCAGGGGTTTGACAACTTCAGACAACTTCAGGCAAGTTATTTTTCACAGAAATCTGGTCAGCTTACTCACTTAGCCTCTAAAATGTTTGACTTATATCACCAATACAATATCAGGGTAAAGATATCATTAGAGATCTCACAGTTATGGCTGTGCTCTTGTTAGCAGATATAATCCATAGCGTTTGGCGCTGACATTCTTCAGGACAAGGCCTTGATGTCATCTACACACATTACATGAAGATGGTGAGTTTCCCAATAGCTGCCACTGCCCATGTGAGTTACATGATATAACTTCTGTGAGCAGGTGTCAAAAATATTGATATTTTGATATGTATCAATGCTAGAATGTCTAAAACGAGACCAGCTGTGCGTTCTCACTTTCTCTGTCTCTGACCATGAAGTGACACACATCCACTTCCTCTCATGGTGCGTGCTCACCGGTGGAGCAGAGCGAGCGTGAAGCTTGACTTCCATAGGAACGAATTAAAGGGTTAGTTCACTGCAAAATGAAAATTCTGTCATTAATTCCTCACCCTCATGTCGTTCCACACCAGTAAGACTTTTGTTCATCTTCAGAACAAGAATGAAGGTCTTTTTTTTTTTTTTTTACTTTATTTTTTGAAATTTTAATTTTGACAAGAAAAATAAAAGAAAAGAAAAACAGACAGACCAGGGAATATCAGGCAAACTCGTCGTAGACTAACAAAAGTGCTCAACATCATGTAAAACAGAAAAGGGAAAGAATAAATAAATAAAAGACAATGAGCAAGTACAGACATGTACATCTCAATATGTATTCATATAAGATATCCATTTTTCCCAGTATGCTTCACATTTCTTTCGGGCATATCTCAGAGAGAAAGTCAACTTTTCCATAACATAAATTTCCTTGATTATCTCTATCCATTCAGCAATTGTCGGAGAATCTTTACTTAACCACTTCCTAGTTATAGCTTTCTTGCTGCCTGCTAAAAGTATTTGTAACAAATATCTATCTTTCTTTCTCAACCCTGTTGGTAGGTTTCCTAAATATATAACACTGAAATTAAACTCGAGGTCTGAGCCAAGTATTAACCCGACTACCCTCACCAACTCAGTCCAATACGAAGAAATATTGGGGCATTCCCAAAAGATATGAAAGTGACCAGCAGACACATTACCACACATTCTCCAACACTGACCATGTTCAGGGTTGTTACTCTGTGTCTTTTTTATATTGGGGGTTGTAAAGAATCTTAAAATATTTTTCCAAGTGAATTCCCTCCACAAACCTGAGCTAGAGGTGGTAGATTGTGTCCTACATATATTCAACCAGTCTTCCTCACTTATCTTTATGTTGCCTTCTTTCTCCCACCTCTTTTTTACATATGTTGTTGAAAGCCCCCTGTCTAATTGTAGACATGAATATAACCTGGAAATCAACTTTCTGTTAGTATTACCCTTATATGCATCAGTGAATACTCTAATCAGATCTTTTCCCTTCTCTCCAATAATTTTAATATGTTTATCAAAGTGTTGTCTCAGTTGAAGGTATCTGAAGAAATCTTCCTTCCCTAAATTGTACGTTTCCATGAGATTTTTAAAGGTATGCAAACCATCAGTGGAGGATATTATACAGTACGAAGTGATCCCTGAATTAGTCCAGTGTTTAAATCTACCGTCCAGTCCAGCAGGTGCAAATTCTGTATCATATTTCACCCAACGTAATATTCGTACATTTCTTTCAAATTCCTTGTTTTTAAACAGTTTGTGCCAGATGTTAAGGGGGGCTGCCATCCCATTGCCTAATGTTTTCAGATGCTTTTTCAGGAGAGTTTTATCACCCAATATAGATTGGAGAGGTATGCTTATTTGATTTTGCTCTAGGTCCTTCCATTTTGCATCGTATGTAGGGTCACACCAACAGACCAGAGAACGTAATTGTGCTGCTCTGTAATAATCTTCCAAGCACGGTAGAGCCATACCACCCTTGTCCTTGGGGAGTTGTAATGTTTGAAATCTGATCCTTGGTTTTTGTTTTCCCCAAATAAAAGATGAGATAGTTCTATTCCAATCACTGAATTGCTTAGGAGGCACTTCAACAGGCAGGGATTGGAAAAGGAAAAGCAGCCTGGGTAGTACATTCATCTTTATAGCATCTATTCTGTTATACATATTCATAGGTAATAATGACCAACGGTTTAAGTCTGCTTTAATATCAGCTGTTATGGGGATGTAATTGTGGTCATAAATGGCCGAGACCTCTTTAGGTATTTGTACACCTAGATATTTAATTTTATTATTTTTCCATTTAAATTGACAGATTTTATAAATATTTTCTTGTGGTTCGTAGTTGAAAGTAAGCGTTTGAGTTTTATGCAGGTTTAGTTTATAGCCAGAATATGAACCAAATTCTTTAAGAAGAGATAATAATTTAGGCAAGCTTGCATTAGGACTGGTAAGTGTCATGAGTATATCATCTGCATATGCACATATCTTATGTTGTGTGTCTCCTAATACTACCCCCGTGATATCATTGTCTTCTCTAATTGCCTGTATCAGAGGCTCTATGAAGAGGGCGAAAAGAGTGGGACTAAGGGGACATCCCTGTCGACACCTCCTTTCAAGAACGTCTCAGGTTACGTATGTAACCATAGTTCCCTGAGAACAGGGAACGAGACGTTGCGTCATACAACGCTAGGGGAACCGCCTCTGCGGGAACCGGTGTCTGAAACTAATATCCAATCTCGTCAATATGAACTTGACCGGCGACAGCCCATGACGTCATATCGATGCGTCCCACGTGTATATAAGGGGCGCTCAGATAACATGTCGTCCGCTTATCGTCTGAAGGGACTGTAAGCAGGCGGGCCCTGAGGCATGGCAGGAAGACGCAACGTCTCGTTCCCTGTTCTCAGGGAACTATGGTTACATACGTAACCTGAGACGTTCCCTTTCGAAAGGGAACTTCGAGTTGCGTCATACAACGCTAGGGGAACGATATACCCACGCCGCCATGCTGAGGGGAGTGCATGCCAAATTATGGCAGTGACCACTGTCAGAATCAGGCAAATGAAATGCCAGACCCCCAGGGTCCCACTGGGCTGTCAGTGACAGCGCTCCCAGCGGTCAAAACCTCAGCACTAAGCCTTAATGCGGCCTCTACACACATATGGAGACCTGCCAAGGCCGCACCAAGGCCTGGGACCAACAACTTCCTCAGAAGGGGTCCCTTGAGGGAGCGTGGCCTGGGGCCCATAGGCAACCCAGCCAGTCACTTGTTTGGGAATGAAGTCAAACCTGAATGCCACCATGGAGGCTGGCCTGGCCTCTAGCTGAGCTAGTAGCCTAGCCTGCCAACCACCTGACTGTTTCCTCAGAAACAGTGTCTCTTACAAAAATCTCACAAAGAGACGTCCAGAAAGAGGGACTGCAGAAGGGCAGTAACCAACTCAATCAACGGATCTTAGAGACGGGCATCCTGGAGAGCAGGACTCAGCAAAGTGCCATCAACCCTTACAAGCGAGGGGAGTCGCTGGCTCAACCTCGTGAGGGGCTTTAGTATACATAGCCCATGGCCGTCAGGGAGGCTGACCCAGCCTCTAGCTGTGCTAGTAGCCAGGTCAGCTAACAACCTGACTGTTTCCTCAGAAACGGTGTCTCTTACAAAAATCTCACAAAGAGACGTCCAGAAAGAGGGACTGCAGAAGGGCAGTAACCAACTCAACCAACGGACCCTAGAGACTCCTAGGATCTACATGGCATCTGCCTTACCAGTGCCATGGAGGCCGTGCACTCCCCAAGGCGTTCACAAGGGAAGTGCACACGGCCTACGGCCATAACCGGGCTGTCACTTCTCAGGGGAGCAAAGTCGACCCTGAATGCCACCATAGAGGCTGGCCCGGCCTCTAGCTGAGCTAGTAGCCTAGCCTGCCAACCACCTGACTGTTTCCTCAGAAACAGTGTCTCTTACAAAAATCTCACAAAGAGACGTCCAGAAAGAGGGACTGCAGAAGGGCAGTAACCAACTCAATCAACGGATCTTAGAGACGGGCATCCTGGAGAGCAGGACTCAGCAAAGTGCTATCAACCCTTACAAGCGAGGGGAGTCCCTGGCTCAATCCTATGAGGGGAGTATATAGACCGCGGCCGTCAGGGAGGCTGGCCCGGCCTCTAGCTGAGCTAGTAGCCTAGCCTGCCAACCACCTGACTGTTTCCTCAGAAACAATGTCTCTTACAAAAATCTCACAAAGAGACGTCCAGAAAGAGGGACTGCAGAAGGGCAGTAACAAACTCAATCAACGGATCTTAGAGACGGGCATCCTGGAGAGCAGGACTCAGCAAAGTGCTATCGACCCTATCAAGCTAGGGGAGTCATTCTGCTCAATCCTAGGATCAGCACCGCACCTATGTTAATGGCGCCATGGAGGCCGTGGACTCTGAGGCTGGCGATGTCCAGCCACTGGGGCTCATCTCAGAGCAAACAAAATGGCCGGCTAACTGGTAGCTGCTGTCTAGGGCCTACCACCACAGGGAGGCCTGCTAGCCCACAGGGCGGCCTGCTAAGGCCAGCTTACCTGATGATTTAGACCAACCAGCTGTCATATATCCGTACCCCTGGGGCTCGTCCACAGGGAGGCATGTTAGCATACAGGGCGGCCTGCTAAGGCCAGCTCCCTGCAACCCTGGGTTCGCCCACAGGGAAGCATGTTAGCATACAGGGCGGCCTGCTAAGGCCAGCTCACCTGATAGCTTTAGACTAGCAGCTATCCAATGCCTGCAACCCCGGGGCTCGCCCACAGGGAGGCATATCAGCATACAGGGCGGCCTGCTAAGGCCAGCTCACCTGACAGCAAGACTACTAGTCGTGGATAGTCTGCAGCCCTGGGGCTCGCCTACAGAGAGACACGTCAGCATACAGGGCGGCCTGTTAAGGCCAGCTTACCTGACAGCCAGACTACCCAGTAGTGTAGTGAACAGTAGTGAAACAGTAGTGAAAGGCCTACAACCCTGGGGCTCGCCCACAGGGAGGCCTGCTCGCCGACAGGGCGGCCTGCTAAGGCAAGCTTACCCAACGGCAAGACTTACTGGTCTGCTGATGGCCTGCAACGCTGGGGCTCACCCACAGCGCGGCCTGCTGCCTCCCAAGTGGTGCTAAGCATTCCTAAGGTCAAAGTCACAAGACTACCCTGCTCTGAGATGGCAGTGAAGGTGGCCTGTCTTGAATATACAAGAGGGCCTACCTACACACAGCAGCAGCCTTAACCACACTCTCAAGTGGGGAGGCCAACTTACTGATAAAAACTAAAGCGGCGGTTTGCCAGAGGACCTAAAGCCTTTCCTCTCCTCAGACAGAAAAGCTCCCACTGGCATTCCTCCTACTCTCATATTTTGCCACACACACAGGGGACCTCAGGGGACTAATAAGTATATAACTGCACTCCCTTACTGAAAAAGGGGACCTATATACAAAATAGCCCTGCTTATTTGTAATGTAACTGCATGTATATCCACATATATACACACACGCATTACCCTCATGCGTATATGTATATATACACAACACATACATGAAATCTCTGCCAGCCTCCTAAACAGGGAGAGCTACATTTTTCTTATCTTATCTTCCAAGAAAAACATAGTAATTTCCCATAACCTGCCTGTTTCTTCGCTTTAAAGAAAAGGAGAGGAACAATTCACCCTGCGGCCACAGGGTGGCGGTCTACCACCATGGAAACGTGGATCCTACCACCCTTATAGCCTGAAAGGGAGTCTCCCTATCACGCCAAAGGCGAGCCATCAGAATTAATGTCATAGGCCCAGCTCTGGTCCGATATAGAAACTGCGGCTTACAGAGAACATAGACGGTAAATCATTTTAACCCTCTACCAGAGAGCGGGGATCCACCAGGGGCGCCAATCTTTACCGCGTCCCTGGCGGATCACCTCTCCCAAGTTTCTTGAGTCTCGCCTCCAAGTGACCTGCTCATACCAGGAGGGGTACACGGGAGGCGACACTCTCCTTCTGGCCCTGTCTGCGACCCTCAGGTCGGGACGGGCCAGGCCATCTGTCTGGTCGAGGACTCAGACCTCAGCAGCATGCACTTCTTCTTGAATGCCGCTGGTCTAAGTCTCTCCGCAGGACAGCCTGGTGTGCCTGCCACACAGTCATCGTGTGCAGAGCAGCACCAGCCTGACCCGCTGCCACGTATGCCCTGCCATCTAAGGGAAATGTCACTTTAGGACCTAGATGGCAGAGTTTGAGCTGTATCCATGCAAGAAGTGCCAAACAATAAAGTTCATCATTAGTTGGCTAATTCCAGCATCGATACGTACCCATATTCCCTCAAAAATAAACCCAAACAGGGAACCGAGGTCTAAAGAGAAATACTTCAGTATTTGCATATGAGTAAATGAAAATGTATCATATTACTTAGCCAAACAGTTCATCCTGCGGCCACAGGGTGGCGCATGGCTAACTCCATGACCCATACCACCATATAGCCTATATAATACACATATATAACGCGCATACACATACATATATATATATATATATACACATATATACATACATACATATATATATACATACATACATACACATACATACATATATACACACGGATATGGAATATTTAAGGAATACAGAACATGGGTACTTCCATGCCCCCCCAACTTTCTCAGTATAGGAAGGCATGGAAAGCTCACTAGAGCTGTAGAAATATGGCCAGAGAGAAACCGATCGTCATTCATTGAATGCGCGCGGCCTCTCCCCCAACGCGCTGCCATGGAAACTGTAATCTGCCTGCAGCGCGTTCCATAATCAACAGCTCAGCATACGCGGCACAGGGCGGCTGAGAGAAATCAGTATTTACTCACCCTCTCCAGTCATCTCCTGCTCGGTTGGAAGAGCACTCACCGCTGGACTGCAGATGTAGAAAACAGCGCATCCTGTCCCAGCAGCTCCTTCTCGAGAACCGCCGAATCGCGCGAGCGGTCACACCCCTTTCAAATGTTCGGCGAGCGCCATCTGAAAGCCCCATGATCTGAGTCTCCGCTCTGCCTCAGCGCGAGCGGGACCCGAACCACCAGGCGCAGATGCTGAACTCTCTTCCCTCGAGAAGAGACCCAGACGAGAATGGAACATTCACAGTTTGCACCAGCAGCTCCCTCGAGAACTGCCCGTACGTGCTCTTCACGCAGACAGAGAGCGCACAGCTCGTGTGTGTAATCTAATGTCAAATAACGAGTGACACGGATCCACACACTTAGTTTGCCTGTGCATTTCATAATATCACGATAGTGTTTCAAACATACAGTCCCTGAAGACGAAAAGAGGACGACATGTTATCTGAGCGCCCCTTATATACACGTGGGACGCATCGATATGACGTCATGGGCTGTCGCCGGTCAAGTTCATATTGACGAGATTGGATATTAGTTTCAGACACCGGTTCCCGCAGAGGCGGTTCCCCTAGCGTTGTATGACGCAACTCGAAGTTCCCTTTCGTTCCCTTTCCCTTTCAAGCATTTTATTACCTGGTCATTAAAACCAAAGCGGTTAAGGACCCGATATAAATATTCCCAACGGATAGAGTCAAAAGCCTTTTCGGCATCAAGACTTATAACTACAGATTCCATATCACTGTTTCTCATGTGGTCAATGAGGTGGAGAGCCCGTCTCACATTGTCTTGTGTTTGTCTGTTCTTTACAAAGCCTGTCTGATCTGTGTCTATTAAATCAGGGATTATATTTTCCAATCGTTTTGCAAGTATCGACGCATATAACCTATAATCTATGTTTAAAACTGATATAGGTCTATAGGAGCTGCAATCTGTTTTGTCTTTACCCATTTTAGGAATCACTGAGATTACTGCTTGTCTCCATGACACCGGGGGCTCTCCGCCTCCCAGAACATAGTTAAAACAGTCCTTTAGTATTGGTGTTATTGTTTCCCTATTGGTTTTGTACCATTCTGATGGGTACCCATCTGCGCCTGGCATTTTATTTGTTTTTAATCTCGATATTGCCTTATTTATCTCACTGTCTGTTATCTCTTGAGTTATTATTTTGTTTTGCTCTGTCCCTATAGATGGTAAGTCCAAAGAAGTTAGAAAGGATGATATGACAGCTGGCTCAGTTGTCCGAGGCTGAGCATATCATTTTGTATAGTACGTTTCAAAGGCGTTTTGTATGTCTTCCAAATTATGATACATCTCGTTGGTCCTGGGGTCCCTCACTTTATGTATAAATCTCTCAGCCTGTTGTTTCCGTATTCTCCATGCCAGTAGTTTTTTTAGATTTAGGGCCATTTTCATAGAAATTTTGTTTGATTAGTTTAGCTCTTGTCTCTACTTGATTTTCGTATAGGTTGTTTAGGGTTCGTAGTCTCTGTTATTTCATTTAGAATACTGGTATCCTTATACTCCATATGTTTTTTTTCTAGTGATTTTAGTTTTCCAATCAAGTCTTTGATTTGTCTCTCTTTTTCCTTTTTCTTCTGGGCCGACCACATCATAAGTTTACTCCTAATAACAGCTTTTGCAGCGTCCCATAATGTACTAGGAGATACTGCTCCGTTGTCATTATGGGTCATATAATCTCTAAATTCTGTCTTTATATATTTTTGACATTGAGGATCATTCAGAAGGCTAGTATTAAGTCTCCACAAAGTTTCTTTGGGCTTGTTGTCTAAATGTAATGTTAAGTACACCCCTGCATGATCGGAAATGTCTCTTACCCCTATATCACAATTTATAATCCTATGTCTATCCAAATTTAGCATAAAAAAATAGTCAATTCTTGAGTATGCAGAGTGAGGGTGGGAGAAGAAAGTAAATTGTTTATCATATGGATGCAGTTCCCTCCATATATCTATCATTCCGATTTCTTTAAGCATTTTTTTAACATATAGTGCTTCGGGTCTTATATTTTTTGTTCTATTTGAGGAGTCCAGGGATGGCTGTAGCTGGATGTTCCAGTCCCCCCCACAAATCAATACACCTGATGCTTCCGTAGAGATCATGTTAAAAACTTTCTTGATCAGCTGTTTATCATGTCCTGGTGGTCTATAGATATTCAATAATGTAACTTCTTTGTGATCGATAAAGCCTTTGATCATCAGGTATCGCCCTTCCTTGTCAGTAATTTGTGAGGAGAACTGGAAGTTTACATTATTTGAAATTAGAGTAGCAACCCCCCTCGCACTTCCTCCTTCGAAGGAGGAGTAATATGAATTTTTGAACCCCATCTTCCGTAACTTTTCATGTTCAATATTCGAAAGATGTGTTTCTTGCCAAAAAATTATGTCTTGTTTTTCCCTTTTCATTTTGGCAATTATTTTACTTCTTTTTATAGGATTATGTAATCCGTTTACATTTAGTGTGATTAATCTGTATTTTTGATGAGGCATTTTAATCAATATAAAAATAAAAGTGTTTATCATGACGCTTAACCATCCCTGGAGGGCCTGAACAAATGAACTTCTGTCTGTGAAACAAAATGAAACTTAACATATAAACACAAACACTTAACAGTAATGACTTCCATCTCTGAAGTGTGAATTCTACTTCCAAAACTAGAGGGGAAGCCCTACATCTGGGAGGGGCCCCTCTAAACATGGACCAAGATCTCTGATTACTTAAGATCAGAGCCGTCCACATAGAAAGAACAGGCACAAATTCCCAGGTGCGGTCATTTTCAATTCCTCGAACTTGCATAAGTAGGAAAATTCGCTTGGTCTCAAATTACCTCCTGAGAGTATGGATTGATGGAGACATATGGTAGTCTACAATCTTATCAGGCGGTCTATTCAAAATAATTTCAGTTACCCATGACGCCTTCGTTGCGTCGAAATCCTTTTAGTTTCTCCTGAATGTGTTTCATGCGTGTTTCTCGGTGACGACGTGATGTACCACCTGTCGATTCCCAGGGAGGTTGTCTTCGTTTCGTCGCGGGTGTAGCGTGGTCTTCCGCCGGGGTTCCTGCCCCGCCGTTCGGCATCAATCCCCTTTTCTTCAGATCATCCATCGCTTCTGACGCGCTGTTGTAGATAACTGTCCCTGTATCAAAAAACACTCAAAGTTTTGCTGGATGAAGAGTCTGAAAACGGAGCCCCCGTTCTTTAAGAGCCTTTCTGATGGTGGAGTAGGCCTTTCTTTTCATAACTATTTCGGTTGGGTAGTCTTGCTCGAAGAACACTCTTTTTCCTTCACATTGGATGTTATTCTTCTTCCAGGCGGTGCGGAGCACCAGCTCTTTGATTTTATGAATGAAGGTCTTTTTGATGACAGAATGCTGTCAGATTTCCTTCCATAGACTGCCTTTGTAACTTCCACTTTGATGCTTCAAAAACTTCATAAAGAGATCGGAAAACTAATGCGTATGAATCGAGTGGTTTAGTCCAGATTTTCTGAAGAGAAGTGATCGCTTGTTATGATGAACAGATTTAATTTAGACTTTTACTTGCATGTAAACACTGATCAGTGAACATAAGCAGAAGCTCAACCGAACTTGAACAACACAAACAACAAACCTCTCCGAAAGCTCAAATGTGCTGCGTAACCAACGAGGTTCATTCTCGTATGTTATGTTTGAGCTTCCGGAAGAGGTTTTTAATGTTACATTATTAGCTTGGAAAATATGCTGATTTGACTAGAAACATTGGAGACCGGTAAAGATTCAAGTTATGATTAGGGCATGACTTGCGTTTAGGAAAAATGTATATATTCTACTACTACTACTAATAAGTTAGTATTGTTAAGCAAAGTTATTAACAAGATCTTTTAAAAACAATGAATTTATTATAAAATGACCCACTATGAAAATACAGCTTTACTGTGTTATATGTGTTTTTCTTTACAGCAGATCACTGACAGGCTTTCCTGTGTAACACTGATTCAAGTTTTCCACCATCATATTAACCCAAATGAGGTTTGTAAATGCATGGATGCTTTATATTGAACATTCATTTTGTTAAATTAAAGGAATATTCAGAGTGCAAGTCAAAACCAGAAAGGTTTTTTTTGTTAATTTTTGTAACGGTTAATTTTGACAATATTATGCCACAAATATTGTGTATTGAGCTAAAATTAAATTGAACCTGGAATGATCATTAGTGATGCCAGATGAGACACTTTGTAATGAATATGTACAATGGTTTTTGAACTGTACTATTGTTATTCCAGGTTCTCTGGGATCTCCAGTTGAAGGCATGAAGACATCAGATATTGGCCTGGACAGATGTACCAACAGTACACCACAATGACCTCTGCTTCTGCATGGACGCCTGACTACTACCATGTTCTGTGAGGGTATTACTATAGTAAAAATGAGCACCTGTGACAGTGGGGTTTGTAGTTTTAAACAATTTCTTCGGACACTGTAACAGTCGTGATACGACGTCATGATCTGCAGCGTCTTTTTATAAACATGAATTCAACATTTAACAAATTGTATATTCAAAATATAAAAATATACAATCCCCTCGGCTTTACTAAAATAAAAAATTCTTTGAATTCAGCTGAGAGATCACACCATGTATCATTTATCTACTCTTTACACACATTCGTGTGATGGAAAGTCACAGGTCAGAGTTCACCAAACCAAACTGTTTTCATGAGCTTGTGTTTCTGGTCTCCCGCATTTGTGTGCTTATGAATGAAATGAAAAACGTTTATTCTGCAGTTGCTTGTTTTTGTGAACTGATATGCGAAACCTGACATATGACATATCAGTATGTGAGATCCACTCACACTTGTGCTCTATTCAGTGATAAACAGGTTCTCCTCATTATTAATTAATCAGTGATCAACACAGCAGCACCAGAAATTGCCTTGCACTGTAGAATTGAGGTTTTGGCTATAAATGAAAACTAGCTAATTATTATAAATATTACAATTTAACAATCAGTATTCAGGACTATGTTTGAGAGCGATACAAGTCATTTTTATGGACGATAGGATTTTTTCATTAAAAACTTTATTTGAGTGATCTACAAAAATATGAGCCTATAGAGTTTCTTAATTTGTGGTTTGTAGAATAGGATCTGTGTGTTATTTATGTATGAATGTAACTGTGTTTGTGAGAGAGAAAAGAAAACTACAAGTTTGCAACTCATAATACACATTCTACCAGAAAGACTCGGGAGGTAAATTAACTTGCAATGAAATTTATTAACAATCGGCAAGCAAACATTGAAAGATAAAGTTCTTTGGCGTAGGCCCCGTCCGTAGCTTAGATCCTGAGGGTTGCGGACTCTGCATTTCCTGCCTGAAGATGAAGGCACGGGCGTAGCCGACCCCCGGGAGGTATGGACAGGGACCATCCTGGTGGTGGTGGGGAGGATGGAGGTTCGCGTCAGCATCTGCAAACTCAGACAAGTGTGATGAGTACCGATCTTATATACTATGTGTGTTGGATAATGATTGGTTAGATCTAAATTAGTAGTGGCGTAACATTTGAGTCTTCCTGACAGAACTTGCGCTAGAGCTTTCATTTCTCAATGACTTTACTGAAATATTCACTACAAATATAAATTCCACTGTCTCAGTTTTGCTACAATAATACTAGATATTATACAGCACATTCATAATTTGAGTCGATGTTCTGATTAATTTTTTTTCCCAATCACATTTTACCAATGCCAAACCATGTCCATCTTATTAACTACTATTAATTGTGTATATAATCAATATATAAACAAGTGATATTTAGTTGTTATCAAGGGATTAGCTGGACCCAGCTGACCCGATCAGTATTTCTTGTCCAATGATCATATAGTTTTCTGGTTTCTGTAGTATTGCATCCTTCTCATGGGTATTTAATAACGACTTTTCAGTGTGATTTAAACCCTTTTTTGCCCCATAATATGTTTTTAAAAAAGTCATTTAAAAGGTTTTGTCTATGCTATTGAAATTGTGGGTTACATCTTTGTCACCTTTTTCACCCAAGAAGTTTACATTCCTGATAATACAAGAGCGAGGAACTTACATTTTAATCGCAAAGGAAAACCAATTCATCTGCTATATTCTTCTGTCCTCTAATTTCAAGGGTAAGATTTCTTTATAAAGCATCTACTCACCCATATGGGTTTATTTTTGTGGAACACAAAAGGAGAGTCAGAGAGTCTCAGTCACCATTAGAAAAGAAACAGTGATGGTGAATTGTGACTCAGGCTGTCAGTCTCATCATGTTCTGCCTCATTCTCCTTTTGTGCTCCTATAAAAATAACGCATTTGGTACAAAAGAACATGACCAGTTTTATTCTCGAGTAATATTGCATTTTGTGATTTGAGACTGTTTATATTAGCCTGTAATTTACTTGAATATCTCTTGTTTATTTGAATGTAAATGTCTGTTCTGTTAATCATATTGAAGGTTTCAATATAGTATTTGAAGGCTGTAACTATTTTGTAAATATTAAAGCAATTTTAACTGAATGTGATGTGTGATTATTACACAAAGGCAAATTTATCTGTTAGTATTTAAGTTTTTTAAAACAGAAAATGTATTAATTAATGTATTTGTATAAAGCTTTTACCCAACTGAATTCAACGTAGTTTAAACGTGAGGTAATCAAACCAGATCGATTTCATGCGGAACACGTGTTTATTCTGTAACGATATTCAACTGATATCAGATCGTTTCAGCAGAAGGTACGCAAACCATCGGCGTCTATTTTTCGTTGGTTTTTGATGCTTTGTAAAAGGTTTAGGTTGATTCTGTGTCAGTGTGCTTCCTGTGTGGAGCCCGAGAGGTTCAGCCTAAATAAACACAGGTCCCAGAAAGCACCTGCAAAGCGGCCGGGATTTACAGCTTTGCATCGTCTGCACGTCGGCCGGAGAGCATTCGCGATCTTATGCCGACGTCTCGGCGACATTTTCCCGATGAGCAAAAGCTCTCTGAGCGATATCGCGCCGATGCAACTTTCTGCATTGGGTCGACATCGGTCAGACGTACGTGTGCTATCGGGGTTAGAACTAAAAAGTTCAAAATAGACGACTCTTGGGCCCGATTTTAGCACATTTGGTCAAATATGGATTTCTGAATGACTGACCTAAATTCAGAAAGAGTCAATAAGTAGGTATAAAAATTTCAAAATCCATGACTGAAACATGTTCAATGGGTCAAATATTGGCTACTCTGTGGCTAATTTATCACCAGAAGGAGTCAAAGGGTAGAACTAAAAAGTTCAAAATCGACGACTCTTGGGTCTGATATTAGTACATTTGGTCAATTATTGACTTTTGAATGACTGATGTAACATCAGAAAGAGTCAATAAGTAGGTATAGAAATTTCAAGATCCATAACTGAAACATGTTCAATGGGTCAAAAATTGGCTACTCTATTGCTAATGTATCACAAGAAGGAGTCAATTGGGTAGGAATAGAAATTTCAAGATCCATGACTAAAACATGTTCAATGGGTCAAATATTGGCTACTCTGTGGCTAATTTATCACCAGAAGGAGTCAAAGGGTAGAACGAAAAAGTTCAAAATCGACGACTCTTGGGCCTGATATTAGCACATTTCATCAAATATTGACTTTTGAATGAACGATATAACATCAGAAAGAGTCAATGAGTAGGTATAAAAATTTCAATATGCATAACTGAAACATGTCCAATGGGTAAAATATTGGCTACTCTATGGCTAATTTATCACCAGAAGGAGTCTATGGGTAGAAATAGAAAGTTAAAATTCGACGACTCTTGGGCCCGATTTTAGTACATTTGGTCAAATATTGACTTTTGAATGACTGATGTAACATCAGAAAGAGTCAATAGGTAGGTATAGAAATTTCAAGATCCAAGACTGAAACATGTTCAATGGGTCAATTATTGGCTACTCAATCGCTAATGTATCACCAGAAGGAGTCAAAGGGTAGAGCTAAAAAGTTCAAAATAGACGACTCTTGGGCCCGATATTAGTACATTTGGTCAAATATTGACTTTTGAATGACTGATGTAACATCAGAAAGAGTCAATAAGTAGGTATAGAAATTTCAAGATCCATGACTGAAACATGTTCAATGGGTCAAATATTGGCTACTCTGTGGCTAATTTATCACCAGAAGGAGTCAAAGGGTAGAACTAAAAAGTTCAAAATCGACGACTCTTGGGTCTGATATTAGAACATTTGGTCAATTATTGACTTTTGAATGACTGATGTAACATCAGAAAGAGTCAATAAGTAGGTATAGAAATTTCAAGATCCATAACTGAAACATGTTCAATGGGTCAAAAATTGGCTACTCTATTGCTAATGTATCACAAGAAGGAGTCAATTGGGTAGGAATAGAAATTTCAAGATCCATGACTAAAACATGTTCAATGGGTCAAATATTGGCTACTCTGTGGCTAATTTATCACCAGAAGGAGTCAAAGGGTAGAACGAAAAAGTTCAAAATCGACGACTCTTGGGCCTGATATTAGCACATTTCATCAAATATTGACTTTTGAATGAACGATATAACATCAGAAAGAGTCAATAAGTAAGTATAGAAATTTCAAGATCCATGACTGAAACATGTTCAATGGGTCAAATATTGGCTACTCTATGGCTAATTTATCAAAAGAAGGAGTCAAAGGGTAGAACTAAAAAGTTCAAAATAAACGACTCTTGGGCCCGATTTTAGTACATTTGGTCAAATATTGACTTTTGAATGACTGATATAACATCAGAAAGAGTCAATAAGTAGGTATAGAAATTTCAAGTTCCTTGACTGAAACATGTTCAATGGGTCAAAAATTGGCTACTCTAATGCTAATGTATCACAAGAAGGAGTCAATTGGGTAGGAATAGAAATTTCAAGATCCATGACTAAAACATGTTCAATGGGTCAAATATTTGCTACTCTATGGCTAATTTATCACAAGAAGAAGTCTATTGGGTAAAAATAGAAAGTTCAAAATCGACGACTCTTGTGCCCGATATTAGTACATTTGGTCAAATATGGATTTCTGAATGACTGACCTAAATTCAGAAAGAGTCAATGAGTAGGTATAAAAACTTCAAGATCCATAACTGAAACATGTCCAATGGGTAAAATATTGGCTACTCTAAGGCTAATGTATCACAAGAAGGAGTCAATTGGGTAGGAATAGAAAGTTCAAGATCAAGGACTGAAATATTGTCAGTGGGTCAAAAATTGGCTGAACTATCTCCAGAAGAAGTCAATAGGGTAGAACTAAAAAGTTCAAAATAGACGACTCTTGGTCCCGATTTTAGTACATTTGGTCAAATATTGACTTTTGAATGACCGATGTAACATCAGAAAGAGTCAATAAGTAAGTATAGAAATTTCAAGATCCTTGACTGAAACATGTTCAATGGGTCAAATATTGGCTACTCTATGGCTAATTTATCACGAGAAGGAGTCAATTGGGTAGAAATAGAAAGTTCAAAATCGACGACTCTTGGGCCCGATATTAGTACATTTGGTCAAATATTGACTTTTGAATAACTGATGTAACATCAGAAAGAGTCAATAAGTAGGTATAGAAATTTCAAGATCCTTGACTGAAACATGTTCAATGGGACAAATATTGGCTACTCTATGGCTAATTTATCACCAGAAGGAGTCAAAGGGTAGAACTAAAAAGTTCAAAATAGACGACTCTTGGGCCCGATATTAGTACATTTCATCAAATATTGACTTTTGAATGAATGATATAACATCAGAAAGAGTCAATAAGTAAGTATAGAATTTTCAAGTTCCTTGACTGAAACATGTTCAATGGGTCAAATATTGGCTACTCTAATGCTAATGTATCACAAGAAGGAGTCAATTGGGTAGGAATGGAAATTTCAAGATCCATGACTAAAACATGTTCAATGGGTCAAATATTGGCTACTCTGTAGCTAATTTATCACCAGAAGGAGTCAAAGGGTAGAACGAAAAAGTTCAAAATCGACGACTCTTGGGCCTGATATTAGCACATTTCATCAAATATTGACTTTTGAATGAATGATATAACATCAGAAAGAGTCAATAAGTAAGTATAGAATTTTCAAGATCTATGACTGAAACATGTTCAATGGGTCAAATATTGGCTACTCTGTGGCTAATTTATCACCAGAAGGAGTCAAAGGGTAGAACTAAAAAGTTCAAAATCGACGACTCTTGGGCCCGATTTTAGTACATTTGGTCAAATATTGACTTTTGAATGACCGATATAACATCAGAAAGAGTGAATAAGTAAGTATAGAAATTTCAAGATCCTTGACTGAAACATGTTCAATGGGTCAAATATTTGCTACTCTATGGCTAATTTATCACAAGAAGAAGTCTGTTGGGTAGAAATAGAAAGTTCAAAATCGACGACTCTTGTGCCCGATATTAGTACATTCGGTCAAATATGGATTTCTGAATGACTGACCTAAATTCAGAAAGAGTCAATGAGTAGGTATAAAAACTTCAAGATCCATAACTGAAACATGTCCAGTGGGTAAAATATTGGCTACTCTAAGGCTAATGTATCACATGAAGGAGTCAATTGGGTATAAATAGAAAGTTCAAAATCGACGTCTCTTGGGCCCGATATTAGTACATTTGGTCAAATATGGATTTCTGAATAACTGACCTAAATCCAGAAAGAGTCAATGAGTAGGTATAAAAATTTCAATATGCATAACTGAAACATGTCCAATGGGTAAAATATTGGCTACTCTATGGCTAATTTATCACCAGAAGGAGTCTATGGGTAGAAATAGAAAGTTAAAATTCGACGACTCTTGGGCCCGATTTTAGTACATTTGGTCAAATATTGACTTTTGAATGACTGATGTAACATCAGAAAGAGTCAATAGGTAGGTATAGAAATTTCAAGATCCAAGACTGAAACATGTTCAATGGGTCAATTATTGGCTACTCAATCGCTAATGTATCACAAGTAGTCAATTGGGTAGGAATAGAAATTTCAAGATCCATGACTGAAACATGTTCAATGGGTCAAATATTGGCTACTCTGTGGCTAATTTATCACCAGAAGGAGTCAAAGGGTAGAACTAAAAAGTTCAAAATCGACGACTCTTGGGTCTGATATTAGTACATTTGGTCAATTATTGACTTTTGAATGACTGATGTAACATCAGAAAGAGTCAATAAGTAGGTATAGAAATTTCAAGATCCATAACTGAAACATGTCCAATGGGTCAAAAATTGGCTACTCTAATGCTAATGTATCACAAGAAGGAGTCAATTGGGTAGGAATAGAAATTTCAAGATCCATGACTAAAACATGTTCAATGGGTCAAATATTTGCTACTCTATGGCTAATTTATCACAAGAAGAAGTCTATTGGGTAAAAATAGAAAGTTCAAAATCGACGACTCTTGTGCCCGATATTAGTACATTTGGTCAAATATTGACTTTTGAATGACTGATGTAACATCAGAAAGAGTCAATAAGTAGGTATAGAAATTTCAAGATCCATAACTGAAACATGTCCAATGGGTCAAATATTGGCTACTCTATGGCTAATTTATCACCAGAAGGAGTCAAAGGGTAGAACTAAAAAGTTCAAAATAGACGACTCTTGGGCCCGATATTAGTACATTTGGTCAAATATTGACTTTTGAATGACTGATATAACATCAGAAAGAGTCAATAAGTAGGTATAGAAATTTCAAGATCCATAACTGAAACATGTCCAATGGGTCAAATATTGGCTACTCTATGGCTAATTTATCACCAGAAGGAGTCAAAGGGTAGAACTAAAAAGTTCAAAATAGACGACTCTTGGGCCCGATATTAGTACATTTGGTCAAATATTGACTTTTGAATGACTGATATAACATCAGAAAAAGTCAATAAGTAGGTATAGAAATTTCAAGTTCCTTAACTGAAACATGTTCAATGGGTCAAAAATTGGCTACTCTAATGCTAATGTATCACAAGAAGGAGTCAATTATGTAGGAATAGAAATTTCAAGATCCATGACTAAAACATGTTCAATGGGTCAAATATTGGCTACTCTGTGGCTAATTTATCACCAGAAGGAGTCAAAGGGTAGAACGAAAAAGTTCAAAATCGACGACTCTTGGGCCTGATATTAGCACATTTCATCAAATATTGACTTTTGAATGAACGATATAACATCAGAAAGAGTCAATAAGTAAGTATAGAAATTTCAAGATCCATGACTGAAACATGTTCAATGGGTCAAATATTGGCTACTCTATGGCTAATTTATCAAAAGAAGGAGTCAAAGGGTAGAACTAAAAAGTTCAAAATAAACGACTCTTGGGCCCGATTTTAGTACATTTGGTCAAATACTGACTTTTGAATGACTGATTAACATCAGAAAGAGTCAATAAGTAGGTATAGAAATTTCAAGTTCCTTGACTGAAACATGTTCAATGGGTCAAAAATTGGCTACTCTAATGCTAATGTATCACAAGAAGGAGTCAATTGGGTAGGAATAGAAATTTCAAGATCCATGACTAAAACATGTTCAATGGGTCAAATATTTGCTACTCTATGGCTAATTTATCACAAGAAGAAGTCTATTGGGTAAAAATAGAAAGTTCAAAATCGACGACTCTTGTGCCCGATATTAGTACATTTGGTCAAATATGGATTTCTGAATGACTGACCTAAATTCAGAAAGAGTCAATGAGTAGGTATAAAAACTTCAAGATCCATAACTGAAACATGTCCAATGGGTAAAATATTGGCTACTCTAAGGCTAATGTATCACAAGAAGGAGTCAATTGGGTAGGAATAGAAAGTTCAAGATCAAGGACTGAAATATTGTCAGTGGGTCAAAAATTGGCTGAACTATCTCCAGAAGAAGTCAATAGGGTAGAACTAAAAAGTTCAAAATAGACGACTCTTGGTCCCGATTTTAGTACATTTGGTCAAATATTGACTTTTGAATGACCGATGTAACATCAGAAAGAGTCAATAAGTAGGTATAGAAATTTCAAGATCCTTGACTGAAACATGTTCAATGGGTCAAATATTGGCTACTCTATGGCTAATTTATCACGAGAAGGAGTCAATTGGGTAGAAATAGAAAGTTCAAAATCGACGACTCTTGGGCCCGATATTAGTACATTTGGTCAAATATTGACTTTTGAATAACTGATGTAACATCAGAAAGAGTCAATAAGTAGGTATAGAAATTTCAAGATCCTTGACTGAAACATGTTCAATGGGACAAATATTGGCTACTCTATGGCTAATTTATCACCAGAAGGAGTCAAAGGGTAGAACTAAAAAGTTCAAAATAGACGACTCTTGGGACCGATTTTAGTACATTTGGTCAAATATTGACTTTTGAATGACTGATGTAACATCAGATAGAGTCAATAGGTAGGTATAGAAATTTCAAGATCCAAGACTGAAACATGTTCAATGGGTCAATTATTGGTTACTCAATCGCTAATGTATCACCAGAAGGAGTCAAAGGGTAGAACTAAAAAGTTCAAAATCGACGACTCTTGGGTCTGATATTAGTACATTTGGTCAATTATTGACTTTTGAATGACTGATGTAACATTAGAAAGAGTCAATAAGTAGGTATAGAAATTTCAAGATCCATAACTGAAACATGTCCAATGGGTCAAATATTGGCTACTCTAATGCTAATGTATCACAAGAAGGAGTCAATTGGGTAGGAATAGAAATTTCAAGATCCATGACTAAAACATGTTCAATGGGTCAAATATTGGCTACTCTGTGGCTAATTTATCACCAGAAGGAGTCAAAGGGCAGAACGAAAAAGTTCAAAATCGACGACTCTTGGGCCTGATATTAGCACATTTCATCAAATATTGACTTTTGAATGAATGATATAACATCAGAAAGAGTCAATAAGTAGGTATAGAAATTTCAAGATCCTTGACTGAAACATGTTCAATGGGTCAAATATTGGCTACTCTATGGCTAATTTATCACGAGAAGGAGTCAATTGGGTAGAAATAGAAAGTTCAAAATCGACGACTCTTGGGCCCGATATTAGTACATTTGGTCAAATATTGACTTTTGAATAACTGATGTAACATCAGAAAGAGTCAATAAGTAGGTATAGAAATTTCAAGATCCTTGACTGAAACATGTTCAATGGGACAAATATTGGCTACTCTATGGCTAATTTATCACCAGAAGGAGTCAAAGGGTAGAACTAAAAAGTTCAAAATAGACGACTCTTGGGCCCGATATTAGTACATTTCATCAAATATTGACTTTTGAATGAATGATATAACATCAGAAAGAGTCAATAAGTAAGTATAGAACTTTCAAGTTCCTTGACTGAAACATGTTCAATGGGTCAAATATTGGCTACTCTAATGCTAATGTATCACAAGAAGGAGTCAATTGGGTAGGAATGGAAATTTCAAGATCCATGACTAAAACATGTTCAATGGGTCAAATATTGGCTACTCTGTAGCTAATTTATCACCAGAAGGAGTCAAAGGGTAGAACGAAAAAGTTCAAAATCGACGACTCTTGGGCCTGATATTAGCACATTTCATCAAATATTGACTTTTGAATGAATGATATAACATCAGAAAGAGTCAATAAGTAAGTATAGAATTTTCAAGATCTATGACTGAAACATGTTCAATGGGTCAAATATTGGCTACTCTGTGGCTAATTTATCACCAGAAGGAGTCAAAGGGTAGAACTAAAAAGTTCAAAATCGACGACTCTTGGGCCCGATTTTAGTACATTTGGTCAAATATTGACTTTTGAATGACCGATATAACATCAGAAAGAGTGAATAAGTAAGTATAGAAATTTCAAGATCCTTGACTGAAACATGTTCAATGGGTCAAATATTTGCTACTCTATGGCTAATTTATCACAAGAAGAAGTCTATTGGGTAGAAATAGAAAGTTCAAAATCGACGACTCTTGTGCCCGATATTAGTACATTCGGTCAAATATGGATTTCTGAATGACTGACCTAAATTCAGAAAGAGTCAATGAGTAGGTATAAAAACTTCAAGATCCATAACTGAAACATGTCCAGTGGGTAAAATATTGGCTACTCTAAGGCTAATGTATCACATGAAGGAGTCAATTGGGTATAAATAGAAAGTTCAAAATCGACCTCTCTTGGGCCCGATATTAGTACATTTGGTCAAATATGGATTTCTGAATAACTGACCTAAATCCAGAAAGAGTCAATGAGTAGGTATAAAAATTTCAATATGCATAACTGAAACATGTCCAATGGGTAAAATATTGGCTACTCTATGGCTAATTTATCACCAGAAGGAGTCTATGGGTAGAAATAGAAAGTTCAAAATCGACGACTCTTGGGCCCGATATTAGTACATTTGGTCAAATATTGACTTTTGAATAACTGATGTAACATCAGAAAGAGTCAATAAGTAGGTATAGAAATTTCAAGATCCATGACTGAAACATGTTCAATGGGTCAAATATTGGCTACTCTATGGCTAATTTATCACTAGAAGGAGTAAACTGGGTAGAAATAGAAAGTTCAAGATCAAGGACTGAAATATTTTCAGTGGGTCAAAAATTGGCTGAACTATCGCAAGAAGGAGTCAATAGGGTAGAACTAAAAAGTTCAAAATCGACGTCTCTTGGTCCTGATATTAGTACATTTGGTCAAATATTGACTTTTGAATTACCGATATAACATCAGAAAGAGTCAATGAGTAGGTATAAAAATTTCAAGATCCATAACTGAAACATGTCCAATGGGTAAAATATTGGCTACTCTAATGCTAATGTATCACAAGAAGGAGTCATTTGTGTAGGAATAGAAAGTTCAAGATCAAGGACTGAAATATTTTCAGTGGGTCAAAAATTGGCTGAACTATCGCCAGAACGAGCCAATAGGGTAGAACTAAAAAGTTCAAAATAGACGACTCTTGGGCCCGATTTTAGTACATTTGGTCAAATATTGACTTTTGAATGACCAAAGTAACATCAGAAAGAGTCAATAAGTAGGTATAGAAATTTCAAGATCCATGACTGAAACATGTTCAATGGGTCAAATATTGGCTACTCTATGGCTAATTTATCACTAGAAGGAGTAAACTGGGTAGAAATAGAAAGTTCAAGATCAAGGACTGAAATATTTTCAGTGGGTCAAAAATTGGCTGAACTATCACCAGAAGGAGTCAAAGGGTAGAACTAAAAAGTTCAAAATCGACGACTCTTGGGTCTGATATTAGTACATTTGGTCAATTATTGACTTTTGAATGACTGATGTAACATCAGAAAGAGTCAATAAGTAAGTATAGAAATTTCAAGATCCATAACTGAAACATGTCCAATAGGTCAAATATTGGCTACTCTATGGCTAATTTATCACCAGAAGGAGTCAAAGGGTAGAACTAAAAAGTTCAAAATAGACGACTCTTGGGCCCGATATTAGTACATTTGGTCAAATATTGACTTTTGAATGACTGATATAACATCAGAAAGAGTCAATAAGTAGGTATAGAAATTTCAAGTTCCTTGACTGAAAAATGTTCAATGGGTCAAATATTGGCTACTCTAATGCTAATGTATCACAAGAAGGAGTCAATTGGGTAGGAATAGAAATTTCAAGATCCATGACTAAAACATGTTCAATGGGTCAAATATTGGCTACTCTGTGGCTAATTTATCACCAGAAGGAGTCAAAGGGCAGAATGAAAAAGTTCAAAATCGACGACTCTTGGGCCTGATATTAGCACATTTCATCAAATATTGACTTTTGAATGAATGATATAACATCAGAAAGAGTCAATAAGTAAGTATAGAAATTTCAAGATCTATGACTGAAACATGTTCAATGGGTCAAATATTGGCTACTCTGTGGCTAATTTATCACCAGAAGGAGTCAAAGGGTAGAACTAAAAAGTTCAAAATCGACGACTCTTGGGCCTGATATTAGCACATTTCATCAAATATTGACTTTTGAATGAATGATATAACATCAGAAAGAGTCAATAAGTAGGTATAGAAATTTCAAGATCCTTGACTGAAACATGTTCAATGGGTCAAATATTGGCTACTCTATGGCTAATTTATCACGAGAAGGAGTCAATTGGGTATAAATAGAAAGTTCAAAATCGACGGCTCTTGGGCCCGATATTAGTACATTTGGTCAAATATGGATTTCTGAATGACTGACCTAAATTCAGAAAGAGTCAATGAGTAGGTATAAAAACTTCAAGATCCATAACTGAAACATGTCCAATGGGTAAAATATTGGCTACTCTAAGGCTAATGTATCACAAGAAGGAGTCAATTGGGTAGGAATAGAAAGTTCAAGATCAAGGACTGAAATATTTTCAGTGGGTCAAAAATTGGCTGAACTATCTCCAGAAGAAGTCAATAGGGTAGAACTAAAAAGTTCAAAATCGACGACTCTTGGTCCCGATTTTAGTACATTTGGTCAAATATTGACTTTTGAATGACCGATGTAACATCAGAAAGAGTCAATAAGTAGGTATAGAAATTTCAAGATCCTTGACTGAAACATGTTAAATGGGTCAAATATTGGCTACTCTATGGCTAATTTATCACGAGAAGGAGTCAATTGGGTAGAAATAGAAAGTTCAAAATAGACGACTCTTGGGCCCGATATTAGTACATTTGGTCAAATATGGATTTCTGAATGACTGACCTAAATTCAGAAAGAGTCAATGAGTAGGTTTAAAAATTTCAAGGTCCATAACTGAAACATGTCCAATAGGTAAAATATTGGCTACTCTATGGCTAATTTATCACCAGAAGGAGTCAACTGGGTAAAAATAGAAAGTTCAAAATCGACGACTCTTGGGCCCGATATTAGTACATTTGGTCAAATATTGACTTTTGAATAACTGATGTAACATCAGAAAGAGTCAATAAGTAGGTATAGAAATTTCAAGATCCTTGACTGAAACATGTTCAATGGGTCAAATATTGGCTACTCTATGGCTAATTTATCACGAGAAGGAGTCAATTGGGTATAAATAGAAAGTTCAAAATCGACGGCTCTTGGGCCCGATATTAGTACATTTGGTCAAATATGGATTTCTGAATGACTGACCTAAATTCAGAAAGAGTCAATGAGTAGGTATAAAAACTTCAAGATCCATAACTGAAACATGTCCAATGGGTAAAATATTGGCTACTCTAAGGCTAATGTATCACAAGAAGGAGTCAATTGGGTAGGAATAGAAAGTTCAAGATCAAGGACTGAAATATTTTCAGTGGGTCAAAAATTGGCTGAACTATCTCCAGAAGAAGTCAATAGGGTAGAACTAAAAAGTTCAAAATCGACGACTCTTGGTCCCGATTTTAGTACATTTGGTCAAATATTGACTTTTGAATGACCGATGTAACATCAGAAAGAGTCAATAAGTAGGTATAGAAATTTCAAGATCCTTGACTGAAACATGTTAAATGGGTCAAATATTGGCTACTCTATGGCTAATTTATCACGAGAAGGAGTCAATTGGGTAGAAATAGAAAGTTCAAAATAGACGACTCTTGGGCCCGATATTAGTACATTTGGTCAAATATGGATTTCTGAATGACTGACCTAAATTCAGAAAGAGTCAATGAGTAGGTTTAAAAATTTCAAGGTCCATAACTGAAACATGTCCAATAGGTAAAATATTGGCTACTCTATGGCTAATTTATCACCAGAAGGAGTCAACTGGGTAAAAATAGAAAGTTCAAAATCGACGACTCTTGGGCCCGATATTAGTACATTTGGTCAAATATTGACTTTTGAATAACTGATGTAACATCAGAAAGAGTCAATAAGTAGGTATAGAAATTTCAAGATCCTTGACTGAAACATGTTCAATGGGTCAAATATTGGCTACTCTATGGCTAATTTATCACGAGAAGGAGTCAATTGGGTAGAAATAGAAAGTTCAAAATCGACGACTCTTGGGCCCGATATTAGTACATTTGGTCAAATATTGACTTTTGAATGACCGATGTAACATCAGAAAGAGTCAATAAGTAGGTATAGAAATTTCAAGATCCTTGACTGAAACATGTTCAATGGGTCAAATATTGGCTACTCTATGGCTAATTTATCACGAGAAGGAGTCAATTGGGTAGAAATAGAAAGTTCAAAATCGATGACTCTTGGGCCCGATATTAGTACATTTGGTCAAATATTGACTTTTGAATAACTGATGTAACATCAGAAAGAGTCAATAAGTAGGTATAGAAATTTCAAGATCCATGACTGAAACATGTTCAATGGGTCAAATATTGGCTACTCTATGGCTAATTTATCACTAGAAGGAGTAAACTGGGTAGAAATAGAAAGTTCAAGATCAAGGACTGAAATATTTTCAGTGGGTCAAAAATTGGCTGAACTATCGCAAGAAGGAGTCAATAGGGTAGAACTAAAAAGTTCAAAATCGACGTCTCTTGGTCCTGATATTAGTACATTTGGTCAAATATTGACTTTTGAATTACCGATATAACATCAGAAAGAGTCAATGAGTAGGTATAAAAATTTCAAGATCCATAACTGAAACATGTCCAATGGGTAAAATATTGGCTACTCTAATGCTAATGTATCACAAGAAGGAGTCATTTGTGTAGGAATAGAAAGTTCAAGATCAAGGACTGAAATATTTTCAGTGGGTCAAAAATTGGCTGAACTATCACCAGAAGGAGTCAAAGGGTAGAACTAAAAAGTTCAAAATCGACGACTCTTGGGTCTGATATTAGTACATTTGGTCAAATATTGACTTTTGAATGACCAAAGTAACATCAGAAAGAGTCAATAAGTAGGTATAGAAATTTCAAGATCCATAACTGAAACATGTCCAATAGGTCAAATATTGGCTACTCTATGGCTAATTTATCACCAGAAGGAGTCAAAGGGTAGAACTAAAAAGTTCAAAATAGACGACTCTTGGGCCCGATATTAGTACATTTGGTCAAATATTGACTTTTGAATGACTGATATAACATCAGAAAGAGTCAATAAGTAGGTATAGAAATTTCAAGTTCCTTGACTGAAACATGTTCAATGGGTCAAATATTGGCTACTCTAATGCTAATGTATCACAAGAAGGAGTCAATTGGGTAGGAATAGAAATTTCAAGATCCATGACTAAAACATGTTCAATGGGTCAAATATTGGCTACTCTGTGGCTAATTTATCACCAGAAGGAGTCAAAGGGCAGAATGAAAAAGTTCAAAATCGACGACTCTTGGGCCTGATATTAGCACATTTCATCAAATATTGACTTTTGAATGAATGATATAACATCAGAAAGAGTCAATAAGTAAGTATAGAAATTTCAAGATCTATGACTGAAACATGTTCAATGGGTCAAATATTGGCTACTCTGTGGCTAATTTATCACCAGAAGGAGTCAAAGGGTAGAACTAAAAAGTTCAAAATCGACGACTCTTGGGCCCGATTTTAGTACATTTGGTCAAATATTGACTTTTGAATGACCGATATAACATCAGAAAGAGTGAATAAGTAAGTATAGAAATTTCAAGATCCTTGACTGAAACATGTTCAATGGGTCAAATATTTGCTACTCTATGGCTAATTTATCACAAGAAGAAGTCTATTGGGTAGAAATAGAAAGTTCAAAATCGACGACTCTTGTGCCTGATATTAGTACATTTGGTCAAATATGGATTTCTGAATGACTGACCTAAATTCAGAAAGAGTCAATGAGTAGGTATAAAAACTTCAAGATCCATAACTGAAACATGTCCAGTGGGTAAAATATAGGCTACTCTAAGGCTAATGTATCACATGAAGGAGTCAATTGGGTAGGAATAGAAAGTTCAAGATCAAGGACTGAAATATTTTCAGTGGGTCAAAAATTGGCTGAACTATCTCCAGAAGAAGTCAATAGGGTAGAACTAAAAAGTTAAAAATAGACGACTCTTGGTCCCGATTTTAGTACATTTGGTCAAATATTGACTTTTGAATGACCGATGTAACATCAGAAAGAGTCAATAAGTAGGTATAGAAATTTCAAGATCCTTGACTGAAACATGTTCAATGGGTCAAATATTGGCTACTCTATGGCTAATTTATCACGAGAAGGAGTCAATTGGGTATAAATAGAAAGTTCAAAATCGACGGCTCTTGGGCCCGATATTAGTACATTTGGTCAAATATGGATTTCTGAATGACTGACCTAAATTCAGAAAGAGTCAATGAGTAGGTATAAAAACTTCAAGATCCATAACTGAAACATGTCCAATGGGTAAAATATTGGCTACTCTAAGGCTAATGTATCACAAGAAGGAGTCAATTGGGTAGGAATAGAAAGTTCAAGATCAAGGACTGAAATATTTTCAGTGGGTCAAAAATTGGCTGAACTATCTCCAGAAGAAGTCAATAGGGTAGAACTAAAAAGTTCAAAATCGACGACTCTTGGTCCCGATTTTAGTACATTTGGTCAAATATTGACTTTTGAATGACCGATGTAACATCAGAAAGAGTCAATAAGTAGGTATAGAAATTTCAAGATCCTTGACTGAAACATGTTAAATGGGTCAAATATTGGCTACTCTACGGCTAATTTATCACGAGAAGGAGTCAATTGGGTAGAAATAGAAAGTTCAAAATCGACGACTCTTGGGCCCGATATTAGTACATTTGGTCAAATATGGATTTCTGAATGACTGACCTAAATTCAGAAAGAGTCAATGAGTAGGTATAAAAATTTCAAGGTCCATAACTGAAACATGTCCAATAGGTAAAATATTGGCTACTCTATGGCTAATTTATCACCAGAAGGAGTCAACTGGGTAAAAATAGAAAGTTCAAAATCGACGACTCTTGGGCCCGATATTAGTACATTTGGTCAAATATTGACTTTTGAATAACTGATGTAACATCAGAAAGAGTCAATAAGTAGGTATAGAAATTTCAAGATCCTTGACTGAAACATGTTCAATGGGTCAAATATTGGCTACTCTATGGCTAATTTATCACGAGAAGGAGTCAATTGGGTAGAAATAGAAAGTTCAAAATCGACGACTCTTGGGCCCGATATTAGTACATTTGGTCAAATATTGACTTTTGAATGACCGATGTAACATCAGAAAGAGTCAATAAGTAGGTATAGAAATTTCAAGATCCTTGACTGAAACATGTTCAATGGGTCAAATATTGGCTACTCTATGGCTAATTTATCACGAGAAGGAGTCAATTGGGTAGAAATAGAAAGTTCAAAATCGACGACTCTTGGGCCCGATATTAGTACATTTGGTCAAATATTGACTTTTGAATAACTGATGTAACATCAGAAAGAGTCAATAAGTAGGTATAGAAATTTCAAGATCCTTGACTGAAACATGTTCAATGGGACAAATATTGGCTACTCTATGGCTAATTTATCACCAGAAGGAGTCAAAGGGTAGAACTAAAAAGTTCAAAATAGACGACTCTTGGGCCCGATTTTAGTACATTTGGTCAAATATTGACTTTTGAATGACTGATGTAACATCAGATAGAGTCAATAGGTAGGTATAGAAATTTCAAGATCCAAGACTGAAACATGTTCAATGGGTCAATTATTGGTTACTCAATCGCTAATGTATCACCAGAAGGAGTCAAAGGGTAGAACTAAAAAGTTCAAAATCGACGACTCTTGGGTCTGATATTAGTACATTTGGTCAATTATTGACTTTTGAATGACTGATGTAACATCAGAAAGAGTCAATAAGTAGGTATAGAAATTTCAAGATCCATAACTGAAACATGTCCAATGGGTCAAATATTGGCTACTCTATGGCTAATTTATCACCAGAAGGAGTCAAAGGGTAGAACTAAAAAGTTCAAAATAGACGACTCTTGGGCCCGATATTAGTACATTTGGTCAAATATTGACTTTTGAATGACTGATATAACGTCAGAAAGAGTCAATAAGTAGGTATAGAAATTTCAAGTTCCTTGACTGAAACATGTTCAATGGGTCAAATATTGGCTACTCTAATGCTAATGTATCACAAGAAGGAGTCAATTGGGTAGGAATAGAAATTTCAAGATCCATGACTAAAACATGTTCAATGGGTCAAATATTGGCTACTCTGTGGCTAATTTATCACCAGAAGGAGTCAAAGGGCAGAACGAAAAAGTTCAAAATCGACGACTCTTGGGCCTGATATTAGCACATTTCATCAAATATTGACTTTTGAATGAATGATATAACATCAGAAAGAGTCAATAAGTAAGTATAGAAATTTCAAGATCTATGACTGAAACATGTTCAATGGGTCAAATATTGGCTACTCTGTGGCTAATTTATCACCAGAAGGAGTCAAAGGGTAGAACTAAAAAGTTCAAAATCGACGACTCTTGGGCCCGATATTAGTACATTTGGTCAAATATGGATTTCTGAATGACTGACCTAAATTCAGAAAGAGTCAATGAGTAGGTATAAAAACTTCAAGATCCATAACTGAAACATGTCCAGTGGGTAAAATATTGGCTACTCTAAGGCTAATGTATCACATGAAGGAGTCAATTGGGTAGGAATAGAAAGTTCAAGATCAAGGACTGACATATTTTCAGTGGGTCAAAAATTGGCTGAACTATCTCCAGAAGAAGTCAATAGGGTAGAACTAAAAAGTTAAAAATAGACGACTCTTGGTCCCGATTTTAGTACATTTGGTCAAATATTGACTTTTGAATGACCGATGTAACATCAGAAAGAGTCAATAAGTAGGTATAGAAATTTCAAGATCCTTGACTGAAACATGTTCAATGGGTCAAATATTGGCTACTCTATGGCTAATTTATCACGAGAAGGAGTCAATTGGGTAGAAATAGAAAGTTCAAAATCGACGACTCTTGGGCCCGATATTAGTACATTTGGTCAAATATGGATTTCTGAATGACTGACCTAAATTCAGAAAGAGTCAATGAGTAGGTATAAAAATTTCAAGGTCCATAACTGAAACATGTCCAATAGGTAAAATATTGGCTACTCTATGGCTAATTTATCACCAGAAGGAGTCAACTGGGTAAAAATAGAAAGTTCAAATTCGACGACTCTTGGGCCCGATATTAGTACATTTGGTCAAATATTGACTTTTGAATAACTGATGTAACATCAGAAAGAGTCAATAAGTAGGTATAGAAATTTCAAGATCCTTGACTGAAACATGTTCAATGGGTCAAATATTGGCTACTCTGTGGCTAATTTATCACCAGAAGGAGTCAAATGGTAGAACTAAAAAGTTCAAAATCAACGACTCTTGGGTCTGATATTACTACATTTGGTCAAATATTGACTTTTGAATGACTGATGTAACATCAGAAAGAGTCAATAAGTAGGTATAGAAATTTCAAGATCCATAACTGAAACATGTCCAATGGGTCAAATATTGGCTACTCTATGGCTAATTTATCACCAGAAGGAGTCAAAGGGTAGAACTAAAAAGATCAAAATAGACGACTCTTGGGCCCGATATTAGTACATTTGTTCAAATATTGACTTTTGAATGACCGATGTAACATCAGAACGAGTGAATAAGTAGGTATAGAAATTTCAAGTTCCTTGACTGAAACATGTTCAATGGGTCAAATATTGGCTACTCTAATGCTAATGTATCACAAGAAGAAGTCTATTGGGTAGAAATAGAAAGTTCAAAATCAACGACTCTTGTGCCCGATATTAGTACATTTGGTCAGATATGGATTTCTGAATGACTGACCTAAATTCAGAAATAGTCAATGAGTAGGTATAAAAACTTCAAGATCCATAACTGAAACATGTCCAGTGGGTAAAATATTGGCTACTCTAAGGCTAATGTATCACAAGAAGGAGTCAATTGGGTAGTGTTACATCTGTCTTGGAATGTGTTTTGTTTAAGTGTCTGTGCAGGAGAAGGCGTGGCCTGTTCCTGTGTCAGCCGAGCCTAGGATTGGTGTGTTCCTGATTGGTCCCATCTGAGTTCAGGATATAAACACCTCCCCTACACTCTGAAAGGGCCGCCGAATGTGTGCCATTTGTTTTGCTCTGCTCTTGTCTTTAATTTTGTTTTGTTTTCTATGTTTGACATTCAGTTTTCTCTGTTTTCTAGTTTTGTTGTTTAAAGATTATTTTTGCATCAATTTGTTTTAGGGGGAAGTAGGGAGTACGACGCCATTTTCTTTTTTACTCGTTTATCCTATGTTTTGGGCTTAGGGAGTTAGGGAAGTTTGTGTTGTCTTTCTTTTGTGTATTTTCTTTTCAGGTAATTTAGAGGGTGTTAACAGTAGTTATTTTTGTTTGTTATTTTGGCTTGGTCTACTCCTGAATCTAACCCCCATTTTGTTTCTGTTAATTATTATTATTTGTGTCTAAACGATTATAAATAAATGTTTTCATTTAAAAGAAATCGCTGAGTGAGGGCGGATTCATTTATGTTGCGGCTGGCCCTAGACGGTCGTAACAGTAGGAATAGAAAGTTCAAGATCAAGGACTGAAATATTTTCAGTGGGTCAAAAATTGGCTGAACTATCTCCAGAAGCAGTCAATAGGAGAGAACTAAAAAGTTCAAAATAGACGACTCTTGGTCCCGATTTTAGTACATTTGGTCAAATATTGACTTCTGATTGGATGATGTATCATAAGAATGAGTCTATGAGTATGTCTAGAAATTTCAATATCCATGACTGCAGTTCAAAATCTAGGACTGAAACATGTTCAATGGGTCAAATATTGGCTACTCTATTGCTAATTTATCACCAGAAGGAGTCAATGGGTAGAACTAAAAAAATCAAATTTTAGATTTTAGTACATTTGGTCAAATATGGATTTCTGAATGACTGACCTAAATTACTCTACTCTAAGGCTAATGTATCACAAGACGGAGTATACACTGTTTATTTCTACATACAATATTACTAACATTGAATGAGAAATTCAAACGTTTTTTTTAATTTTTTTAATCAATGTAGTATGTGTAAAATAAGCAGAATTCTATTCATAACAAAATGTAATATATTGAATGAGCACTAGAGGAAAGCATATACCTATTTTTACAGGGTTGAGATGACAAAACACTTTAAAAAGAGAAAACATATGTGAAAACAAAGATAATGTCTCAAATTTGGTAAAGTCATTATTTGAATAATTAAATTAAGATTGTATGTTTGGTAATGTTTTCTCAAATGGTTTAGCTATGGCAAAGGTTTAAATTAAGAACATAAAGGGAATTTGGAAATTGTCAATTATTCATGAATAATTTAAATATACACACCTAATATCTATATTTAATAGTACAAATACCATAAATAAACGCATTTTATTTTATTTTGTTTAATTTCGAGATGTATGTGTGAATTAAAAAGAGGCAGAAAAGTACTCTTAAAATAAAGTAAATGATGATCAAATGTCATATATTATAATGAGCACTAGAGGGCAGCATATATCTATTTTTGAGATGACACTCAATGACAATTCCATGACACTAGATAATATTCTCCTCTTAATTATACACTGTTTATTTCTATATACAATATTACCAACATTGAATGAGAAATACCTACCGCCTACTTGACACTCTCTCCGGCTTGAAGTGCGACACACACTGCCTGGTTCACATGGAGGAATTTTGACACTTAGTCGTTTTTCGGAGCGTGCATCATTTTTCAAAAAAACGACTAAGTGTCAAAATTCCTCCTTGTACTTCATCTCAGAAAAATAACTAAAAGTGTCAAGATTCCTCCAGGCTGTGTGTGTGTCTCTCCTCAAGCCGGAGAGAGTTTGAGTTGAGCGAATTCACAGAGCGACCCTTCCTTAAACCTTCATGCCGCCTGCCTCACACTATCTCCGGCTTGAGCAGAGAAACACACCGCATGGTTCACACGGAGGAATTTTGACACTTCGTCGTTTTTTCTGAGCATGCACCATTTTCAGTAAAACGACTAAGTGTACCAGCACTAACTCATCCGTCTGTGCATGGAGTTAATGGTCTGTGCATGGAGTTAATGGAGCATGGTATTCTTTTTCAATAAACTCTCCGCATCGACTTAATCTGATGTTACATCAGCCTTACAGCTGTCAGTTGACTGCATGGTTCATATAGAACGAATTCACAGCGAAGCCCTTTCTTACACACTCAGGCCGCCTACCTGACACTCTCTCCGGCTTGAAGTGCGACACACACTGCCTGGTTCACACGGAGGAATTTTGACACTTAGTCGTTTTTCAGAGCGTGCACCATTTCTCAGAAAAACGACTAAGTGTACCAACACTAACTCATCCGTCTGTGCATGGAGTTAACGTGTTCTGTTGAAGAGATAGTGCAGAATTGCATAGATGTACCTCATTTGGTTGTGCAATGAAGAGAAATCATATGTGCTGTTGCATTGCACAGAGCACAATATAAGGTATGCACTTGTTGTGTTTAAGTGTATATAAAAATACTTAATGACCAAAGGGCATATTTTTAATAAATTAGTGATCAAACATGAACTTTCTGTTACTTTTTATTCTTTTTCAATAAACTCTCCGCATCGACTTAATCTGATGTAAGGCATCAGCCTTACAGCAGTCAGTTGACTGCATGATTCATACAGAGCGAATTCACAGCGATGCCCTTCCTTACACTTTCAAGCCGCCTGCCTCACACTATCTCCGGCTTGAGCAGAGACACACACTGCATGGTTCACACGGAGGAATTTTGACAGTCGTTTTTCAGAACGTGCACCATTTCTCAGAAAAACGACTAAGTGTCAAAATTCCTCCTTGTACTTCATCACAGAAAAATAACTAAAAGTGTCAAGATTCCTCCAGGCTGTGTGTGTGTCTCTCCTCAAGCCGGAGAGAGTTTGAGTTGAGCGAATTCACAGAGCGACCCTTCCTTACACCTTCATGCCGCCTGCCTCACACTATCTCCGGCTTGAGGAGAGACACACACTGCATGGTTCACACGGAGGAATTTTGACACATAGTCGTTTTTCAGAGCGTGCACCATTTCTCAGAAAAACGACTAAGTGTACCTGCACTAACTCATCCGTCTGTGCATGGAGTTAACGTGTGCTGTTGAAGAGATAGTGCAGAATTGTATAGATGTACCTCATTTGGTTGTGCAATGAAGAGAAAACATATGTGCTGTTGCGTTGCACAGAGAACTCAAACATGAACTTTCTGCTACTTTTTATTCTTTTTCCATAACATTTCCTCGTTGACTTAATCTGATGTTACATCAGCCATACAGCAGTCAATGCTGTATGGCTGATGTAACGTCGCTCTGCATGATTCACAGAGCGACCCTTCCTTACACCTTCAAGCCGCCTGCCTCACACTATCTCCGGCTTGAGCAGAGAAACACACTGCATGGTTCACACGGAGAAATTTTGACACTTAGTCGTTTTTCAGAGCGTGCACCATTTCTCAGAAAAACGACTAAGTGTACCAGCACTAACTCATCCATCTGTGCATGGAGTTAACGTGTGCTGTTGAAGATATAGTGCAGAATTGCATAGATGTACCTCATTTGGTTGTGCAATGAAGAGAAAACATATGTGCTGTTGCATTGCACAGAGAACTCAAACATGAACTTTCTGCTACTTTTTATTCTTTTTCCATAACATTTCCTCGTTGACTTAATCTGATGTTACATCAGCCATACAGCAGTCAATGGACTGCATGATTCACAGAGCGACCCTTCCTTACACCTTCAAGCCGCCTGCCTCACACTATCTCCGGCTTGAGCAGAGAAACACACCGCAGGGTTCACACGGAGGAATTTTGACACTTCGTAGTTTTTTCTGAGCATGCACCATTTTCAGGAAAACGACTAAGTGTACCAGCACTAACTCATCCGTCTGTGCATGGAGTTAACATGTGTGCTGTTGAAGAGATAATGCAGAATTGCATAGATTTACCTCATTTGGTTGTGCAATGAAGAGAAAACATATGTGCTGTTGCATTGCACAGAGAACTCAAACATGAACTTTCTGCTACTTTTTATTCTTTTTCCATAGCATTTCCTCGTTGTCTTAATCTGATGTTACATCAGCCATACAGCAGTCAATGGACTGCATGATTCACAGAGCGACCTTTCCTTACACCTTCAAGCCGCCTGCCTCACACTATCTCCGGCTTGAGCAGAGAAACACACCGCATTGTTCACACGGAGGAATTTTGACACTTCGTCGTTTTTTCTGAGCATGCACCATTTTCAGTAAAACGACTGAGTGTTGTACCAGCACTAACTCATCCGTCTGTGCATGGAGTTAATATGTGTGCTGTTGAAGAGATAATGCAAAATTGCATAGATGTACCTCATTTTGTTGTGCAATGAAGAGAAAACATATGTGCTGTTGCATTGAACAGAGCACAATATAAGATATGTACTTGTTGCGTTTAAGTGTATATAAAAATACTTAATAACCAAAGGGCATATTTTTAATAAATTAGTGATCAAACATGAACTTTCTATTACTTTTTATTCTTTTTCAATAAACTCTCCGCGTCGACTTAATCTGATGTAAGGCATCAGCCTTACAGCAGTCACTTGACTGCATGGTTCATATAGAACGAATTCACAGCGAACCCCTTCCTTACACTTTCAAGCCGCCTACCTAACACTCTCTCCGGCTTGAGCAGAGAAACACACCGCATGGTTCACACGGAGGAATTTTGACACTTCGTCGTTTTTTCTGAGCATGCACCATTTTCAGTAAAACGACTGTGTACCAGCACTAACTCATCCGTCTGTGCATGGAGTTAATATGTGTGCTGTTGAAGAGATAATGCAAAATTGCATAGATGTACCTCATTTTGTTGTGCAATGAAGAGAAAACATATGTGCTGTTGCATTGCACAGAGCACAATATAAGATATGCACTTGTTGCGTTTAAGTGTATATAAAAATACTTAATGACCAAAGGGCATATTTTTAATAAATTAGCGATCAAACATGAACTTTCTATTACTTTTTATTCTTTTTCAATAAACTCTCCGCGTCGACTTAATCTGATGTAAGGCATCAGCCTTACAGCAGTCACTTGACTGCATGGTTCATATAGAACGAATTCACAGCGAAGCCCTTCCTTACACTTTCAAGCCGCCTACCTAACACTCTCTCCGGCTTGAGCAGAGAAACACACCGCATGGTTCACACGGAGGAATTTTGACACTTCGTCGTTTTTTCTGAGCATGCACCATTCTCAGTAAAACGACTAATTGTCAAAATTCCTCCGTGTATCATATTTTAGAAAAACGACTAAAAGTGTCAAAATTCCTCCGTGTACCTTTGCCCGGGGGTACTACTTTGTGCCTAGGAAGCAGGCTCTGTCTGTGTCTCTCCTCCAGCCGGAGAGATTTTGAGTTGAGCGGATTCACAGAGCGACCCGTCCTTACACCTTCATGCCGCCTGCCTCACACTATCTCCGGCTTGAGCAGAGACACACACTGCATGGTTCACACGGAGGAATTTTGAGCGTGCACCTTTTTTCAGAAAAACGACCAAGTGTACCAGCATTCTGCTGTGCATGGAGTTAACATATGTGCTGTTGAAAAGATAATGCAAAATTGCATAGATGTACCTCATTTGGTTGTGCAATGAAGAGAAAACATATGTGCTGTTGCATTGCACAAACCACAATATAAGATATGCACTTGTTGCGTTTAAATGTATATAAAAATACTTAATGACCAAAGGGCATATTTTTAATAAATTAGTGATCAAACATGAACTTTCTGTTACTTTTTATTCTTTTTCAATAAACTCTCCGCATCGACTTAATCTGATGTTACATCAGCCTTACAGCTGTCAGTTGACTGCATGGTTCATATAGAACGAATTCACAGCGAAGCCCTTTCTTACACACTCAGGCCGCCTACCTGACACTCTCTCCGGCTTGAAGTGCGACACACACTGCCTGGTTCACATGGAGGAATTTTGAGCGTGCACCTTTTTTCAGAAAAACGACCAAGTGTACCAGCATTCTGCTGTGCATGGAGTTAACATGTGCTGTTGAAAAGATAATGCAAAATTGCATAGATGTACCTCATTTGGTTGTGCAATGAAGAGAAAACATATGTGCTGTTGCATTGCACAGACCACAATATAAGATATGCACTTGTTGCGTTTAAGTGTATATAAAAATACTTAATGACCAAAGGGCATATTTTTAATAAATTAGTGATCAAACATGAACTTTCTGTTACTTTTTATTCTTTTTCAATAAACTCTCCGCATCGACTTAATCTGATGTTACATCAGCCTTACAGCTGTCAGTTGACTGCATGGTTCATATAGAACGAATTCACAGCGAAGCCCTTTCTTACACACTCAGGCCGCCTACCTGACACTCTCTCCGGCTTGAAGTGCGACACACACTGCCTGGTTCACATGGAGGAATTTTGACACTTAGTCGTTTCTCGGAGCGTGCATCATTTTTCAAAAAAACGACTAAGTGTACCTGCACTAACTCATCCGTCTGTGCATGGAGTTAACGTGTGCTGTTGAAGAGATAGTGCAGAATTGCATAGATGTACCTCATTTGGTTGTGCAATGAAGAGAAAACATATGTGCTGTTGCATTGCACAGAGAACTCAAACATGAACTTTCTGCTACTTTTTATTCTTTTTCCATAACATTTCCTCGTTGACTTAATCTGATGTTATATCAGCCATACAGCAGTCAATGGACTGCATGATTCACAGAGCGACCCTTCCTTACACCTTCAAGCCGCCTGCCTCACACTATCTCCGGCTTGAGCAGAGAAACACACCGCAGGGTTCACACGGAGGAATTTTGACACTTCGTAGTTTTTTCTGAGCATGCACCATTTTCAGGAAAACGACTAAGTGTACCAGCACTAACTCATCCGTCTGTGCATGGAGTGCTGTTGAAGAGATAATGCAAAATTGCATAGATGTACCTCATTTTGTTGTGCAATGAAGAGAAAACATATTTGCTGTTGCATTGCACAGAGCACAATATAAGATATGCACTTGTTGCGTTTAAGTGTATATAAAAATACTTAATGACCAAAAGGCATATTTTTAATAAATTAGTGATCAAACATGAACTTTCTATTACTTTTTATTCTTTTTCAATAAACTCTCCGCGTCGACTTAATCTGATGTAAGGCATCAGCCTTACAGCAGTCACTTGACTGCATGGTTCATATAGAACGAATTCACAGCGAAGCCCTTCCTTACACTTTCAATCCGCCTACCTAACACTCTCTCCGGCTTGAGCAGAGAAACACACCGCATGGTTCACACGGAGGAATTTTGACACTTCGTCGTTTTTTCTGAGCATGCACCATTCTCAGTAAAACGACTAAATGTCAAAATTCCTCCGTGTATCATATTTTAGAAAAACGACTAAAAGTGTCAAAATTCCTCCGTGTACCTTTGCCCGGGGGTACTACTTTGTGCCTAGGAAGCAGGCTGTGTCTGTGTCTCTCCTCCAGCCGGAGAGATTTTGAGTTGAGCGGATTCACAGAGCGACCCGTCCTTACACCTTCATGCCGCCTGCCTCACACTATCTCCGGCTTGAGCAGAGACACACACTGCATGATTCACACGGAGGAATTTTGAGCGTGCACCTTTTTTCAGAAAAACGACCAAGTGTACCAGCATTCTGCTGTGCATGGAGTTAACATATGTGCTGTTGAAAAGATAATGCAAAATTGCATAGATGTACCTCATTTGGTTGTGCAATGAAGAGAAAACATGTGCTGTTGCATTGCACAAACCACAATATAAGATATGCACTTGTTGCGTTTAAGTGTATATAAAAATACTTAATGACCAAAGGGCATATTTTTAATAAATTAGTGATCAAACATGAACTTTCTGTTACTTTTTATTCTTTTTCAATAAACTCTCCGCATCGACTTAATCTGATGTTACATCAGCCTTACAGCTGTCAGTTGACTGCATGGTTCATATAGAACGAATTCACAGCGAAGCCCTTCCCTTACACCTTCATGCCGCCTGCCTCACACTATCTCCGGCTTGAGCAGAGACACACACTGCATGGTTCACACGGAGGAATTTTGAGCGTGCACCTTTTTTCAGAAAAACGACCAAGTGTACCAGCCTTCTGCTGTGCATGGAGTTAACATATGTGCTGTTGAAAAGATAATGCAAAATTGCATAGATGTACCTCATTTGGTTGTGCAATGAAGAGAAAACATATGTGCTGTTGCATTGCACAAACCACAATATAAGATATGCACTTGTTGCGTTTAAGTGTATATAAAAATACTTAATGACCAAAGGGCATATTTTTAATAAATTAGTGATCAAACATGAACTTTCTGTTACTTTTTATTCTTTTTCAATAAACTCTCCGCATCGACTTAATCTGATGTTACATCAGCCTTACAGCTGTCAGTTGACTGCATGGTTCATATAGAACGAATTCACAGCGAAGCCCTTCCCTTACACCTTCATGCCGCCTGCCTCACACTATCTCCGGCTTGAGCAGAGACACACACTGCATGGTTCACACGGAGGAATTTTGAGCGTGCACCTTTTTTCAGAAAAACGACCAAGTGTACCAACATTCTGCTGTGCATGGAGTTAACATATGTGCTGTTGAAAAGATAATGCAAAATTGCATAGATGTACCTCATTTGGTTGTGCAATGAAGAGAAAACATATGTGCTGTTGCATTGCACAAACAACAATATAAGATATGCACTTGTTGCGTTTAAATGTATATAAAAATACTTAATGACCAAAGGGCATATTTTTAATAAATTAGTGATCAAACATGAACTTTCTGATACTTTTTATTCTTTTTCAATAAACTCTCCGCATCGACTTAATCTGATGTTACATCAGCCTTACAGCTGTCAGTTGACTGCATGGTTCATATAGAACGAATTCACAGCGAAGCCCTTTCTTACACACTCAGGCCGCCTACCTGACACTCTCTCCGGCTTGAAGTGCGACACACACTGCCTGGTTCACATGGAGGAATTTTGAGCGTGCACCTTTTTTCAGAAAAACGACCAAGTGTACCAGCATTCTGCTGTGCATGGAGTTAACATGTGCTGTTGAAAAGATAATGCAAAATTGCATAGATGTACCTCATTTGGTTGTGCAATGAAGAGAAAACATATGTGCTGTTGCATTGCACAGACCACAATATAAGATATGCACTTGTTGCGTTTAAGTGTATATAAAAATACTTAATGACCAAAGGGCATATTTTTAATAAATTAGTGATCAAACATGAACTTTCTGTTACTTTTTATTCTTTTTCAATAAACTCTCCGCATCGACTTAATCTGATGTTACATCAGCCTTACAGCTGTCAGTTGACTGCATGGTTCATATAGAACGAATTCACAGCGAAGCCCTTCCCTTACACCTTCATGCCGCCTGCCTCACACTATCTCCGGCTTGAGCAGAGACACACACTGCATGGTTCACACGGAGGAATTTTGAGCGTGCACCTTTTTTCAGAAAAACGACCAAGTGTACCAGCATTCTGCTGTGCATGGCGTTAACATATGTGCTGTTGAAACGATAATGCAAAATTGCATAGATGTACCTCATTTGGTTGTGCAATGAAGAGAAAACATTTGTGCTGTTGCATTGCACAAACCACAATATAAGATATGCACTTGTTGCGTTTAAATGTATATAAAAATACTTAATGACCAAAGGGCATATTTTTAATAAATTAGCGATCAAACATGAACTTTCTATTACTTTTTATTCTTTTTCAATAAACTCTCCGCGTCGACTTAATCTGATGTAAGGCATCATCCTTACAGCAGTCACTTGACTGCATGGTTCATATAGAAAGAATTCACAGCGAAGCCCTTTCTTACACACTCAGGCCGCCTACCTGACACTCTCTCCGGCTTGAAGTGCGACACACACTGCCTGGTTCACATGGAGGAATTTTGACACTTAGTCGTTTCTCGGAGCGTGCATCATTTTTCAAAAAAACGACTAAGTGTACCTGCACTAACTCATCCGTCTGTGCATGGAGTTAACGTGTGCTGTTGAAGAGATAGTGCAGAATTGCATAGATGTACCTCATTTGGTTGTGCAATGAAGAGAAAACATATGTGCTGTTGCATTGCACAGAGAACTCAAACATGAACTTTCTGCTACTTTTTATTCTTTTTCCATAACATTTCCTCGTTGACTTAATCTGATGTTATATCAGCCATACAGCAGTCAATGGACTGCATGATTCACAGAGCGACCCTTCCTTACACCTTCAAGCCGCCTGCCTCACACTATCTCCGGCTTGAGCAGAGAAACACACCGCAGGGTTCACACGGAGGAATTTTGACACTTCGTAGTTTTTTCTGAGCATGCACCATTTTCAGGAAAACGACTAAGTGTACCAGCACTAACTCATCCGTCTGTGCATGGAGTGCTGTTGAAGAGATAATGCAAAATTGCATAGATGTACCTCATTTTGTTGTGCAATGAAGAGAAAACATATTTGCTGTTGCATTGCACAGAGCACAATATAAGATATGCACTTGTTGCGTTTAAGTGTATATAAAAATACTTAATGACCAAAAGGCATATTTTTAATAAATTAGTGATCAAACATGAACTTTCTATTACTTTTTATTCTTTTTCAATAAACTCTCCGCGTCGACTTAATCTGATGTAAGGCATCAGCCTTACAGCAGTCACTTGACTGCATGGTTCATATAGAACGAATTCACAGCGAAGCCCTTCCTTACACTTTCAATCCGCCTACCTAACACTCTCTCCGGCTTGAGCAGAGAAACACACCGCATGGTTCACACGGAGGAATTTTGACACTTCGTCGTTTTTTCTGAGCATGCACCATTCTCAGTAAAACGACTAAATGTCAAAATTCCTCCGTGTATCATATTTTAGAAAAACGACTAAAAGTGTCAAAATTCCTCCGTGTACCTTTGCCCGGGGGTACTACTTTGTGCCTAGGAAGCAGGCTGTGTCTGTGTCTCTCCTCCAGCCGGAGAGATTTTGAGTTGAGCGGATTCACAGAGCGACCCGTCCTTACACCTTCATGCCGCCTGCCTCACACTATCTCCGGCTTGAGCAGAGACACACACTGCATGATTCACACGGAGGAATTTTGAGCGTGCACCTTTTTTCAGAAAAACGACCAAGTGTACCAGCATTCTGCTGTGCATGGAGTTAACATATGTGCTGTTGAAAAGATAATGCAAAATTGCATAGATGTACCTCATTTGGTTGTGCAATGAAGAGAAAACATGTGCTGTTGCATTGCACAAACCACAATATAAGATATGCACTTGTTGCGTTTAAGTGTATATAAAAATAATCGTCCGTCCGTCAATAAACTCTCCGCATCGACTTAATCTGATGTTACATCAGCCTTACAGCTGTCAGTTGACTGCATGGTTCATATAGAACGAATTCACAGCGAAGCCCTTCCCTTACACCTTCATGCCGCCTGCCTCACACTATCTCCGGCTTGAGCAGAGACACACACTGCATGGTTCACACGGAGGAATTTTGAGCGTGCACCTTTTTTCAGAAAAACGACCAAGTGTACCAGCCTTCTGCTGTGCATGGAGTTAACATATGTGCTGTTGAAAAGATAATGCAAAATTGCATAGATGTACCTCATTTGGTTGTGCAATGAAGAGAAAACATATGTGCTGTTGCATTGCACAAACCACAATATAAGATATGCACTTGTTGCGTTTAAGTGTATATAAAAATACTTAATGACCAAAGGGCATATTTTTAATAAATTAGTGATCAAACATGAACTTTCTGTTACTTTTTATTCTTTTTCAATAAACTCTCCGCATCGACTTAATCTGATGTTACATCAGCCTTACAGCTGTCAGTTGACTGCATGGTTCATATAGAACGAATTCACAGCGAAGCCCTTCCCTTACACCTTCATGCCGCCTGCCTCACACTATCTCCGGCTTGAGCAGAGACACACACTGCATGGTTCACACGGAGGAATTTTGAGCGTGCACCTTTTTTCAGAAAAACGACCAAGTGTACCAACATTCTGCTGTGCATGGAGTTAACATATGTGCTGTTGAAAAGATAATGCAAAATTGCATAGATGTACCTCATTTGGTTGTGCAATGAAGAGAAAACATATGTGCTGTTGCATTGCACAAACAACAATATAAGATATGCACTTGTTGCGTTTAAATGTATATAAAAATACTTAATGACCAAAGGGCATATTTTTAATAAATTAGTGATCAAACATGAACTTTCTGATACTTTTTATTCTTTTTCAATAAACTCTCCGCATCGACTTAATCTGATGTTACATCAGCCTTACAGCTGTCAGTTGACTGCATGGTTCATATAGAACGAATTCACAGCGAAGCCCTTTCTTACACACTCAGGCCGCCTACCTGACACTCTCTCCGGCTTGAAGTGCGACACACACTGCCTGGTTCACATGGAGGAATTTTGAGCGTGCACCTTTTTTCAGAAAAACGACCAAGTGTACCAGCATTCTGCTGTGCATGGAGTTAACATGTGCTGTTGAAAAGATAATGCAAAATTGCATAGATGTACCTCATTTGGTTGTGCAATGAAGAGAAAACATATGTGCTGTTGCATTGCACAGACCACAATATAAGATATGCACTTGTTGCGTTTAAGTGTATATAAAAATACTTAATGACCAAAGGGCATATTTTTAATAAATTAGTGATCAAACATGAACTTTCTGTTACTTTTTATTCTTTTTCAATAAACTCTCCGCATCGACTTAATCTGATGTTACATCAGCCTTACAGCTGTCAGTTGACTGCATGGTTCATATAGAACGAATTCACAGCGAAGCCCTTCCCTTACACCTTCATGCCGCCTGCCTCACACTATCTCCGGCTTGAGCAGAGACACACACTGCATGGTTCACACGGAGGAATTTTGAGCGTGCACCTTTTTTCAGAAAAACGACCAAGTGTACCAGCATTCTGCTGTGCATGGCGTTAACATATGTGCTGTTGAAACGATAATGCAAAATTGCATAGATGTACCTCATTTGGTTGTGCAATGAAGAGAAAACATTTGTGCTGTTGCATTGCACAAACCACAATATAAGATATGCACTTGTTGCGTTTAAATGTATATAAAAATACTTAATGACCAAAGGGCATATTTTTAATAAATTAGCGATCAAACATGAACTTTCTATTACTTTTTATTCTTTTTCAATAAACTCTCCGCGTCGACTTAATCTGATGTAAGGCATCAGCCTTACAGCAGTCACTTGACTGCATGGTTCATATAGAAAGAATTCACAGCGAAGCCCTTCCTTACACTTTCAAGCCGCCTACCTAACACTCTTTCCGGCTTGAGCAGAGAAACACACCGCATGGTTCACACGGAGGAATTTTGACACTTCGTCGTTTTTTCTGAGCATGCACCATTCTCAGTAAAACGACTAATTGTCAAAATTCCTCCGTGTATCATATTTTAGAAAAACGACTAAAAGTGTCAAAATTCCTCCGTGTACCTTTGCCCGGGGGTACTACTTTGTGCCTAGGAAGCAGGCTGTGTCTGTGTCTCTCCTCCAGCCGGAGAGATTTTGAGTTGAGCGGATTCACAGAGCGACCCGTCCTTACACCTTCATGCCGCCTGCCTCACACTATCTCCGGCTTGAGCAGAGACACACACTGCATGGTTCACACGGAGGAATTTTGAGCGTGCACCTTTTTTCAGAAAAACGACCAAGTGTACCAGCATTCTGCTGTGCATGGAGTTAACATATGTGCTGTTGAAAAGATAATGCAAAATTGCATAGATGTACCTCATTTGGTTGTGCAATGAAGAGAAAACATATGTGCTGTTGCATTGCACAAACCACAATATAAGATATGCACTTGTTGCGTTTAAATGTATATAAAAATACTTAATGACCAAAGGGCATATTTTTAATAAATTAGTGATCAAACATGAACTTTCTGTTACTTTTTATTCTTTTTCAATAAACTCTCCGCATCGACTTAATCTGATGTTACATCAGCCTTACAGCTGTCAGTTGACTGCATGGTTCATATAGAACGAATTCACAGCGAAGCCCTTTCTTACACACTCAGGCCGCCTACCTGACACTCTCTCCGGCTTGAAGTGCGACACACACTGCCTGGTTCACATGGAGGAATTTTGAGCGTGCACCTTTTTTCAGAAAAACGACCAAGTGTACCAGCATTCTGCTGTGCATGGAGTTAACATGTGCTGTTGAAAAGATAATGCAAAATTGCATAGATGTACCTCATTTGGTTGTGCAATGAAGAGAAAACATATGTGCTGTTGCATTGCACAGACCACAATATAAGATATGCACTTGTTGCGTTTAAGTGTATATAAAAATACTTAATGACCAAAGGGCATATTTTTAATAAATTAGTGATCAAACATGAACTTTCTGTTACTTTTTATTCTTTTTCAATAAACTCTCCGCATCGACTTAATCTGATGTTACATCAGCCTTACAGCTGTCAGTTGACTGCATGGTTCATATAGAACGAATTCACAGCGAAGCCCTTCCCTTACACCTTCATGCCGCCTGCCTCACACTATCTCCGGCTTGAGCAGAGACACACACTGCATGGTTCACACGGAGGAATTTTGAGCGTGCACCTTTTTTCAGAAAAACGACCAAGTGTACCAGCATTCTGCTGTGCATGGAGTTAACATGTGCTGTTGAAAAGATAATGCAAAATTGCATAGCTGTACCTCATTTGGTTGTGCAATGAAGAGAAAACATATGTGCTGTTGCATTGCACAAACCACAATATAAGATATGCACTTGTTGCGTTTAAGTGTATATAAAAATACTTAATGACCAAAGGGCATATTTTTAATAAATTAGTGATCAAACATGAACTTTCTGTTACTTTTTATTCTTTTTCAATAAACTCTCCGCATCGACTTAATCTGATGTTACATCAGCCTTACAGCTGTCAGTTGACTGCATGGTTCATATAGAACGAATTCACAGCGAAGCCCTTCCCTTACACCTTCATGCCGCCTGCCTCACACTATCTCCGGCTTGAGCAGAGACACACACTGCATGGTTCACACGGAGGAATTTTGAGCGTGCACCTTTTTTCAGAAAAACGACCAAGTGTACCAACATTCTGCTGTGCATGGAGTTAACATATGTGCTGTTGAAAAGATAATGCAAAATTGCATAGATGTACCTCATTTGGTTGTGCAATGAAGAGAAAACATATGTGCTGTTGCATTGCACAAACAACAATATAAGATATGCACTTGTTGCGTTTAAATGTATATAAAAATACTTAATGACCAAAGGGCATATTTTTAATAAATTAGTGATCAAACATGAACTTTCTGATACTTTTTATTCTTTTTCAATAAACTCTCCGCATCGACTTAATCTGATGTTACATCAGCCTTACAGCTGTCAGTTGACTGCATGGTTCATATAGAACGAATTCACAGCGAAGCCCTTTCTTACACACTCAGGCCGCCTACCTGACACTCTCTCCGGCTTGAAGTGCGACACACACTGCCTGGTTCACATGGAGGAATTTTGAGCGTGCACCTTTTTTCAGAAAAACGACCAAGTGTACCAGCATTCTGCTGTGCATGGAGTTAACATGTGCTGTTGAAAAGATAATGCAAAATTGCATAGATGTACCTCATTTGGTTGTGCAATGAAGAGAAAACATATGTGCTGTTGCATTGCACAGACCACAATATAAGATATGCACTTGTTGCGTTTAAGTGTATATAAAAATACTTAATGACCAAAGGGCATATTTTTAATAAATTAGTGATCAAACATGAACTTTCTGTTACTTTTTATTCTTTTTCAATAAACTCTCCGCATCGACTTAATCTGATGTTACATCAGCCTTACAGCTGTCAGTTGACTGCATGGTTCATATAGAACGAATTCACAGCGAAGCCCTTCCCTTACACCTTCATGCCGCCTGCCTCACACTATCTCCGGCTTGAGCAGAGACACACACTGCATGGTTCACACGGAGGAATTTTGAGCGTGCACCTTTTTTCAGAAAAACGACCAAGTGTACCAGCATTCTGCTGTGCATGGCGTTAACATATGTGCTGTTGAAACGATAATGCAAAATTGCATAGATGTACCTCATTTGGTTGTGCAATGAAGAGAAAACATTTGTGCTGTTGCATTGCACAAACCACAATATAAGATATGCACTTGTTGCGTTTAAATGTATATAAAAATACTTAATGACCAAAGGGCATATTTTTAATAAATTAGCGATCAAACATGAACTTTCTATTACTTTTTATTCTTTTTCAATAAACTCTCCGCGTCGACTTAATCTGATGTAAGGCATCAGCCTTACAGCAGTCACTTGACTGCATGGTTCATATAGAAAGAATTCACAGCGAAGCCCTTCCTTACACTTTCAAGCCGCCTACCTAACACTCTTTCCGGCTTGAGCAGAGAAACACACCGCATGGTTCACACGGAGGAATTTTGACACTTCGTCGTTTTTTCTGAGCATGCACCATTCTCAGTAAAACGACTAATTGTCAAAATTCCTCCGTGTATCATATTTTAGAAAAACGACTAAAAGTGTCAAAATTCCTCCGTGTACCTTTGCCCGGGGGTACTACTTTGTGCCTAGGAAGCAGGCTGTGTCTGTGTCTCTCCTCCAGCCGGAGAGATTTTGAGTTGAGCGGATTCACAGAGCGACCCGTCCTTACACCTTCATGCCGCCTGCCTCACACTATCTCCGGCTTGAGCAGAGACACACACTGCATGGTTCACACGGAGGAATTTTGAGCGTGCACCTTTTTTCAGAAAAACGACCAAGTGTACCAGCATTCTGCTGTGCATGGAGTTAACATATGTGCTGTTGAAAAGATAATGCAAAATTGCATAGATGTACCTCATTTGGTTGTGCAATGAAGAGAAAACATATGTGCTGTTGCATTGCACAAACCACAATATAAGATATGCACTTGTTGCGTTTAAATGTATATAAAAATACTTAATGACCAAAGGGCATATTTTTAATAAATTAGTGATCAAACATGAACTTTCTGTTACTTTTTATTCTTTTTCAATAAACTCTCCGCATCGACTTAATCTGATGTTACATCAGCCTTACAGCTGTCAGTTGACTGCATGGTTCATATAGAACGAATTCACAGCGAAGCCCTTTCTTACACACTCAGGCCGCCTACCTGACACTCTCTCCGGCTTGAAGTGCGACACACACTGCCTGGTTCACATGGAGGAATTTTGAGCGTGCACCTTTTTTCAGAAAAACGACCAAGTGTACCAGCATTCTGCTGTGCATGGAGTTAACATGTGCTGTTGAAAAGATAATGCAAAATTGCATAGATGTACCTCATTTGGTTGTGCAATGAAGAGAAAACATATGTGCTGTTGCATTGCACAGACCACAATATAAGATATGCACTTGTTGCGTTTAAGTGTATATAAAAATACTTAATGACCAAAGGGCATATTTTTAATAAATTAGTGATCAAACATGAACTTTCTGTTACTTTTTATTCTTTTTCAATAAACTCTCCGCATCGACTTAATCTGATGTTACATCAGCCTTACAGCTGTCAGTTGACTGCATGGTTCATATAGAACGAATTCACAGCGAAGCCCTTCCCTTACACCTTCATGCCGCCTGCCTCACACTATCTCCGGCTTGAGCAGAGACACACACTGCATGGTTCACACGGAGGAATTTTGAGCGTGCACCTTTTTTCAGAAAAACGACCAAGTGTACCAGCATTCTGCTGTGCATGGAGTTAACATGTGCTGTTGAAAAGATAATGCAAAATTGCATAGCTGTACCTCATTTGGTTGTGCAATGAAGAGAAAACATATGTGCTGTTGCATTGCACAAACCACAATATAAGATATGCACTTGTTGCGTTTAAGTGTATATAAAAATACTTAATGACCAAAGGGCATATTTTTAATAAATTAGTGATCAAACATGAACTTTCTGTTACTTTTTATTCTTTTTCAATAAACTCTCCGCATCGACTTAATCTGATGTTACATCAGCCTTACAGCTGTCAGTTGACTGCATGGTTCATATAGAACGAATTCACAGCGAAGCCCTTCCCTTACACCTTCATGCCGCCTGCCTCACACTATCTCCGGCTTGAGCAGAGACACACACTGCATGGTTCACACGGAGGAATTTTGAGCGTGCACCTTTTTTCAGAAAAACGACCAAGTGTACCAACATTCTGCTGTGCATGGAGTTAACATGTGCTGTTGAAAAGATAATGCAAAATTGCATAGATGTACCTCATTTGGTTGTGCAATGAAGAGAAAACATATGTGCTGTTGCATTGCACAAACCACAATATAAGATATGCACTTGTTGCGTTTAAATGTATATAAAAATACTTAATGACCAAAGGGCATATTTTTAATAAATTAGTGATCAAACATGAACTTTCTGTTACTTTTTATTCTTTTTCAATAAACTCTCCGCATCGACTTAATCTGATGTTACATCAGCCTTACAGCTGTCAGTTGACTGCATGGTTCATATAGAACGAATTCACAGCGAAGCCCTTCCTTACACTTTCAAGCCGCCTACCTAACACTCTTTCCGGCTTGAGCAGAGAAACACACCGCATGGTTCACACGGAGGAATTTTGACACTTCGTCGTTTTTTCTGAGCATGCACCATTCTCAGTAAAACGACTAATTGTCAAAATTCCTCCGTGTATCATATTTTAGAAAAACGACTAAAAGTGTCAAAATTCCTCCGTGTACCTTTGCCCGGGGGTACTACTTTGTGCCTAGGAAGCAGGCTGTGTCTGTGTCTCTCCTCCAGCCGGAGAGATTTTGAGTTGAGCGGATTCACAGAGCGACCCGTCCTTACACCTTCATGCCGCCTGCCTCACACTATCTCCGGCTTGAGCAGAGACACACACTGCATGGTTCACACGGAGGAATTTTGAGCGTGCACCTTTTTTCAGAAAAACGACCAAGTGTACCAGCATTCTGCTGTGCATGGAGTTAACATATGTGCTGTTGAAAAGATAATGCAAAATTGCATAGATGTACCTCATTTGGTTGTGCAATGAAGAGAAAACATATGTGCTGTTGCATTGCACAAACCACAATATAAGATATGCACTTGTTGCGTTTAAATGTATATAAAAATACTTAATGACCAAAGGGCATATTTTTAATAAATTAGTGATCAAACATGAACTTTCTGTTACTTTTTATTCTTTTTCAATAAACTCTCCGCATCGACTTAATCTGATGTTACATCAGCCTTACAGCTGTCAGTTGACTGCATGGTTCATATAGAACGAATTCACAGCGAAGCCCTTTCTTACACACTCAGGCCGCCTACCTGACACTCTCTCCGGCTTGAAGTGCGACACACACTGCCTGGTTCACATGGAGGAATTTTGACACTTAGTCGTTTCTCGGAGCGTGCATCATTTTTCAAAAAAACGACTAAGTGTACCTGCACTAACTCATCCGTCTGTGCATGGAGTTAACGTGTGCTGTTGAAGAGATAGTGCAGAATTGCATAGATGTACCTCATTTGGTTGTGCAATGAAGAGAAAACATATGTGCTGTTGCATTGCACAGAGAACTCAAACATGAACTTTCTGCTACTTTTTATTCTTTTTCCATAACATTTCCTCGTTGACTTAATCTGATGTTATATCAGCCATACAGCAGTCAATGGACTGCATGATTCACAGAGCGACCCTTCCTTACACCTTCAAGCCGCCTGCCTCACACTATCTCCGGCTTGAGCAGAGAAACACACCGCAGGGTTCACACGGAGGAATTTTGACACTTCGTAGTTTTTTCTGAGCATGCACCATTTTCAGGAAAACGACTAAGTGTACCAGCACTAACTCATCCGTCTGTGCATGGAGTTAACATGTGTGCTGTTGAAGAGATAATGCAAAATTGCATAGATGTACCTCATTTTGTTGTGCAATGAAGAGAAAACATATTTGCTGTTGCATTGCACAGAGCACAATATAAGATATGCACTTGTTGCGTTTAAGTGTATATAAAAATACTTAATGACCAAAAGGCATATTTTTAATAAATTAGTGATCAAACATGAACTTTCTATTACTTTTTATTCTTTTTCAATAAACTCTCCGCGTCGACTTAATCTGATGTAAGGCATCAGCCTTACAGCAGTCACTTGACTGCATGGTTCATATAGAACGAATTCACAGCGAAGCCCTTCCTTACACTTTCAATCCGCCTACCTAACACTCTCTCCGGCTTGAGCAGAGAAACACACCGCATGGTTCACACGGAGGAATTTTGACACTTCGTCGTTTTTTCTGAGCATGCACCATTCTCAGTAAAACGACTAAATGTCAAAATTCCTCCGTGTACCTTTGCCCGGGGGTACTACTTTGTGCCTAGGAAGCAGGCTGTGTCTGTGTCTCTCCTCCAGCCGGAGAGATTTTGAGTTGAGCGGATTCACAGAGCGACCCGTCCTTACACCTTCATGCCGCCTGCCTCACACTATCTCCGGCTTGAGCAGAGACACACACTGCATGATTCACACGGAGGAATTTTGAGCGTGCACCTTTTTTCAGAAAAACGACCAAGTGTACCAGCATTCTGCTGTGCATGGAGTTAACATATGTGCTGTTGAAAAGATAATGCAAAATTGCATAGATGTACCTCATTTGGTTGTGCAATGAAGAGAAAACATGTGCTGTTGCATTGCACAAACCACAATATAAGATATGCACTTGTTGCGTTTAAGTGTATATAAAAATACTTAATGACCAAAGGGCATATTTTTAATAAATTAGTGATCAAACATGAACTTTCTGTTACTTTTTATTCTTTTTCAATAAACTCTCCGCATCGACTTAATCTGATGTTACATCAGCCTTACAGCTGTCAGTTGACTGCATGGTTCATATAGAACGAATTCACAGCGAAGCCCTTCCCTTACACCTTCATGCCGCCTGCCTCACACTATCTCCGGCTTGAGCAGAGACACACACTGCATGGTTCACACGGAGGAATTTTGAGCGTGCACCTTTTTTCAGAAAAACGACCAAGTGTACCAGCCTTCTGCTGTGCATGGAGTTAACATATGTGCTGTTGAAAAGATAATGCAAAATTGCATAGATGTACCTCATTTGGTTGTGCAATGAAGAGAAAACATATGTGCTGTTGCATTGCACAAACCACAATATAAGATATGCACTTGTTGCGTTTAAGTGTATATAAAAATACTTAATGACCAAAGGGCATATTTTTAATAAATTAGTGATCAAACATGAACTTTCTGTTACTTTTTATTCTTTTTCAATAAACTCTCCGCATCGACTTAATCTGATGTTACATCAGCCTTACAGCTGTCAGTTGACTGCATGGTTCATATAGAACGAATTCACAGCGAAGCCCTTCCCTTACACCTTCATGCCGCCTGCCTCACACTATCTCCGGCTTGAGCAGAGACACACACTGCATGGTTCACACGGAGGAATTTTGAGCGTGCACCTTTTTTCAGAAAAACGACCAAGTGTACCAACATTCTGCTGTGCATGGAGTTAACATATGTGCTGTTGAAAAGATAATGCAAAATTGCATAGATGTACCTCATTTGGTTGTGCAATGAAGAGAAAACATATGTGCTGTTGCATTGCACAAACAACAATATAAGATATGCACTTGTTGCGTTTAAATGTATATAAAAATACTTAATGACCAAAGGGCATATTTTTAATAAATTAGTGATCAAACATGAACTTTCTGATACTTTTTATTCTTTTTCAATAAACTCTCCGCATCGACTTAATCTGATGTTACATCAGCCTTACAGCTGTCAGTTGACTGCATGGTTCATATAGAACGAATTCACAGCGAAGCCCTTTCTTACACACTCAGGCCGCCTACCTGACACTCTCTCCGGCTTGAAGTGCGACACACACTGCCTGGTTCACATGGAGGAATTTTGAGCGTGCACCTTTTTTCAGAAAAACGACCAAGTGTACCAGCATTCTGCTGTGCATGGAGTTAACATGTGCTGTTGAAAAGATAATGCAAAATTGCATAGATGTACCTCATTTGGTTGTGCAATGAAGAGAAAACATATGTGCTGTTGCATTGCACAGACCACAATATAAGATATGCACTTGTTGCGTTTAAGTGTATATAAAAATACTTAATGACCAAAGGGCATATTTTTAATAAATTAGTGATCAAACATGAACTTTCTGTTACTTTTTATTCTTTTTCAATAAACTCTCCGCATCGACTTAATCTGATGTTACATCAGCCTTACAGCTGTCAGTTGACTGCATGGTTCATATAGAACGAATTCACAGCGAAGCCCTTCCCTTACACCTTCATGCCGCCTGCCTCACACTATCTCCGGCTTGAGCAGAGACACACACTGCATGGTTCACACGGAGGAATTTTGAGCGTGCACCTTTTTTCAGAAAAACGACCAAGTGTACCAGCATTCTGCTGTGCATGGCGTTAACATATGTGCTGTTGAAACGATAATGCAAAATTGCATAGATGTACCTCATTTGGTTGTGCAATGAAGAGAAAACATTTGTGCTGTTGCATTGCACAAACCACAATATAAGATATGCACTTGTTGCGTTTAAATGTATATAAAAATACTTAATGACCAAAGGGCATATTTTTAATAAATTAGCGATCAAACATGAACTTTCTATTACTTTTTATTCTTTTTCAATAAACTCTCCGCGTCGACTTAATCTGATGTAAGGCATCATCCTTACAGCAGTCACTTGACTGCATGGTTCATATAGAAAGAATTCACAGCGAAGCCCTTTCTTACACACTCAGGCCGCCTACCTGACACTCTCTCCGGCTTGAAGTGCGACACACACTGCCTGGTTCACATGGAGGAATTTTGACACTTAGTCGTTTCTCGGAGCGTGCATCATTTTTCAAAAAAACGACTAAGTGTACCTGCACTAACTCATCCGTCTGTGCATGGAGTTAACGTGTGCTGTTGAAGAGATAGTGCAGAATTGCATAGATGTACCTCATTTGGTTGTGCAATGAAGAGAAAACATATGTGCTGTTGCATTGCACAGAGAACTCAAACATGAACTTTCTGCTACTTTTTATTCTTTTTCCATAACATTTCCTCGTTGACTTAATCTGATGTTATATCAGCCATACAGCAGTCAATGGACTGCATGATTCACAGAGCGACCCTTCCTTACACCTTCAAGCCGCCTGCCTCACACTATCTCCGGCTTGAGCAGAGAAACACACCGCAGGGTTCACACGGAGGAATTTTGACACTTCGTAGTTTTTTCTGAGCATGCACCATTTTCAGGAAAACGACTAAGTGTACCAGCACTAACTCATCCGTCTGTGCATGGAGTGCTGTTGAAGAGATAATGCAAAATTGCATAGATGTACCTCATTTTGTTGTGCAATGAAGAGAAAACATATTTGCTGTTGCATTGCACAGAGCACAATATAAGATATGCACTTGTTGCGTTTAAGTGTATATAAAAATACTTAATGACCAAAAGGCATATTTTTAATAAATTAGTGATCAAACATGAACTTTCTATTACTTTTTATTCTTTTTCAATAAACTCTCCGCGTCGACTTAATCTGATGTAAGGCATCAGCCTTACAGCAGTCACTTGACTGCATGGTTCATATAGAACGAATTCACAGCGAAGCCCTTCCTTACACTTTCAATCCGCCTACCTAACACTCTCTCCGGCTTGAGCAGAGAAACACACCGCATGGTTCACACGGAGGAATTTTGACACTTCGTCGTTTTTTCTGAGCATGCACCATTCTCAGTAAAACGACTAAATGTCAAAATTCCTCCGTGTATCATATTTTAGAAAAACGACTAAAAGTGTCAAAATTCCTCCGTGTACCTTTGCCCGGGGGTACTACTTTGTGCCTAGGAAGCAGGCTGTGTCTGTGTCTCTCCTCCAGCCGGAGAGATTTTGAGTTGAGCGGATTCACAGAGCGACCCGTCCTTACACCTTCATGCCGCCTGCCTCACACTATCTCCGGCTTGAGCAGAGACACACACTGCATGATTCACACGGAGGAATTTTGAGCGTGCACCTTTTTTCAGAAAAACGACCAAGTGTACCAGCATTCTGCTGTGCATGGAGTTAACATATGTGCTGTTGAAAAGATAATGCAAAATTGCATAGATGTACCTCATTTGGTTGTGCAATGAAGAGAAAACATGTGCTGTTGCATTGCACAAACCACAATATAAGATATGCACTTGTTGCGTTTAAGTGTATATAAAAATAATCGTCCGTCCGTCAATAAACTCTCCGCATCGACTTAATCTGATGTTACATCAGCCTTACAGCTGTCAGTTGACTGCATGGTTCATATAGAACGAATTCACAGCGAAGCCCTTCCCTTACACCTTCATGCCGCCTGCCTCACACTATCTCCGGCTTGAGCAGAGACACACACTGCATGGTTCACACGGAGGAATTTTGAGCGTGCACCTTTTTTCAGAAAAACGACCAAGTGTACCAGCCTTCTGCTGTGCATGGAGTTAACATATGTGCTGTTGAAAAGATAATGCAAAATTGCATAGATGTACCTCATTTGGTTGTGCAATGAAGAGAAAACATATGTGCTGTTGCATTGCACAAACCACAATATAAGATATGCACTTGTTGCGTTTAAGTGTATATAAAAATACTTAATGACCAAAGGGCATATTTTTAATAAATTAGTGATCAAACATGAACTTTCTGTTACTTTTTATTCTTTTTCAATAAACTCTCCGCATCGACTTAATCTGATGTTACATCAGCCTTACAGCTGTCAGTTGACTGCATGGTTCATATAGAACGAATTCACAGCGAAGCCCTTCCCTTACACCTTCATGCCGCCTGCCTCACACTATCTCCGGCTTGAGCAGAGACACACACTGCATGGTTCACACGGAGGAATTTTGAGCGTGCACCTTTTTTCAGAAAAACGACCAAGTGTACCAACATTCTGCTGTGCATGGAGTTAACATATGTGCTGTTGAAAAGATAATGCAAAATTGCATAGATGTACCTCATTTGGTTGTGCAATGAAGAGAAAACATATGTGCTGTTGCATTGCACAAACAACAATATAAGATATGCACTTGTTGCGTTTAAATGTATATAAAAATACTTAATGACCAAAGGGCATATTTTTAATAAATTAGTGATCAAACATGAACTTTCTGATACTTTTTATTCTTTTTCAATAAACTCTCCGCATCGACTTAATCTGATGTTACATCAGCCTTACAGCTGTCAGTTGACTGCATGGTTCATATAGAACGAATTCACAGCGAAGCCCTTTCTTACACACTCAGGCCGCCTACCTGACACTCTCTCCGGCTTGAAGTGCGACACACACTGCCTGGTTCACATGGAGGAATTTTGAGCGTGCACCTTTTTTCAGAAAAACGACCAAGTGTACCAGCATTCTGCTGTGCATGGAGTTAACATGTGCTGTTGAAAAGATAATGCAAAATTGCATAGATGTACCTCATTTGGTTGTGCAATGAAGAGAAAACATATGTGCTGTTGCATTGCACAGACCACAATATAAGATATGCACTTGTTGCGTTTAAGTGTATATAAAAATACTTAATGACCAAAGGGCATATTTTTAATAAATTAGTGATCAAACATGAACTTTCTGTTACTTTTTATTCTTTTTCAATAAACTCTCCGCATCGACTTAATCTGATGTTACATCAGCCTTACAGCTGTCAGTTGACTGCATGGTTCATATAGAACGAATTCACAGCGAAGCCCTTCCCTTACACCTTCATGCCGCCTGCCTCACACTATCTCCGGCTTGAGCAGAGACACACACTGCATGGTTCACACGGAGGAATTTTGAGCGTGCACCTTTTTTCAGAAAAACGACCAAGTGTACCAGCATTCTGCTGTGCATGGCGTTAACATATGTGCTGTTGAAACGATAATGCAAAATTGCATAGATGTACCTCATTTGGTTGTGCAATGAAGAGAAAACATTTGTGCTGTTGCATTGCACAAACCACAATATAAGATATGCACTTGTTGCGTTTAAATGTATATAAAAATACTTAATGACCAAAGGGCATATTTTTAATAAATTAGCGATCAAACATGAACTTTCTATTACTTTTTATTCTTTTTCAATAAACTCTCCGCGTCGACTTAATCTGATGTAAGGCATCAGCCTTACAGCAGTCACTTGACTGCATGGTTCATATAGAAAGAATTCACAGCGAAGCCCTTCCTTACACTTTCAAGCCGCCTACCTAACACTCTTTCCGGCTTGAGCAGAGAAACACACCGCATGGTTCACACGGAGGAATTTTGACACTTCGTCGTTTTTTCTGAGCATGCACCATTCTCAGTAAAACGACTAATTGTCAAAATTCCTCCGTGTATCATATTTTAGAAAAACGACTAAAAGTGTCAAAATTCCTCCGTGTACCTTTGCCCGGGGGTACTACTTTGTGCCTAGGAAGCAGGCTGTGTCTGTGTCTCTCCTCCAGCCGGAGAGATTTTGAGTTGAGCGGATTCACAGAGCGACCCGTCCTTACACCTTCATGCCGCCTGCCTCACACTATCTCCGGCTTGAGCAGAGACACACACTGCATGGTTCACACGGAGGAATTTTGAGCGTGCACCTTTTTTCAGAAAAACGACCAAGTGTACCAGCATTCTGCTGTGCATGGAGTTAACATATGTGCTGTTGAAAAGATAATGCAAAATTGCATAGATGTACCTCATTTGGTTGTGCAATGAAGAGAAAACATATGTGCTGTTGCATTGCACAAACCACAATATAAGATATGCACTTGTTGCGTTTAAATGTATATAAAAATACTTAATGACCAAAGGGCATATTTTTAATAAATTAGTGATCAAACATGAACTTTCTGATACTTTTTATTCTTTTTCAATAAACTCTCCGCATCGACTTAATCTGATGTTACATCAGCCTTACAGCTGTCAGTTAACTGCATGGTTCATATAGAACGAATTCACAGCGAAGCCCTTTCTTACACACTCAGGCCGCCTACCTGACACTCTCTCCGGCTTGAAGTGCGACACACACTGCCTGGTTCACATGGAGGAATTTTGAGCGTGCACCTTTTTTCAGAAAAACGACCAAGTGTACCAGCATTCTGCTGTGCATGGAGTTAACATGTGCTGTTGAAAAGATAATGCAAAATTGCATAGATGTACCTCATTTGGTTGTGCAATGAAGAGAAAACATATGTGCTGTTGCATTGCACAGACCACAATATAAGATATGCACTTGTTGCGTTTAAGTGTATATAAAAATACTTAATGACCAAAGGGCATATTTTTAATAAATTAGTGATCAAACATGAACTTTCTGTTACTTTTTATTCTTTTTCAATAAACTCTCCGCATCGACTTAATCTGATGTTACATCAGCCTTACAGCTGTCAGTTGACTGCATGGTTCATATAGAACGAATTCACAGCGAAGCCCTTCCCTTACACCTTCATGCCGCCTGCCTCACACTATCTCCGGCTTGAGCAGAGACACACACTGCATGGTTCACACGGAGGAATTTTGAGCGTGCACCTTTTTTCAGAAAAACGACCAAGTGTACCAGCATTCTGCTGTGCATGGCGTTAACATATGTGCTGTTGAAACGATAATGCAAAATTGCATAGATGTACCTCATTTGGTTGTGCAATGAAGAGAAAACATTTGTGCTGTTGCATTGCACAAACCACAATATAAGATATGCACTTGTTGCGTTTAAATGTATATAAAAATACTTAATGACCAAAGGGCATATTTTTAATAAATTAGCGATCAAACATGAACTTTCTATTACTTTTTATTCTTTTTCAATAAACTCTCCGCGTCGACTTAATCTGATGTAAGGCATCAGCCTTACAGCAGTCACTTGACTGCATGGTTCATATAGAAAGAATTCACAGCGAAGCCCTTCCTTACACTTTCAAGCCGCCTACCTAACACTCTTTCCGGCTTGAGCAGAGAAACACACCGCATGGTTCACACGGAGGAATTTTGACACTTCGTCGTTTTTTCTGAGCATGCACCATTCTCAGTAAAACGACTAATTGTCAAAATTCCTCCGTGTATCATATTTTAGAAAAACGACTAAAAGTGTCAAAATTCCTCCGTGTACCTTTGCCCGGGGGTACTACTTTGTGCCTAGGAAGCAGGCTGTGTCTGTGTCTCTCCTCCAGCCGGAGAGATTTTGAGTTGAGCGGATTCACAGAGCGACCCGTCCTTACACCTTCATGCCGCCTGCCTCACACTATCTCCGGCTTGAGCAGAGACACACACTGCATGGTTCACACGGAGGAATTTTGAGCGTGCACCTTTTTTCAGAAAAACGACCAAGTGTACCAGCATTCTGCTGTGCATGGAGTTAACATATGTGCTGTTGAAAAGATAATGCAAAATTGCATAGATGTACCTCATTTGGTTGTGCAATGAAGAGAAAACATATGTGCTGTTGCATTGCACAAACCACAATATAAGATATGCACTTGTTGCGTTTAAATGTATATAAAAATACTTAATGACCAAAGGGCATATTTTTAATAAATTAGTGATCAAACATGAACTTTCTGTTACTTTTTATTCTTTTTCAATAAACTCTCCGCATCGACTTAATCTGATGTTACATCAGCCTTACAGCTGTCAGTTGACTGCATGGTTCATATAGAACGAATTCACAGCGAAGCCCTTTCTTACACACTCAGGCCGCCTACCTGACACTCTCTCCGGCTTGAAGTGCGACACACACTGCCTGGTTCACATGGAGGAATTTTGAGCGTGCACCTTTTTTCAGAAAAACGACCAAGTGTACCAGCATTCTGCTGTGCATGGAGTTAACATGTGCTGTTGAAAAGATAATGCAAAATTGCATAGATGTACCTCATTTGGTTGTGCAATGAAGAGAAAACATATGTGCTGTTGCATTGCACAGACCACAATATAAGATATGCACTTGTTGCGTTTAAGTGTATATAAAAATACTTAATGACCAAAGGGCATATTTTTAATAAATTAGTGATCAAACATGAACTTTCTGTTACTTTTTATTCTTTTTCAATAAACTCTCCGCATCGACTTAATCTGATGTTACATCAGCCTTACAGCTGTCAGTTGACTGCATGGTTCATATAGAACGAATTCACAGCGAAGCCCTTCCCTTACACCTTCATGCCGCCTGCCTCACACTATCTCCGGCTTGAGCAGAGACACACACTGCATGGTTCACACGGAGGAATTTTGAGCGTGCACCTTTTTTCAGAAAAACGACCAAGTGTACCAGCATTCTGCTGTGCATGGAGTTAACATGTGCTGTTGAAAAGATAATGCAAAATTGCATAGCTGTACCTCATTTGGTTGTGCAATGAAGAGAAAACATATGTGCTGTTGCATTGCACAAACCACAATATAAGATATGCACTTGTTGCGTTTAAGTGTATATAAAAATACTTAATGACCAAAGGGCATATTTTTAATAAATTAGTGATCAAACATGAACTTTCTGTTACTTTTTATTCTTTTTCAATAAACTCTCCGCATCGACTTAATCTGATGTTACATCAGCCTTACAGCTGTCAGTTGACTGCATGGTTCATATAGAACGAATTCACAGCGAAGCCCTTCCCTTACACCTTCATGCCGCCTGCCTCACACTATCTCCGGCTTGAGCAGAGACACACACTGCATGGTTCACACGGAGGAATTTTGAGCGTGCACCTTTTTTCAGAAAAACGACCAAGTGTACCAACATTCTGCTGTGCATGGAGTTAACATGTGCTGTTGAAAAGATAATGCAAAATTGCATAGATGTACCTCATTTGGTTGTGCAATGAAGAGAAAACATATGTGCTGTTGCATTGCACAAACCACAATATAAGATATGCACTTGTTGCGTTTAAATGTATATAAAAATACTTAATGACCAAAGGGCATATTTTTAATAAATTAGTGATCAAACATGAACTTTCTGTTACTTTTTATTCTTTTTCAATAAACTCTCCGCATCGACTTAATCTGATGTTACATCAGCCTTACAGCTGTCAGTTGACTGCATGGTTCATATAGAACGAATTCACAGCGAAGCCCTTCCTTACACTTTCAAGCCGCCTACCTAACACTCTTTCCGGCTTGAGCAGAGAAACACACCGCATGGTTCACACGGAGGAATTTTGACACTTCGTCGTTTTTTCTGAGCATGCACCATTCTCAGTAAAACGACTAATTGTCAAAATTCCTCCGTGTATCATATTTTAGAAAAACGACTAAAAGTGTCAAAATTCCTCCGTGTACCTTTGCCCGGGGGTACTACTTTGTGCCTAGGAAGCAGGCTGTGTCTGTGTCTCTCCTCCAGCCGGAGAGATTTTGAGTTGAGCGGATTCACAGAGCGACCCGTCCTTACACCTTCATGCCGCCTGCCTCACACTATCTCCGGCTTGAGCAGAGACACACACTGCATGGTTCACACGGAGGAATTTTGAGCGTGCACCTTTTTTCAGAAAAACGACCAAGTGTACCAGCATTCTGCTGTGCATGGAGTTAACATATGTGCTGTTGAAAAGATAATGCAAAATTGCATAGATGTACCTCATTTGGTTGTGCAATGAAGAGAAAACATATGTGCTGTTGCATTGCACAAACCACAATATAAGATATGCACTTGTTGCGTTTAAATGTATATAAAAATACTTAATGACCAAAGGGCATATTTTTAATAAATTAGTGATCAAACATGAACTTTCTGTTACTTTTTATTCTTTTTCAATAAACTCTCCGCATCGACTTAATCTGATGTTACATCAGCCTTACAGCTGTCAGTTGACTGCATGGTTCATATAGAACGAATTCACAGCGAAGCCCTTTCTTACACACTCAGGCCGCCTACCTGACACTCTCTCCGGCTTGAAGTGCGACACACACTGCCTGGTTCACATGGAGGAATTTTGACACTTAGTCGTTTCTCGGAGCGTGCATCATTTTTCAAAAAAACGACTAAGTGTACCTGCACTAACTCATCCGTCTGTGCATGGAGTTAACGTGTGCTGTTGAAGAGATAGTGCAGAATTGCATAGATGTACCTCATTTGGTTGTGCAATGAAGAGAAAACATATGTGCTGTTGCATTGCACAGAGAACTCAAACATGAACTTTCTGCTACTTTTTATTCTTTTTCCATAACATTTCCTCGTTGACTTAATCTGATGTTATATCAGCCATACAGCAGTCAATGGACTGCATGATTCACAGAGCGACCCTTCCTTACACCTTCAAGCCGCCTGCCTCACACTATCTCCGGCTTGAGCAGAGAAACACACCGCAGGGTTCACACGGAGGAATTTTGACACTTCGTAGTTTTTTCTGAGCATGCACCATTTTCAGGAAAACGACTAAGTGTACCAGCACTAACTCATCCGTCTGTGCATGGAGTTAACATGTGTGCTGTTGAAGAGATAATGCAAAATTGCATAGATGTACCTCATTTTGTTGTGCAATGAAGAGAAAACATATTTGCTGTTGCATTGCACAGAGCACAATATAAGATATGCACTTGTTGCGTTTAAGTGTATATAAAAATACTTAATGACCAAAAGGCATATTTTTAATAAATTAGTGATCAAACATGAACTTTCTATTACTTTTTATTCTTTTTCAATAAACTCTCCGCGTCGACTTAATCTGATGTAAGGCATCAGCCTTACAGCAGTCACTTGACTGCATGGTTCATATAGAACGAATTCACAGCGAAGCCCTTCCTTACACTTTCAATCCGCCTACCTAACACTCTCTCCGGCTTGAGCAGAGAAACACACCGCATGGTTCACACGGAGGAATTTTGACACTTCGTCGTTTTTTCTGAGCATGCACCATTCTCAGTAAAACGACTAAATGTCAAAATTCCTCCGTGTATCATATTTTAGAAAAACGACTAAAAGTGTCAAAATTCCTCCGTGTACCTTTGCCCGGGGGTACTACTTTGTGCCTAGGAAGCAGGCTGTGTCTGTGTCTCTCCTCCAGCCGGAGAGATTTTGAGTTGAGCGGATTCACAGAGCGACCCGTCCTTACACCTTCATGCCGCCTGCCTCACACTATCTCCGGCTTGAGCAGAGACACACACTGCATGATTCACACGGAGGAATTTTGAGCGTGCACCTTTTTTCAGAAAAACGACCAAGTGTACCAGCATTCTGCTGTGCATGGAGTTAACATATGTGCTGTTGAAAAGATAATGCAAAATTGCATAGATGTACCTCATTTGGTTGTGCAATGAAGAGAAAACATGTGCTGTTGCATTGCACAAACCACAATATAAGATATGCACTTGTTGCGTTTAAGTGTATATAAAAATACTTAATGACCAAAGGGCATATTTTTAATAAATTAGTGATCAAACATGAACTTTCTGTTACTTTTTATTCTTTTTCAATAAACTCTCCGCATCGACTTAATCTGATGTTACATCAGCCTTACAGCTGTCAGTTGACTGCATGGTTCATATAGAACGAATTCACAGCGAAGCCCTTCCCTTACACCTTCATGCCGCCTGCCTCACACTATCTCCGGCTTGAGCAGAGACACACACTGCATGGTTCACACGGAGGAATTTTGAGCGTGCACCTTTTTTCAGAAAAACGACCAAGTGTACCAGCCTTCTGCTGTGCATGGAGTTAACATATGTGCTGTTGAAAAGATAATGCAAAATTGCATAGATGTACCTCATTTGGTTGTGCAATGAAGAGAAAACATATGTGCTGTTGCATTGCACAAACCACAATATAAGATATGCACTTGTTGCGTTTAAGTGTATATAAAAATACTTAATGACCAAAGGGCATATTTTTAATAAATTAGTGATCAAACATGAACTTTCTGTTACTTTTTATTCTTTTTCAATAAACTCTCCGCATCGACTTAATCTGATGTTACATCAGCCTTACAGCTGTCAGTTGACTGCATGGTTCATATAGAACGAATTCACAGCGAAGCCCTTCCCTTACACCTTCATGCCGCCTGCCTCACACTATCTCCGGCTTGAGCAGAGACACACACTGCATGGTTCACACGGAGGAATTTTGAGCGTGCACCTTTTTTCAGAAAAACGACCAAGTGTACCAACATTCTGCTGTGCATGGAGTTAACATATGTGCTGTTGAAAAGATAATGCAAAATTGCATAGATGTACCTCATTTGGTTGTGCAATGAAGAGAAAACATATGTGCTGTTGCATTGCACAAACAACAATATAAGATATGCACTTGTTGCGTTTAAATGTATATAAAAATACTTAATGACCAAAGGGCATATTTTTAATAAATTAGTGATCAAACATGAACTTTCTGATACTTTTTATTCTTTTTCAATAAACTCTCCGCATCGACTTAATCTGATGTTACATCAGCCTTACAGCTGTCAGTTGACTGCATGGTTCATATAGAACGAATTCACAGCGAAGCCCTTTCTTACACACTCAGGCCGCCTACCTGACACTCTCTCCGGCTTGAAGTGCGACACACACTGCCTGGTTCACATGGAGGAATTTTGAGCGTGCACCTTTTTTCAGAAAAACGACCAAGTGTACCAGCATTCTGCTGTGCATGGAGTTAACATGTGCTGTTGAAAAGATAATGCAAAATTGCATAGATGTACCTCAATTGGTTGTGCAATGAAGAGAAAACATATGTGCTGTTGCATTGCACAGACCACAATATAAGATATGCACTTGTTGCGTTTAAGTGTATATAAAAATACTTAATGACCAAAGGGCATATTTTTAATAAATTAGTGATCAAACATGAACTTTCTGTTACTTTTTATTCTTTTTCAATAAACTCTCCGCATCGACTTAATCTGATGTTACATCAGCCTTACAGCTGTCAGTTGACTGCATGGTTCATATAGAACGAATTCACAGCGAAGCCCTTCCCTTACACCTTCATGCCGCCTGCCTCACACTATCTCCGGCTTGAGCAGAGACACACACTGCATGGTTCACACGGAGGAATTTTGAGCGTGCACCTTTTTTCAGAAAAACGACCAAGTGTACCAGCATTCTGCTGTGCATGGCGTTAACATATGTGCTGTTGAAACGATAATGCAAAATTGCATAGATGTACCTCATTTGGTTGTGCAATGAAGAGAAAACATTTGTGCTGTTGCATTGCACAAACCACAATATAAGATATGCACTTGTTGCGTTTAAATGTATATAAAAATACTTAATGACCAAAGGGCATATTTTTAATAAATTAGCGATCAAACATGAACTTTCTATTACTTTTTATTCTTTTTCAATAAACTCTCCGCGTCGACTTAATCTGATGTAAGGCATCAGCCTTACAGCAGTCACTTGACTGCATGGTTCATATAGAAAGAATTCACAGCGAAGCCCTTTCTTACACACTCAGGCCGCCTACCTGACACTCTCTCCGGCTTGAAGTGCGACACACACTGCCTGGTTCACATGGAGGAATTTTGACACTTAGTCGTTTCTCGGAGCGTGCATCATTTTTCAAAAAAACGACTAAGTGTACCTGCACTAACTCATCCGTCTGTGCATGGAGTTAACGTGTGCTGTTGAAGAGATAGTGCAGAATTGCATAGATGTACCTCATTTGGTTGTGCAATGAAGAGAAAACATATGTGCTGTTGCATTGCACAGAGAACTCAAACATGAACTTTCTGCTACTTTTTATTCTTTTTCCATAACATTTCCTCGTTGACTTAATCTGATGTTATATCAGGCATACAGCAGTCAATGGACTGCATGATTCACAGAGCGACCCTTCCTTACACCTTCAAGCCGCCTGCCTCACACTATCTCCGGCTTGAGCAGAGAAACACACCGCAGGGTTCACACGGAGGAATTTTGACACTTCGTAGTTTTTTCTGAGCATGCACCATTTTCAGGAAAACGACTAAGTGTACCAGCACTAACTCATCCGTCTGTGCATGGAGTGCTGTTGAAGAGATAATGCAAAATTGCATAGATGTACCTCATTTTGTTGTGCAATGAAGAGAAAACATATTTGCTGTTGCATTGCACAGAGCACAATATAAGATATGCACTTGTTGCGTTTAAGTGTATATAAAAATACTTAATGACCAAAAGGCATATTTTTAATAAATTAGTGATCAAACATGAACTTTCTATTACTTTTTATTCTTTTTCAATAAACTCTCCGCGTCGACTTAATCTGATGTAAGGCATCAGCCTTACAGCAGTCACTTGACTGCATGGTTCATATAGAACGAATTCACAGCGAAGCCCTTCCTTACACTTTCAATCCGCCTACCTAACACTCTCTCCGGCTTGAGCAGAGAAACACACCGCATGGTTCACACGGAGGAATTTTGACACTTCGTCGTTTTTTCTGAGCATGCACCATTCTCAGTAAAACGACTAAATGTCAAAATTCCTCCGTGTATCATATTTTAGAAAAACGACTAAAAGTGTCAAAATTCCTCCGTGTACCTTTGCCCGGGGGTACTACTTTGTGCCTAGGAAGCAGGCTGTGTCTGTGTCTCTCCTCCAGCCGGAGAGATTTTGAGTTGAGCGGATTCACAGAGCGACCCGTCCTTACACCTTCATGCCGCCTGCCTCACACTATCTCCGGCTTGAGCAGAGACACACACTGCATGATTCACACGGAGGAATTTTGAGCGTGCACCTTTTTTCAGAAAAACGACCAAGTGTACCAGCATTCTGCTGTGCATGGAGTTAACATATGTGCTGTTGAAAAGATAATGCAAAATTGCATAGATGTACCTCATTTGGTTGTGCAATGAAGAGAAAACATGTGCTGTTGCATTGCACAAACCACAATATAAGATATGCACTTGTTGCGTTTAAGTGTATATAAAAATAATCGTCCGTCCGTCAATAAACTCTCCGCATCGACTTAATCTGATGTTACATCAGCCTTACAGCTGTCAGTTGACTGCATGGTTCATATAGAACGAATTCACAGCGAAGCCCTTCCCTTACACCTTCATGCCGCCTGCCTCACACTATCTCCGGCTTGAGCAGAGACACACACTGCATGGTTCACACGGAGGAATTTTGAGCGTGCACCTTTTTTCAGAAAAACGACCAAGTGTACCAGCCTTCTGCTGTGCATGGAGTTAACATATGTGCTGTTGAAAAGATAATGCAAAATTGCATAGATGTACCTCATTTGGTTGTGCAATGAAGAGAAAACATATGTGCTGTTGCATTGCACAAACCACAATATAAGATATGCACTTGTTGCGTTTAAGTGTATATAAAAATACTTAATGACCAAAGGGCATATTTTTAATAAATTAGTGATCAAACATGAACTTTCTGTTACTTTTTATTCTTTTTCAATAAACTCTCCGCATCGACTTAATCTGATGTTACATCAGCCTTACAGCTGTCAGTTGACTGCATGGTTCATATAGAACGAATTCACAGCGAAGCCCTTCCCTTACACCTTCATGCCGCCTGCCTCACACTATCTCCGGCTTGAGCAGAGACACACACTGCATGGTTCACACGGAGGAATTTTGAGCGTGCACCTTTTTTCAGAAAAACGACCAAGTGTACCAACATTCTGCTGTGCATGGAGTTAACATATGTGCTGTTGAAAAGATAATGCAAAATTGCATAGATGTACCTCATTTGGTTGTGCAATGAAGAGAAAACATATGTGCTGTTGCATTGCACAAACAACAATATAAGATATGCACTTGTTGCGTTTAAATGTATATAAAAATACTTAATGACCAAAGGGCATATTTTTAATAAATTAGTGATCAAACATGAACTTTCTGATACTTTTTATTCTTTTTCAATAAACTCTCCGCATCGACTTAATCTGATGTTACATCAGCCTTACAGCTGTCAGTTGACTGCATGGTTCATATAGAACGAATTCACAGCGAAGCCCTTTCTTACACACTCAGGCCGCCTACCTGACACTCTCTCCGGCTTGAAGTGCGACACACACTGCCTGGTTCACATGGAGGAATTTTGAGCGTGCACCTTTTTTCAGAAAAACGACCAAGTGTACCAGCATTCTGCTGTGCATGGAGTTAACATGTGCTGTTGAAAAGATAATGCAAAATTGCATAGATGTACCTCATTTGGTTGTGCAATGAAGAGAAAACATATGTGCTGTTGCATTGCACAGACCACAATATAAGATATGCACTTGTTGCGTTTAAGTGTATATAAAAATACTTAATGACCAAAGGGCATATTTTTAATAAATTAGTGATCAAACATGAACTTTCTGTTACTTTTTATTCTTTTTCAATAAACTCTCCGCATCGACTTAATCTGATGTTACATCAGCCTTACAGCTGTCAGTTGACTGCATGGTTCATATAGAACGAATTCACAGCGAAGCCCTTCCCTTACACCTTCATGCCGCCTGCCTCACACTATCTCCGGCTTGAGCAGAAACACACACTGCATGGTTCACACGGAGGAATTTTGAGCGTGCACCTTTTTTCAGAAAAACGACCAAGTGTACCAGCATTCTGCTGTGCATGGCGTTAACATATGTGCTGTTGAAACGATAATGCAAAATTGCATAGATGTACCTCATTTGGTTGTGCAATGAAGAGAAAACATTTGTGCTGTTGCATTGCACAAACCACAATATAAGATATGCACTTGTTGCGTTTAAATGTATATAAAAATACTTAATGACCAAAGGGCATATTTTTAATAAATTAGCGATCAAACATGAACTTTCTATTACTTTTTATTCTTTTTCAATAAACTCTCCGCGTCGACTTAATCTGATGTAAGGCATCAGCCTTACAGCAGTCACTTGACTGCATGGTTCATATAGAAAGAATTCACAGCGAAGCCCTTCCTTACACTTTCAAGCCGCCTACCTAACACTCTTTCCGGCTTGAGCAGAGAAACACACCGCATGGTTCACACGGAGGAATTTTGACACTTCGTCGTTTTTTCTGAGCATGCACCATTCTCAGTAAAACGACTAATTGTCAAAATTCCTCCGTGTATCATATTTTAGAAAAACGACTAAAAGTGTCAAAATTCCTCCGTGTACCTTTGCCCGGGGGTACTACTTTGTGCCTAGGAAGCAGGCTGTGTCTGTGTCTCTCCTCCAGCCGGAGAGATTTTGAGTTGAGCGGATTCACAGAGCGACCCGTCCTTACACCTTCATGCCGCCTGCCTCACACTATCTCCGGCTTGAGCAGAGACACACACTGCATGGTTCACACGGAGGAATTTTGAGCGTGCACCTTTTTTCAGAAAAACGACCAAGTGTACCAGCATTCTGCTGTGCATGGAGTTAACATATGTGCTGTTGAAAAGATAATGCAAAATTGCATAGATGTACCTCATTTGGTTGTGCAATGAAGAGAAAACATATGTGCTGTTGCATTGCACAAACCACAATATAAGATATGCACTTGTTGCGTTTAAATGTATATAAAAATACTTAATGACCAAAGGGCATATTTTTAATAAATTAGTGATCAAACATGAACTTTCTGTTACTTTTTATTCTTTTTCAATAAACTCTCCGCATCGACTTAATCTGATGTTACATCAGCCTTACAGCTGTCAGTTGACTGCATGGTTCATATAGAACGAATTCACAGCGAAGCCCTTTCTTACACACTCAGGCCGCCTACCTGACACTCTCTCCGGCTTGAAGTGCGACACACACTGCCTGGTTCACATGGAGGAATTTTGAGCGTGCACCTTTTTTCAGAAAAACGACCAAGTGTACCAGCATTCTGCTGTGCATGGAGTTAACATGTGCTGTTGAAAAGATAATGCAAAATTGCATAGATGTACCTCATTTGGTTGTGCAATGAAGAGAAAACATATGTGCTGTTGCATTGCACAGACCACAATATAAGATATGCACTTGTTGCGTTTAAGTGTATATAAAAATACTTAATGACCAAAGGGCATATTTTTAATAAATTAGTGATCAAACATGAACTTTCTGTTACTTTTTATTCTTTTTCAATAAACTCTCCGCATCGACTTAATCTGATGTTACATCAGCCTTACAGCTGTCAGTTGACTGCATGGTTCATATAGAACGAATTCACAGCGAAGCCCTTCCCTTACACCTTCATGCCGCCTGCCTCACACTATCTCCGGCTTGAGCAGAGACACACACTGCATGGTTCACACGGAGGAATTTTGAGCGTGCACCTTTTTTCAGAAAAACGACCAAGTGTACCAGCATTCTGCTGTGCATGGAGTTAACATGTGCTGTTGAAAAGATAATGCAAAATTGCATAGCTGTACCTCATTTGGTTGTGCAATGAAGAGAAAACATATGTGCTGTTGCATTGCACAAACCACAATATAAGATATGCACTTGTTGCGTTTAAGTGTATATAAAAATACTTAATGACCAAAGGGCATATTTTTAATAAATTAGTGATCAAACATGAACTTTCTGTTACTTTTTATTCTTTTTCAATAAACTCTCCGCATCGACTTAATCTGATGTTACATCAGCCTTACAGCTGTCAGTTGACTGCATGGTTCATATAGAACGAATTCACAGCGAAGCCCTTCCCTTACACCTTCATGCCGCCTGCCTCACACTATCTCCGGCTTGAGCAGAGACACACACTGCATGGTTCACACGGAGGAATTTTGAGCGTGCACCTTTTTTCAGAAAAACGACCAAGTGTACCAACATTCTGCTGTGCATGGAGTTAACATGTGCTGTTGAAAAGATAATGCAAAATTGCATAGATGTACCTCATTTGGTTGTGCAATGAAGAGAAAACATATGTGCTGTTGCATTGCACAAACCACAATATAAGATATGCACTTGTTGCGTTTAAATGTATATAAAAATACTTAATGACCAAAGGGCATATTTTTAATAAATTAGTGATCAAACATGAACTTTCTGTTACTTTTTATTCTTTTTCAATAAACTCTCCGCATCGACTTAATCTGATGTTACATCAGCCTTACAGCTGTCAGTTGACTGCATGGTTCATATAGAACGAATTCACAGCGAAGCCCTTTCTTACACACTCAGGCCGCCTACCTGACACTCTCTCCGGCTTGAAGTGCGACACACACTGCCTGGTTCACATGGAGGAATTTTGAGCGTGCACCTTTTTTCAGAAAAACGACCAAGTGTACCAGCATTCTGCTGTGCATGGCGTTAACATATGTGCTGTTGAAACGATAATGCAAAATTGCATAGATGTACCTCATTTGGTTGTGCAATGAAGAGAAAACATTTGTGCTGTTGCATTGCACAAACCACAATATAAGATATGCACTTGTTGCGTTTAAATGTATATAAAAATACTTAATGACCAAAGGGCATATTTTTAATAAATTAGCGATCAAACATGAACTTTCTATTACTTTTTATTCTTTTTCAATAAACTCTCCGCGTCGACTTAATCTGATGTAAGGCATCAGCCTTACAGCAGTCACTTGACTGCATGGTTCATATAGAAAGAATTCACAGCGAAGCCCTTCCTTACACTTTCAAGCCGCCTACCTAACACTCTTTCCGGCTTGAGCAGAGAAACACACCGCATGGTTCACACGGAGGAATTTTGACACTTCGTCGTTTTTTCTGAGCATGCACCATTCTCAGTAAAACGACTAATTGTCAAAATTCCTCCGTGTATCATATTTTAGAAAAACGACTAAAAGTGTCAAAATTCCTCCGTGTACCTTTGCCCGGGGGTACTACTTTGTGCCTAGGAAGCAGGCTGTGTCTGTGTCTCTCCTCCAGCCGGAGAGATTTTGAGTTGAGCGGATTCACAGAGCGACCCGTCCTTACACCTTCATGCCGCCTGCCTCACACTATCTCCGGCTTGAGCAGAGACACACACTGCATGGTTCACACGGAGGAATTTTGAGCGTGCACCTTTTTTCAGAAAAACGACCAAGTGTACCAGCATTCTGCTGTGCATGGAGTTAACATATGTGCTGTTGAAAAGATAATGCAAAATTGCATAGATGTACCTCATTTGGTTGTGCAATGAAGAGAAAACATATGTGCTGTTGCATTGCACAAACCACAATATAAGATATGCACTTGTTGCGTTTAAATGTATATAAAAATACTTAATGACCAAAGGGCATATTTTTAATAAATTAGTGATCAAACATGAACTTTCTGTTACTTTTTATTCTTTTTCAATAAACTCTCCGCATCGACTTAATCTGATGTTACATCAGCCTTACAGCTGTCAGTTGACTGCATGGTTCATATAGAACGAATTCACAGCGAAGCCCTTTCTTACACACTCAGGCCGCCTACCTGACACTCTCTCCGGCTTGAAGTGCGACACACACTGCCTGGTTCACATGGAGGAATTTTGAGCGTGCACCTTTTTTCAGAAAAACGACCAAGTGTACCAGCATTCTGCTGTGCATGGAGTTAACATGTGCTGTTGAAAAGATAATGCAAAATTGCATAGATGTACCTCATTTGGTTGTGCAATGAAGAGAAAACATATGTGCTGTTGCATTGCACAGACCACAATATAAGATATGCACTTGTTGCGTTTAAGTGTATATAAAAATACTTAATGACCAAAGGGCATATTTTTAATAAATTAGTGATCAAACATGAACTTTCTGTTACTTTTTATTCTTTTTCAATAAACTCTCCGCATCGACTTAATCTGATGTTACATCAGCCTTACAGCTGTCAGTTGACTGCATGGTTCATATAGAACGAATTCACAGCGAAGCCCTTCCCTTACACCTTCATGCCGCCTGCCTCACACTATCTCCGGCTTGAGCAGAGACACACACTGCATGGTTCACACGGAGGAATTTTGAGCGTGCACCTTTTTTCAGAAAAACGACCAAGTGTACCAGCATTCTGCTGTGCATGGAGTTAACATGTGCTGTTGAAAAGATAATGCAAAATTGCATAGCTGTACCTCATTTGGTTGTGCAATGAAGAGAAAACATATGTGCTGTTGCATTGCACAAACCACAATATAAGATATGCACTTGTTGCGTTTAAGTGTATATAAAAATACTTAATGACCAAAGGGCATATTTTTAATAAATTAGTGATCAAACATGAACTTTCTGTTACTTTTTATTCTTTTTCAATAAACTCTCCGCATCGACTTAATCTGATGTTACATCAGCCTTACAGCTGTCAGTTGACTGCATGGTTCATATAGAACGAATTCACAGCGAAGCCCTTCCCTTACACCTTCATGCCGCCTGCCTCACACTATCTCCGGCTTGAGCAGAGACACACACTGCATGGTTCACACGGAGGAATTTTGAGCGTGCACCTTTTTTCAGAAAAACGACCAAGTGTACCAACATTCTGCTGTGCATGGAGTTAACATGTGCTGTTGAAAAGATAATGCAAAATTGCATAGATGTACCTCATTTGGTTGTGCAATGAAGAGAAAACATATGTGCTGTTGCATTGCACAGACCACAATATAAGATATGCACTTGTTGCGTTTAAGTGTATATAAAAATACTTAATGACCAAAGCGCATATTTTTAATAAATTAGTGATCAAACATGAACTTTCTGTTACTTTTTATTCTTTTTCAATAAACTCTCCGCATCGACTTAATCTGATGTTACATCAGCCTTACAGCTGTCAGTTGACTGCATGGTTCATATAGAACGAATTCACAGCGAAGCCCTTTCTTACACACTCAGGCCGCCTACCTGACACTCTCTCCGGCTTGAAGTGCGACACACACTGCCTGGTTCACATGGAGGAATTTTGAGCGTGCACCTTTTTTCAGAAAAACGACCAAGTGTACCAGCATTCTGCTGTGCATGGAGTTAACATGTGCTGTTGAAAAGATAATGCAAAATTGCATAGATGTACCTCATTTGGTTGTGCAATGAAGAGAAAACATATGTGCTGTTGCATTGCACAGACCACAATATAAGATATGCACTTGTTGCGTTTAAGTGTATATAAAAATACTTAATGACCAAAGGGCATATTTTTAATAAATTAGTGATCAAACATGAACTTTCTGTTACTTTTTATTCTTTTTCAATAAACTCTCCGCATCGACTTAATCTGATGTTACATCAGCCTTACAGCTGTCAGTTGACTGCATGGTTCATATAGAACGAATTCACAGCGAAGCCCTTTCTTACACACTCAGGCCGCCTACCTGACACTCTCTCCGGCTTGAAGTGCGACACACACTGCCTGGTTCACATGGAGGAATTTTGAGCGTGCACCTTTTTTCAGAAAAACGACCAAGTGTACCAGCATTCTGCTGTGCATGGAGTTAACATGTGCTGTTGAAAAGATAATGCAAAATTGCATAGATGTACCTCATTTGGTTGTGCAATGAAGAGAAAACATATGTGCTGTTGCATTGCACAGACCACAATATAAGATATGCACTTGTTGCGTTTAAGTGTATATAAAAATACTTAATGACCAAAGGGCATATTTTTAATAAATTAGTGATCAAACATGAACTTTCTGTTACTTTTTATTCTTTTTCAATAAACTCTCCGCATCGACTTAATCTGATGTTACATCAGCCTTACAGCTGTCAGTTGACTGCATGGTTCATATAGAACGAATTCACAGCGAAGCCCTTCCCTTACACCTTCATGCCGCCTGCCTCACACTATCTCCGGCTTGAGCAGAGACACACACTGCATGGTTCACACGGAGGAATTTTGAGCGTGCACCTTTTTTCAGAAAAACGACCAAGTGTACCAGCATTCTGCTGTGCATGGCGTTAACATATGTGCTGTTGAAACGATAATGCAAAATTGCATAGATGTACCTCATTTGGTTGTGCAATGAAGAGAAAACATATGTGCTGTTGCATTGCACAAACCACAATATAAGATATGCACTTGTTGCGTTTAAGTGTATATAAAAATACTTAATGACCAAAGGGCATATTTTTAATAAATTAGTGATCAAACATGAACTTTCTGTTACTTTTTATTCTTTTTCAATAAACTCTCCGCATCGACTTAATCTGATGTTACATCAGCCTTACAGCTGTCAGTTGACTGCATGGTTCATATAGAACGAATTCACAGCGAAGCCCTTTCTTACACACTCAGGCCGCCTACCTGACACTCTCTCCGGCTTGAAGTGCGACACACACTGCCTGGTTCACATGGAGGAATTTTGACACTTAGTCGTTTCTCGGAGCGTGCATCATTTTTCAAAAAAACGACTAAGTGTACCTGCACTAACTCATCCGTCTGTGCATGGAGTTAACGTGTGCTGTTGAAGAGATAGTGCAGAATTGCATAGATGTACCTCATTTGGTTGTGCAATGAAGAGAAAACATATGTGCTGTTGCATTGCACAGAGAACTCAAACATGAACTTTCTGCTACTTTTTATTCTTTTTCCATAACATTTCCTCGTTGACTTAATCTGATGTTATATCAGCCATACAGCAGTCAATGGACTGCATGATTCACAGAGCGACCCTTCCTTACACCTTCAAGCCGCCTGCCTCACACTATCTCCGGCTTGAGCAGAGAAACACACCGCAGGGTTCACACGGAGGAATTTTGACACTTAGTCGTTTTTCAGAGCGTGCACCATTTCTCAGAAAAACGACTAAGTGTACCAGCACTAACTCATCCGTCTGTGCATGGAGTTAACATGTGTGCTGTTGAAGAGATAATGCAAAATTGCATAGATGTACCTCATTTTGTTGTGCAATGAAGAGAAAACATATTTGCTGTTGCATTGCACAGAGCACAATATAAGATATGCACTTGTTGCGTTTAAGTGTATATAAAAATACTTAATGACCAAAAGGCATATTTTTAATAAATTAGTGATTAAACATGAACTTTCTATTACTTTTTATTCTTTTTCAATAAACTCTCCGCGTCGACTTAATCTGATGTAAGGCATCAGCCTTACAGCAGTCACTTGACTGCATGGTTCATATAGAACGAATTCACAGCGAAGCCCTTCCTTACACTTTCAATCCGCCTACCTAACACTCTCTCCGGCTTGAGCAGAGAAACACACCGCATGGTTCACACGGAGGAATTTTGACACTTCGTCGTTTTTTCTGAGCATGCACCATTCTCAGTAAAACGACTAATTGTCAAAATTCCTCCGTGTATCATATTTTAGAAAAACGACTAAAAGTGTCAAAATTCCTCCGTGTACCTTTGCCCGGGGGTACTACTTTGTGCCTAGGAAGCAGGCTGTGTCTGTGTCTCTCCTCCAGCCGGAGAGATTTTGAGTTGAGCGGATTCACAGAGCGACCCGTCCTTACACCTTCATGCCGCCTGCCTCACACTATCTCCGGCTTGAGCAGAGACACACACTGCATGGTTCACACGGAGGAATTTTGAGCGTGCACCTTTTTTCAGAAAAACGACCAAGTGTACCAGCATTCTGCTGTGCATGGAGTTAACATGTGCTGTTGAAAAGATAATGCAAAATTGCATAGATGTACCTCATTTGGTTGTGCAATGAAGAGAAAACATATGTGCTGTTGCATTGCACAAACCACAATATAAGATATGCACTTGTTGCGTTTAAGTGTATATAAAAATACTTAATGACCAAAGGGCATATTTTTAATAAATTAGTGATCAAACATGAACTTTCTGTTACTTTTTATTCTTTTTCAATAAACTCTCCGCATCGACTTAATCTGATGTTACATCAGCCTTACAGCTGTCAGTTGACTGCATGGTTCATATAGAACGAATTCACAGCGAAGCCCTTCCCTTACACCTTCATGCCGCCTGCCTCACACTATCTCCGGCTTGAGCAGAGACACACACTGCATGGTTCACACGGAGGAATTTTGAGCGTGCACCTTTTTTCAGAAAAACGACCAAGTGTACCAGCATTCTGCTGTGCATGGAGTTAACATGTGCTGTTGAAAAGATAATGCAAAATTGCATAGATGTACCTCATTTGGTTGTGCAATGAAGAGAAAACATATGTGCTGTTGCATTGCACAGACCACAATATAAGATATGCACTTGTTGCGTTTAAGTGTATATAAAAATACTTAATGACCAAAGCGCATATTTTTAATAAATTAGTGATCAAACATGAACTTTCTGTTACTTTTTATTCTTTTTCAATAAACTCTCCGCATCGACTTAATCTGATGTTACATCAGCCTTACAGCTGTCAGTTGACTGCATGGTTCATATAGAACGAATTCACAGCGAAGCCCTTTCTTACACACTCAGGCCGCCTACCTGACACTCTCTCCGGCTTGAAGTGCGACACACACTGCCTGGTTCACATGGAGGAATTTTGACACTTAGTCGTTTCTCTGAGCGTGCATCATTTTTCAAAAAAACGACTAAGTGTACCTGCACTAACTCATCCGTCTGTGCATGGAGTTAACGTGTGCCGTTGAAGAGATAGTGCAGAATTGCATAGATGTACCTCATTTGGTTGTGCAATGAAGAGAAAACATATGTGCTGTTGCATTGCACAGAGAACTCAAACATGAACTTTCTGCTACTTTTTATTCTTTTTCCATAACATTTCCTCGTTGACTTAATCTGATGTTATATCAGCCATACAGCAGTCAATGGACTGCATGATTCACAGAGCGACCCTTCCTTACACCTTCAAGCCGCCTGCCTCACACTATCTCCGGCTTGAGCAGAGAAACACACCGCAGGGTTCACACGGAGGAATTTTGACACTTCGTAGTTTTTTCTGAGCATGCACCATTTTCAGGAAAACGACTAAGTGTACAAGCACTAACTCATCCGTCTGTGCATGGAGTTAACATGTGTGCTGTTGAAGAGATAATGCAAAATTGCATAGATGTACCTCATTTGGTTGTGCAATGAAGAGAAAACATATGTGCTGAAACGACCAAGTGTACCAGCATTCTGCTGAGATTTTGAGTTGAGCGGATTCACAGAGCGACCCGTCCTTACACCTTCATGCCGCCTGCCTCACACTATCTCCGGCTTGAGCAGAGACACACACTGCATGGTTCACACGGAGGAATTTTGAGCGTGCACCTTTTTTCAGAAAAACGACCAAGTGTACCAGCATTCTGCTGTGCATGGAGTTAACATGTGCTGTTGAAAAGATAATGCAAAATTGCATAGATGTACCTCATTTGGTTGTGCAATGAAGAGAAAACATATGTGCTGTTGCATTGCACAAACCACAATATAAGATATGCACTTGTTGCGTTTAAGTGTATATAAAAATACTTAATGACCAAAGGGCATATTTTTAATAAATTAGTGATCAAACATGAACTTTCTGTTACTTTTTATTCTTTTTCAATAAACTCTCCGCATCGACTTAATCTGATGTTACATCAGCCTTACAGCTGTCAGTTGACTGCATGGTTCATATAGAACGAATTCACAGCGAAGCCCTTCCCTTACACCTTCATGCCGCCTGCCTCACACTATCTCCGGCTTGAGCAGAGACACACACTGCATGGTTCACACGGAGGAATTTTGAGCGTGCACCTTTTTTCAGAAAAACGACCAAGTGTACCAGCATTCTGCTGTGCATGGAGTTAACATGTGCTGTTGAAAAGATAATGCAAAATTGCATAGATGTACCTCATTTGGTTGTGCAATGAAGAGAAAACATATGTGCTGTTGCATTGCACAGACCACAATATAAGATATGCACTTGTTGCGTTTAAGTGTATATAAAAATACTTAATGACCAAAGCGCATATTTTTAATAAATTAGTGATCAAACATGAACTTTCTGTTACTTTTTATTCTTTTTCAATAAACTCTCCGCATCGACTTAATCTGATGTTACATCAGCCTTACAGCTGTCAGTTGACTGCATGGTTCATATAGAACGAATTCACAGCGAAGCCCTTTCTTACACACTCAGGCCGCCTACCTGACACTCTCTCCGGCTTGAAGTGCGACACACACTGCCTGGTTCACATGGAGGAATTTTGAGCGTGCACCTTTTTTCAGAAAAACGACCAAGTGTACCAGCATTCTGCTGTGCATGGAGTTAACATGTGCTGTTGAAAAGATAATGCAAAATTGCATAGATGTACCTCATTTGGTTGTGCAATGAAGAGAAAACATATGTGCTGTTGCATTGCACAGACCACAATATAAGATATGCACTTGTTGCGTTTAAGTGTATATAAAAATACTTAATGACCAAAGGGCATATTTTTAATAAATTAGTGATCAAACATGAACTTTCTGTTACTTTTTATTCTTTTTCAATAAACTCTCCGCATCGACTTAATCTGATGTTACATCAGCCTTACAGCTGTCAGTTGACTGCATGGTTCATATAGAACGAATTCACAGCGAAGCCCTTTCTTACACACTCAGGCCGCCTACCTGACACTCTCTCCGGCTTGAAGTGCGACACACACTGCCTGGTTCACATGGAGGAATTTTGAGCGTGCACCTTTTTTCAGAAAAACGACCAAGTGTACCAGCATTCTGCTGTGCATGGAGTTAACATGTGCTGTTGAAAAGATAATGCAAAATTGCATAGATGTACCTCATTTGGTTGTGCAATGAAGAGAAAACATATGTGCTGTTGCATTGCACAGACCACAATATAAGATATGCACTTGTTGCGTTTAAGTGTATATAAAAATACTTAATGACCAAAGGGCATATTTTTAATAAATTAGTGATCAAACATGAACTTTCTGTTACTTTTTATTCTTTTTCAATAAACTCTCCGCATCGACTTAATCTGATGTTACATCAGCCTTACAGCTGTCAGTTGACTGCATGGTTCATATAGAACGAATTCACAGCGAAGCCCTTCCCTTACACCTTCATGCCGCCTGCCTCACACTATCTCCGGCTTGAGCAGAGACACACACTGCATGGTTCACACGGAGGAATTTTGAGCGTGCACCTTTTTTCAGAAAAACGACCAAGTGTACCAGCATTCTGCTGTGCATGGCGTTAACATATGTGCTGTTGAAACGATAATGCAAAATTGCATAGATGTACCTCATTTGGTTGTGCAATGAAGAGAAAACATATGTGCTGTTGCATTGCACAAACCACAATATAAGATATGCACTTGTTGCGTTTAAGTGTATATAAAAATACTTAATGACCAAAGGGCATATTTTTAATAAATTAGTGATCAAACATGAACTTTCTGTTACTTTTTATTCTTTTTCAATAAACTCTCCGCATCGACTTAATCTGATGTTACATCAGCCTTACAGCTGTCAGTTGACTGCATGGTTCATATAGAACGAATTCACAGCGAAGCCCTTTCTTACACACTCAGGCCGCCTACCTGACACTCTCTCCGGCTTGAAGTGCGACACACACTGCCTGGTTCACATGGAGGAATTTTGACACTTAGTCGTTTCTCGGAGCGTGCATCATTTTTCAAAAAAACGACTAAGTGTACCTGCACTAACTCATCCGTCTGTGCATGGAGTTAACGTGTGCTGTTGAAGAGATAGTGCAGAATTGCATAGATGTACCTCATTTGGTTGTGCAATGAAGAGAAAACATATGTGCTGTTGCATTGCACAGAGAACTCAAACATGAACTTTCTGCTACTTTTTATTCTTTTTCCATAACATTTCCTCGTTGACTTAATCTGATGTTATATCAGCCATACAGCAGTCAATGGACTGCATGATTCACAGAGCGACCCTTCCTTACACCTTCAAGCCGCCTGCCTCACACTATCTCCGGCTTGAGCAGAGAAACACACCGCAGGGTTCACACGGAGGAATTTTGACACTTAGTCGTTTTTCAGAGCGTGCACCATTTCTCAGAAAAACGACTAAGTGTACCAGCACTAACTCATCCGTCTGTGCATGGAGTTAACATGTGTGCTGTTGAAGAGATAATGCAAAATTGCATAGATGTACCTCATTTTGTTGTGCAATGAAGAGAAAACATATTTGCTGTTGCATTGCACAGAGCACAATATAAGATATGCACTTGTTGCGTTTAAGTGTATATAAAAATACTTAATGACCAAAAGGCATATTTTTAATAAATTAGTGATTAAACATGAACTTTCTATTACTTTTTATTCTTTTTCAATAAACTCTCCGCGTCGACTTAATCTGATGTAAGGCATCAGCCTTACAGCAGTCACTTGACTGCATGGTTCATATAGAACGAATTCACAGCGAAGCCCTTCCTTACACTTTCAATCCGCCTACCTAACACTCTCTCCGGCTTGAGCAGAGAAACACACCGCATGGTTCACACGGAGGAATTTTGACACTTCGTCGTTTTTTCTGAGCATGCACCATTCTCAGTAAAACGACTAATTGTCAAAATTCCTCCGTGTATCATATTTTAGAAAAACGACTAAAAGTGTCAAAATTCCTCCGTGTACCTTTGCCCGGGGGTACTACTTTGTGCCTAGGAAGCAGGCTGTGTCTGTGTCTCTCCTCCAGCCGGAGAGATTTTGAGTTGAGCGGATTCACAGAGCGACCCGTCCTTACACCTTCATGCCGCCTGCCTCACACTATCTCCGGCTTGAGCAGAGACACACACTGCATGGTTCACACGGAGGAATTTTGAGCGTGCACCTTTTTTCAGAAAAACGACCAAGTGTACCAGCATTCTGCTGTGCATGGAGTTAACATGTGCTGTTGAAAAGATAATGCAAAATTGCATAGATGTACCTCATTTGGTTGTGCAATGAAGAGAAAACATATGTGCTGTTGCATTGCACAAACCACAATATAAGATATGCACTTGTTGCGTTTAAGTGTATATAAAAATACTTAATGACCAAAGGGCATATTTTTAATAAATTAGTGATCAAACATGAACTTTCTGTTACTTTTTATTCTTTTTCAATAAACTCTCCGCATCGACTTAATCTGATGTTACATCAGCCTTACAGCTGTCAGTTGACTGCATGGTTCATATAGAACGAATTCACAGCGAAGCCCTTCCCTTACACCTTCATGCCGCCTGCCTCACACTATCTCCGGCTTGAGCAGAGACACACACTGCATGGTTCACACGGAGGAATTTTGAGCGTGCACCTTTTTTCAGAAAAACGACCAAGTGTACCAGCATTCTGCTGTGCATGGAGTTAACATGTGCTGTTGAAAAGATAATGCAAAATTGCATAGATGTACCTCATTTGGTTGTGCAATGAAGAGAAAACATATGTGCTGTTGCATTGCACAGACCACAATATAAGATATGCACTTGTTGCGTTTAAGTGTATATAAAAATACTTAATGACCAAAGCGCATATTTTTAATAAATTAGTGATCAAACATGAACTTTCTGTTACTTTTTATTCTTTTTCAATAAACTCTCCGCATCGACTTAATCTGATGTTATATCAGCCATACAGCAGTCAATGGACTGCATGATTCACAGAGCGACCCTTCCTTACACCTTCAAGCCGCCTGCCTCACACTATCTCCGGCTTGAGCAGAGAAACACACCGCAGGGTTCACACGGAGGAATTTTGACACTTCGTAGTTTTTTCTGAGCATGCACCATTTTCAGGAAAACGACTAAGTGTACAAGCACTAACTCATCCGTCTGTGCATGGAGTTAACATGTGTGCTGTTGAAGAGATAATGCAAAATTGCATAGATGTACCTCATTTTGTTGTGCAATGAAGAGAAAACATATTTGCTGTTGCATTGCACAGAGCACAATATGCACTTGTTGTGTTTAAGTGTATATAAAAATACTTAATGACCAAAGGGCATATTTTTAATAAATTAGTGATCAAACATGAACTTTCTGTTACTTTTTATTCTTTTTCAATAAACTCTCCGCATCGACTTAATCTGATGTTACATCAGCCTTACAGCTGTCAGTTGACTGCATGGTTCATATAGAACGAATTCACAGCGAAGCCCTTTCTTACACACTCAGGCCGCCTACCTGACACTCTCTCCGGCTTGAAGTGCGACACACACTGCCTGGTTCACATGGAGGAATTTTGAGCGTGCACCTTTTTTCAGAAAAACGACCAAGTGTACCAGCATTCTGCTGTGCATGGAGTTAACATGTGCTGTTGAAAAGATAATGCAAAATTGCATAGATGTACCTCATTTGGTTGTGCAATGAAGAGAAAACATATGTGCTGTTGCATTGCACAGACCACAATATAAGATATGCACTTGTTGCGTTTAAGTGTATATAAAAATACTTAATGACCAAAGGGCATATTTTTAATAAATTAGTGATCAAACATGAACTTTCTGTTACTTTTTATTCTTTTTCAATAAACTCTCCGCATCGACTTAATCTGATGTTACATCAGCCTTACAGCTGTCAGTTGACTGCATGGTTCATATAGAACGAATTCACAGCGAAGCCCTTTCTTACACACTCAGGCCGCCTACCTGACACTCTCTCCGGCTTGAAGTGCGACACACACTGCCTGGTTCACATGGAGGAATTTTGAGCGTGCACCTTTTTTCAGAAAAACGACCAAGTGTACCAGCATTCTGCTGTGCATGGAGTTAACATGTGCTGTTGAAAAGATAATGCAAAATTGCATAGATGTACCTCATTTGGTTGTGCAATGAAGAGAAAACATATTTGCTGTTGCATTGCACAGACCACAATATAAGATATGCACTTGTTGCGTTTAAGTGTATATAAAAATACTTAATGACCAAAGGGCATATTTTTAATAAATTAGTGATCAAACATGAACTTTCTGTTACTTTTTATTCTTTTTCAATAAACTCTCCGCATCGACTTAATCTGATGTTACATCAGCCTTACAGCTGTCAGTTGACTGCATGGTTCATATAGAACGAATTCACAGCGAAGCCCTTTCTTACACACTCAGGCCGCCTACCTGACACTATCTCCGGCTTGAGCAGAGAAACACACCGCAGGGTTCACACGGAGGAATTTTGACACTTCGTAGTTTTTTCTGAGCATGCACCATTTTCAGGAAAACGACTAAGTGTACCTGCACTAACTCATCCGTCTGTGCATGGAGTTAACGTGTGCTGTTGAAGAGATAATGCAAAATTGCATAGATGTACCTCATTTTGTTGTGCAATGAAGAGAAAACATATTTGCTGTTGCATTGCACAGAGCACAATATAAGATATGCACTTGTTGCGTTTAAGTGTATATAAAAATACTTAATGACCAAAGGGCATTTTTTTAATAAATTAGTGATCAAACATGAACTTTCTGTTACTTTTTATTCTTTTTCAATAAACTCTCCGCATCGACTTAATCTGATGTAAGGCATCAGCCTTACAGCAGTCACTTGACTGCATGGTTCATATAGAGCGAATTCACAGCAAAGCCCTTCCTTACACTTTCAAGCTGCCTACCTGACACTGTCTCCGGCTTGAGCAGAGAAACACACCGCATGGTTCACACGGAGGAATTTTGACACTTCGTCGTTTTTTCTGAGCAGGCAGCATTCTCAGTAAAACGACTAATTGTCAAAATTCCTCCGTGTATCATATTTTAGAAAAACGACTAAAAGTGTCAAAATTCCTCCGTGTACCTTTGCCCGGGGGTGCTACTTTGTGCCTAGGAAGCAGGCTGTGTCTGTATCTCTCCTCCAGCCGGAGAAGGTTTGAGTTGAGCGGATTCACAGAGCGACCCTTCCCTTACACCTTCATGCCGCCTGCCTCACACTATCTCCGGCTTGAGCAGAGACACACACTGCATGGTTCACACGGAGGAATTTTGAGCGTGCACCTTTTTTCAGAAAAACGACCAAGTGTACCAACATTCTGCTGTGCATGGAGTTAACATATGTGCTGTTGAAAAGATAATGCAAAATTGCATAGATGTACCTCATTTGGTTGTGCAATGAAGAGAAAACATATGTGCTGTTGCATTGCACAAACCACAATATAAGATATGCACTTGTTGCGTTTAAGTGTATATAAAAATACTTAATGACCAAAGGGCATATTTTTAATAAATTAGTGATCAAACGTGAACTTTCTGTTACTTTTTATTCTTTTTCAATAAACTCTCCGCATCGACTTAATCTGATGTTACATCAGCCTTACAGCTGTCAGTTGACTGCATGGTTCATATAGAACGAATTCACAGCGAAGCCCTTTCTTACACACTCAGGCCGCCTACCTGACACTCTCTCCGGCTTGAAGTGCGACACACACTGCCTGGTTCACATGGAGGAATTTTGAGCGTGCACCTATTTTCAGAAAAACGACCAAGTGTACCAGCATTCTGCTGTGCATGGAGTTAACATGTGCTGTTGAAAAGATAATGCAAAATTGCATAGATGTACCTCATTTGGTTGTGCAATGAAGAGAAAACATATGTGCTGTTGCATTGCACAGACCACAATATAAGATATGCACTTGTTGCGTTTAAGTGTATATAAAAATACTTAATGACCAAAGGGCATATTTTTAATAAATTAGTGATCAAACATGAACTTTCTGTTACTTTTTATTCTTTTTCAATAAACTCTCCGCATCGACTTAATCTGATGTTACATCAGCCTTACAGCTGTCAGTTGACTGCATGGTTCATATAGAACGAATTCACAGCGAAGCCCTTTCTTACACACTCAGGCCGCCTACCTGACACTCTCTCCGGCTTGAAGTGCGACACACACTGCCTGGTTCACATGGAGGAATTTTGACACTTAGTCGTTTCTCGGAGCGTGCATCATTTTTCAAAAAAACGACTTGTACCTGCACTAACTCATTCGTCTGTGCATGGAGTTAACGTGTGCTGTTGAAGAGATAGTGCAGAATTGCATAGATGTACCTCATTTGGTTGTGCAATGAAGAGAAAACATATGTGCTGTTGCATTGCACAGAGAACTCAAACATGAACTTTCTGCTACTTTTTATTCTTTTTCCATAGCATTTCCTCGTTGTCTTAATCTGATGTTACATCAGCCATACAGCAGTCAATGGACTGCATGATTCACAGAGCGACCCTTCCTTACACCTTCAAGCCGCCTGCCTCACACTATCTCAGGCTTGAGCAGAGAAACACACCGCATGGTTCACACGGAGGAATTTTGACACTTCGTCGTTTTTTCTGAGCATGCACCATTTTCAGTAAAACGACTAAGTGTACCAGCACTAACTCATCCGTCTGTGCATGGAGTTAATATGTGTGCTGTTGAAGAGATAATGCAAAATTGCATAGATGTACCTCATTTGGTTGTGCAATGAAGAGAAAACATATGTGCTGTTGCATTGCACAGAGAACTCAAACATGAACTTTCTGCTACTTTTTATTCTTTTTCCATAGCATTTCCTCGTTGTCTTAATCTGATGTTACATCAGCCATACAGCAGTCAATGGACTGCATGATTCACAGAGCGACCCTTCCTTACACCTTCAAGCCGCCTGCCTCACACTATCTCCGGCTTGAGCAGAGAAACACACCGCATGGTTCACACGGAGGAATTTTGACACTTCGTCGTTTTTTCTGAGCATGCACCATTTTCAGTAAAACGACTAAGTGTACCAGCACTAACTCATCCGTCTGTGCATGGAGTTAATATGTGTGCTGTTGAAGAGATAATGCAAAATTGCATAGATGTACCTCATTTGGTTGTGCAATGAAGAGAAAACATATGTGCTGTTGCATTGCACAGAGGACAATATAAGACATGCACTTGTTGCGTTTAAGTGTATATAAAAGTACAGTAAAATGATTAAGTGTAGCAGTACTAACTCATCCGTCTGTGCATGAGTTAACGTGTGCATTGCATATAGCACAATATAAGATATGCACTTGTTGCGTTGCAAAGCATACAAGAACTAACTCTTTCCGACATCATTCAGAAATCAGTCATTCAGAGGTCCATATTTAACCAAATTGACTTGTATCAGCCCCTAAGAGTCATCGATTTTGAACTCTCTGTTTCTACCCAGTTGACTCCTTCTGGTGATACATTAACCATACACCCACGTAGGAGGCGACGTTCTCGCGACCTTGCGCAACGTTCCCTAAAAGTTCTGTAAAGGTGACAAAAGTCCCGAACCTTTAGAGAACATTCGGGACGTTCCTAAAACGTCCTCTTTTGGTTATGAAAGTGCTGCTGTTCAACGTTCCAGATATGACTTAACGAGAACGTTCTGTATTGGTTATTATTTGGTCACATAGCAACGTTATAAAGAGAACATTTGAGACTTAAACAGAACATTCGCACATGGTCCTCTGTTGGTCACTTTATAACGTTCCAGATATGACTTAACGGGAACGGTCTGTATTGGTTATTATTTGGTCACATAGCAACGTTATAAAGAGAACATTTGGGACTTTAACAGAATGTTCGCACATGGTCCTCTGTTGGTCATATTCTAACGTTCCAGATATGACTTAACGGGAATGTCCTGTATTGGTTATTCTATGGTCACAAAGCAACGTTATAAAGAGAACATTTGAGACTTTAACAGAATGTTCGCACATGGTCCTCTGTTGGTCATATTATAACGTTCCAGATATGACTTAACGGGAATGTCCTGTATTGGTTATTCTATGGTCACAAAGCAACGTTATAAAGAGAACATTTGAGACTTTAACAGAACATTCGCACATGGTCCTCTGTTGGTCATATTATAACGTTCCAGATATGACTTAACGGGAACGGTCTGTATTGGTTATTATTTGGTCACATAGCAACGTTATAAAGAGAACATTTGGGACTTTAACAGAATGTTCGCACATGGTCCTCTGTTGGTCATATTCTAACGTTCCAGATATGACTTAACGGGAATGTCCTGTATTGGTTATTCTATGGTCACAAAGCAACGTTATAAAGAGAACATTTGGGACTTTAACAGAACATTCGCACATGGTCCTCTGTTGGTCACTTTATAACGTTCCAGATATGACTTAACGGGAACGTTCTGTATTGGTTATTATTTGGTCACATAGCAACGTTATAAAGAGAACATTTGAGACTTTAACAGAATGTTCGCACATGGTCCTCTGTTGGTCATATTATAACGTTCCAGATATGACTTAACGGGAATGTCCTGTATTGGTTATTCTATGGTCACAAAGCAACGTTATAAAGAGAACATTTGAGACTTTAACAGAACATTCGCACATGGTCCTCTGTTGGTCATATTATAACGTTACAGATATGACTTAACGGGAACGTTCTGTATTGGTTATTATTTGGTCAAATAGCATCGTTATAAAGACAACATTTGAGACTTTAACAGAATGTTCGCACATGGTCCTCTGTTGGTCATATTATAACGTTCCAGATATGACTTAACGGGAATGTCCTGTATTGGTTATTCTATGGTCACAAAGCAACGTTATAAAGAGAACATTTGAGACTTTAACAGAATGTTCGCACATGGTCCTCTGTTGGTCATATTATAACGTTCCAGATATGACTTAACGGGAATGTCCTGTATTGGTTATTCTATGGTCACAAAGCAACGTTATAAAGAGAACATTTGAGACTTTAACAGAATGTTCGCACATGGTCCTCTGTTGGTCATATTCTAACGTTCCAGATATGACTTAACGGGAATGTCCTGTATTGGTTATTCTATGGTCACAAAGCAACGTTATAAAGAGAACATTTGGGACTTTAACAGAACATTCGCACATGGTCCTCTGTTGGTCACTTTATAACGTTCCAGATATGACTTAACGGGAACGTTCTGTATTGGTTATTATTTGGTCACATAGCAACGTTATAAAGAGAACATTTGAGACTTTAACAGAATGTTCGCACATGGTCCTCTGTTGGTCATATTATAACGTTCCAGATATGACTTAACGGGAATGTCCTGTATTGGTTATTCTATGGTCACAAAGCAACGTTATAAAGAGAACATTTGAGACTTTAACAGAATGTTCGCACATGGTCCTCTGTTGGTCATATTATAACGTTCCAGATATGACTTAACGGGAACGTTCTGTATTGGTTATTATTTGGTCAAATAGCATCGTTATAAAGAGAACATTTGAGACTTTAACAGAACATTCGCACATGGTCCTCTGTTGGTCATATTATAACGTTCCAGATATGACTTAACGGGAACGTTCTGTCTTGGTTATTATTTGGTCAAATAGCATCGTTATAAAGACAACATTTGGGACGTCAAGAATGTTTAAAATTCTCATGCAAATAATAATAAAAAATAAATTGTGAACGTTGGATATAGCGTTTTCAACCAATAAGAAAGGTCCTGTGCGGCGTGTGCCCCAATAGCGGGAGAGGAGGGGCGCGACATCAGCATTGATCCAGACTAACCACATTCGGCGGTCTTCCCCACCACCACTCCGGCTAGCAGCAGTTTTTTATGGTGAGTAACGTTAACGTTTGTCTGCTAATTTGATTATCTATCAAGTTATTTTAATAAGCACTTTTTGTGAAACATTATTTTTCTGATAATGAAGCAAACGTTGAAGTTTTTAATGAAGGTAATGTCGTGACCACACTTTGCGAAAGCAAAGTCAGCTTTAAAGTTACAAACATGATCTCACGAGAATTCGCATCTGTTTTTCGTAAAATGTGGTTCTACAAAATGTATGTTTACTTGTATAGAGACTGAAACAGCAAGTTAAACACATTCTGTCGTCCTGACAAAACGTAAATGATTTATGTATGAACAAACTTAACCGTCTTACAAATAAATCCATATGAATATTGCAACCGTGGCATGTACATTATATTGCATTTTTCATACCAAGGCATGTGTCTTGATAAGTTTACTCATTAACGAAAATGATCACGTATATAGATTTCAGCTGCCAGCTCATTTCGAACAATACCGTTCAACAAGAGTAGCTCACGTTAGTCATTTTATAAACACTTAAAATTAATAGCATTTTCTGCCATCGTTTCCATTGCATGTAGGCCTATTTAGTTTGCCAAACGTGGGACGGCCTTTTCTCCGATATGCTGTGAGTGACAATTGAACACACACCAAAACGCAAAACAATTAAGTAATCAATTTTGGTGTGCTGCAATTTAAATCTTAAATCATAAAACTGCGTGGTTTCAAACGTCATCCGTCATCCATTAAATTCAAATTCAGAAATTCCTTCAAGAAGCTAACATGCAAGGCAGTAAAAAGTCTTTTGAAATAAGAGGCAACCACTGCATTTTAATCATGATCCAAACAAAGAGGACATATGTTGCACGAGCAGTTGTTTTTCATTTGAATGTGATTGTAGAATTTCAGGATTTAAAACCAAAACTTTAGGTTTTACGTATTTTATTTTTTGCTACATAAAACATCTGCATGAAACAAAGACAGCAGGTCTGAATGAGACTCAAATTCACTCTCTAACAGCAGATAGCCATGATATGGTGTTTCCTTGGTTACTGCTTTACTATTATTTTTGGGATCTACTGGGGCAGTGATAAAGATCCACCATCTCAATCAATAGGTTGTTGACCGCTGTTATAAAGGGTTTGCAAACTTTCAAGCACCACTGTATATACCTAAGTGTAATTAAAAACCATGAAAAAGTAATTGAAGTGATCAGTATTGTTATATGCTTTTTTTTCAGGCAGCAGAAGAACAACTCGGGGCAGCTCCGGAAGATGCTGGCAGTGACTGATTCACGTGCACACATTTTATTTAATTAATGCTCATTATTTTGTTTGTCAACTCTTATTTTGGTTCATGCTGTAGATGTTTATGGCAATAAAGCCCGTTTGAATTCAGTTGAATTGATTGTGCTTTCTCTGCCCCCTCTCTCTCTCACCCACAATGGAAATGAATGAAGAATTCCTGCTTTGTATTTTTCTTTTAATATGTTAAGTGTGAAGATTGGGTTTTGCAGACCAAGAACCAGTGTGTGTTGCAGTAAGATTATAGTTTAATCCCCTAAAGTTTCCTGTAATGTTACTAAAGGTTCTGAAAATATTCCACAAATGTGATGGAAATACCTAAATAGGAACAAAAAATAATATTCTAGGTTGGTCCCCCAAAGGTCTTGAAAACAAATAAAATATGGTCCCCTAAACGTTACGAGAACGTCCTGAGAGTTCTGCCAAGGTCCCCGAAATAACGTCCCCTATCCCTTTAAAGAACTCGACATCGTGACCTTCTCAGAACGTGCCGGGGGCGTTACCAGGTGACGTCCTTGACACCAGCGGGGACGTTCTCAGAACGTGCTGGAAACGTAACATTTCCAAATAAAATATGGTCCCCTAAACGTCCAGAGAACGTCCTGAAAGTTCTGCTAAGGTCCCCGAAATAACGTCCCCTATCCCTTTAAAGAACTCGACATCGTTACCTTCTCAGAACGTGCCGGGGACGTTACCAGGTGACGTCCTTGACACCAGCGCGGACGTTCTCAGAACGTGCTGGGAACGTAACATTTCCAAATAAAATATGGTCCCCTAAACGTCCAGAGAACGTCCTGAAAGTTCTGCTAAGGTCCCCGAAATAACGTCCCCTATCCCTTTAAAGAACTCGACATCGTGACCTTCTCAGAACGTGCCGGGGACGTTACCAGGTGACGTCCTTGACACCAGTGCGGACGTTCTCAGAACGTGCTGGGAACGTAACATTTCCAAATAAAATATGGTCCCCTAAACGTCCAGAGAACGTCCTGAAAGTTCTGCTAAGGTCCCCGAAATAACGTCCCCTATCCCTTTAAAGAACTCGACATCGTTACCTTCTCAGAACGTGCCGGGGACGTTACCAGGTGACGTCCTTGACACCAGCGCGGACGTTCTCAGAACGTGCTGGGAACGTAACATTTCCAAATAAAATATGGTCCCCTAAACGTCCAGAGAACGTCCTGAAAGTTCTGCTAAGGTCCCCGAAATAACGTCCCCTATCCCTTTAAAGAACTCGACATCGTTACCTTCTCAGAACGTGCCGGGGACGTTACCAGGTGACGTCCTTGACACCAGTGCGGACGTTCTCAGAACGTGCTGGGAACGTAACATTTCCAAATAAAATATGGTCCCCTAAACGTCCAGAGAACGTCCTGAAAGTTCTGCTAAGGTCCCCGAAATAACGTCCCCTATCCCTTTAAAGAACTCGACATCGTTACCTTCTCAGAACGTGCCGGGGACGTTACCAGGTGACGTCCTTGACACCAGCGCGGACGTTCTCAGAACGTGCTGGGAACGTAAAATTTCTAGCGGGGCAGTAGCTAATATTTGACAAACTGAACAAAATAAAAAGTTAAAAATTGATGACTCTTGGGCCCGATATAAGTCAATTTGGGTAAATATGAACTGAATGAGTGATGTAACATCAGAAGTATTCAATGAGTATGTATAGACATTTCAACATCAAGGAATGAAATATGTTCACAAGGTCAAATATTGCCTACTGTATTGCTGATGTATTACCAGAAGAAGTTAAAGGGTTAGAAATAAAACGTTAAAAATTGATGAGTCTTGGGCTAGATATAAGTATTTTATGTCAAATATTGACTTTTGAATGACCGATGTAACATCAGAAAGAGTCAATAAGTAGGTATAGAAATGTCAAGATCCATGACTGAAACATGTTCAATGGGTCAATTATTTGCTACTCTATCTCTAATTTATCACCAGAAGGAGTCAAATGGGTATAAATAGAAAGTTCAAAATCGACGACTGTTGGGCCCAATATTAGTAATTTTGGTAAAATATGGATTTCTGAATGATTGACCTAAATTAAGAAAGAGTCAATGAGTAGGTATAAAAATTTAAAGATCCATAACTGAAACATGTCCAATGGGTAAAATATTGGCTACTCTAATGCTAATGTATCACAAGAAGGAGTCAATTGGGTAGGAATAGAAATTTCAAGATCCATGACTGAAACATGTCCAATGGATAAAATATTGGCTTCTTTAAGGCTAATGTATCACAAGAAGGAGACAATTGGGTAGGAATAGAAAGTTCAAGATCAAGGATTGAAATATTTTCAGTGGGTCAAAAATTGGCTGAACTATCGCCATAAGTCAATAGGGTAGAACTAAAAAGTTCAAAATAGACGACTCTTGGGCCCGATATTAGTACATTTGGTGAAATATTGACTTTTGAATGAACGATGTAACATCAAAAAGAGTCAATAAGTAGGTATAGAAATTTCAAGATCCATGACTGAAACATGTTCAATGGGTCAAATATTGGCTGCTCTATGGCTAATTTATCACAAGAAGGAGTCTATTGGGTAGAAATAGAAAGTTCAAGATCAAGGACTGAAATATTTTCAGTGGGTCAAAAATTGGCTGAACTCTCTCCAGAAGGAGTCAATGGGTAGAACTAAAAAGTTCAAAATAGACGACTGTTGGGCCGGATTTTTGTACATTTGGTCAAATATTGACTTTTGAATGACCGATGTAACATCAGAAAGAGTCAATAAGTAGGTATAGAAATTTCAAGATCCATGACTGAAACATGTTCAATGGGTCAAATATTGGCTACTCTATGGCTTTTTTATCACCCGAAGGAGTCAAAGGGTAGAACTAAAAAGTTCAAAATAGACGACTCTTGGGCCCGATTTTAGTACATTTGGTGAAATATTGACTTTTGAATGACCGATATAACATCAGAAAGAGTCAATGAGTAGGTATAGAAATTTCAAGATCCATGACTGAAACATGTTCAATGGGTCAATTATTGGCTACTCAATCGCTAATTTATCACCAGAAGGAGTCAATAGGGTAGAACTAACAAGTTCAAAATAGACGACTCTTGGGCCCGATTTTAGTACATTTGGTGAAATATTGACTTTTGAATGACCGATGTAACATCAGATAGAGTCAATAAGTAGGTATAGAAATTTTAAGATCATTGAATGAAACTTATTCAATGGGTCAAATATTGGCTACTCTATAGCTAATTTATCACCAGAAGGAGTCAAAGGGTAGAACTAAAACGTTCAAAATAGATGACTCTTGGGCCCGATTTTAATACATTTGGTCAAATGTTGACTTTTGAATGACCGATATAACATCAGAAAGAGTCAATGAGTAGGTATAAAAATTTCAAGATCCATAACTGAAACATGTCCAATGGGTAAAATATTGGCTACTCTAAGGCTAATGTATCACAAGAAGGAGTCAATTGGGTAGGGATAGAAAGTTCAAGATCAAGGACTGAAATATTTCCAATGGGTCAAAAATTGGCTGAACTATCTCCAGAAGGAGTCAATGGGTAGAACTAAAAAGTTCAAAATAGACGACTCTTGGGCCCGATTTTAGTACATTTAGTCAAATATTGACTTTTGAATGACCGATGTAACATCAGAAAGAGTCAATAAGTAGGTATAGAAATTTCAAGATCCATGACTGAAACATTTTCAATGGGTAAAACATTGGCTACTCTAATGCTAATGTATCACAAGAAGGAGTCAATTGGGTAGGAATAGAAAGTTCAAGATCAAGGACTGAAACATTTTCAATGGGTCAAAAATTGGCTACTCTATGGCTAATTTATCACCAGAAGGAGTCAAAGGGTAGAACTAAAACATTCAAAATAGACGATTCTTGGGCCTGATATTAGTACATTTGGTCAAATATTGACTTTTGAATGACTGATGTAACATCAGAAAGAGTCAATAAGTAGGTATAAAAATTTAAAGATCCATAACTGAAACATGTCCAATGGATAAAATATTGGCTTCTTTAAGGCTAATGTATCACAAGAAGGAGTCAATTGGGTAGGAATAGAAAGTTCAAGATCAAGGACTGAAATATTTTCAGTGGGTCAAAAATTGGCTGAACTCTCTCCAGAAGGAGTCAATGGGTAGAACTAAAAAGTTCAAAATAGACGACTGTTGGGCCGGATTTTTGTACATTTGGTCAAATATTGACTTTTGAATGACCGATGTAACATCAGAAAGAGTCAATAAGTAGGTATAGAAATTTCAAGATCCATGACTGAAACATGTTCAATGGGTCAAATATTGGCTACTCTATGGCTTTTTTATCACCCGAAGGAGTCAAAGGGTAGAACTAAAAAGTTCAAAATAGACGACTCTTGGGCCCGATTTTAGTACATTTGGTGAAATATTAACTTTTGAATGACCGATATAACATCAGAAAGAGTCAATGAGTAGGTATAGAAATTTCAAGATCCATGACTGAAACATGTTCAATGGGTCAATTATTGGCTACTCAATCGCTAATTTATCACCAGAAGGAGTCAATAGGGTAGAACTAACAAGTTCAAAATAGACGACTCTTGGGCCCGATTTTAGTACATTTGGTGAAATATTGACTTTTGAATGACCGATGTAACATCAGATAGAGTCAATAAGTAGGTATAGAAATTTTAAGATCAATGACTGAAACTTATTCAATGGGTCAAATATTGGCTACTCTATAGCTAATTTATCACCAGAAGGAGTCAAAGGGTAGAACTAAAACGTTCAAAATAGATGACTCTTGGGCCCGATTTTAATACATTTGGTCAAATGTTGACTTTTGAATGACCGATATAACATCAGAAAGAGTCAATGAGTAGGTATAAAAATTTCAAGATCCATAACTGAAACATGTCCAATGGGTAAAATATTGGCTACTCTAAGGCTAATGTATCACAAGAAGGAGTCAATTGGGTAGGGATAGAAAGTTCAAGATCAAGGACTGAAATATTTCCAATGGGTCAAAAATTGGCTGAACTATCTCCAGAAGGAGTCAATGGGTAGAACTAAAAAGTTCAAAATAGACGACTCTTGGGCCCGATTTTAGTACATTTAGTCAAATATTGACTTTTGAATGACCGATGTAACCTCAGAAAGAGTCAATAAGTAGGTATAGAAATTTCAAGATCCATGACTGAAACATTTTCAATGGGTAAAACATTGGCTACTCTAATGCTAATGTATCACAAGAAGGAGTCAATTGGGTAGAACTAAAAAGTTCAAAATAGACGACTCTTGGGCCCGATTTTAGTACATTTGGTGAAATATTGACTTTTGAATGACCGATATAACATCAGAAAGAGTCAATGAGTAGGTATAGAAATTTCAAGATCCATGACTGAAACATGTTCAATGGGTCAATTATTGGCTACTCAATCGCTAATTTATCACCAGAAGGAGTCAATAGGGTAGAACTAACAAGTTCAAAATAGACGACTCTTGGGCCCGATTTTAGTACATTTGGTGAAATATTGACTTTTGAATGACCGATGTAACATCAGATAGAGTCAATAAGTAGGTATAGAAATTTTAAGATCAATGACTGAAACTTATTCAATGGGTCAAATATTGGCTACTCTATAGCTAATTTATCACCAGAAGGAGTCAAAGGGTAGAACTAAAACGTTCAAAATAGATGACTCTTGGGCCCGATTTTAATACATTTGGTCAAATGTTGACTTTTGAATGACCGATATAACATCAGAAAGAGTCAATGAGTAGGTATAAAAATTTCAAGATCCATAACTGAAACATGTCCAATGGGTAAAATATTGGCTACTCTAAGGCTAATGTATCACAAGAAGGAGTCAATTGGGTAGGGATAGAAAGTTCAAGATCAAGGACTGAAATATTTCCAATGGGTCAAAAATTGGCTGAACTATCTCCAGAAGGAGTCAATGGGTAGAACTAAAAAGTTCAAAATAGACGACTCTTGGGCCCGATTTTAGTACATTTAGTCAAATATTGACTTTTGAATGACCGATGTAACCTCAGAAAGAGTCAATAAGTAGGTATAGAAATTTCAAGATCCATGACTGAAACATTTTCAATGGGTAAAACATTGGCTACTCTAATGCTAATGTATCACAAGAAGGAGTCAATTGGGTAGGAATAGAAAGTTCAAGATCAAGGACTGAAACATTTTCAATGGGTCAAAAATTGGCTACTCTATGGCTAATTTATCACCAGAAGGAGTCAAAGGGTAGAACTAAAACATTCAAAATAGACGACTCTTGGGCCTGATATTAGTACATTTGGTCAAATATTGACTTTTGAATGACTGATGTAACATCAGAAAGAGTCAATAAGTAGGTATAAAAATTTAAAGATCCATAACTGAAACATGTCCAATGGGTAAAATGTTGGCTACTCTAATGCTAATGTATCACAAGAAGGAGTCAAAGGGTAGAACTAAAAAATTCAAAATAGACGACTCTTGGGCCTGATATTAGTACATTTGGTCAAATATTGACTTTTGAATGAAAGATATAACATCTGAAAGAGTCAATAAGTAGGTATAGAAATTTCAAGATCCATGACTGAAACGTGTTCAATGGGTCAATTATAGGCTACTCTATCGCTAACTTATCACCAGAAGGAGTCAATTGGGTAGAAATAGAAAGTTCAAAATCGACGACTCTTGGGCCCGATATTAGTACATTTGGTCAAATATGGATTTCTGAATGATTGACCTAAATTCAGAAAGAGTCAATGAGTAAGTATAAAAATTTCAAGATCCATAACTTAAACATGTCCAATGGGTAAAATATTGGCTACTCTAAGGCTAATGTATCACAAGAAGGAGTCAATTGGGTAGGAATAGAAAGTTCAAGATCAAGGACTGAAATATTTCCAGTGGGTCAAAAATTGGCTGAACTATCTCCAGAAGGAGTCAATAGGGTAGAACTGAAAAGTTCAAAATAGACGACTCTTGGGCCCGATTTTAATACATTTGGTGAAATATTGACTTTTGAATGACCGATGTAACATCAGAAAGAGTCAATAAGTAGGTATAGAAATTTCAAGATCCATGACTGAAACATGTTCAATGGGTCAAATATTGGCTACTCTATGGCTTTTTTATCACCCGAAGGAGTCAAAGGGTAGAACTAAAAAGTTCAAAATAGACGACTCTTGGGCCCGATTTTAGTACATTTGGTGAAATATTGACTTTTGAATGACCGATATAACATCAGAAAGAGTCAATGAGTAGGTATAGAAATTTCAAGATCCATGACTGAAACATGTTCAATGGGTCAATTATTGGCTACTCAATCGCTAATTTATCACCAGAAGGAGTCAATAGGGTAGAACTAACAAGTTCAAAATAGACGACTCTTGGGCCCGATTTTAGTACATTTGGTGAAATATTGACTTTTGAATGACCGATGTAACATCAGATAGAGTCAATAAGTAGGTATAGAAATTTTAAGATCATTGACTGAAACTTATTCAATGGGTCAAATATTGGCTACTCTATAGCTAATTTATCACCAGAAGGAGTCAAAGGGTAGAACTAAAACGTTCAAAATAGATGACTCTTGGGCCCGATTTTAATACATTTGGTCAAATGTTGACTTTTGAATGACCGATATAACATCAGAAAGAGTCAATGAGTAGGTATAAAAATTTCAAGATCCATAACTGAAACATGTCCAATGGGTAAAATATTGGCTACTCTAAGGCTAATGTATCACAAGAAGGAGTCAATTGGGTAGGGATAGAAAGTTCAAGATCAAGGACTGAAATATTTCCAATGGGTCAAAAATTGGCTGAACTATCTCCAGAAGGAGTCAATGGGTAGAACTAAAAAGTTCAAAATAGACGACTCTTGGGCCCGATTTTAGTACATTTAGTCAAATATTGACTTTTGAATGACCGATGTAACATCAGAAAGAGTCAATAAGTAGGTATAGAAATTTCAAGATCCATGACTGAAACATTTTCAATGGGTAAAACATTGGCTACTCTAATGCTAATGTATCACAAGAAGGAGTCAATTGGGTAGGAATAGAAAGTTCAAGATCAAGGACTGAAACATTTTCAATGGGTCAAAAATTGGCTACTCTATGGCTAATTTATCACCAGAAGGAGTCAAAGGGTAGAACTAAAACATTCAAAATAGACGACTCTTGGGCCTGATATTAGTACATTTGGTCAAATATTGACTTTTGAATGACTGATGTAACATCAGAAAGAGTCAATAAGTAGGTATAAAAATTTAAAGATCCATAACTGAAACATGTCCAATGGGTAAAATGTTGGCTACTCTAATGCTAATGTATCACAAGAAGGAGTCAAAGGGTAGAACTAAAAAATTCAAAATAGACGACTCTTGGGCCTGATATTAGTACATTTGGTCAAATATTGACTTTTGAATGAAAGATATAACATCTGAAAGAGTCAATAAGTAGGTATAGAAATTTCAAGATCCATGACTGAAACGTGTTCAATGGGTCAATTATTGGCTACTCTATCGCTAACTTATCACCAGAAGGAGTCAATTGGGTAGAAATAGAAAGTTCAAAATCGACGACTCTTGGGCCCGATATTAGTACATTTGGTCAAATATGGATTTCTGAATGATTGACCTAAATTCAGAAAGAGTCAATGAGTAAGTATAAAAATTTCAAGATCCATAACTTAAACATGTCCAATGGGTAAAATATTGGCTACTCTAAGGCTAATGTATCACAAGAAGGAGTCAATTGGGTAGGAATAGAAAGTTCAAGATCAAGGACTGAAATATTTCCAGTGGGTCAAAAATTGGCTGAACTATCTCCAGAAGGAGTCAATAGGGTAGAACTGAAAAGTTCAAAATAGACGACTCTTGGGCCCGATTTTAATACATTTGGTGAAATATTGACTTTTTAATGACCGATGTAACATCAGATAGAGTCAATAAGTAGGTATAGAAATTTTAAGATCATTGACTGAAACATATTCAATGGGTCAAATATTGGCTACTCTATGGCTTTTTTATCACCCGAAGGAGTCAAAGGGTAGAACTAAAAAGTTCAAAATAGACGACTCTTGGGCCCGATTTTAGTACATTTGGTGAAATATTGACTTTTGAATGACCGATATAACATCAGAAAGAGTCAATGAGTAGGTATAGAAATTTCAAGATCCATGACTGAAACATGTTCAATGGGTCAATTATTGGCTACTCAATCGCTAATTTATCACCAGAAGGAGTCAATAGGGTAGAACTAACAAGTTCAAAATAGACGACTCTTGGGCCCGATTTTAGTACATTTGGTGAAATATTGACTTTTGAATGACCGATGTAACATCAGATAGAGTCAATAAGTAGGTATAGAAATTTTAAGTTCATTGACTGAAACTTATTCAATGGGTCAAATATTGGCTACTCTATAGCTAATTTATCACCAGAAGGAGTCAAAGGGTAGACATAAAACGTTCAAAATAGACGACTCTTGGTCCCGATTTTAGTACATTTGGTCAAATATTGACTTTTGAATGACCGATATAACAGCAGAAAGAGTCAATGACTAGGTTTAGAAATTTCAAGATCCATTACTGAAACATGTTCAATGGGTCAATTATTGGCTACTCTATGGCTAATTTATCACCAAAAGGAGTCAAAGGGTAGAACTAAAAAGTTCAAAATAGATGACTCTTGGGCCCGATTTTAATACATTTGGTCAAATGTTGGCTTTTGAATGACCGATATAACATCAGAAAGAGTCAATGAGTAGGTATAAAAATTTCAAGATCCATAACTGAAACATGTCCAATGGGTAAAATATTGGCTACTCTAAGGCTAATGTATCACAAGAAGGAGTCAATTGGGTAGGGATAGAAAGTTCAAGATCAAGGACTGAAATATTTCCAATGGGTCAAAAATTGGCTGAACTATCTCCAGAAGGAGTCAATAGGGTAGAACTGAAAAGTTCAAAATAGACGACTCTTGGGCCCGATTTTAGTACATTTGGTGAAATATTGACTTTTGAATGACCGATATAACATCAGAAAGAGTCAATAAGTAGGCATGGAAATTTCAAGATCCATGACTGAAACTTGTTCAATGGGTCAAATATTGGCTACTCTATGGCTAATTTATCACTGGAAGGAGTCAATTGGGTTTAAATAGAAAGTTCATAATCAATGACTCTTATGCCCGATATTAGTGCATTTGGTCAAATATGGATTTCTGAATGACTGACCTAAATTCAAAAAGAGTCAATGAGTAGGTATAGAACTTTCAAGATCCATGACTGTAATATGTCCAATGGGTAAAATATTGGCTACTCTAAGGCTAATGTATCACAAGAAAGAGTCAATTGGGTAGGAATAGAAAGTTAAAGATCAAGGACTGAAATATTTTCAGTGGGTCAAAAATTGGCTGAACTATCTCCAGAAGGAGTCAATAGGGTAGAACTAAAAAGTTCAAAATAGACGACTCTTGGGCCCGATTTTAGTACATTTGGTAAAATATTGACTTTTGAATGACCGATGTAACATCAGAAAGAGTCAATAAGTAGGTATAGAAATTTCAAGATCCATGACTGAAACATGTTCAATGGGTCAAATAATGGCTACTCTATGGCTAATTTATCACCAGAAGGAGTCAAAGGGTAGAACTAAAAAGTTCAAAATAGGCGACTCTTGGGCCCGATTTTAGTACATTTGGTCAAATATTGACTTTTGAATGACCGATATAACATCAGAAAGAGTCAATGAGTAGGTATAAAAATTTCATGATCCATAACTGCAACATGTCCAATGGTTAAAATATTGGCTACTATAAGGCTAATGTATCACAAGAAGGAGTCAATTGGGTAGGACTAGAAAGTTCAACATCAAGGACTGAAACATTTTCAGTGGGTCAAAAATTGGCTGAACTATCACCAGAAGGAGTCAATAGGGTAGGACTAAAAAGTTCAAAATAGGCGACTCTTGAGCCCGATTTTAATACATTTGGTCAAATATTGACTTTTGAATGAAAGATATAACATCTGAAAGAGTCAATAAGTAGGTATAGAAATTTCAAGATCCATGACTGAAACATGTTCAATGGGTCAATTAATGGCTACTCTATCGCTAATTTATCACCAGAAGGAGTCAATTGGGTAGAAAAAGAAAGTTCAAAATTGACGACTCTTGGGCCCGATATTAGAACATTTGGTCAAACATGGATTTCTGAATGAATGACCTAAATTCAGAAAGAGTCAATGAGTAGGTATAAAAATTTCAAGATCCATAACTGAAACATGTCCAATGGGTAAAATATTGGCTACTCTAAGGCTAATGTATCACAAGAAGGAGTCAATTGGGTAGGAATAGAAAGTCCAAGATCAAGGACTGAAATATTTTCAGTAGAAAAAAAATTGGCTGAACTATCGTCAGAAGGAGTCAATAGGGTAGAACTAAAAAGTTCAAAATAGACGACTCTTGGCCCGATTTTAGTACATTTGGTGAAATATTGACTTTTGAATGACCGATGTAACATCAGATAGGGTCAATCAGTAGGTATAGAAATTTCAAGATCCATGACTGAAACATGTTCAATGGGTCAAATAATGGCTACTCTATGGCTAATTTATCACCAGAAGGAGTCAAAGGGTAGAACTAAAAAGTTCAAAATAGGCGACTCTTGGGCCCGATTTTAGTACATTTGGTCAAATATTGACTTTTGAATGACCGATATAACATCAGAAAGAGTCAATGAGTAGGTATAGAAATTTCAAGATCCATGACTGAAACATGTTCAATGGGTCAATTATTGGCTACTCAATCGCTAATTTATCACCAGAAGGAGTCAATAGGGTAGAACTAACAAGTTCAAAATAGACGACTCTTGGGCCCGATTTTAGTACATTTGGTGAAATATTGACTTTTGAATGACCGATGTAACATCAGATAGAGTCAATAAGTAGGTATAGAAATTTTAAGATCATTGACTGAAACTTATTCAATGGGTCAAATATTGGCTACTCTATAGCTAATTTATCACCAGAAGGAGTCAAAGGGTAGAACTAAAACGTTCAAAATAGATGACTCTTGGGCCCGATTTTAATACATTTGGTCAAATGTTGACTTTTGAATGACCGATATAACATCAGAAAGAGTCAATGAGTAGGTATAAAAATTTCAAGATCCATAACTGAAACATGTCCAATGGGTAAAATATTGGCTACTCTAAGGCTAATGTATCACAAGAAGGAGTCAATTGGGTAGGGATAGAAAGTTCAAGATCAAGGACTGAAATATTTCCAATGGGTCAAAAATTGGCTGAACTATCTCCAGAAGGAGTCAATGGGTAGAACTAAAAAGTTCAAAATAGACGACTCTTGGGCCCGATTTTAGTACATTTAGTCAAATATTGACTTTTGAATGACCGATGTAACATCAGAAAGAGTCAATAAGTAGGTATAAAAATTTAAAGATCCATAACTGAAACATGTCCAATGGGTAAAATGTTGGCTACTCTAATGCTAATGTATCACAAGAAGGAGTCAAAGGGTAGAACTAAAAAATTCAAAATAGACGACTCTTGGGCCTGATATTAGTACATTTGGTCAAATATTGACTTTTGAATGAAAGATATAACATCTGAAAGAGTCAATAAGTAGGTATAGAAATTTCAAGATCCATGACTGAAACGTGTTCAATGGGTCAATTATTGGCTACTCTATCGCTAACTTATCACCAGAAGGAGTCAATTGGGTAGAAATAGAAAGTTCAAAATCGACGACTCTTGGGCCCGATATTAGTACATTTGGTCAAATATGGATTTCTGAATGATTGACCTAAATTCAGAAAGAGTCAATGAGTAAGTATAAAAATTTCAAGATCCATAACTTAAACATGTCCAATGGGTAAAATATTGGCTACTCTAAGGCTAATGTATCACAAGAAGGAGTCAATTGGGTAGGAATAGAAAGTTCAAGATCAAGGACTGAAATATTTCCAGTGGGTCAAAAATTGGCTGAACTATCTCCAGAAGGAGTCAATAGGGTAGAACTGAAAAGTTCAAAATAGACGACTCTTGGGCCCGATTTTAATACATTTGGTGAAATATTGACTTTTTAATGACCGATGTAACATCAGATAGAGTCAATAAGTAGGTATAGAAATGTTAAGATCATTGACTGAAACATATTCAATGGGTCAAATATTGGCTACTCTATGGCTTTTTTATCACCCGAAGGAGTCAAAGGGTAGAACTAAAAAGTTCAAAATAGACGACTCTTGGGCCCGATTTTAGTACATTTGGTGAAATATTGACTTTTGAATGACCGATATAACATCAGAAAGAGTCAATGAGTAGGTATAGAAATTTCAAGATCCATGACTGAAACATGTTCAATGGGTCAATTATTGGCTACTCAATCGCTAATTTATCACCAGAAGGAGTCAATAGGGTAGAACTAACAAGTTCAAAATAGACGACTCTTGGGCCCGATTTTAGTACATTTGGTGAAATATTGACTTTTGAATGACCGATGTAACATCAGATAGAGTCAATAAGTAGGTATAGAAATTTTAAGTTCATTGACTGAAACTTATTCAATGGGTCAAATATTGGCTACTCTATAGCTAATTTATCACCAGAAGGAGTCAAAGGGTAGACATAAAACGTTCAAAATAGACGACTCTTGGTCCCGATTTTAGTACATTTGGTCAAATATTGACTTTTGAATGACCGATATAACAGCAGAAAGAGTCAATGACTAGGTTTAGAAATTTCAAGATCCATTACTGAAACATGTTCAATGGGTCAATTATTGGCTACTCTATGGCTAATTTATCACCAAAAGGAGTCAAAGGGTAGAACTAAAAAGTTCAAAATAGATGACTCTTGGGCCCGATTTTAATACATTTGGTCAAATGTTGGCTTTTGAATGACCGATATAACATCAGAAAGAGTCAATGAGTAGGTATAAAAATTTCAAGATCCATAACTGAAACATGTCCAATGGGTAAAATATTGGCTACTCTAAGGCTAATGTATCACAAGAAGGAGTCAATTGGGTAGGGATAGAAAGTTCAAGATCAAGGACTGAAATATTTCCAATGGGTCAAAAATTGGCTGAACTATCTCCAGAAGGAGTCAATAGGGTAGAACTGAAAAGTTCAAAATAGACGACTCTTGGGCCCGATTTTAGTACATTTGGTGAAATATTGACTTTTGAATGACCGATGTAACATCAGAAAGAGTCAATAAGTAGGCATGGAAATTTCAAGATCCATGACTGAAACTTGTTCAATGGGTCAAATATTGGCTACTCTATGGCTAATTTATCACTGGAAGGAGTCAATTGGGTTTAAATAGAAAGTTCATAATCAATGACTCTTATGCCCGATATTAGTGCATTTGGTCAAATATGGATTTCTGAATGACTGACCTAAATTCAAAAAGAGTCAATGAGTAGGTATAGAACTTTCAAGATCCATGACTGTAATATGTCCAATGGGTAAAATATTGGCTACTCTAAGGCTAATGTATCACAAGAAAGAGTCAAGTGGGTAGGAATAGAAAGTTAAAGATCAAGGACTGAAATATTTTCAGTGGGTCAAAAATTGGCTGAACTATCTCCAGAAGGAGTCAATAGGGTAGAACTAAAAAGTTCAAAATAGACGACTCTTGGGCCCGATTTTAGTACATTTGGTAAAATATTGACTTTTGAATGACCGATGTAACATCAGAAAGAGTCAATAAGTAGGTATAGAAATTTCAAGATCCATGACTGAAACATGTTCAATGGGTCAAATAATGGCTACTCTATGGCTAATTTATCACCAGAAGGAGTCAAAGGGTAGAACTAAAAAGTTCAAAATAGAAGACTCTTGGGCCCGATTTTAGTACATTTGGTCAAATATTGACTTTTGAATGACCGATATAACATCAGAAAGAGTCAATGAGTAGGTATAAAAATTTCATGATCCATAACTGCAACATGTCCAATGGTTAAAATATTGGCTACTATAAGGCTAATGTATCACAAGAAGGAGTCAATTGGGTAGGACTAGAAAGTTCAACATCAAGGACTGAAACATTTTCAGTGGGTCAAAAATTGGCTGAACTATCACCAGAAGGAGTCAATAGGGTAGGACTAAAAAGTTCAAAATAGGCGACTCTTGAGCCCGATTTTAATACATTTGGTCAAATATTGACTTTTGAATGAAAGATATAACATCTGAAAGAGTCAATAAGTAGGTATAGAAATTTCAAGATCCATGACTGAAACATGTTCAATGGGTCAATTAATGGCTACTCTATCGCTAATTTATCACCAGAAGGAGTCAATTGGGTAGAAAAAGAAAGTTCAAAATTGACGACTCTTGGGCCCGATATTAGAACATTTGGTCAAACATGGATTTCTGAATGAATGACCTAAATTCAGAAAGAGTCAATGAGTAGGTATAAAAATTTCAAGATCCATAACTGAAACATGTCCAATGGGTAAAATATTGGCTACTCTAAGGCTAATGTATCACAAGAAGGAGTCAATTGGGTAGGAATAGAAAGTCCAAGATCAAGGACTGAAATATTTTCAGTAGAAAAAAAATTGGCTGAACTATCGTCAGAAGGAGTCAATAGGGTAGAACTAAAAAGTTCAAAATAGACGACTCTTGGCCCGATTTTAGTACATTTGGTGAAATATTGACTTTTGAATGACCGATGTAACATCAGATAGGGTCAATCAGTAGGTATAGAAATTTTAAGATCATTGACCTAAACATGTTCAGTGGGTCACATATTGGCTACTCTATGGCTAATTTATCACCAGAAGGAGTCAATTGGGTAGAAATAGAAAGTTCAAAATCGACGACTCTTAGGCCCGATATTAGTAAATTTGGTCAAATATGGATTTCTGAATGACTGACCTAAATTCAGAAAGAGTCAATGAGTAGGTATAAAAATTTCAAGATCCATAACTGAAACATGTCCAATGGGTAAAATATTGGCTACTCTAAGGCTAATGTATCACAAGAAGGAGTCAATTGGGTAGGAATAGAAAGTTCAAGATCAAGGACTGAATAATTTCCAGTGGGTCAAAAATTGGCTGAACTATCTCCAGAAGGAGTCAATAGGGTAGAACTGAAAAGTTCAAAATAGACGACTCTTGGGCCCGATTTTAGTACATTTGGTAAAATATTGACTTTTGAATGACCGATGTAACATCAGAAAGAGTCAATAAGTAGGTATAGAAATTTCAAGATCCATGACTGAAACATGTTCAATGGGTCAAATAATGGCTACTCTATGGCTAATTTATCACCAGAAGGAGTCAAAGGGTAGAACTAAAAAGTTCAAAATAGGCGACTCTTGGGCCCGATTTTAGTACATTTGGTCAAATATTGACTTTTGAATGACCGATATAACATCAGAAAGAGTCAATGAGTAGGTATAGAAATTTCAAGATCCATGACTGAAACATGTTCAATGGGTCAATTATTGGCTACTCAATCGCTAATTTATCACCAGAAGGAGTCAATAGGGTAGAACTAACAAGTTCAAAATAGACGACTCTTGGGCCCGATTTTAGTACATTTGGTGAAACATTGACTTTGAATGACCGATGTAACATCAGATAGAGTCAATAAGTAGGTATAGAAATTTTAAGATCATTGACTGAAACTTATTCAATGGGTCAAATATTGGCTACTCTATAGCTAATTTATCACCAGAAGGAGTCAAAGGGTAGAACTAAAACGTTCAAAATAGATGACTCTTGGGCCCGATTTTAATACATTTGGTCAAATGTTGACTTTTGAATGACCGATATAACATCAGAAAGAGTCAATGAGTAGGTATAAAAATTTCAAGATCCATAACTGAAACATGTCCAATGGGTAAAATATTGGCTACTCTAAGGCTAATGTATCACAAGAAGGAGTCAATTGGGTAGGGATAGAAAGTTCAAGATCAAGGACTGAAATATTTCCAATGGGTCAAAAATTGGCTGAACTATCTCCAGAAGGAGTCAATGGGTAGAACTAAAAAGTTCAAAATAGACGACTCTTGGGCCCGATTTTAGTACATTTAGTCAAATATTGACTTTTGAATGACCGATGTAACATCAGAAAGAGTCAATAAGTAGGTATAGAAATTTCAAGATCCATGACTGAAACATTTTCAATGGGTAAAACATTGGCTACTCTAATGCTAATGTATCACAAGAAGGAGTCAATTGGGTAGGAATAGAAAGTTCAAGATCAAGGACTGAAACATTTTCAATGGGTCAAAAATTGGCTACTCTATGGCTAATTTATCACCAGAAGGAGTCAAAGGGTAGAACTAAAACATTCAAAATAGACGACTCTTGGGCCTGATATTAGTACATTTGGTCAAATATTGACTTTTGAATGACTGATGTAACATCAGAAAGAGTCAATAAGTAGGTATAAAAATTTAAAGATCCATAACTGAAACATGTCCAATGGGTAAAATGTTGGCTACTCTAATGCTAATGTATCACAAGAAGGAGTCAAAGGGTAGAACTAAAAAATTCAAAATAGACGACTCTTGGGCCTGATATTAGTACATTTGGTCAAATATTGACTTTTGAATGAAAGATATAACATCTGAAAGAGTCAATAAGTAGGTATAGAGATTTCAAGATCCATGACTCAAACGTGTTCAATGGGTCAATTATTGGCTACTCTATCGCTAACTTATCACCAGAAGGAGTCAATTGGGTAGAAATAGAAAGTTCAAAATCGACGACTCTTGGGCCCGATATTAGTACATTTGGTCAAATATGGATTTCTGAATGATTGACCTAAATTCAGAAAGAGTCAATGAGTAAGTATAAAAATTTCAAGATCCATAACTTAAACATGTCCAATGGGTAAAATATTGGCTACTCTAAGGCTAATGTATCACAAGAAGGAGTCAATTGGGTAGGAATAGAAAGTTCAAGATCAAGGACTGAAATATTTCCAGTGGGTCAAAAATTGGCTGAACTATCTCCAGAAGGAGTCAATAGGGTAGAACTGAAAAGTTCAAAATAGACGACTCTTGGGCCCGATTTTAATACATTTGGTGAAATATTGACTTTTTAATGACCGATGTAACATCAGATAGAGTCAATAAGTAGGTATAGAAATTTTAAGATCATTGACTGAAACATATTCAATGGGTCAAATATTGGCTACTCTATGGCTTTTTTATCACCCGAAGGAGTCAAAGGGTAGAACTAAAAAGTTCAAAATAGACGACTCTTGGGCCCGATTTTAGTACATTTGGTGAAATATTGACTTTTGAATGACCGATATAACATCAGAAAGAGTCAATGAGTAGGTATAGAAATTTCAAGATCCATGACTGAAACATGTTCAATGGGTCAATTATTGGCTACTCAATCGCTAATTTATCACCAGAAGGAGTCAATAGGGTAGAACTAACAAGTTCAAAATAGACGACTCTTGGGCCCGATTTTAGTACATTTGGTGAAATATTGACTTTTGAATGACCGATGTAACATCAGATAGAGTCAATAAGTAGGTATAGAAATTTTAAGTTCATTGACTGAAACTTATTCAATGGGTCAAATATTGGCTACTCTATAGCTAATTTATCACCAGAAGGAGTCAAAGGGTAGACATAAAACGTTCAAAATAGACGACTCTTGGTCCCGATTTTAGTACATTTGGTCAAATATTGACTTTTGAATGACCGATATAACAGCAGAAAGAGTCAATGACTAGGTTTAGAAATTTCAAGATCCATTACTGAAACATGTTCAATGGGTCAATTATTGGCTACTCTATGGCTAATTTATCACCAAAAGGAGTCAAAGGGTAGAACTAAAAAGTTCAAAATAGATGACTCTTGGGCCCGATTTTAATACATTTGGTCAAATGTTGGCTTTTGAATGACCGATATAACATCAGAAAGAGTCAATGAGTAGGTATAAAAATTTCAAGATCCATAACTGAAACATGTCCAATGGGTAAAATATTGGCTACTCTAAGGCTAATGTATCACAAGAAGGAGTCAATTGGGTAGGGATAGAAAGTTCAAGATCAAGGACTGAAATATTTCCAATGGGTCAAAAATTGGCTGAACTATCTCCAGAAGGAGTCAATAGGGTAGAACTGAAAAGTTCAAAATAGACGACTCTTGGGCCCGATTTTAGTACATTTGGTGAAATATTGACTTTTGAATGACCGATATAACATCAGAAAGAGTCAATAAGTAGGCATGGAAATTTCAAGATCCATGACTGAAACTTGTTCAATGGGTCAAATATTGGCTACTCTATGGCTAATTTATCACTGGAAGGAGTCAATTGGGTTTAAATAGAAAGTTCATAATCAATGACTCTTATGCCCGATATTAGTGCATTTGGTCAAATATGGATTTCTGAATGACTGACCTAAATTCAAAAAGAGTCAATGAGTAGGTATAGAACTTTCAAGATCCATGACTGTAATATGTCCAATGGGTAAAATATTGGCTACTCTAAGGCTAATGTATCACAAGAAAGAGTCAATTGGGTAGGAATAGAAAGTTAAAGATCAAGGACTGAAATATTTTCAGTGGGTCAAAAATTGGCTGAACTATCTCCAGAAGGAGTCAATAGGGTAGAACTAAAAAGTTCAAAATAGACGACTCTTGGGCCCGATTTTAGTACATTTGGTAAAATATTGACTTTTGAATGACCGATGTAACATCAGAAAGAGTCAATAAGTAGGTATAGAAATTTCAAGATCCATGACTGAAACATGTTCAATGGGTCAAATAATGGCTACTCTATGGCTAATTTATCACCAGAAGGAGTCAAAGGGTAGAACTAAAAAGTTCAAAATAGGCGACTCTTGGGCCCGATTTTAGTACATTTGGTCAAATATTGACTTTTGAATGACCGATATAACATCAGAAAGAGTCAATGAGTAGGTATAAAAATTTCATGATCCATAACTGCAACATGTCCAATGGTTAAAATATTGGCTACTATAAGGCTAATGTATCACAAGAAGGAGTCAATTGGGTAGGACTAGAAAGTTCAACATCAAGGACTGAAACATTTTCAGTGGGTCAAAAATTGGCTGAACTATCACCAGAAGGAGTCAATAGGGTAGGACTAAAAAGTTCAAAATAGGCGACTCTTGAGCCCGATTTTAATACATTTGGTCAAATATTGACTTTTGAATGAAAGATATAACATCTGAAAGAGTCAATAAGTAGGTATAGAAATTTCAAGATCCATGACTGAAACATGTTCAATGGGTCAATTAATGGCTACTCTATCGCTAATTTATCACCAGAAGGAGTCAATTGGGTAGAAAAAGAAAGTTCAAAATTGACGACTCTTGGGCCCGATATTAGAACATTTGGTCAAACATGGATTTCTGAATGAATGACCTAAATTCAGAAAGAGTCAATGAGTAGGTATAAAAATTTCAAGATCCATAACTGAAACATGTCCAATGGGTAAAATATTGGCTACTCTAAGGCTAATGTATCACAAGAAGGAGTCAATTGGGTAGGAATAGAAAGTCCAAGATCAAGGACTGAAATATTTTCAGTAGAAAAAAAATTGGCTGAACTATCGTCAGAAGGAGTCAATAGGGTAGAACTAAAAAGTTCAAAATAGAGGACTCTTGGCCCGATTTTAGTACATTTGGTGAAATATTGACTTTTGAATGACCGATGTAACATCAGATAGGGTCAATCAGTAGGTATAGAAATTTTAAGATCATTGACCTAAACATGTTCAATGGGTCACATATTGGCTACTCTATGGCTAATTTATCACCAGAAGGAGTCAATTGGGTAGAAATAGAAAGTTCAAAATCGACGACTCTTAGGCCCGATATTAGTAAATTTGGTCAAATATGGATTTCTGAATGACTGACCTAAATTCAGAAAGAGTCAATGAGTAGGTATAAAAATTTCAAGATCCATAACTGAAACATGTCCAATGGGTAAAATATTGGCTACTCTAAGGCTAATGTATCACAAGAAGGAGTCAATTGGGTAGGAATAGAAAGTTCAAGATCAAGGACTGAATAATTTCCAGTGGGTCAAAAATTGGCTGAACTATCTCCAGAAGGAGTCAATAGGGTAGAACTGAAAAGTTCAAAATAGACGACTCTTGGGCCCGATTTTAGTACATTTGGTAAAATATTGACTTTTGAATGACCGATGTAACATCAGAAAGAGTCAATAAGTAGGTATAGAAATTTCAAGATCCATGACTGAAACATGTTCAATGGGTCAAATAATGGCTACTCTATGGCTAATTTATCACCAGAAGGAGTCAAAGGGTAGAACTAAAAAGTTCAAAATAGGCGACTCTTGGGCCCGATTTTAGTACATTTGGTGAAATATTGACTTTTGAATGACCGATATAACATCAGAAAGAGTCAATGAGTAGGTATAGAAATTTCAAGATCCATGACTGAAACATGTTCAATGGGTCAATTATTGGCTACTCAATCGCTAATTTATCACCAGAAGGAGTCAATAGGGTAGAACTAACAAGTTCAAAATAGACGACTCTTGGGCCCGATTTTAGTACATTTGGTGAAACATTGACTTTTGAATGACCGATGTAACATCAGATAGAGTCAATAAGTAGGTATAGAAATTTTAAGATCATTGACTGAAACTTATTCAATGGGTCAAATATTGGCTACTCTATAGCTAATTTATCACCAGAAGGAGTCAAAGGGTAGAACTAAAACGTTCAAAATAGATGACTCTTGGGCCCGATTTTAATACATTTGGTCAAATGTTGACTTTTGAATGACCGATATAACATCAGAAAGAGTCAATGAGTAGGTATAAAAATTTCAAGATCCATAACTGAAACATGTCCAATGGGTAAAATATTGGCTACTCTAAGGCTAATGTATCACAAGAAGGAGTCAATTGGGTAGGGATAGAAAGTTCAAGATCAAGGACTGAAATATTTCCAATGGGTCAAAAATTGGCTGAACTATCTCCAGAAGGAGTCAATGGGTAGAACTAAAAAGTTCAAAATAGACGACTCTTGGGCCCGATTTTAGTACATTTAGTCAAATATTGACTTTTGAATGACCGATGTAACATCAGAAAGAGTCAATAAGTAGGTATAGAAATTTCAAGATCCATGACTGAAACATTTTCAATGGGTAAAACATTGGCTACTCTAATGCTAATGTATCACAAGAAGGAGTCAATTGGGTAGGAATAGAAAGTTCAAGATCAAGGACTGAAACATTTTCAATGGGTCAAAAATTGGCTACTCTATGGCTAATTTATCACCAGAAGGAGTCAAAGGGTAGAACTAAAACATTCAAAATAGACGACTCTTGGGCCTGATATTAGTACATTTGGTCAAATATTGACTTTTGAATGACTGATGTAACATCAGAAAGAGTCAATAAGTAGGTATAAAAATTTAAAGATCCATAACTGAAACATGTCCAATGGGTAAAATGTTGGCTACTCTAATGCTAATGTATCACAAGAAGGAGTCAAAGGGTAGAACTAAAAAATTCAAAATAGACGACTCTTGGGCCTGATATTAGTACATTTGGTCAAATATTGACTTTTGAATGAAAGATATAACATCTGAAAGAGTCAATAAGTAGGTATAGAAATTTCAAGATCCATGACTGAAACGTGTTCAATGGGTCAATTATTGGCTACTCTATCGCTAACTTATCACCAGAAGGAGTCAATTGGGTAGAAATAGAAAGTTCAAAATCGACGACTCTTGGGCCCGATATTAGTACATTTGGTCAAATATGGATTTCTGAATGATTGACCTAAATTCAGAAAGAGTCAATGAGTAAGTATAAAAATTTCAAGATCCATAACTTAAACATGTCCAATGGGTAAAATATTGGCTACTCTAAGGCTAATGTATCACAAGAAGGAGTCAATTGGGTAGGAATAGAAAGTTCAAGATCAAGGACTGAAATATTTCCAGTGGGTCAAAAATTGGCTGAACTATCTCCAGAAGGAGTCAATAGGGTAGAACTGAAAAGTTCAAAATAGACGACTCTTGGGCCCGATTTTAATACATTTGGTGAAATATTGACTTTTTAATGACTGATGTAACATCAGATAGAGTCAATAAGTAGGTATAGAAATTTTAAGATCATTGACTGAAACATATTCAATGGGTCAAATATTGGCTACTCTATGGCTTTTTTATCACCCGAAGGAGTCAAAGGGTAGAACTAAAAAGTTCAAAATAGACGACTCTTGGGCCCGATTTTAGTACATTTGGTGAAATATTGACTTTTGAATGACCGATATAACATCAGAAAGAGTCAATGAGTAGGTATAGAAATTTCAAGATCCATGACTGAAACATGTTCAATGGGTCAATTATTGGCTACTCAATCGCTAATTTATCACCAGAAGGAGTCAATAGGGTAGAACTAACAAGTTCAAAATAGACGACTCTTGGGCCCGATTTTAGTACATTTGGTGAAATATTGACTTTTGAATGACCGATGTAACATCAGATAGAGTCAATAAGTAGGTATAGAAATTTTAAGATCATTGACTGAAACTTATTCAATGGGTCAAATATTGGCTACTCTATAGCTAATTTATCACCAGAAGGAGTCAAAGGGTAGAACTAAAACGTTCAAAATAGACGACTCTTGGTCCCGATTTTAGTACATTTGGTCAAATATTGACTTTTGAATGACCGATATAACAGCAGAAAGAGTCAATGACTAGGTTTAGAAATTTCAAGATCCATTACTGAAACATGTTCAATGGGTCAATTATTGGCTACTCTATGGCTAATTTATCACCAAAAGGAGTCAAAGGGTAGAACTAAAAAGTTCAAAATAGATGACTCTTGGGCCCGATTTTAATACATTTGGTCAAATGTTGGCTTTTGAATGACCGATATAACATCAGAAAGAGTCAATGAGTAGGTATAAAAATTTCAAGATCCATAACTGAAACATGTCCAATGGGTAAAATATTGGCTACTCTAAGGCTAATGTATCACAAGAAGGAGTCAATTGGGTAGGGATAGAAAGTTCAAGATCAAGGACTGAAATATTTCCAATGGGTCAAAAATTGGCTGAACTATCTCCAGAAGGAGTCAATAGGGTAGAACTGAAAAGTTCAAAATAGACGACTCTTGGGCCCGATTTTAGTACATTTGGTGAAATATTGACTTTTGAATGACCGATATAACATCAGAAAGAGTCAATAAGTAGGCTTGGAAATTTCAAGATCCATGACTGAAACTTGTTCAATGGGTCAAATATTGGCTACTCTATGGCTAATTTATCACTGGAAGGAGTCAATTGGGTTTAAATAGAAAGTTCATAATCAATGACTCTTATGCCCGATATTAGTGCATTTGGTCAAATATGGATTTCTGAATGACTGACCTAAATTCAAAAAGAGTCAATGAGTAGGTATAGAACTTTCAAGATCCATGACTGTAATATGTCCAATGGGTAAAATATTGGCTACTCTAAGGCTAATGTATCACAAGAAAGAGTCAATTGGGTAGGAATAGAAAGTTAAAGATCAAGGACTGAAATATTTTCAGTGGGTCAAAAATTGGCTGAACTATCTCCAGAAGGAGTCAATAGGGTAGAACTAAAAAGTTCAAAATAGACGACTCTTGGGCCCGATTTTAGTACATTTGGTAAAATATTGACTTTTGAATGACCGATGTAACATCAGAAAGAGTCAATAAGTAGGTATAGAAATTTCAAGATCCATGACTGAAACATGTTCAATGGGTCAAATAATGGCTACTCTATGGCTAATTTATCACCAGAAGGAGTCAAAGGGTAGAACTAAAAAGTTCAAAATAGGCGACTCTTGGGCCCGATTTTAGTACATTTGGTCAAATATTGACTTTTGAATGACCGATATAACATCAGAAAGAGTCAATGAGTAGGTATAAAAATTTCATGATCCATAACTGCAACATGTCCAATGGTTAAAATATTGGCTACTATAAGGCTAATGTATCACAAGAAGGAGTCAATTGGGTAGGATTAGAAAGTTCAACATCAAGGACTGAAACATTTTCAGTGGGTCAAAAATTGGCTGAACTATCACCAGAAGGAGTCAATAGGGTAGGACTAAAAAGTTCAAAATAGGCGACTCTTGAGCCCGATTTTAATACATTTGGTCAAATATTGACTTTTGAATGAAAGATATAACATCTGAAAGAGTCAATAAGTAGGTATAGAAATTTCAAGATCCATGACTGAAACATGTTCAATGGGTCAATTAATGGCTACTCTATCGCTAATTTATCACCAGAAGGAGTCAATTGGGTAGAAAAAGAAAGTTCAAAATTGACGACTCTTGGGCCCGATATTAGAACATTTGGTCAAACATGGATTTCTGAATGAATGACCTAAATTCAGAAAGAGTCAATGAGTAGGTATAAAAATTTCAAGATCCATAACTGAAACATGTCCAATGGGTAAAATATTGGCTACTCTAAGGCTAATGTATCACAAGAAGGAGTCAATTGGGTAGGAATAGAAAGTCCAAGATCAAGGACTGAAATATTTTCAGTAGAATAAAAATTGGCTGAACTATCGTCAGAAGGAGTCAATAGGGTAGAACTAAAAAGTTCAAAATAGACGACTCTTGGCCCGATTTTAGTACATTTGGTGAAATATTGACTTTTGAATGACCGATGTAACATCAGATAGGGTCAATCAGTAGGTATAGAAATTTTAAGATCATTGACCTAAACATGTTCAATGGGACACATATTGGCTACTCTATGGCTAATTTATCACCAGAAGGAGTCAATTGGGTAGAAATAGAAAGTTCAAAATCGACGACTCTTAGGCCCGATATTAGTAAATTTGGTCAAATATGGATTTCTGAATGACTGACCTAAATTCAGAAAGAGTCAATGAGTAGGTATAAAAATTTCAAGATCCATAACTGAAACATGTCCAATGGGTAAAATATTGGCTACTCTAAGGCTAATGTATCACAAGAAGGAGTCAATTGGGTAGGAATAGAAAGTTCAAGATCAAGGACTGAATAATTTCCAGTGGGTCAAAAATTGGCTGAACTATCTCCAGAAGGAGTCAATAGGGTAGAACTGAAAAGTTCAAAATAGACGACTCTTGGGCCCGATTTTAGTACATTTGGTAAAATATTGACTTTTGAATGACCGATGTAACATCAGAAAGAGTCAATAAGTAGGTATAGAAATTTCAAGATCCATGACTGAAACATGTTCAATGGGTCAAATAATGGCTACTCTATGGCTAATTTATCACCAGAAGGAGTCAAAGGGTAGAACTAAAAAGTTCAAAATAGGCGACTCTTGGGCCCGATTTTAGTACATTTGGTGAAATATTGACTTTTGAATGACCGATATAACATCAGAAAGAGTCAATGAGTAGGTATAGAAATTTCAAGATCCATGACTGAAACATGTTCAATGGGTCAATTATTGGCTACTCAATCGCTAATTTATCACCAGAAGGAGTCAATAGGGTAGAACTAACAAGTTCAAAATAGACGACTCTTGGGCCCGATTTTAGTACATTTGGTGAAACATTGACTTTTGAATGACCGATGTAACATCAGATAGAGTCAATAAGTAGGTATAGAAATTTTAAGATCATTGACTGAAACTTATTCAATGGGTCAAATATTGGCTACTCTATAGCTAATTTATCACCAGAAGGAGTCAAAGGGTAGAACTAAAACGTTCAAAATAGATGACTCTTGGGCCCGATTTTAATACATTTGGTCAAATGTTGACTTTTGAATGACCGATATAACATCAGAAAGAGTCAATGAGTAGGTATAAAAATTTCAAGATCCATAACTGAAACATGTCCAATGGGTAAAATATTGGCTACTCTAAGGCTAATGTATCACAAGAAGGAGTCAATTGGGTAGGGATAGAAAGTTCAAGATCAAGGACTGAAATATTTCCAATGGGTCAAAAATTGGCTGAACTATCTCCAGAAGGAGTCAATGGGTAGAACTAAAAAGTTCAAAATAGACGACTCTTGGGCCCGATTTTAGTACATTTAGTCAAATATTGACTTTTGAATGACCGATGTAACATCAGAAAGAGTCAATAAGTAGGTATAGAAATTTCAAGATCCATGACTGAAACATTTTCAATGGGTAAAACATTGGCTACTCTAATGCTAATGTATCACAAGAAGGAGTCAATTGGGTAGGAATAGAAAGTTCAAGATCAAGGACTGAAACATTTTCAATGGGTCAAAAATTGGCTACTCTATGGCTAATTTATCACCAGAAGGAGTCAAAGGGTAGAACTAAAACATTCAAAATAGACGACTCTTGGGCCTGATATTAGTACATTTGGTCAAATATTGACTTTTGAATGACTGATGTAACATCAGAAAGAGTCAATAAGTAGGTATAAAAATTTAAAGATCCATAACTGAAACATGTCCAATGGGTAAAATGTTGGCTACTCTAATGCTAATGTATCACAAGAAGGAGTCAAAGGGTAGAACTAAAAAATTCAAAATAGACGACTCTTGGGCCTGATATTAGTACATTTGGTCAAATATTGACTTTTGAATGAAAGATATAACATCTGAAAGAGTCAATAAGTAGGTATAGAAATTTCAAGATCCATGACTGAAACGTGTTCAATGGGTCAATTATTGGCTACTCTATCGCTAACTTATCACCAGAAGGAGTCAATTGGGTAGAAATAGAAAGTTCAAAATCGACGACTCTTGGGCCCGATATTAGTACATTTGGTCAAATATGGATTTCTGAATGATTGACCTAAATTCAGAAAGAGTCAATGAGTAAGTATAAAAATTTCAAGATCCATAACTTAAACATGTCCAATGGGTAAAATATTGGCTACTCTAAGGCTAATGTATCACAAGAAGGAGTCAATTGGGTAGGAATAGAAAGTTCAAGATCAAGGACTGAAATATTTCCAGTGGGTCAAAAATTGGCTGAACTATCTCCAGAAGGAGTCAATAGGGTAGAACTGAAAAGTTCAAAATAGACGACTCTTGGGCCCGATTTTAATACATTTGGTGAAATATTGACTTTTTAATGACTGATGTAACATCAGATAGAGTCAATAAGTAGGTATAGAAATTTTAAGATCATTGACTGAAACATATTCAATGGGTCAAATATTGGCTACTCTATGGCTTTTTTATCACCCGAAGGAGTCAAAGGGTAGAACTAAAAAGTTCAAAATAGACGACTCTTGGGCCCGATTTTAGTACATTTGGTGAAATATTGACTTTTGAATGACCGATATAACATCAGAAAGAGTCAATGAGTAGGTATAGAAATTTCAAGATCCATGACTGAAACATGTTCAATGGGTCAATTATTGGCTACTCAATCGCTAATTTATCACCAGAAGGAGTCAATAGGGTAGAACTAACAAGTTCAAAATAGACGACTCTTGGGCCCGATTTTAGTACATTTGGTGAAATATTGACTTTTGAATGACCGATGTAACATCAGATAGAGTCAATAAGTAGGTATAGAAATTTTAAGATCATTGACTGAAACTTATTCAATGGGTCAAATATTGGCTACTCTATAGCTAATTTATCACCAGAAGGAGTCAAAGGGTAGAACTAAAACGTTCAAAATAGACGACTCTTGGTCCCGATTTTAGTACATTTGGTCAAATATTGACTTTTGAATGACCGATATAACAGCAGAAAGAGTCAATGACTAGGTTTAGAAATTTCAAGATCCATTACTGAAACATGTTCAATGGGTCAATTATTGGCTACTCTATGGCTAATTTATCACCAAAAGGAGTCAAAGGGTAGAACTAAAAAGTTCAAAATAGATGACTCTTGGGCCCGATTTTAATACATTTGGTCAAATGTTGGCTTTTGAATGACCGATATAACATCAGAAAGAGTCAATGAGTAGGTATAAAAATTTCAAGATCCATAACTGAAACATGTCCAATGGGTAAAATATTGGCTACTCTAAGGCTAATGTATCACAAGAAGGAGTCAATTGGGTAGGGATAGAAAGTTCAAGATCAAGGACTGAAATATTTCCAATGGGTCAAAAATTGGCTGAACTATCTCCAGAAGGAGTCAATAGGGTAGAACTGAAAAGTTCAAAATAGACGACTCTTGGGCCCGATTTTAGTACATTTGGTGAAATATTGACTTTTGAATGACCGATATAACATCAGAAAGAGTCAATAAGTAGGCTTGGAAATTTCAAGATCCATGACTGAAACTTGTTCAATGGGTCAAATATTGGCTACTCTATGGCTAATTTATCACTGGAAGGAGTCAATTGGGTTTAAATAGAAAGTTCATAATCAATGACTCTTATGCCCGATATTAGTGCATTTGGTCAAATATGGATTTCTGAATGACTGACCTAAATTCAAAAAGAGTCAATGAGTAGGTATAGAACTTTCAAGATCCATGACTGTAATATGTCCAATGGGTAAAATATTGGCTACTCTAAGGCTAATGTATCACAAGAAAGAGTCAATTGGGTAGGAATAGAAAGTTAAAGATCAAGGACTGAAATATTTTCAGTGGGTCAAAAATTGGCTGAACTATCTCCAGAAGGAGTCAATAGGGTAGAACTAAAAAGTTCAAAATAGACGACTCTTGGGCCCGATTTTAGTACATTTGGTAAAATATTGACTTTTGAATGACCGATGTAACATCAGAAAGAGTCAATAAGTAGGTATAGAAATTTCAAGATCCATGACTGAAACATGTTCAATGGGTCAAATAATGGCTACTCTATGGCTAATTTATCACCAGAAGGAGTCAAAGGGTAGAACTAAAAAGTTCAAAATAGGCGACTCTTGGGCCCGATTTTAGTACATTTGGTCAAATATTGACTTTTGAATGACCGATATAACATCAGAAAGAGTCAATGAGTAGGTATAAAAATTTCATGATCCATAACTGCAACATGTCCAATGGTTAAAATATTGGCTACTATAAGGCTAATGTATCACAAGAAGGAGTCAATTGGGTAGGATTAGAAAGTTCAACATCAAGGACTGAAACATTTTCAGTGGGTCAAAAATTGGCTGAACTATCACCAGAAGGAGTCAATAGGGTAGGACTAAAAAGTTCAAAATAGGCGACTCTTGAGCCCGATTTTAATACATTTGGTCAAATATTGACTTTTGAATGAAAGATATAACATCTGAAAGAGTCAATAAGTAGGTATAGAAATTTCAAGATCCATGACTGAAACATGTTCAATGGGTCAATTAATGGCTACTCTATCGCTAATTTATCACCAGAAGGAGTCAATTGGGTAGAAAAAGAAAGTTCAAAATTGACGACTCTTGGGCCCGATATTAGAACATTTGGTCAAGCATGGATTTCTGAATGAATGACCTAAATTCAGAAAGAGTCAATGAGTAGGTATAAAAATTTCAAGATCCATAACTGAAACATGTCCAATGGGTAAAATATTGGCTACTCTAAGGCTAATGTATCACAAGAAGGAGTCAATTGGGTAGGAATAGAAAGTTCAAGATCAAGGACTGAAATATTTTCAGTAGATCAAAAATTGGCTGAACTATCGTCAGAAGGAGTCAATAGGGTAGAACTAAAAAGTTCAAAATAGACGACTCTTGGGAACGATTTTAGTACATTTGGTAAAATATTGACTTTTGAATGACCGATGTAACATCAGATAGAGTCAATAAGTAGGTATAGAAATTTTAAGATCATTGACTGAAACTTATTCAATGGGTCAAATATTGGCTACTCTATAGCTAATTTATCACCAGAAGGAGTCAAAGGGTAGAACTAAAACGTTCAAAATAGACGACTCTTGGGCCCGATTTTAGTACATTTGGTCAAATATTGACTTTTGAATGACCGATATAACAGCAGAAAGAGTCAATGACTAGGTTTAGAAATTTCAAGATCCATTACTGAAACATGTTCAATGGGTCAATTATTGGCTACTCTATGGCTAATTTATCACCAGAAGGAGTCAAAGGGTAGAACTAAAAAGTTCAAAATAGATGACTCTTGGGCCCGATTTTAATACATTTGGTCAAATGTTGACTTTTGAATGACCGATATAACATCAGAAAGAGTCAATGAGTAGGTATAAAAATTTCAAGATCCATAACTGAAACATGTCCAATGGGTAAAATATTGGCTACTCTAAGGCTAATGTATCACAAGAAGGAGTCAATTGGGTAGGGATAGAAAGTTCAAGATCAAGGACTGAAATATTTCCAATGGGTCAAAAATTGGCTGAACTATCTCCAGAAGGAGTCAATAGGGTAGAACTGAAAAGTTCAAAATAGACGACTCTTGGGCCCGATTTTAGTACATTTGGTGAAATATTGACTTTTGAATGACCGATATAACATCAGAAAGAGTCAATAAGTAGGCATGGAAATTTCAAGATCCATGACTGAAACTTGTTCAATGGGTCAAATATTGGCTACTCTATGGCTAATTTACCACTGGAAGGAGTCAATTGGGTTTAAATAGAAAGTTCATAATCAATGACTCTTATGCCCGATATTAGTGCATTTGGTCAAATATGGATTTCTGAATGACTGACCTAAATTCAAAAAGAGTCAATGAGTAGGTATAGAACTTTCAAGATCCATGTCTGTAATATGTCCAATGGGTAAAATATTGGCTACTCTAAGGCTAATGTATCACAAGAAAGAGTCAATTGGGTAGGAATAGAAAGTTAAAGATCAAGCACTGAAATATTTTCAGTGGGTCAAAAATTGGCTGAACTATCTCCAGAAGGAGTCAATAGGGTAGAACTAAAAAGTTCAAAATAGACGACTCTTGGGCCCGATTTTAGTACATTTGGTAAAATATTGACTTTTGAATGACCGATGTAACATCAGAAAGAGTCAATAAGTAGGTATAGAAATTTCAAGATCCATGACTGAAACATGTTCAATGGGTCAAATAATGGCTACTCTATGGCTAATTTATCACCAGAAGGAGTCAAAGGGTAGAACTAAAAAGTTCAAAATAGGCGACTCTTGGGCCCGATTTTAGTACATTTGGTCAAATATTGACTTTTGAATGACCGATATAACATCAGAAAGAGTCAATGAGTAGGTATAAAAATTTCATGATCCATAACTGCAACATGTCCAATGGTTAAAATATTGGCTACTATAAGGCTAATGTATCACAAGAAGGAGTCAATTGGGTAGGACTAGAAAGTTCAACATCAAGGACTGAAACATTTTCAGTGGGTCAAAAATTGGCTGAACTATCACCAGAAGGAGTCAATAGGGTAGGACTAAAAAGTTCAAAATAGGCGACTCTTGAGCCCGATTTTAATACATTTGGTCAAATATTGACTTTTGAATGAAAGATATAACATCTGAAAGAGTCAATAAGTAGGTATAGAAATTTCAAGATCCATGACTGAAACATGTTCAATGGGTCAATTAATGGCTACTCTATCGCTAATTTATCACCAGAAGGAGTCAATTGGGTAGAAAAAGAAAGTTCAAAATTGACGACTCTTGGGCCCGATATTAGAACATTTGGTCAAACATGGATTTCTGAATGAATGACCTAAATTCAGAAAGAGTCAATGAGTAGGTATAAAAATTTCAAGATCCATAACTGAAACATGTCCAATGGGTAAAATATTGGCTACTCTAAGGCTAATGTATCACAAGAAGGAGTCAATTGGGTAGGAATAGAAAGTCCAAGATCAAGGACTGAAATATTTTCAGTAGAATAAAAATTGGCTGAACTATCGTCAGAAGGAGTCAATAGGGTAGAACTAAAAAGTTCAAAATAGACGACTCTTGGCCCGATTTTAGTACATTTGGTGAAATATTGACTTTTGAATGACCGATGTAACATCAGATAGGGTCAATCAGTAGGTATAGAAATTTTAAGATCATTGACCTAAACATGTTCAATGGGACACATATTGGCTACTCTATGGCTAATTTATCACCAGAAGGAGTCAATTGGGTAGAAATAGAAAGTTCAAAATCGACGACTCTTAGGCCCGATATTAGTAAATTTGGTCAAATATGGATTTCTGAATGACTGACCTAAATTCAGAAAGAGTCAATGAGTAGGTATAAAAATTTCAAGATCCATAACTGAAACATGTCCAATGGGTAAAATATTGGCTACTCTAAGGCTAATGTATCACAAGAAGGAGTCAATTGGGTAGGAATAGAAAGTTCAAGATCAAGGACTGAATAATTTCCAGTGGGTCAAAAATTGGCTGAACTATCTCCAGAAGGAGTCAATAGGGTAGAACTGAAAAGTTCAAAATAGACGACTCTTGGGAACGATTTTAGTACATTTGGTAAAATATTGACTTTTGAATGACCGATATAACATCAGAAAGAGTCAATAAGTAGGTATAGAAATTTCAAGATCCATGACTGAAACATGTTCAATGGGTCAAATATTGGCTACTCTATGGCTAATTTATCACCAGAAGGAGTCAAAGGGTAGAACTAAAAAGTTCAAAATAGACGACTTTTGGGCCCGATTTTAGTACATTTGGTGAAATATTGACTTTTGAATGACCGATGTAACATCAGATAGAGTCAATAAGTAGGTATAGAAATTTTAAGATCATTGACTGAAACATATTCAATGGGTCAAATATTGGCTACTCTATGGCTAATTTATCACCAGAAGGAGTCAAAGGGTAGAACTAAAAAGTTCAAAATAGAAGACTCTTGGGCCCGATTTTAGTACATTTGGTCAAATATTGACTTTTGAATGACCGATATAACATCAGAAAGAGTCAATGAGTAGGTATAGAAATTTCAAGATCCATAACTGAAACATGTCCAATGGGTAAAATATTGGCTACTCTAAGGCTAATGTATCACTAGAAGGAGTCAATTGGGTAGGGATAGAAAGTTCAAGATCAAGGACTGAAATATTTCCAATGGGTCAAAAATTGGCTGAACTATCTCCAGAAGGAGTCAATAGGGTAGAACTGAAAAGTTAAAAATAGACGACTCTTGGGCCCGATTTTAGTACATTTGGTAAAATATTGACTTTTGAATGACCGATGTAACATCAGAAAGAGTCAATAAGTAGGTATAGAAATTTCAAGATCCATGACTGAAACATGTTCAATGGGTCAAATAATGGCTACTCTATGGCTAATTTATCACCAGAAGGAGTCAAAGGGTAGAACTAAAAAGTTCAAAATAGGCGACTCTTGGGCCCGATTTTAGTACATTTGGTCAAATATTGACTTTTGAATGACCGATATAACATCAGAAAGAGTCAATGAGTAGGTATAGAAATTTCAAGATCCATGACTGAAACATGTTCAATGGGTCAGTTATTGGCTACTCAATCGCTAATTTATCACCAGAAGGAGTCAATAGGGTAGAACTAACAAGTTCAAAATAGACGACTCTTGGGCCCGATTTTAGTACATTTGGTGAAACATTGACTTTTGAATGACCGATGTAACATCAGATAGAGTCAATAAGTAGGTATAGAAATTTTAAGATCATTGACTGAAACTTATTCAATGGGTCAAATATTGGCTACTCTATAGCTAATTTATCACCAGAAGGAGTCAAAGGGTAGAACTAAAACGTTCAAAATAGATGACTCTTGGGCCCGATTTTAATACATTTGGTCAAATGTTGACTTTTGAATGACCGATATAACATCAGAAAGAGTCAATGAGTAGGTATAAAAATTTCAAGATCCATAACTGAAACATTTTCAATGGGTAAAACATTGGCTACTCTAATGCTAATGTATCACAAGAAGGAGTCAATTGGGTAGGAATAGAAAGTTCAAGATCAAGGACTGAAACATTTTCAATGGGTCAAAAATTGGCTACTCTATGGCTAATTTATCACCAGAAGGAGTCAAAGGGTAGAACTAAAACATTCAAAATAGACGACTCTTGGGCCTGATATTAGTACATTTGGTCAAATATTGACTTTTGAATGACTGATGTAACATCAGAAAGAGTCAATAAGTAGGTATAAAAATTTAAAGATCCATAACTGAAACATGTCCAATGGGTAAAATGTTGGCTACTCTAATGCTAATGTATCACAAGAAGGAGTCAAAGGGTAGAACTAAAAAATTCAAAATAGACGACTCTTGGGCCTGATATTAGTACATTTGGTCAAATATTGACTTTTGAATGAAAGATATAACATCTGAAAGAGTCAATAAGTAGGTATAGAAATTTCAAGATCCATGACTGAAACGTGTTCAATGGGTCAATTATTGGCTACTCTATCGCTAACTTATCACCAGAAGGAGTCAATTGGGTAGAAATAGAAAGTTCAAAATCGACGACTCTTGGGCCCGATATTAGTACATTTGGTCAAATATGGATTTCTGAATGATTGACCTAAATTCAGAAAGAGTCAATGAGTAAGTATAAAAATTTCAAGATCCATAACTTAAACATGTCCAATGGGTAAAATATTGGCTACTCTAAGGCTAATGTATCACAAGAAGGAGTCAATTGGGTAGGAATAGAAAGTTCAAGATCAAGGACTGAAATATTTCCAGTGGGTCAAAAATTGGCTGAACTATCTCCAGAAGGAGTCAATAGGGTAGAACTGAAAAGTTCAAAATAGACGACTCTTGGGCCCGATTTTAATACATTTGGTGAAATATTGACTTTTTAATGACTGATGTAACATCAGATAGAGTCAATAAGTAGGTATAGAAATTTTAAGATCATTGACTGAAACATATTCAATGGGTCAAATATTGGCTACTCTATGGCTTTTTTATCACCCGAAGGAGTCAAAGGGTAGAACTAAAAAGTTCAAAATAGACGACTCTTGGGCCCGATTTTAGTACATTTGGTGAAATATTGACTTTTGAATGACCGATATAACATCAGAAAGAGTCAATGAGTAGGTATAGAAATTTCAAGATCCATGACTGAAACATGTTCAATGGGTCAATTATTGGCTACTCAATCGCTAATTTATCACCAGAAGGAGTCAATAGGGTAGAACTAACAAGTTCAAAATAGACGACTCTTGGGCCCGATTTTAGTACATTTGGTGAAATATTGACTTTTGAATGACCGATGTAACATCAGATAGAGTCAATAAGTAGGTATAGAAATTTTAAGATCATTGACTGAAACTTATTCAATGGGTCAAATATTGGCTACTCTATAGCTAATTTATCACCAGAAGGAGTCAAAGGGTAGAACTAAAACGTTCAAAATAGACGACTCTTGGTCCCGATTTTAGTACATTTGGTCAAATATTGACTTTTGAATGACCGATATAACAGCAGAAAGAGTCAATGACTAGGTTTAGAAATTTCAAGATCCATTACTGAAACATGTTCAATGGGTCAATTATTGGCTACTCTATGGCTAATTTATCACCAAAAGGAGTCAAAGGGTAGAACTAAAAAGTTCAAAATAGATGACTCTTGGGCCCGATTTTAATACATTTGGTCAAATGTTGGCTTTTGAATGACCGATATAACATCAGAAAGAGTCAATGAGTAGGTATAAAAATTTCAAGATCCATAACTGAAACATGTCCAATGGGTAAAATATTGGCTACTCTAAGGCTAATGTATCACAAGAAGGAGTCAATTGGGTAGGGATAGAAAGTTCAAGATCAAGGACTGAAATATTTCCAATGGGTCAAAAATTGGCTGAACTATCTCCAGAAGGAGTCAATAGGGTAGAACTGAAAAGTTCAAAATAGACGACTCTTGGGCCCGATTTTAGTACATTTGGTGAAATATTGACTTTTGAATGACCGATATAACATCAGAAAGAGTCAATAAGTAGGCATGGAAATTTCAAGATCCATGACTGAAACTTGTTCAATGGGTCAAATATTGGCTACTCTATGGCTAATTTATCACTGGAAGGAGTCAATTGGGTTTAAATAGAAAGTTCATAATCAATGACTCTTATGCCCGATATTAGTGCATTTGGTCAAATATGGATTTCTGAATGACTGACCTAAATTCAAAAAGAGTCAATGAGTAGGTATAGAACTTTCAAGATCCATGACTGTAATATGTCCAATGGGTAAAATATTGGCTACTCTAAGGCTAATGTATCACAAGAAAGAGTCAATTGGGTAGGAATAGAAAGTTAAAGATCAAGGACTGAAATATTTTCAGTGGGTCAAAAATTGGCTGAACTATCTCCAGAAGGAGTCAATAGGGTAGAACTAAAAAGTTCAAAATAGACGACTCTTGGGCCCGATTTTAGTACATTTGGTAAAATATTGACTTTTGAATGACCGATGTAACATCAGAAAGAGTCAATAAGTAGGTATAGAAATTTCAAGATCCATGACTGAAACATGTTCAATGGGTCAAATAATGGCTACTCTATGGCTAATTTATCACCAGAAGGAGTCAAAGGGTAGAACTAAAAAGTTCAAAATAGGCGACTCTTGGGCCCGATTTTAGTACATTTGGTCAAATATTGACTTTTGAATGACCGATATAACATCAGAAAGAGTCAATGAGTAGGTATAAAAATTTCATGATCCATAACTGCAACATGTCCAATGGTTAAAATATTGGCTACTATAAGGCTAATGTATCACAAGAAGGAGTCAATTGGGTAGGATTAGAAAGTTCAACATCAAGGACTGAAACATTTTCAGTGGGTCAAAAATTGGCTGAACTATCACCAGAAGGAGTCAATAGGGTAGGACTAAAAAGTTCAAAATAGGCGACTCTTGAGCCCGATTTTAATACATTTGGTCAAATATTGACTTTTGAATGAAAGATATAACATCTGAAAGAGTCAATAAGTAGGTATAGAAATTTCAAGATCCATGACTGAAACATGTTCAATGGGTCAATTAATGGCTACTCTATCGCTAATTTATCACCAGAAGGAGTCAATTGGGTAGAAAAAGAAAGTTCAAAATTGACGACTCTTGGGCCCGATATTAGAACATTTGGTCAAGCATGGATTTCTGAATGAATGACCTAAATTCAGAAAGAGTCAATGAGTAGGTATAAAAATTTCAAGATCCATAACTGAAACATGTCCAATGGGTAAAATATTGGCTACTCTAAGGCTAATGTATCACAAGAAGGAGTCAATTGGGTAGGAATAGAAAGTTCAAGATCAAGGACTGAAATATTTTCAGTAGATCAAAAATTGGCTGAACTATCGTCAGAAGGAGTCAATAGGGTAGAACTAAAAAGTTCAAAATAGACGACTCTTGGGAACGATTTTAGTACATTTGGTAAAATATTGACTTTTGAATGACCGATGTAACATCAGATAGAGTCAATAAGTAGGTATAGAAATTTTAAGATCATTGACTGAAACTTATTCAATGGGTCAAATATTGGCTACTCTATAGCTAATTTATCACCAGAAGGAGTCAAAGGGTAGAACTAAAACGTTCAAAATAGACGACTCTTGGGCCCGATTTTAGTACATTTGGTCAAATATTGACTTTTGAATGACCGATATAACAGCAGAAAGAGTCAATGACTAGGTTTAGAAATTTCAAGATCCATTACTGAAACATGTTCAATGGGTCAATTATTGGCTACTCTATGGCTAATTTATCACCAGAAGGAGTCAAAGGGTAGAACTAAAAAGTTCAAAATAGATGACTCTTGGGCCCGATTTTAATACATTTGGTCAAATGTTGACTTTTGAATGACCGATATAACATCAGAAAGAGTCAATGAGTAGGTATAAAAATTTCAAGATCCATAACTGAAACATGTCCAATGGGTAAAATATTGGCTACTCTAAGGCTAATGTATCACAAGAAGGAGTCAATTGGGTAGGGATAGAAAGTTCAAGATCAAGGACTGAAATATTTCCAATGGGTCAAAAATTGGCTGAACTATCTCCAGAAGGAGTCAATAGGGTAGAACTGAAAAGTTCAAAATAGACGACTCTTGGGCCCGATTTTAGTACATTTGGTGAAATATTGACTTTTGAATGACCGATATAACATCAGAAAGAGTCAATAAGTAGGCATGGAAATTTCAAGATCCATGACTGAAACTTGTTCAATGGGTCAAATATTGGCTACTCTATGGCTAATTTACCACTGGAAGGAGTCAATTGGGTTTAAATAGAAAGTTCATAATCAATGACTCTTATGCCCGATATTAGTGCATTTGGTCAAATATGGATTTCTGAATGACTGACCTAAATTCAAAAAGAGTCAATGAGTAGGTATAGAACTTTCAAGATCCATGTCTGTAATATGTCCAATGGGTAAAATATTGGCTACTCTAAGGCTAATGTATCACAAGAAAGAGTCAATTGGGTAGGAATAGAAAGTTAAAGATCAAGCACTGAAATATTTTCAGTGGGTCAAAAATTGGCTGAACTATCTCCAGAAGGAGTCAATAGGGTAGAACTAAAAAGTTCAAAATAGACGACTCTTGGGCCCGATTTTAGTACATTTGGTAAAATATTGACTTTTGAATGACCGATGTAACATCAGAAAGAGTCAATAAGTAGGTACAGAAATTTCAAGATCCATGACTGAAACATGTTCAATGGGTCAAATAATGGCTACTCTATGGCTAATTTATCACCAGAAGGAGTCAAAGGGTAGAACTAAAAAGTTCAAAATAGGCGACTCTTGGGCCCGATTTTAGTACATTTGGTCAAATATTGACTTTTGAATGACCGATATAACATCAGAAAGAGTCAATGAGTAGGTATAAAAATTTCATGATCCATAACTGCAACATGTCCAATGGTTAAAATATTGGCTACTATAAGGCTAATGTATCACAAGAAGGAGTCAATTGGGTAGGACTAGAAAGTTCAACATCAAGGACTGAAACATTTTCAGTGGGTCAAAAATTGGCTGAACTATCACCAGAAGGAGTCAATAGGGTAGGACTAAAAAGTTCAAAATAGGCGACTCTTGAGCCCGATTTTAATACATTTGGTCAAATATTGACTTTTGAATGAAAGATATAACATCTGAAAGAGTCAATAAGTAGGTATAGAAATTTCAAGATCCATGACTGAAACATGTTCAATGGGTCAATTAATGGCTACTCTATCGCTAATTTATCACCAGAAGGAGTCAATTGGGTAGAAAAAGAAAGTTCAAAATTGACGACTCTTGGGCCCGATATTAGAACATTTGGTCAAACATGGATTTCTGAATGAATGACCTAAATTCAGAAAGAGTCAATGAGTAGGTATAAAAATTTCAAGATCCATAACTGAAACATGTCCAATGGGTAAAATATTGGCTACTCTAAGGCTAATGTATCACAAGAAGGAGTCAATTGGGTAGGAATAGAAAGTCCAAGATCAAGGACTGAAATATTTTCAGTAGAATAAAAATTGGCTGAACTATCGTCAGAAGGAGTCAATAGGGTAGAACTAAAAAGTTCAAAATAGACGACTCTTGGCCCGATTTTAGTACATTTGGTGAAATATTGACTTTTGAATGACCGATGTAACATCAGATAGGGTCAATCAGTAGGTATAGAAATTTTAAGATCATTGACCTAAACATGTTCAATGGGACACATATTGGCTACTCTATGGCTAATTTATCACCAGAAGGAGTCAATTGGGTAGAAATAGAAAGTTCAAAATCGACGACTCTTAGGCCCGATATTAGTAAATTTGGTCAAATATGGATTTCTGAATGACTGACCTAAATTCAGAAAGAGTCAATGAGTAGGTATAAAAATTTCAAGATCCATAACTGAAACATGTCCAATGGGTAAAATATTGGCTACTCTAAGGCTAATGTATCACAAGAAGGAGTCAATTGGGTAGGAATAGAAAGTTCAAGATCAAGGACTGAATAATTTCCAGTGGGTCAAAAATTGGCTGAACTATCTCCAGAAGGAGTCAATAGGGTAGAACTGAAAAGTTCAAAATAGACGACTCTTGGGAACGATTTTAGTACATTTGGTAAAATATTGACTTTTGAATGACCGATATAACATCAGAAAGAGTCAATAAGTAGGTATAGAAATTTCAAGATCCATGACTGAAACATGTTCAATGGGTCAAATATTGGCTACTCTATGGCTAATTTATCACCAGAAGGAGTCAAAGGGTAGAACTAAAAAGTTCAAAATAGACGACTTTTGGGCCCGATTTTAGTACATTTGGTGAAATATTGACTTTTGAATGACCGATGTAACATCAGATAGAGTCAATAAGTAGGTATAGAAATTTTAAGATCATTGACTGAAACATATTCAATGGGTCAAATATTGGCTACTCTATGGCTAATTTATCACCAGAAGGAGTCAAAGGGTAGAACTAAAAAGTTCAAAATAGAAGACTCTTGGGCCCGATTTTAGTACATTTGGTCAAATATTGACTTTTGAATGACCGATATAACATAAGAAAGAGTCAATGAGTAGGTATAGAAATTTCAAGATCCATAACTGAAACATGTCCAATGGGTAAAATATTGGCTACTCTAAGGCTAATGTATCACTAGAAGGAGTCAATTGGGTAGGGATAGAAAGTTCAAGATCAAGGACTGAAATATTTCCAATGGGTCAAAAATTGGCTGAACTATCTCCAGAAGGAGTCAATAGGGTAGAACTGAAAAGTTAAAAATAGACGACTCTTGGGCCCGATTTTAGTACATTTGGTGAAATATTGACTTTTGAATGACCGATATAACATCAGAAAGAGTCAATGAGTAGGTATAGAAATTTCAAGATCCATGACTGAAACATGTTCAATGGGTCAATTATTGGCTACTCAATCGCTAATTTATCACCAGAAGGAGTCAATAGGGTAGAACTAACAAGTTCAAAATAGACGACTCTTGGGCCCGATTTTAGTACATTTGGTGAAATATTGACTTTTGAATGACCGATGTAACATCAGATAGAGTCAATAAGTAGGTATAGAAATTTTAAGATCATTGACTGAAACTTATTCAATGGGTCAAATATTGGCTACTCTATAGCTAATTTATCACCAGAAGGAGTCAAAGGGTAGAACTAAAACGTTCAAAATAGACGACTCTTGGTCCCGATTTTAGTACATTTGGTCAAATATTGACTTTTGAATGACCGATATAACAGCAGAAAGAGTCAATGACTAGGTTTAGAAATTTCAAGATCCATTACTGAAACATGTTCAATGGGTCAATTATTGGCTACTCTATGGCTAATTTATCACCAAAAGGAGTCAAAGGGTAGAACTAAAAAGTTCAAAAGAGATGACTCTTGGGCCCGATTTTAATACATTTGGTCAAATGTTGGCTTTTGAATGACCGATATAACATCAGAAAGAGTCAATGAGTAGGTATAAAAATTTCAAGATCCATAACTGAAACATGTCCAATGGGTAAAATATTGGCTACTCTAAGGCTAATGTATCACAAGAAGGAGTCAATTGGGTAGGGATAGAAAGTTCAAGATCAAGGACTGAAATATTTCCAATGGGTCAAAAATTGGCTGAACTATCTCCAGAAGGAGTCAATAGGGTAGAACTGAAAAGTTCAAAATAGACGACTCTTGGGCCCGATTTTAGTACATTTGGTGAAATATTGACTTTTGAATGACCGATATAACATCAGAAAGAGTCAATAAGTAGGCATGGAAATTTCAAGATCCATGACTGAAACTTGTTCAATGGGTCAAATATTGGCTACTCTATGGCTAATTTATCACTGGAAGGAGTCAATTGGGTTTAAATAGAAAGTTCATAATCAATGACTCTTATGCCCGATATTAGTGCATTTGGTCAAATATGGATTTCTGAATGACTGACCTAAATTCAAAAAGAGTCAATGAGTAGGTATAGAACTTTCAAGATCCATGACTGTAATATGTCCAATGGGTAAAATATTGGCTACTCTAAGGCTAATGTATCACAAGAAAGAGTCAATTGGGTAGGAATAGAAAGTTAAAGATCAAGGACTGAAATATTTTCAGTGGGTCAAAAATTGGCTGAACTATCTCCAGAAGGAGTCAATAGGGTAGAACTAAAAAGTTCAAAATAGACGACTCTTGGGCCCGATTTTAGTACATTTGGTAAAATATTGACTTTTGAATGACCGATGTAACATCAGAAAGAGTCAATAAGTAGGTATAGAAATTTCAAGATCCATGACTGAAACATGTTCAATGGGTCAAATAATGGCTACTCTATGGCTAATTTATCACCAGAAGGAGTCAAAGGGTAGAACTAAAAAGTTCAAAATAGGCGACTCTTGGGCCCGATTTTAGTACATTTGGTCAAATATTGACTTTTGAATGACCGATATAACATCAGAAAGAGTCAATGAGTAGGTATAAAAATTTCATGATCCATAACTGCAACATGTCCAATGGTTAAAATATTGGCTACTATAAGGCTAATGTATCACAAGAAGGAGTCAATTGGGTAGGATTAGAAAGTTCAACATCAAGGACTGAAACATTTTCAGTGGGTCAAAAATTGGCTGAACTATCACCAGAAGGAGTCAATAGGGTAGGACTAAAAAGTTCAAAATAGGCGACTCTTGAGCCCGATTTTAATACATTTGGTCAAATATTGACTTTTGAATGAAAGATATAACATCTGAAAGAGTCAATAAGTAGGTATAGAAATTTCAAGATCCATGACTGAAACATGTTCAATGGGTCAAATAATGGCTACTCTATCGCTAATTTATCACCAGAAGGAGTCAATTGGGTAGAAAAAGAAAGTTCAAAATTGACGACTCTTGGGCCCGATATTAGAACATTTGGTCAAGCATGGATTTCTGAATGAATGACCTAAATTCAGAAAGAGTCAATGAGTAGGTATAAAAATTTCAAGATCCATAACTGAAACATGTCCAATGGGTAAAATATTGGCTACTCTAAGGCTAATGTATCACAAGAAGGAGTCAATTGGGTAGGAATAGAAAGTTCAAGATCAAGGACTGAAATATTTTCAGTAGATCAAAAATTGGCTGAACTATCGTCAGAAGGAGTCAATAGGGTAGAACTAAAAAGTTCAAAATAGACGACTCTTGGGAACGATTTTAGTACATTTGGTAAAATATTGACTTTTGAATGACCGATGTAACATCAGATAGAGTCAATAAGTAGGTATAGAAATTTTAAGATCATTGACTGAAACTTATTCAATGGGTCAAATATTGGCTACTCTATAGCTAATTTATCACCAGAAGGAGTCAAAGGGTAGAACTAAAACGTTCAAAATAGACGACTCTTGGGCCCGATTTTAGTACATTTGGTCAAATATTGACTTTTGAATGACCGATATAACAGCAGAAAGAGTCAATGACTAGGTTTAGAAATTTCAAGATCCATTACTGAAACATGTTCAATGGGTCAATTATTGGCTACTCTATGGCTAATTTATCACCAGAAGGAGTCAAAGGGTAGAACTAAAAAGTTCAAAATAGATGACTCTTGGGCCCGATTTTAATACATTTGGTCAAATGTTGACTTTTGAATGACCGATATAACATCAGAAAGAGTCAATGAGTAGGTATAAAAATTTCAAGATCCATAACTGAAACATGTCCAATGGGTAAAATATTGGCTACTCTAAGGCTAATGTATCACAAGAAGGAGTCAATTGGGTAGGGATAGAAAGTTCAAGATCAAGGACTGAAATATTTCCAATGGGTCAAAAATTGGCTGAACTATCTCCAGAAGGAGTCAATAGGGTAGAACTGAAAAGTTCAAAATAGACGACTCTTGGGCCCGATTTTAGTACATTTGGTGAAATATTGACTTTTGAATGACCGATATAACATCAGAAAGAGTCAATAAGTAGGCATGGAAATTTCAAGATCCATGACTGAAACTTGTTCAATGGGTCAAATATTGGCTACTCTATGGCTAATTTACCACTGGAAGGAGTCAATTGGGTTTAAATAGAAAGTTCATAATCAATGACTCTTATGCCCGATATTAGTGCATTTGGTCAAATATGGATTTCTGAATGACTGACCTAAATTCAAAAAGAGTCAATGAGTAGGTATAGAACTTTCAAGATCCATGTCTGTAATATGTCCAATGGGTAAAATATTGGCTACTCTAAGGCTAATGTATCACAAGAAAGAGTCAATTGGGTAGGAATAGAAAGTTAAAGATCAAGCACTGAAATATTTTCAGTGGGTCAAAAATTGGCTGAACTATCTCCAGAAGGAGTCAATAGGGTAGAACTAAAAAGTTCAAAATAGACGACTCTTGGGCCCGATTTTAGTACATTTGGTAAAATATTGACTTTTGAATGACTGATGTAACATCAGAAAGAGTCAATAAGTAGGTACAGAAATTTCAAGATCCATGACTGAAACATGTTCAATGGGTCAAATAATGGCTACTCTATGGCTAATTTATCACCAGAAGGAGTCAAAGGGTAGAACTAAAAAGTTCAAAATAGGCGACTCTTGGGCCCGATTTTAGTACATTTGGTCAAATATTGACTTTTGAATGACCGATATAACATCAGAAAGAGTCAATGAGTAGGTATAAAAATTTCATGATCCATAACTGCAACATGTCCAATGGTTAAAATATTGGCTACTATAAGGCTAATGTATCACAAGAAGGAGTCAATTGGGTAGGACTAGAAAGTTCAACATCAAGGACTGAAACATTTTCAGTGGGTCAAAAATTGGCTGAACTATCACCAGAAGGAGTCAATAGGGTAGGACTAAAAAGTTCAAAATAGGCGACTCTTGAGCCCGATTTTAATACATTTGGTCAAATATTGACTTTTGAATGAAAGATATAACATCTGAAAGAGTCAATAAGTAGGTATAGAAATTTCAAGATCCATGACTGAAACATGTTCAATGGGTCAATTAATGGCTACTCTATCGCTAATTTATCACCAGAAGGAGTCAATTGGGTAGAAAAAGAAAGTTCAAAATTGACGACTCTTGGGCCCGATATTAGAACATTTGGTCAAACATGGATTTCTGAATGAATGACCTAAATTCAGAAAGAGTCAATGAGTAGGTATAAAAATTTCAAGATCCATAACTGAAACATGTCCAATGGGTAAAATATTGGCTACTCTAAGGCTAATGTATCACAAGAAGGAGTCAATTGGGTAGGAATAGAAAGTCCAAGATCAAGGACTGAAATATTTTCAGTAGAATAAAAATTGGCTGAACTATCGTCAGAAGGAGTCAATAGGGTAGAACTAAAAAGTTCAAAATAGACGACTCTTGGCCCGATTTTAGTACATTTGGTGAAATATTGACTTTTGAATGACCGATGTAACATCAGATAGGGTCAATCAGTAGGTATAGAAATTTTAAGATCATTGACCTAAACATGTTCAATGGGACACATATTGGCTACTCTATGGCTAATTTATCACCAGAAGGAGTCAATTGGGTAGAAATAGAAAGTTCAAAATCGACGACTCTTAGGCCCGATATTAGTAAATTTGGTCAAATATGGATTTCTGAATGACTGACCTAAATTCAGAAAGAGTCAATGAGTAGGTATAAAAATTTCAAGATCCATAACTGAAACATGTCCAATGGGTAAAATATTGGCTACTCTAAGGCTAATGTATCACAAGAAGGAGTCAATTGGGTAGGAATAGAAAGTTCAAGATCAAGGACTGAATAATTTCCAGTGGGTCAAAAATTGGCTGAACTATCTCCAGAAGGAGTCAATAGGGTAGAACTGAAAAGTTCAAAATAGACGACTCTTGGGAACGATTTTAGTACATTTGGTAAAATATTGACTTTTGAATGACCGATATAACATCAGAAAGAGTCAATAAGTAGGTATAGAAATTTCAAGATCCATGACTGAAACATGTTCAATGGGTCAAATATTGGCTACTCTATGGCTAATTTATCACCAGAAGGAGTCAAAGGGTAGAACTAAAAAGTTCAAAATAGACGACTTTTGGGCCCGATTTTAGTACATTTGGTGAAATATTGACTTTTGAATGACCGATGTAACATCAGATAGAGTCAATAAGTAGGTATAGAAATTTTAAGATCATTGACTGAAACATATTCAATGGGTCAAATATTGGCTACTCTATGGCTAATTTATCACCAGAAGGAGTCAAAGGGTAGAACTAAAAAGTTCAAAATAGAAGACTCTTGGGCCCGATTTTAGTACATTTGGTCAAATATTGACTTTTGAATGACCGATATAACATAAGAAAGAGTCAATGAGTAGGTATAGAAATTTCAAGATCCATAACTGAAACATGTCCAATGGGTAAAATATTGGCTACTCTAAGGCTAATGTATCACTAGAAGGAGTCAATTGGGTAGGGATAGAAAGTTCAAGATCAAGGACTGAAATATTTCCAATGGGTCAAAAATTGGCTGAACTATCTCCAGAAGGAGTCAATAGGGTAGAACTGAAAAGTTAAAAATAGACGACTCTTGGGCCCGATTTTAGTACATTTGGTGAAATATTGACTTTTGAATGACCGATGTAACATCAGAAAGAGTCAATGAGTAGGTATAGAAATTTCAAGATCCATGACTGAAACATGTTCAATGGGTCAATTATTGGCTACTCAATCGCTAATTTATCACCAGAAGGAGTCAATAGGGTAGAACTAACAAGTTCAAAATAGACGACTCTTGGGCCCGATTTTAGTACATTTGGTGAAATATTGACTTTTGAATGACCGATGTAACATCAGATAGAGTCAATAAGTAGGTATAGAAATTTTAAGATCATTGACTGAAACTTATTCAATGGGTCAAATATTGGCTACTCTATAGCTAATTTATCACCAGAAGGAGTCAAAGGGTAGAACTAAAACGTTCAAAATAGACGACTCTTGGTCCCGATTTTAGTACATTTGGTCAAATATTGACTTTTGAATGACCGATATAACAGCAGAAAGAGTCAATGACTAGGTTTAGAAATTTCAAGATCCATTACTGAAACATGTTCAATGGGTCAATTATTGGCTACTCTATGGCTAATTTATCACCAAAAGGAGTCAAAGGGTAGAACTAAAAAGTTCAAAAGAGATGACTCTTGGGCCCGATTTTAATACATTTGGTCAAATGTTGGCTTTTGAATGACCGATATAACATCAGAAAGAGTCAATGAGTAGGTATAAAAATTTCAAGATCCATAACTGAAACATGTCCAATGGGTAAAATATTGGCTACTCTAAGGCTAATGTATCACAAGAAGGAGTCAATTGGGTAGGGATAGAAAGTTCAAGATCAAGGACTGAAATATTTCCAATGGGTCAAAAATTGGCTGAACTATCTCCAGAAGGAGTCAATAGGGTAGAACTGAAAAGTTCAAAATAGACGACTCTTGGGCCCGATTTTAGTACATTTGGTGAAATATTGACTTTTGAATGACCGATATAACATCAGAAAGAGTCAATAAGTAGGCATGGAAATTTCAAGATCCATGACTGAAACTTGTTCAATGGGTCAAATATTGGCTACTCTATGGCTAATTTATCACTGGAAGGAGTCAATTGGGTTTAAATAGAAAGTTCATAATCAATGACTCTTATGCCCGATATTAGTGCATTTGGTCAAATATGGATTTCTGAATGACTGACCTAAATTCAAAAAGAGTCAATGAGTAGGTATAGAACTTTCAAGATCCATGACTGTAATATGTCCAATGGGTAAAATATTGGCTACTCTAAGGCTAATGTATCACAAGAAAGAGTCAATTGGGTAGGAATAGAAAGTTAAAGATCAAGGACTGAAATATTTTCAGTGGGTCAAAAATTGGCTGAACTATCTCCAGAAGGAGTCAATAGGGTAGAACTAAAAAGTTCAAAATAGACGACTCTTGGGCCCGATTTTAGTACATTTGGTAAAATATTGACTTTTGAATGACCGATGTAACATCAGAAAGAGTCAATAAGTAGGTATAGAAATTTCAAGATCCATGACTGAAACATGTTCAATGGGTCAAATAATGGCTACTCTATGGCTAATTTATCACCAGAAGGAGTCAAAGGGTAGAACTAAAAAGTTCAAAATTGACGACTCTTGGGCCCGATATTAGAACATTTGGTCAAGCATGGATTTCTGAATGAATGACCTAAATTCAGAAAGAGTCAATGAGTAGGTATAAAAATTTCAAGATCCATAACTGAAACATGTCCAATGGGTAAAATATTGGCTACTCTAAGGCTAATGTATCACAAGAAGGAGTCAATTGGGTAGGAATAGAAAGTTCAAGATCAAGGACTGAAATATTTTCAGTAGATCAAAAATTGGCTGAACTATCGTCAGAAGGAGTCAATAGGGTAGAACTAAAAAGTTCAAAATAGACGACTCTTGGGAACGATTTTAGTACATTTGGTAAAATATTGACTTTTGAATGACCGATGTAACATCAGATAGAGTCAATAAGTAGGTATAGAAATTTTAAGATCATTGACTGAAACTTATTCAATGGGTCAAATATTGGCTACTCTATAGCTAATTTATCACCAGAAGGAGTCAAAGGGTAGAACTAAAACGTTCAAAATAGACGACTCTTGGGCCCGATTTTAGTACATTTGGTCAAATATTGACTTTTGAATGACCGATATAACAGCAGAAAGAGTCAATGACTAGGTTTAGAAATTTCAAGATCCATTACTGAAACATGTTCAATGGGTCAATTATTGGCTACTCTATGGCTAATTTATCACCAGAAGGAGTCAAAGGGTAGAACTAAAAAGTTCAAAATAGATGACTCTTGGGCCCGATTTTAATACATTTGGTCAAATGTTGACTTTTGAATGACCGATATAACATCAGAAAGAGTCAATGAGTAGGTATAAAAATTTCAAGATCCATAACTGAAACATGTCCAATGGGTAAAATATTGGCTACTCTAAGGCTAATGTATCACAAGAAGGAGTCAATTGGGTAGGGATAGAAAGTTCAAGATCAAGGACTGAAATATTTCCAATGGGTCAAAAATTGGCTGAACTATCTCCAGAAGGAGTCAATAGGGTAGAACTGAAAAGTTCAAAATAGACGACTCTTGGGCCCGATTTTAGTACATTTGGTGAAATATTGACTTTTGAATGACCGATATAACATCAGAAAGAGTCAATAAGTAGGCATGGAAATTTCAAGATCCATGACTGAAACTTGTTCAATGGGTCAAATATTGGCTACTCTATGGCTAATTTACCACTGGAAGGAGTCAATTGGGTTTAAATAGAAAGTTCATAATCAATGACTCTTATGCCCGATATTAGTGCATTTGGTCAAATATGGATTTCTGAATGACTGACCTAAATTCAAAAAGAGTCAATGAGTAGGTATAGAACTTTCAAGATCCATGTCTGTAATATGTCCAATGGGTAAAATATTGGCTACTCTAAGGCTAATGTATCACAAGAAAGAGTCAATTGGGTAGGAATAGAAAGTTAAAGATCAAGCACTGAAATATTTTCAGTGGGTCAAAAATTGGCTGAACTATCTCCAGAAGGAGTCAATAGGGTAGAACTAAAAAGTTCAAAATAGACGACTCTTGGGCCCGATTTTAGTACATTTGGTAAAATATTGACTTTTGAATGACCGATGTAACATCAGAAAGAGTCAATAAGTAGGTATAGAAATTTCAAGATCCATGACTGAAACATGTTCAATGGGTCAAATAATGGCTACTCTATGGCTAATTTATCACCAGAAGGAGTCAAAGGGTAGAACTAAAAAGTTCAAAATAGGCGACTCTTGGGCCCGATTTTAGTACATTTGGTCAAATATTGACTTTTGAATGACCGATATAACATCAGAAAGAGTCAATGAGTAGGTATAAAAATTTCATGATCCATAACTGCAACATGTCCAATGGTTAAAATATTGGCTACTATAAGGCTAATGTATCACAAGAAGGAGTCAATTGGGTAGGACTAGAAAGTTCAACATCAAGGACTGAAACATTTTCAGTGGGTCAAAAATTGGCTGAACTATCACCAGAAGGAGTCAATAGGGTAGGACTAAAAAGTTCAAAATAGGCGACTCTTGAGCCCGATTTTAATACATTTGGTCAAATATTGACTTTTGAATGAAAGATATAACATCTGAAAGAGTCAATAAGTAGGTATAGAAATTTCAAGATCCATGACTGAAACATGTTCAATGGGTCAATTAATGGCTACTCTATCGCTAATTTATCACCAGAAGGAGTCAATTGGGTAGAAAAAGAAAGTTCAAAATTGACGACTCTTGGGCCCGATATTAGAACATTTGGTCAAACATGGATTTCTGAATGAATGACCTAAATTCAGAAAGAGTCAATGAGTAGGTATAAAAATTTCAAGATCCATAACTGAAACATGTCCAATGGGTAAAATATTGGCTACTCTAAGGCTAATGTATCACAAGAAGGAGTCAATTGGGTAGGAATAGAAAGTCCAAGATCAAGGACTGAAATATTTTCAGTAGATCAAAAATTGGCTGAACTATCGTCAGAAGGAGTCAATAGGGTAGAACTAAAAAGTTCAAAATAGACGACTCTTGGCCCGATTTTAGTACATTTGGTGAAATATTGACTTTTGAATGACCGATGTAACATCAGATAGGGTCAATCAGTAGGTATAGAAATTTTAAGATCATTGACCTAAACATGTTCAATGGGTCACATATTGGCTACTCTATGGCTAATTTATCACCAGAAGGAGTCAATTGGGTAGAAATAGAAAGTTCAAAATCGACGACTCTTAGGCCCGATATTAGTAAATTTGGTCAAATATGGATTTCTGAATGACTGACCTAAATTCAGAAAGAGTCAATGAGTAGGTATAAAAATTTCAAGATCCATAACTGAAACATGTCCAATGGGTAAAATATTGGCTACTCTAAGGCTAATGTATCACAAGAAGGAGTCAATTGGGTAGGAATAGAAAGTTCAAGATCAAGGACTGAATAATTTCCAGTGGGTCAAAAATTGGCTGAACTATCTCCAGAAGGAGTCAATAGGGTAGAACTAAAAAGTTCAAAATAGACGACTCTTGGGAACGATTTTAGTACATTTGGTAAAATATTGACTTTTGAATGACCGATGTAACATCAGATAGAGTCAATAAGTAGGTATAGAAATTTTAAGATCATTGACTGAAACTTATTCAATGGGTCAAATATTGGCTACTCTATAGCTAATTTATCACCAGAAGGAGTCAAAGGGTAGAACTAAAACGTTCAAAATAGACGACTCTTGGGCCCGATTTTAGTACATTTGGTCAAATATTGACTTTTGAATGACCGATATAACAGCAGAAAGAGTCAATGACTAGGTTTAGAAATTTCAAGATCCATTACTGAAACATGTTCAATGGGTCAATTATTGGCTACTCTATGGCTAATTTATCACCAGAAGGAGTCAAAGGGTAGAACTAAAAAGTTCAAAATAGATGACTCTTGGGCCCGATTTTAATACATTTGGTCAAATGTTGACTTTTGAATGACCGATATAACATCAGAAAGAGTCAATGAGTAGGTATAAAAATTTCAAGATCCATAACTGAAACATGTCCAATGGGTAAAATATTGGCTACTCTAAGGCTAATGTATCACAAGAAGGAGTCAATTGGGTAGGGATAGAAAGTTCAAGATCAAGGACTGAAATATTTCCAATGGGTCAAAAATTGGCTGAACTATCTCCAGAAGGAGTCAATAGGGTAGAACTGAAAAGTTCAAAATAGACGACTCTTGGGCCCGATTTTAGTACATTTGGTGAAATATTGACTTTTGAATGACCGATATAACATCAGAAAGAGTCAATAAGTAGGCATGGAAATTTCAAGATCCATGACTGAAACTTGTTCAATGGGTCAAATATTGGCTACTCTATGGCTAATTTACCACTGGAAGGAGTCAATTGGGTTTAAATAGAAAGTTCATAATCGATGACTCTTATGCCCGATATTAGTGCATTTGGTCAAATATGGATTTCTGAATGACTGACCTAAATTCAAAAAGAGTCAATGAGTAGGTATAGAACTTTCAAGATCCATGTCTGTAATATGTCCAATGGGTAAAATATTGGCTACTCTAAGGCTAATGTATCACAAGAAAGAGTCAATTGGGTAGGAATAGAAAGTTAAAGATCAAGCACTGAAATATTTTCAGTGGGTCAAAAATTGGCTGAACTATCTCCAGAAGGAGTCAATAGGGTAGAACTAAAAAGTTCAAAATAGACGACTCTTGGGCCCGATTTTAGTACATTTGGTAAAATATTGACTTTTGAATGACCGATGTAACATCAGAAAGAGTCAATAAGTAGGTATAGAAATTTCAAGATCCATGACTGAAACATGTTCAATGGGTCAAATAATGGCTACTCTATGGCTAATTTATCACCAGAAGGAGTCAAAGGGTAGAACTAAAAAGTTCAAAATAGGCGACTCTTGGGCCCGATTTTAGTACATTTGGTCAAATATTGACTTTTGAATGACCGATATAACATCAGAAAGAGTCAATAAGTAGGTATAGAAATTTCAAGATCCATGACTGAAACATGTTCAATGGGTCAATTAATGGCTACTCTATCGCTAATTTATCACCAGAAGGAGTCAATTGGGTAGAAAAAGAAAGTTCAAAATTGACGACTCTTGGGCCCGATATTAGAACATTTGGTCAAACATGGATTTCTGAATGAATGACCTAAATTCAGAAAGAGTCAATGAGTAGGTATAAAAATTTCAAGATCCATAACTGAAACATGTCCAATGGGTAAAATATTGGCTACTCTAAGGCTAATGTATCACAAGAAGGAGTCAATTGGGTAGGAATAGAAAGTCCAAGATCAAGGACTGAAATTTTTTCAGTAGATCAAAAATTGGCTGAACTATCGTCAGAAGGAGTCAATAGGGTAGAACTAAAAAGTTCAAAATAGACGACTCTTGGCCCGATTTTAGTACATTTGGTGTAATATTGACTTTTGAATGACCGATGTAACATCAGATAGGGTCAATCAGTAGGTATAGAAATTTTAAGATCATTGACCTAAACATGTTCAATGGGTCACATATTGGCTACTCTATGGCTAATTTATCACCAGAAGGAGTCAATTGGGTAGAAATAGAAAGTTCAAAATCGACGACTCTTAGGCCCGATATTAGTAAATTTGGTCAAATATGGATTTCTGAATGACTGACCTAAATTCAGAAAGAGTCAATGAGTAGGTATAAAAATTTCAAGATCCATAACTGAAACATGTCCAATGGGTAAAATATTGGCTACTCTAAGGCTAATGTATCACAAGAAGGAGTCAATTGGGTAGGAATAGAAAGTTCAAGATCAAGGACTGAATAATTTCCAGTGGGTCAAAAATTGGCTGAACTATCTCCAGAAGGAGTCAATAGGGTAGAACTGAAAAGTTCAAAATAGACGACTCTTGGGAACGATTTTAGTACATTTGGTAAAATATTGACTTTTGAATGACCGATATAACATCAGAAAGAGTCAATAAGTAGGTATAGAAATTTCAAGATCCATGACTGAAACATGTTCAATGGGTCAAATATTGGCTACTCTATGGCTAATTTATCACCAGAAGGAGTCAAAGGGTAGAACTAAAAAGTTCAAAATAGACGACTTTTGGGCCCGATTTTAGTACATTTGGTGAAATATTGACTTTTGAATGACCGATGTAACATCAGATAGAGTCAATAAGTAGGTATAGAAATTTTAAGATCATTGACTGAAACATATTCAATGGGTCAAATATTGGCTACTCTATGGCTAATTTATCACCAGAAGGAGTCAAAGGGTAGAACTAAAAAGTTCAAAATAGACGACTCTTGGGCCCGATTTTAGTACATTTGGTCAAATATTGACTTTTGAATGACCGATATAACATCAGAAAGAGTCAATGAGTAGGTATAGAAATTTCAAGATCCATAACTGAAACATGTCCAATGGGTAAAATATTGGCTACTCTAAGGCTAATGTATCACTAGAAGGAGTCAATTGGGTAGGGATAGAAAGTTCAAGATCAAGGACTGAAATATTTCCAATGGGTCAAAAATTGGCTGAACTATCTCCAGAAGGAGTCAATAGGGTAGAACTGAAAAGTTAAAAATAGACGACTCTTGGGCCCGATTTTAGTACATTTGGTGAAATATTGACTTTTGAATGACCGATATAACATCAGAAAGAGTCAATGAGTAGGTATAGAAATTTCAAGATCCATGACTGAAACATGTTCAATGGGTCAATTATTGGCTACTCAATCGCTAATTTATCACCAGAAGGAGTCAATAGGGTAGAACTAACAAGTTCAAAATAGACGACTCTTGGGCCCGATTTTAGTACATTTGGTGAAATATTGACTTTTGAATGACCGATGTAACATCAGATAGAGTCAATAAGTAGGTATAGAAATTTTAAGATCATTGACTGAAACTTATTCAATGGGTCAAATATTGGCTACTCTATAGCTAATTTATCACCAGAAGGAGTCAAAGGGTAGAACTAAAACGTTCAAAATAGACGACTCTTGGTCCCGATTTTAGTACATTTGGTCAAATATTGACTTTTGAATGACCGATATAACAGCAGAAAGAGTCAATGACTAGGTTTAGAAATTTCAAGATCCATTACTGAAACATGTTCAATGGGTCAATTATTGGCTACTCTATGGCTAATTTATCACCAAAAGGAGTCAAAGGGTAGAACTAAAAAGTTCAAAATAGATGACTCTTGGGCCCGATTTTAATACATTTGGTCAAATGTTGGCTTTTGAATGACCGATATAACATCAGAAAGAGTCAATGAGTAGGTATAAAAATTTCAAGATCCATAACTGAAACATGTCCAATGGGTAAAATATTGGCTACTCTAAGGCTAATGTATCACAAGAAGGAGTCAATTGGGTAGGGATAGAAAGTTCAAGATCAAGGACTGAAATATTTCCAATGGGTCAAAAATTGGCTGAACTATCTCCAGAAGGAGTCAATAGGGTAGAACTGAAAAGTTCAAAATAGACGACTCTTGGGAACGATTTTAGTACATTTGGTAAAATATTGACTTTTGAATGACCGATATAACATCAGAAAGAGTCAATAAGTAGGTATAGAAATTTCAAGATCCATGACTGAAACATGTTCAATGGGTCAAATATTGGCTACTCTATGGCTAATTTATCACCAGAAGGAGTCAAAGGGTAGAACTAAAAAGTTCAAAATAGACGACTTTTGGGCCCGATTTTAGTACATTTGGTGAAATATTGACTTTTGAATGACCGATGTAACATCAGATAGAGTCAATAAGTAGGTATAGAAATTTTAAGATCATTGACTGAAACATATTCAATGGGTCAAATATTGGCTACTCTATGGCTAATTTATCACCAGAAGGAGTCAAAGGGTAGAACTAAAAAGTTCAAAATAGACGACTCTTGGGCCCGATTTTAGTACATTTGGTCAAATATTGACTTTTGAATGACCGATATAACATCAGAAAGAGTCAATGAGTAGGTATAGAAATTTCAAGATCCATAACTGAAACATGTCCAATGGGTAAAATATTGGCTACTCTAAGGCTAATGTATCACTAGAAGGAGTCAATTGGGTAGGGATAGAAAGTTCAAGATCAAGGACTGAAATATTTCCAATGGGTCAAAAATTGGCTGAACTATCTCCAGAAGGAGTCAATAGGGTAGAACTGAAAAGTTAAAAATAGACGACTCTTGGGCCCGATTTTAGTACATTTGGTGAAATATTGACTTTTGAATGACCGATATAACATCAGAAAGAGTCAATGAGTAGGTATAGAAATTTCAAGATCCATGACTGAAACATGTTCAATGGGTCAATTATTGGCTACTCAATCGCTAATTTATCACCAGAAGGAGTCAATAGGGTAGAACTAACAAGTTCAAAATAGACGACTCTTGGGCCCGATTTTAGTACATTTGGTGAAATATTGACTTTTGAATGACCGATGTAACATCAGATAGAGTCAATAAGTAGGTATAGAAATTTTAAGATCATTGACTGAAACTTATTCAATGGGTCAAATATTGGCTACTCTATAGCTAATTTATCACCAGAAGGAGTCAAAGGGTAGAACTAAAACGTTCAAAATAGACGACTCTTGGGCCCGATTTTAGTACATTTGGTCAAATATTGACTTTTGAATGACCGATATAACAGCAGAAAGAGTCAATGACTAGGTTTAGAAATTTCAAGATCCATTACTGAAACATGTTCAATGGGTCAATTATTGGCTACTCTATGGCTAATTTATCACCAAAAGGAGTCAAAGGGTAGAACTAAAAAGTTCAAAATAGATGACTCTTGGGCCCGATTTTAATACATTTGGTCAAATGTTGGCTTTTGAATGACCGATATAACATCAGAAAGAGTCAATGAGTAGGTATAAAAATTTCAAGATCCATAACTGAAACATGTCCAATGGGTAAAATATTGGCTACTCTAAGGCTAATGTATCACAAGAAGGAGTCAATTGGGTAGGGATAGAAAGTTCAAGATCAAGGACTGAAATATTTCCAATGGGTCAAAAATTGGCTGAACTATCTCCAGAAGGAGTCAATAGGGTAGAACTGAAAAGTTCAAAATAGACGACTCTTGGGCCCGATTTTAGTACATTTGGTGAAATATTGACTTTTGAATGACCGATATAACATCAGAAAGAGTCAATAAGTAGGCATGGAAATTTCAAGATCCATGACTGAAACTTGTTCAATGGGTCAAATATTGGCTACTCTATGGCTAATTTATCACTGGAAGGAGTCAATTGGGTTTAAATAGAAAGTTCATAATCAATGACTCTTATGCCCGATATTAGTGCATTTGGTCAAATATGGATTTCTGAATGACTGACCTAAATTCAAAAAGAGTCAATGAATAGGTATAGAACTTTCAAGATCCATGACTGTAATATGTCCAATGGGTAAAATATTGGCTACTCTAAGGCTAATGTATCACAAGAAAGAGTCAATTGGGTAGGAATAGAAAGTTAAAGATCAAGGACTGAAATATTTTCAGTGGGTCAAAAATTGGCTGAACTATCTCCAGAAGGAGTCAATAGGGTAGAACTAAAAAGTTCAAAATAGACGACTCTTGGGCCCGATTTTAGTACATTTGGTAAAATATTGACTTTTGAATGACCGATGTAACATCAGAAAGAGTCAATAAGTAGGTATAGAAATTTCAAGATCCATGACTGAAACATGTTCAATGGGTCAAATAATGGCTACTCTATGGCTAATTTATCACCAGAAGGAGTCAAAGGGTAGAACTAAAAAGTTCAAAATAGGCGACTCTTGGGCCCGATTTTAGTACATTTGGTCAAATATTGACTTTTGAATGACCGATATAACATCAGAAAGAGTCAATGAGTAGGTATAAAAATTTCATGATCCATAACTGCAACATGTCCAATGGTTAAAATATTGGCTACTATAAGGCTAATGTATCACAAGAAGGAGTCAATTGGGTAGGATTAGAAAGTTCAACATCAAGGACTGAAACATTTTCAGTGGGTCAAAAATTGGCTGAACTATCACCAGAAGGAGTCAATAGGGTAGGACTAAAAAGTTCAAAATAGGCGACTCTTGAGCCCGATTTTAATACATTTGGTCAAATATTGACTTTTGAATGAAAGATATAACATCTGAAAGAGTCAATAAGTAGGTATAGAAATTTCAAGAGCCATGACTGAAACATGTTCAATGGGTCATTCAAAAGTCAATATTTTACCAAATGTACTAAAATCGTTCCCAAGAGTCGTCTATTTTGAACTTTTTAGTTCTACCCTATTGACTCCTTCTGACGATAGTTCAGCCAATTTTTGCGACTCTTGGGCCCGATATTAGAACATTTGGTCAAGCATGGATTTCTGAATGAATGACCTAAATTCAGAAAGAGTCAATGAGTAGGTATAAAAATTTCAAGATCCATAACTGAAACATGTCCAATGGGTAAAATATTGGCTACTCTAAGGCTAATGTATCACAAGAAGGAGTCAATTGGGTAGGGATAGAAAGTTCAAGATCAAGGACTGAAATATTTCCAATGGGTCAAAAATTGGCTGAACTATCTCCAGAAGGAGTCAATAGGGTAGAACTGAAAAGTTCAAAATAGACGACTCTTGGGCCCGATTTTAGTACATTTGGTGAAATATTGACTTTTGAATGACCGATATAACATCAGAAAGAGTCAATAAGTAGGCATGGAAATTTCAAGATCCATGACTGAAACTTGTTCAATGGGTCAAATATTGGCTACTCTATGGCTAATTTACCACTGGAAGGAGTCAATTGGGTTTAAATAGAAAGTTCATAATCAATGACTCTTATGCCCGATATTAGTGCATTTGGTCAAATATGGATTTCTGAATGACTGACCTAAATTCAAAAAGAGTCAATGAGTAGGTATAGAACTTTCAAGATCCATGACTGTAATATGTCCAATGGGTAAAATATTGGCTACTCTAAGGCTAATGTATCACAAGAAAGAGTCAATTGGGTAGGAATAGAAAGTTAAAGATCAAGCACTGAAATATTTTCAGTGGGTCAAAAATTGGCTGAACTATCTCCAGAAGGAGTCAATAGGGTAGAACTAAAAAGTTCAAAATAGACGACTCTTGGGCCCGATTTTAGTACATTTGGTAAAATATTGACTTTTGAATGACCGATGTAACATCAGAAAGAGTCAATAAGTAGGTATAGAAATTTCAAGATCCATGACTGAAACATGTTCAATGGGTCAAATAATGGCTACTCTATGGCTAATTTATCACCAGAAGGAGTCAAAGGGTAGAACTAAAAAGTTCAAAATAGGCGACTCTTGGGCCCGATTTTAGTACATTTGGTCAAATATTGACTTTTGAATGACCGATATAACATCAGAAAGAGTCAATGAGTAGGTATAAAAATTTCATGATCCATAACTGCAACATGTCCAATGGTTAAAATATTGGCTACTATAAGGCTAATGTATCACAAGAAGGAGTCAATCGGGTAGGACTAGAAAGTTCAACATCAAGGACTGAAACATTTTCAGTGGGTCAAAAATTGGCTGAACTATCACCAGAAGGAGTCAATAGGGTAGGACTAAAAAGTTCAAAATAGGCGACTCTTGAGCCCGATTTTAATACATTTGGTCAAATATTGACTTTTGAATGAAAGATATAACATCTGAAAGAGTCAATAAGTAGGTATAGAAATTTCAAGATCCATGACTGAAACATGTTCAATGGGTAAAATATTGGCTACTCTAAGGCTAATGTATCACAAGAAGGAGTCAATTGGGTAGGAATAGAAAGTTCAAGATCAAGGACTGAATAATTTCCAGTGGGTCAAAAATTGGCTGAACTATCTCCAGAAGGAGTCAATAGGGTAGAACTGAAAAGTTCAAAATAGACGACTCTTGGGAACGATTTTAGTACATTTGGTAAAATATTGACTTTTGAATGACCGATATAACATCAGAAAGAGTCAATAAGTAGGTATAGAAATTTCAAGATCCATGACTGAAACATGTTCAATGGGTCAAATATTGGCTACTCTATGGCTAATTTATCACCAGAAGGAGTCAAAGGGTAGAACTAAAAAGTTCAAAATAGACGACTTTTGGGCCCGATTTTAGTACATTTGGTGAAATATTGACTTTTGAATGACCGATGTAACATCAGATAGAGTCAATAAGTAGGTATAGAAATTTTAAGATCATTGACTGAAACATATTCAATGGGTCAAATATTGGCTACTCTATGGCTAATTTATCACCAGAAGGAGTCAAAGGGTAGAACTAAAAAGTTCAAAATAGACGACTCTTGGGCCCGATTTTAGTACATTTGGTCAAATATTGACTTTTGAATGACCGATATAACATCAGAAAGAGTCAATGAGTAGGTATAGAAATTTCAAGATCCATAACTGAAACATGTCCAATGGGTAAAATATTGGCTACTCTAAGGCTAATGTATCACAAGAAGGAGTCAATTGGGTAGGGATAGAAAGTTCAAGATCAAGGACTGAAATATTTCCAATGGGTCAAAAATTGGCTGAACTATCTCCAGAAGGAGTCAATAGGGTAGAACTGAAAAGTTCAAAATAGACGACTCTTGGGCCCGATTTTAGTACATTTGGTGAAATATTGACTTTTGAATGACCGATGTAACATCAGATAGAGTCAATAAGTAGGTATAGAAATTTTAAGATCATTGACTGAAACTTATTCAATGGGTCAAATATTGGCTACTCTATGGCTAATTTATCACCAGAAGGAGTCAAAGGGTAGAACTAAAAAATTCAAAATAGACGACTCTTGGGCTTAATATTAGTACATTTGGTCAAATATTGACTTTTGAATGAGCGATGTAACATCAGATAGAGTCAATAAGTAGGTATAGAAATTTTAAGATCCATAACTGAAACATGTCCAATGGGTAAAATATTGGCTACTCTAAGGCTAATGTACCACAAGAAGGAGTCAATTGGGTAGGAATAGAAAGTTCAAGATCAAGGACTGAAATATTTTCAGTAGATCAAAAATTGGCTGAACTATCGTCAGAAGGAGTCAATAGGGTAGAACTAAAAAGTTCAAAATAGACGACTCTTGTGCCCGATTTTAGTACATTTGGTGAAATATTGACTTTTGAATGACCGATTTAACATCAGATAGGGTCAATAAGTAGGTATAGAAATTTTAAGATCATTGACCTAAACATGTTCAATGTGTCACATATGGGCTACTCTATGGCTAATTTATCACCAGAAGGAGTCAATTGGGTAGAAATAGAAAGTTCAAAATCGACAACTCTTAGGCCCGATATTAGTAAATTTGGTCAAATATGGATTTCTGAATGACTGACCTAAATTCAGAAAGAGTCAATGAGTTGGTATAAAAATTTCAAGATCCATAACTGAAACATGTCCAATGGGTAAAATATTGGCTACTCTAAGGCTAATGTATCACAAGAAGGAGTCAATTGGGTAGGAATAGAAAGTTCAAGATCAAGGACTGAATAATTTCCAGTGGGTCAAAAATTGGCTGAACTATCACCAGAAGGAGTCAATAGGGTAGAACTAAAAAGTTCAAAATAGGCGACTCTTGAGCCCGATTTTAATACATTTGGTCAAATATTGACTTTTGAATGAAAGATATAACATCTGAAAGAGTCAATAAGTAGGTATAGAAATTTCAAGATCCATGACTGAAACATGTTCAATGGGTCAATTATTGGCTACTCTATCGCTAATTTATCACCAGAAGGAGTCAATTGGGTATAAATAGAAAGTTCAAAATCGACGACTGCTGGGCCCGATATTAGTACTTTTGGTCAAATATGGATTTCTGAATGACTGACCTAAATTCAGAAAGAGTCAATGAGTAGGTATAAAAATTTAAAGATCCATAACTGAAACATGTCCAATGGGTAAAATGTTGGCTACTCTAATGCTAATGTATCACAAGAAGGAGTCAATTGGGTAGGAATAGAAATTTCAAGATCCATGACTGAAACATGTTCAATGGGTCAAATATTGGCTACTCTATGGCTAATTTATCACCAGAAGGAGTCAAAGGGTAGAACTAAAAAATTCAAAATAGACGACTCTTGGGCCTGATATTAGTACATTTGGTCAAATATTGACTTTTGAATGACTAATGTAACATCAGAAAGAGTCAATGAGTAGGTATAGAAATTTCAAGATCCTTGACTGAAACATGTTCAATGGGTCAAATATTGGCTACTCTATGGCTAATTTATCACAAGAAGGAGTCTATTGGGTAGAAATAGAAAGTTCAAAATCGACGACTCTTGGGCCCGATATTAGTACATTTGGTCAAATATGGATTTCTGAATGACTGACCTAAATTCAGAAAGATTCAATGAGTAGGTATAAAAATTTCAAGATCCATAACTGAAACATGTCCAATGGATAAAATATTGGCTTCTTTAAGGCTAATGTATCACAAGAAGGAGTCAATTGGGTAGGAATAGAAAGTTCAAGATCAAGGACTGAAATATTTCCAGTGGGTCAAAAATTGGCTGAACTATCTCCAGAAGGAGTCAATGGGTAGAACTAAAAAGTTCAAAATAGACGACTCTTGGGCCCGATTTTAGTACATTTGGTGAAATATTGACTTTTGAATGACCGATATAACATCAGAAAGAGTCAATGAGTAGGTATAGAAATTTCAAGATCCATGACTGAAACATGTTCAATGGGTCAATTATTGGCTACTCAATCGCTAATTTATCACCAGAAGGAGTCAATAGGGTGGAACTAACAAGTTCAAATTAGACGACTCTTGGGCCCGATTTTAATACATTTGTTGAAATATTGACTTTTGAATGACCGATGTAACATCAGATAGAGTCAATAAGTAGGTATAGAAATTTTAAGATCATTGACTGAAACATATTCAATGGTTCAAATATTGGCTACTCTATGGCTAATTTATCACCAGAAGGAGTCAAAGGGTAGAACTAAAAAGTTCAAAATAGACGACTCTTGGGCCCAATTTTAGTACATTTGGTCAAATATTGACTTTTGAATGACCGATATAACATCAGAAAGAGTCAATGAGTAGGTATAGAAATTTCAAGATCCATGACTGAAACATGTTCAATGGGTCAAATATTGGCTACTCTAAGGCTAATGTATGAAAAGAAGGAGAAAATTGGGTAGGAATAGAAAGTTCAAAATAGACGACTCTTGATCCCGATTTTAATACATTTGGTCAAATATTGACTTTTGAATGAAAGATATAACATCTGAAAGAGTCAATAAGTAGGTATAGAAATTTCAAGATCCATGACTGAAACGTGTTCAATGGGTCAATTATTGGCTACTCTATCGCTAACTTATGACCAGAAGGAGTGAAATGGGTATAAATAGAAAGTTCAAAATCGACGACTGCTGGGCCCGATATTAGTACTTTTGGTCAAATATGGATTTCTGAATGACTGACCTAAATTCAGAAAGAGTCAATGAGTAGGTATAAAAATTTCAAGATCCATAACTGAAACATGTCCAATGGGTAAAATGTTGGCTACTCTAATGCTAATGTATCACAAGAAGGAGTCAATTGGGTAGGAATAGAAATTTCAAGATCCATGACTGAAACATGTTCAATGGGTCAAATATTGGCTACTCTATGGCTAATTTATCACCAGAAGGAGTCAAAGGGTAGAACTAAAAAATTCAAAATAGACGACTCTTGGGCCTGATATTAGTACATTTGGTCAAATATTGACTTTTGAATGACTAATGTAACATCAGAAAGAGTCAATGAGTAGGAATAGAAATTTCAAGATCCATGACTGAAACATGTTCAATGGGTCAAATATTGGCTACTCTATGGCTAATTTATCACCAGAAGGAGTCAAAGGGTAGAACTAAAAAATTCAAAATAGACGACTCTTGGGCCTGATATTAGTACATTTGGTCAAATATGGATTTCTGAATGACTGACCTAAATTCAGAAAGATTCAATAAGTAGGTATAAAAATTTCAAGATCCATAACTGAAACATGTCCAATGGATAAAATATTGGCTTCTTTAAGGCTAATGTATCACAAGAAGGAGTCAATTGGGTAGGAATAGAAAGTTCAAGATCAAGGACTGAAATATTTTCAGTGGGTCAAAAATTGGCTGAACTATCTCCAGAAGGAGTCAATGGGTAGAACTAAAAAGTTCAAAATAGACGACTCTTGGGCCCGATTTTAGTACATTTGGTCAAATATTGACTTTTGAATGACCGATGTAACATCAGAAAGAGTCAATAAGTAGGTATAGAAATTTCAAGATCCATGACTGAAACATGTTCAATGGGTCAAATATTGGCTACTCTTAGGCTAATGTATCAAAAGAAGGAGTCAATTGGGTAGGAATAGAAAGTTCAAAATAGACGACTCTTGATCCCGATTTTAATACATTTGGTCAAATATTGACTTTTGAATGAAAGATATAACATCTGAAAGAGTCAATAAGTAGGTATAGAAATTTCAAGATCCATGACTGAAACGTGTTCAATGGGTCAATTATTGGCTACTCTATCGCTAACTTATCACAAGAAGGAGTCAATTGGGTAGAAATAGAAAGTTCAAAATCGACGACTCTTGGGCCCGATATTAGTACATCTGGTCAAATATGGATTTCTGAATGATTGACCTAAATTCAGAAAGAGTCAATGAGTAAGTATAAAAATTTCAAGATCCATAACTTAAACGTGTCCAATGGGTAAAATATTGGCTACTCTAAGGCTAATGTATCACAAGAAGGAGTCAATTGGGTAGGAATAGAAAGTTCAAGATCAAGGACTGAAATAGTTCCAGTGGGTCAAAAATTGGCTGAACTATCTCCAGAAGGAGTCAATAGGGTAGAACTGAAAAGTTCAAAATAGACGACTCTTGGGCCCGATTTTAGTACATTTGGTGAAATATTGACTTTTGAATGACCGATATAACATCAGAAAGAGTCAATGAGTAGGTATAGAAATTTCAAGATCCATGACTGAAACATGTTCAATGGGTCAATTATTGGCTACTCAATCGCTAATTTATCACCAGAAGGAGTCAATAGGGTAGAACTAACAAGTTCAAAATAGACGACTCTTGGGCCCGATTTTAATACATTTGGTGAAGTATTGACTTTTGAATGACCGATGTAACATCAGATAGAGTCAATAAGTAGGTATAGAAATTTTAAGATCATTGACTGAAACATATTCAATGGGTCAAATATTGGCTACTCTATGGCTAATTTATCACCAGAAGGAGTCAAAGGGTAGAACTAAAAAGTTCAAAATAGACGACTCTTGGTCCCGATTTTAGTACATTTGGTGAAATATTGACTTTTGAATGAGCGATGTAACATCAGATAGAGTCAATAAGTAGGTATAGAAATTTTAAGATCCATAACTGAAACATGTCCAATGGGTAAAATATTGGCTACTCTAAGGCTAATGTACCACAAGAAGGAGTCAATTGGGTAGGAATAGAAAGTTCAAGATCAAGGACTGAAATATTTTCAGTAGATCAAAAAGTGGCTGAACTATCGTCAGAAGGAGTCAATAGGGTAGAACTAAAAAGTTCAAAATAGACGACTCTTGGGCCCGATTTTAGTACATTTGGTGAAATATTGACTTTTGAATGACCGATTTAACATCAGATAGGGTCAATAAGTAGGTATAGAAATTTTAAGATCATTGACCTAAACATGTTCAATGTGTCACATATGGGCTACTCTATGGCTAATTTATCAGCAGAAGGAGTCAATTGGGTAGAAATAGAAAGTTCAAAATCGACGACTCTTAGGCCCGATATTAGTAAATTTGGTCAAATATGGATTTCTGAATGACTGACCTAAATTCAGAAAGATTCAATAAGTAGGTATAAAAATTTCAAGATCCATAACTGAAACATGTCCAATGGATAAAATATTGGCTTCTTTAAGGCTAATGTATCACAAGAAGGAGTCAATTGGGTAGGAATAGAAAGTTCAAGATCAAGGACTGAAATATTTTCAGTGGGTCAAAAATTGGCTGAACTATCTCCAGAAGGAGTCAATGGGTAGAACTAAAAAGATCAAAATAGACGACTCTTGGGCCCGATTTTAGTACATTTGGTCAAATATTGACTTTTGAATGACCGATGTAACATCAGAAAGAGTCAATAAGTAGGTATAGAAATTTCAAGATCCATGACTGAAACATGTTCAATGGGTCAAATATTGGCTACTCTTAGGCTAATGTATCAAAAGAAGGAGTCAATTGGGTAGGAATAGAAAGTTCAAAATAGACGACTCTTGATCCCGATTTTAATACATTCGGTCAAATATTGACTTTTGAATGAAAGATATAACATCTGAAAGAGTCAATAAGTAGGTATAGAAATTTCAAGATCCATAACTGAAACATGTCCAATGGGTAAAATATTGGCTACTCTAAGGCTAATGTATCACAAGAAGGAGTCAATTGGGTAGGAATAGAAAGTTCAAGATCAAGGACTGAATAATTTCCAGTGGGTCAAAAATTGGCTGAACTATCACCAGAAGGAGTCAATAGGGTAGAACTAAAAAGTTCAAAATAGGCGACTCTTGAGCCCGATTTTAATACATTTGGTCAAATATTGACTTTTGAATGAAAGATATAACATCTGAAAGAGTCAATAAGTAGGTATAGAAATTTCAAGATCCATGACTGAAACATGTTCAATGGGTCAATTATTGGCTACTCTATCGCTAATTTATCACCAGAAGGAGTCAATTGGGTAGAAAAAGAAAGTTCAAAATTGACGACTCTTGGGCCCGATATTAGAACATTTGGTCAAATATGGATTTCTGAATGAATGACCTAAATTCAGAAAGAGTCAATGAGTAGGTATAGAAATTTCAAGATCCATGACTGAAACATCTGTGGGTCAATGGGTCAATTATTGGGTACTCAATCGCAAATTTATCACCAGAAGGAGTCAATAGGGTAGAACTAACAAGTTCAAAATAGACGACTCTTGGGCCCGATTTTAATACATTTGGTGAAATATTGACTTTTGAATGACCGATGTAACATCAGATAGAGTCAATAAGTAGGTATAGAAATTTTAAGATCATTGACTGAAACATATTAAATGGGTCAAATATTGGCTAATCTATGGCTAATTTATCACCAGAAGGAGTCAAAGGGTAGAACTAAAAAGTTCAAAATAGATGACTCTTGGGCCCGATGTTAGTACATTTGGTCAAATATTGACTTTTGAATGACCGATATAACATCAGAAAGAGTCAATGAGTAGGTATAAAAATTTAAAGATCCATAACTGAAACATGTCCAATGGGTAAAATGTTGGCTACTCTAATGCTAATGTATCACAAGAAGGAGTCAATTGGGTAGGAATAGAAATTTCAAGATCCATGACTGAAACATGTTCAATGGGTCAAATATTGGCTACTCTATGGCTAATTTATCACCAGAAGGAGTCAAAGGGTAGAAATAGAAAGTTCAAAATCGACGACTCTTGGGCCCGATATTAGTACATTTGGTCAAATATGGATTTCTGAATGACTGACCTAAATTCAGAAAGATTCAATAAGTAGGTATAAAAATTTCAAGATCCATAACTGAAACATGTCCAATGGATAAAATATTGGCTTCTTTAAGGCTAATGTATCACAAGAAGGAGTCAATTGGGTAGGAATAGAAAGTTCAAGATCAAGGACTGAAATATTTTCAGTGGGTCAAAAATTGGCTGAACTATCTCCAGAAGGAGTCAATGGGTAGAACTAAAAAGTTCAAAATAGACGACTCTTGGGCCCGATTTTAGTACATTTGGTCAAATATTGACTTTTGAATGACCGATGTAACATCAGAAAGAGTCAATAAGTAGGTATAGAAATTTCAAGATCCATGACTGAAACATGTTCAATGGGTCAAATATTGCCTACTCTTAGGCTAATGTATCACAAGAAGGAGTCAATTGGGTAGGAATAGAAAGTTCAAAATAGACGACTCTTGATCCCGATTTTAATACATTTGGTCAAATATTGACTTTTGAATGAAAGATATAACATCTGAAAGAGTCAATAAGTAGGTATAGAAATTTCAAGATCCATGACTGAAACATGTTCAATGGGTCAATTATTGGCTACTCTATCGCTAATTTATCACCAGAAGGAGTCAATTGGGTAGAAAAAGAAAGTTCAAAATTGACGACTCTTGGGCCCGATATTAGAACATTTGGTCAAATATGGATTTCTGAATGAATGACCTAAATTCAGAAAGAGTCAATGAGTAGGTATAGAAATTTCAAGATCCATGACTGAAACATCTGTGGGTCAATGGGTCAATTATTGGGTACTCAATCGCAAATTTATCACCAGAAGGAGTCAATAGGGTAGAACTAACAAGTTCAAAATAGACGACTCTTGGGCCCGATTTTAATACATTTGGTGAAATATTGACTTTTGAATGACCGATGTAACATCAGATAGAGTCAATAAGTAGGTATAGAAATTTTAAGATCATTGACTGAAACATATTAAATGGGTCAAATATTGGCTAATCTATGGCTAATTTATCACCAGAAGGAGTCAAAGGGTAGAACTAAAAAGTTCAAAATAGATGACTCTTGGGCCCGATGTTAGTACATTTGGTCAAATATTGACTTTTGAATGACCGATATAACATCAGAAAGAGTCAATGAGTAGGTATAAAAATTTAAAGATCCATAACTGAAACATGTCCAATGGGTAAAATGTTGGCTACTCTAATGCTAATGTATCACAAGAAGGAGTCAATTGGGTAGGAATAGAAATTTCAAGATCCATGACTGAAACATGTTCAATGGGTCAAATATTGGCTACTCTATGGCTAATTTATCACCAGAAGGAGTCAAAGGGTAGAAATAGAAAGTTCAAAATCGACGACTCTTGGGCCCGATATTAGTACATTTGGTCAAATATGGATTTCTGAATGACTGACCTAAATTCAGAAAGATTCAATAAGTAGGTATAAAAATTTCAAGATCCATAACTGAAACATGTCCAATGGATAAAATATTGGCTTCTTTAAGGCTAATGTATCACAAGAAGGAGTCAATTGGGTAGGAATAGAAAGTTCAAGATCAAGGACTGAAATATTTTCAGTGGGTCAAAAATTGGCTGAACTATCTCCAGAAGGAGTCAATGGGTAGAACTAAAAAGTTCAAAATAGACGACTCTTGGGCCCGATTTTAGTACATTTGGTCAAATATTGACTTTTGAATGACCGATGTAACATCAGAAAGAGTCAATAAGTAGGTATAGAAATTTCAAGATCCATGACTGAAACATGTTCAATGGGTCAAATATTGGCTACTCTTAGGCTAATGTATCAAAAGAAGGAGTCAATTGGGTAGGAATAGAAAGTTCAAAATAGACGACTCTTGATCCCGATTTTAATACATTTGGTCAAATATTGACTTTTGAATGAAAGATATAACATCTGAAAGAGTCAATAAGTAGGTATAGAAATTTCAAGATCCATGACTGAAACGTGTTCAATGGGTCAATTATTGGCTACTCTATCGCTAACTTATCACCAGAAGGAGTCAATTGGGTAGAAATAGAAAGTTCAAAATCGACGACTCTTGGGCCCGATATTAGTACATTTGGTCAAATATGGATTTCTGAATGATTGACCTAAATTCAGAAAGAGTCAATGAGTAAGTATAAAAATTTCAAGATCCATAACTTAAACGTGTCCAATGGGTAAAATATTGGCTACTCTAAGGCTAATGTATCACAAGAAGGAGTCAATTGGGTAGGAATAGAAAGTTCAAGATCAAGGACTGAAATATTTCCAGTGGGTCAAAAATTGGCTGAACTATCTCCAGAAGGAGTCAATAGGGTAGAACTGAAAAGTTCAAAATAGACGACTCTTGGGCCCGATTTTAGTACATTTGGTGAAATATTGACTTTTGAATGACCGATATAACATCAGAAAGAGTCAATGAGTAGTTATAGAAATTTCAAGATCCATGACTGAAACATGTTCAATGGGTCAATTATTGGCTACTCAATCGCTAATTTATCACCAGAAGGAGTCAATAGGGTAGAACTAACAAGTTCAAAATAGACGACTCTTGGGCCCGATTTTAATACATTTGGTGAAGTATTGACTTTTGAATGACCGATGTAACATCAGATAGAGTCAATAAGTAGGTATAGAAATTTTAAGATCATTGACTGAAACATATTCAATGGGTCAAATATTGGCTACTCTATGGCTAATTTATCACCAGAAGGAGTCAAAGGGTAGAACTAAAAAGTTCAAAATAGACGACTCTTGGTCCCGATTTTAGTACATTTGGTAAAATATTGACTTTTGAATGACCGATGTAACATCAGAAAGAGTCAATAAGTAGGTATAGAAATTTCAAGATCCATGACTGAAACATGTTCAATGGGTCAATTATTGGCTACTCAATCGCTAATTTATCACCAGAAGGAGTCAATAGGGTAGAACTAAAAAGTTCAAAATAGACGACTCTTGGGCCCGATTTTAGTACATTTGGTGAAATATTGACTTTTGAATGAGCGATGTAACATCAGATAGAGTCAATAAGTAGGTATAGAAATTTTAAGATCCATAACTGAAACATGTCCAATGGGTAAAATATTGGCTACTCTAAGGCTAATGTACCACAAGAAGGAGTCAATTGGGTAGGAATAGAAAGTTCAAGATCAAGGACTGAAATATTTTCAGTAGATCAAAAATTGGCTGAACTATCGTCAGAAGGAGTCAATAGGGTAGAACTAAAAAGTTCAAAATAGACGACTCTTGGGCCCGATTTTAGTACATTTGGTGAAATATTGACTTTTGAATGACCGATTTAACATCAGATAGGGTCAATAAGTAGGTATAGAAATTTTAAGATCATTGACCTAAACATGTTCAATGTGTCACATATGGGCTACTCTATGGCTAATTTATCACCAGAAGGAGTCAATTGGGTAGAAATAGAAAGTTCAAAATCGACGACTCTTAGGCCCGATATTAGTAAATTTGGTCAAATATGGATTTCTGAATGACTGACCTAAATTCAGAAAGAGTCAATGAGTTGGTATAAAAATTTCAAGATCCATAACTGAAACATGTCCAATGGGTAAAATATTGGCTACTCTAAGGCTAATGTATCACAAGAAGGAGTCAATTGGGTAGGAATAGAAAGTTCAAGATCAAGGACTGAATAATTTCCAGTGGGTCAAAAATTGGCTGAACTATCACCAGAAGGAGTCAATAGGGTAGAACTAAAAAGTTCAAAATAGGCGACTCTTGAGCCCGATTTTAATACATTTGGTCAAATATTGACTTTTGAATGAAAGATATAACATCTGAAAGAGTCAATAAGTAGGTATAGAAATTTCAAGATCCATGACTGAAACATGTTCAATGGGTCAATTATTGGCTACTCTATCGCTAATTTATCACCAGAAGGAGTCAATTGGGTAGAAAAAGAAAGTTCAAAATTGACGACTCTTGGGCCCGATATTAGAACATTTGGTCAAATATGGATTTCTGAATGAATGACCTAAATTCAGAAAGAGTCAATGAGTAGGTATAAAAATTTCAAGATCCATAACTGAAACATGTCCAATGGGTAAAATATTGGCTACTCTAAGGCTAATGTATCACAAGAAGGAGTCAATTGGGTAGGAATAGAAAGTTCAAGATCAAGGACTGAAATATTTTCAGTATATCAAAAATTGGCTGAACTATCGTCAGAAGGAGTCAATAGGGTAGAACTAAAAAGTTCAAAATTGACGACTCTTGGGCCCGATTTTAGTACATTTGGTGAAATATTGACTTTTGAATGACCGATGTAACATCAGATAGGGTCAATAAGTAGGTATAGAAATTTCAAGATCCATGACTGAAACATGTTCAATGGGTCAAATATTGGCTACTCTATGGCTAATTTATCACCAGAAGGAGTCAAAGGGTAGAACTAAAAAGTTCAAAATAGACGACTTTTGGGCCCGATTTTAGTACATTTGGTGAAATATTGACTTTTGAATGACCGATGTAACATCAGATAGAGTCAATAAGTAGGTATAGAAATTTTAAGATCATTGACTGAAACATATTCAATGGGTCAAATATTGGCTACTCTATGGCTAATTTATCACCAGAAGGAGTCAAAGGGTAGAACTAAAAAGTTCAAAATAGGCGACTCTTGGGCCCGATTTTAGTACATTTGGTCAAATATTGACTTTTGAATGACCGATATAACATCAGAAAGAGTCAATGAGTAGGTATAAAAATTTCAAGATCCATAACTGCAACATGTCCAATGGTTAAAATATTGGCTACTATAAGGCTAATGTATCACAAGAAGGAGTCAATTGGGTAGGACTAGAAAGTTCAACATCAAGGACTGAAACATTTTCAGTGGGTCAAAAATTGGCTGAACTATCACCAGAAGGAGTCAATAGGGTAGAACTAAAAAGTTCAAAATAGGCGACTCTTGAGCCCGATTTTAATATATTTGGTCAAATATTGACTTTTGAATGAAAGATATAACATCTGAAAGAGTCAATAAGTAGGTATAGAAATTTCAAGATCCATGACTGAAACATGTTCAATGGGTCAATTATTGGCTACTCTATCGCTAATTTATCACCAGAAGGAGTCAATTGGGTAGAAAAAGAAAGTTCAAAATTGACGACTTTTGGGCCCGATATTAGAACATTTGGTCAAATATGGATTTCTGAATGAATGACCTAAATTCAGAAAGAGTCAATGAGTAGGTATAAAAATTTCAAGATCCATAACTGAAACATGTCCACTGGGTAAAATATTGGCTACTCTAAGGCTAATGTATCAAAAGAAGGAGTCAATTGGGTAGGAATAGAAAGTTCAAAATAGACGACTCTTGATCCCGATTTTAATACATCCGGTCAAATATTGACTTTTGAATGAAAGATATAACATCTGAAAGAGTCAATAAGTAGGTATAGAAATTTCAAGATCCATGACTGAAATGTGTTCAATGGGTCAATTATTGGCTACTCTATCGCTAACTTATCACCAGAAGGAGTCAATTGGGTATAAATAGAAAGTTCAAAATCGACGACTGCTGGGCCCGATATTAGTACATTTGGTCAAATATGGATTTCTGAATGACTGACCTAAATTCAGAAAGAGTCAATGAGTAGGTATAAAAATTTAAAGATCCATAACTGAAACATGTCCAATGGGTAAAATGTTGGCTACTCTAATGCTAATGTATCACAAGAAGGAGTCAATTGGGTAGGAATAGAAATTTCAAGATCCATCACTGAAACATGTTCAATGGGTCAAATATTGGCTACTCTATGGCTAATTTATCACCAGAAGGAGTCAAAGGGTAGAACTAAAAAATTCAAAATAGACGACTCTTGGGCCTGATATTAGTACATTTGGTCAAATATTGACTTTTGAATGACTGATGTAACATCAGAAAGAGTCAATGAGTAGGTATAGAAATTTCAAGATCCTTGACTGAAACATGTTCAATGGGTCAAATATTGGCTACTCTATGGCTAATTTATCACAAGAAGGAGTCTATTGGGTAGAAATAGAAAGTTCAAAATCGACGACTCTTGGGCCCGATATTAGTACATTTGGTCAAATATGAATTTCTGAATGACTGACCTAAATTCAGAAAGATTCAATGAGTAGGTATAAAAATTTCAAGATCCATAACTGAAACATGTCCAATGGATAAAATATTGGCTTCTTTAAGGCTAATGTATCACAAGAAGGAGTCAATTGGGTAGGAATAGAAAGTTCAAGATCAAGGACTGAAATATTTCCAGTGGGTCAAAAATTGGCTGAACTATCTCCAGAAGGAGTCAATGGGTAGAACTAAAAAGTTCAAAATAGACGACTCTTGGGCCCGATTTTAGTACATTTGGTGAAATATTGACTTTTGAATGACCGATATAACATCAGAAAGAGTCAATGAGTAGGTATAGAAATTTCAAGATCCATGACTGAAACATGTTCAATAGGTCAATTATTGGCTACTCAATCGCTAATTTATCACCAGAAGGAGTCAATAGGGTAGAACTAACAAGTTCAAATTAGACGACTCTTGGGCCCGATTTTAATACATTTGTTGAAATATTGACTTTTGAATGACCGATGTAACATCAGATAGAGTCAATAAGTAGGTATAGAAATTTTAAGATCATTGACTGAAACATATTCAATGGTTCAAATATTGGCTACTCTATGGCTAATTTATCACCAGAAGGAGTCAAAGGGTAGAACTAAAAAGTTCAAAATAGACGACTCTTGGGCCCGATTTTAGTACATTTGGTCAAATATTGACTTTTGAATGACCGATATAACATCAGAAAGAGTCAATGAGTAGGTATAAAAATTTCAAGATCCATAACTGAAACATGTCCAATGGGTAAAATATTGGCTACTCTAATGCTAATGTATCACAAGAAGGAGTCAATTGGGTAGGAATAGAAATTTCAAGATCCATGACTGAAACATGTTCAATGGGTCAAATATTGGCTACTCTATGGCTAATTTATCACCAGAAGGAGTCAAAGGGTAGAACTAAAAAGTTCAAAATAGACGACTCTTGGGCCCGATTTTAGTACATTTGGTCAAATATTGACTTTTGAATGACCGATGTAACATCAGAAAGAGTCAATAAGTAGGTATAGAAATTTCAAGATCCATGACTGAAACATGTTCAATGGGTCAAATATTGGCTACTCTAAGGCTAATGTATCAAAAGAAGGAGTCAATTGGGTAGGAATAGAAAGTTCAAAATAGACGACTCTTGATCCCGATTTTAATACATTTGGTCAAATATTGACTTTTGAATGAAAGATATAACATCTGAAAGAGTCAATAAGTAGGTATAGAAATTTCAAGATCCATGACTGAAACGTGTTCAATGGGTCAATTATTGGCTACTCTATCGCTAACTTATCACCAGGAGGAGTCAATTGGGTAGAAATAGAAAGTTCAAAATCGACGACTCTTGGGCCCGATATTAGTACATTTGGTCAAATATGGATTTCTGAATGATTGACCTAAATTCAGAAAGAGTCAATGAGTAAGTATAAAAATTTCAAGATCCATAACTTAAACATGTCCAATGGGTAAAATATTGGCTACTCTAAGGCTAATGTATGACAAGAAGGAGTCAATTGGGTAGGAATAGAAAGTTCAAGATCAAGGACTGAAATATTTCCAGTGGGTCAAAAATTGGCTGAACTATCTCCAGAAGGAGTCAATAGGGTAGAACTGAAAAGTTCAAAATAGACGACTCTTGGGCCCGATTTTAGTACATTTGGTGAAATATTGACTTTTGAATGACCGATATAACATCAGAAAGAGTCAATGAGTAGGTATAGAAATTTCAAGATCCATAACTGAAACATGTTCAATGGGTCAATTATTGGCTACTCAATTGCTAATTTATCACCAGAAGGAGTCAATAGGGTAGAACTAACAAGTTCAAAATAGACGACTCTTGGGCCCGATTTTAATACATTTGGTGAAATATTGACTTTTGAATGACCGATGTAACATCAGATAGAGTCAATAAGTAGGTATAGAAATTTTAAGATCATTGACTGAAACATATTCAATGGGTCAAATATTGGCTACTCTAAGGCTAATGTATCAAAAGAAGGAGTCAATTGGGTAGGAATAGAAAGTTAAAGATCAAGGACTGAAATATTTTCAGTGGGTCAAAAATTGGCTGAACTATCTCCAGAAGGAGTCAATAGGGTAGAACTAAAAAGTTCAAAATAGACGACTCTTGGGCCCGATTTTAGTACATTTGGTCAAATATTGACTTTTGAATGAAAGATATAACATCTGAAAGAGTCAATAAGTAGGTATAGAAATTTCAAGATCCATGACTGAAACATGTTCAATGGGTCAATTACTGGCTACTCTATCGCTAATTTATCACCAGAAGGAGTCAATTGGGTAGAAAAAGAAAGTTCAAAATTGACGACTCTTGGGCCCGATATTAGAACATTTGGTCAAATATGGATTTCTGAATGACTGACCTAAATTCAGAAAGAGTCAATGAGTAGGTATAAAAATTTCAAGATCCATAACTGAAACATGTCCAATGGGTAAAATATTGGCTACTCTAAGGCTAATGTATCACAAGAAGGAGTCAATTGGGTAGGAATAGAAAGTTCAAGTTCAAGGACTGAAATATTTTCAGTGGGTCAAAAATTGGCTGAACTATCGCCATAAGTCAATAGGGTAGAACTAAAAAGTTCAAAATAGACGACTCTTGGGCCTGATCTTAGTACATTTGGTGAAATATTGACTTTTTAATGACCGATGTAACATCAGATAGAGTCAATAAGTAGGTATAGAAATTTTAAGATCATTGACTGAAACATATTCAATGGGTCAAATATTGGCTACTCTATGGCTTTTTTATCACCAGAAGGAGTCAAAGGGTCGAACTAAAAAGTTCAAAACAGACGACTCTTGGTCCCGATTTTAATACATTTGGTCAAATACTGACTTTTGAATGACCGATGTAACATCAGAAAGAGTCAATGAGTAGGTATAGAAATTTCAAGATCCATGACTGAAACATGTTCAGTGGGTCAAATATTGGCTACTCTAAGGCTAATGTATCAAAAGAAGGAGTCAATTGGGTAGGAATAGAAAGTTCAAAATAGACGACTCTTGATCCCGATTTTAATACATTCGGTCAAATATTGACTTTTGAATGAAAGATATAACATCTGAAAGAGTCAATAAGTAGGTATAGAAATTTCAAGATCCATGACTGAAACGTGTTCAATGGGTCAATTATTGGCTACTCTATCGCTAACTTATCACCAGAAGGAGTGAAATGGGTATAAATAGAAAGTTCAAAATCGACGACTGCTGGGCCCGATATTAGTACTTTTGGTCAAATATGGATTTCTGAATGACTGACCTAAATTCAGAAAGAGTCAATGAGTAGGTATAAAAATTTAAAGATCCATAACTGAAACATGTCCAATGGGTAAAATGTTGGCTACTCTAATGCTAATGTATCACAAGAAGGAGTCAATTGGGTAGGAATAGAAATTTCAAGATCCATGACTGAAACATGTTCAATGGGTCAAATATTGGCTACTCTATGGCTAATTTATCACCAGAAGGAGTCAAAGGGTAGAACTAAAAAGTTCAAAATAGACGACTCTTGGGCCCGATTTTAGTACATTTGGTCAAATATTGACTTTTGAATGACCGATGTAACATCAGAAAGAGTCAATAAGTAGGTATAGAAATTTCAAGATCCATGACTGAAACATGTTCAATGGGTCAAATATTGGCTACTCTAAGGCTAATGTATCAAAAGAAGGAGTCAATTGGGTAGGAATAGAAAGTTCAAAATAGACGACTCTTGATCCCGATTTTAATACATTTGGTCAAATATTGACTTTTGAATGAAAGATATAACATCTGAAAGAGTCAATAAGTAGGTATAGAAATTTCAAGATCCATGACTGAAACGTGTTCAATTTGTCAATTATTGGCTACTCTATCGCTAACTTATCACCAGGAGGAGTCAATTGGGTAGAAATAGAAAGTTCAAAATCGACGACTCTTGGGCCCGATATTAGTACATTTGGTCAAATATGGATTTCTGAATGATTGACCTAAATTCAGAAAGAGTCAATGAGTAAGTATAAAAATTTCAAGATCCATAACTTAAACATGTCCAAAGGGTAAAATATTGGCTACTCTAAGGCTAATGTATCACAAGAAGGAGTCAATTGGGTAGGAATAGAAAGTTCAAGATCAAGGACTGAAATATTTCCAGTGGGTCAAAAATTGGCTGAACTATCTCCAGAAGGAGTCAATAGGGTAGAACTGAAAAGTTCAAAATAGACGACTCTTGGGCCCGATTTTAGTACATTTGGTGAAATATTGACTTTTGAATGACCGATATAACATCAGAAAGAGTCAATGAGTAGGTATAGAAATTTCAAGATCCATAACTGAAACATGTTCAATGGGTCAATTATTGGCTACTCAATTGCTAATTTATCACCAGAAGGAGTCAATAGGGTAGAACTAACAAGTTCAAAATAGACGACTCTTGGGCCCGATTTTAATACATTTGGTGAAATATTGACTTTTGAATGACCGATGTAACATCAGATAGAGTCAATAAGTAGGTATAGAAATTTTAAGATCATTGACTGAAACATATTCAATGGGTCAAATATTGGCTACTCTAAGGCTAATGTATCAAAAGAAGGAGTCAATTGGGTAGGAATAGAAAGTTAAAGATCAAGGACTGAAATATTTTCAGTGGGTCAAAAATTGGCTGAACTATCTCCAGAAGGAGTCAATAGGGTAGAACTAAAAAGTTCAAAATAGACGACTCTTGGGCCCGATTTTAGTACATTTGGTCAAATATTGACTTTTGAATGAAAGATATAACATCTGAAAGAGTCAATAAGTAGGTATAGAAATTTCAAGATCCATGACTGAAACATGTTCAATGGGTCAATTACTGGCTACTCTATCGCTAATTTATCACCAGAAGGAGTCAATTGGGTAGAAAAAGAAAGTTCAAAATTGACGACTCTTGGGCCCGATATTAGAACATTTGGTCAAATATGGATTTCTGAATGACTGACCTAAATTCAGAAAGAGTCAATGAGTAGGTATAAAAATTTCAAGATCCATAACTGAAACATGTCCAATGGGTAAAATATTGGCTACTCTAAGGCTAATGTATCACAAGAAGGAGTCAATTGGGTAGGAATAGAAAGTTCAAGATCAAGGACTGAAATATTTTCAGTGGGTCAAAAATTGGCTGAACTATCGCCATAAGTCAATAGGGTAGAACTAAAAAGTTCAAAATAGACGACTCTTGGGCCTGATCTTAGTACATTTGGTGAAATATTGACTTTTTAATGACCGATGTAACATCAGATAGAGTCAATAAGTAGGTATAGAAATTTTAAGATCATTGACTGAAACATATTCAATGGGTCAAATATTGGCTACTCTATGGCTTTTTTATCACCCGAAGGAGTCAAAGGGTAGAACTAAAAAGTTCAAAACAGACGACTCTTGGTCCCGATTTTAATACATTTGGTCAAATACTGACTTTTGAATGACCGATGTAACATCAGAAAGAGTCAATAAGTAGGCATAGAAATTTCAAGATCCATGACTGAAACTTGTTCAATGGGTCAAATATTGGCTACTCTATGGCTAATTTATCACTGGAAGGAGTCAATTGGGTAGAAATAGAAAGTTCATAATCAATGACTCTTATGCCCGATATTAGTGCATTTGGTCAAATATGGATTTCTGAATGACTGACCTAAATTCAGAAAGAGTCAATGAGTAGGTATAGAACTTTCAAGATCCATGACTGTAATATGTCCAACGGGTAAAATATTGGCTACTCTAAGGCTAATGTATCACAAGAAAGAGTCAATTGGGTAGGAATAGAAAGTTAAAGATCAAGGACTGAAATATTTTCAGTGGGTCAAAAATTGGCTGAACTATCTCCAGAAGGAGTCAATAGGGTAGAACTAAAAAGTTCAAAATAGACGACTCTTGGGCCCGATTTTAGTACATTTGGTAAAATATTGACTTTTGAATGACCGATGTAACATCAGAAAGAGTCAATAAGTAGGTATAGAAATTTCAAGATCCATGACTGAAACATGTTCAATGGGTCAATTATTGGCTACTCAATCGCTAATTTATCACCAGAAAGAGTCAATAGGGTAGAACTAAAAAGTTCAAAATAGACGACTCTTGGGCCCGATTTTAGTACATTTGGTGAAATATTGACTTTTGAATGAGCGATGTAACATCAGATAGAGTCAATAAGTAGGTATAGAAATTTTAAGATCCATAACTGAAACATGTCCAATGGGTAAAATATTGGCTACTCTAAGGCTAATGTATCACAAGAAGGAGTCAATTGGGTAGGAATAGAAAGTTCAAGATCAAGGACTGAAACATTTTCAGTAGATCAAAAATTGGCTGAACTATCGTCAGAAGGAGTCAATAGGGTAGAACTAAAAAGTTCAAAATAGACGACTCTTGGGCCCGATTTTAGTACATTTGGTAAAATATTGACTTTTGAATGACCGATATAACATCAGAAAGAGTCAATAAGTAGGTATAGAAATTTCAAAATCCATGACTGAAACATGTTCAATGGGTCAAATATTGGCTACTCTATGGCTAATTTATCACCAGAAGGAGTCAAAGGGTAGAACTAAAAAGTTCAAAATAGGCGACTCTTGGGCCCGATTTTAGTACATTTGGTCAAATATTGACTTTTGAATGACCGATGTAACATCAGAAAGAGTCAATAAGTAGGTATAGAAATTTCAAGATCCATGACTGAAACATGTTCAATGGGTCAATTATTGGCTACTCAATCGCTAATTTATCACCAGAAGGAGTCAATAGGGTAGAACTAAAAAGTTCAAAATAGACGACTCTTGGGCCCGATTTTAGTACATTTGGTGAAATATTGACTTTTGAATGAGCGATGTAACATCAGATAGAGTCAATAAGTAGGTATAGAAATTTTAAGATCCATAACTGAAACATGTCCAATGGGTAAAATATTGGCTACTCTAAGGCTAATGTACCACAAGAAGGAGTCAATTGGGTAGGAATAGAAAGTTCAAGATCAAGGACTGAAATATTTTCAGTAGATCAAAAATTGGCTGAACTATCGTCAGAAGGAGTCAATAGGGTAGAACTAAAAAGTTCAAAATAGACGACTCTTGGGCCCGATTTTAGTACATTTGGTGAAATATTGACTTTTGAATGACCGATTTAACATCAGATAGGGTCAATAAGTAGGTATAGAAATTTTAAGATCATTGACCTAAACATGTTCAATGTGTCACATATGGGCTACTCTATGGCTAATTTATCACCAGAAGGAGTCAATTGGGTAGAAATAGAAAGTTCAAAATCGACGACTCTTAGGCCCGATATTAGTAAATTTGGTCAAATATGGATTTCTGAATGACTGACCTAAATTCAGAAAGAGTCAATGAGTTGGTATAAAAATTTCAAGATCCATAACTGAAACATGTCCAATGGGTAAAATTTTGGCTACTCTAAGGCTAATGTATCACAAGAAGGAGTCAATTGGGTAGGAATAGAAAGTTCAAGATCAAGGACTGAATAATTTCCAGTGGGTCAAAAATTGGCTGAACTATCACCAGAAGGAGTCAATAGGGTAGAACTAAAAAGTTCAAAATAGGCGACTCTTGAGCCCGATTTTAATACATTTGGTCAAATATTGACTTTTGAATGAAAGATATAACATCTGAAAGAGTCAATAAGTAGGTATAGAAATTTCAAGATCCATGACTGAAACATGTTCAATGGGTCAATTATTGGCTACTCTATCGCTAATTTATCACCAGAAGGAGTCAATTGGGTAGAAAAAGAAAGTTCAAAATTGACGACTCTTGGGCCCGATATTAGAACATTTGGTCAAATATGGATTTCTGAATGAATGACCTAAATTCAGAAAGAGTCAATGAGTAGGTATAAAAATTTCAAGATCCATAACTGAAACATGTCCAATGGGTAAAATATTGGCTACTCTAAGGCTAATGTATCACAAGAAGGAGTCAATTGGGTAGGAATAGAAAGTTCAAGATCAAGGACTGAAATATTTTCAGTATATCAAAAATTGGCTGAACTATCGTCAGAAGGAGTCAATAGGGTAGAACTAAAAAGTTCAAAATTGACGACTCTTGGGCCCGATTTTAGTACATTTGGTGAAATATTGACTTTTGAATGACCGATGTAACATCAGATAGGGTCAATAAGTAGGTATAGAAATTTCAAGATCCATGACTGAAACATGTTCAATGGGTCAAATATTGGCTACTCTATGGCTAATTTATCACCAGAAGGAGTCAAAGGGTAGAACTAAAAAGTTCAAAATAGACGACTTTTGGGCCCGATTTTAGTACATTTGGTGAAATATTGACTTTTGAATGACCGATGTAACATCAGATAGAGTCAATAAGTAGGTATAGAAATTTTAAGATCATTGACTGAAACATATTCAATGGGTCAAATATTGGCTACTCTATGGCTAATTTATCACCAGAAGGAGTCAAAGGGTAGAACTAAAAAGTTCAAAATAGGCGACTCTTGGGCCCGATTTTAGTACATTTGGTCAAATATTGACTTTTGAATGACCGATATAACATCAGAAAGAGTCAATGAGTAGGTATAAAAATTTCAAGATCCATAACTGCAACATGTCCAATGGTTAAAATATTGGCTACTATAAGGCTAATGTATCACAAGAAGGAGTCAATTGGGTAGGACTAGAAAGTTCAACATCAAGGACTGAAACATTTTCAGTGGGTCAAAAATTGGCTGAACTATCACCAGAAGGAGTCAATAGGGTAGAACTAAAAAGTTCAAAATAGGCGACTCTTGAGCCCGATTTTAATATATTTGGTCAAATATTGACTTTTGAATGAAAGATATAACATCTGAAAGAGTCAATAAGTAGGTATAGAAATTTCAAGATCCATGACTGAAACGTGTTCAATGGGTCAATTATTGGCTACTCTATCGCTAACTTATCACCAGAAGGAGTCAATTGGGTATAAATAGAAAGTTCAAAATCGACGACTGCTGGGCCCGATATTAGTACATTTGGTCAAATATGGATTTCTGAATGACTGACCTAAATTCAGAAAGAGTCAATGAGTAGGTATAAAAATTTAAAGATCCATAACTGAAACATGTCCAATGGGTAAAATGTTGGCTACTCTAATGCTAATGTATCACAAGAAGGAGTCAATTGGGTAGGAATAGAAATTTCAAGATCCATCACTGAAACATGTTCAATGGGTCAAATATTGGCTACTCTATGGCTAATTTATCACCAGAAGGAGTCAAAGGGTAGAACTAAAAAATTCAAAATAGACGACTCTTGGGCCTGATATTAGTACATTTGGTCAAATATTGACTTTTGAATGACTGATGTAACATCAGAAAGAGTCAATGAGTAGGTATAGAAATTTCAAGATCCTTGACTGAAACATGTTCAATGGGTCAAATATTGGCTACTCTAAGGCTAATGTATCAAAAGAAGGAGTCAATTGGGTAGGAATAGAAAGTTCAAAATAGACGACTCTTGATCCCGATTTTAATACATTTGGTCAAATATTGACTTTTGAATGAAAGATATAACATCTGAAAGAGTCAATAAGTAGGTATAGAAATTTCAAGATCCATGACTGAAACGTGTTCAATGGGTCAATTATTGGCTACTCTATCGCTAACTTATCACCAGGAGGAGTCAATTGGGTAGAAATAGAAAGTTCAAAATCGACGACTCTTGGGCCCGATATTAGTACATTTGGTCAAATATGGATTTCTGAATGATTGACCTAAATTCAGAAAGAGTCAATGAGTAAGTATAAAAATTTCAAGATCCATAACTTAAACATGTCCAATGGGTAAAATATTGGCTACTCTAAGGCTAATGTATGACAAGAAGGAGTCAATTGGGTAGGAATAGAAAGTTCAAGATCAAGGACTGAAATATTTCCAGTGGGTCAAAAATTGGCTGAACTATCTCCAGAAGGAGTCAATAGGGTAGAACTGAAAAGTTCAAAATAGACGACTCTTGGGCCCGATTTTAGTACATTTGGTGAAATATTGACTTTTGAATGACCGATATAACATCAGAAAGAGTCAATGAGTAGGTATAGAAATTTCAAGATCCATAACTGAAACATGTTCAATGGGTCAATTATTGGCTACTCAATTGCTAATTTATCACCAGAAGGAGTCAATAGGGTAGAACTAACAAGTTCAAAATAGACGACTCTTGGGCCCGATTTTAATACATTTGGTGAAATATTGACTTTTGAATGACCGATGTAACATCAGATAGAGTCAATAAGTAGGTATAGAAATTTTAAGATCATTGACTGAAACATATTCAATGGGTCAAATATTGGCTACTCTAAGGCTAATGTATCAAAAGAAGGAGTCAATTGGGTAGGAATAGAAAGTTAAAGATCAAGGACTGAAATATTTTCAGTGGGTCAAAAATTGGCTGAACTATCTCCAGAAGGAGTCAATAGGGTAGAACTAAAAAGTTCAAAATAGACGACTCTTGGGCCCGATTTTAGTACATTTGGTCAAATATTGACTTTTGAATGAAAGATATAACATCTGAAAGAGTCAATAAGTAGGTATAGAAATTTCAAGATCCATGACTGAAACATGTTCAATGGGTCAATTACTGGCTACTCTATCGCTAATTTATCACCAGAAGGAGTCAATTGGGTATAAATAGAAAGTTCAAAATCGACGACTGCTGGGCCCGATATTAGTACATTTGGTCAAATATGGATTTCTGAATGACTGACCTAAATTCAGAAAGAGTCAATGAGTAGGTATAAAAATTTAAAGATCCATAACTGAAACATGTCCAATGGGTAAAATGTTGGCTACTCTAATGCTAATGTATCACAAGAAGGAGTCAATTGGGTAGGAATAGAAATTTCAAGATCCATCACTGAAACATGTTCAATGGGTCAAATATTGGCTACTCTATGGCTAATTTATCACCAGAAGGAGTCAAAGGGTAGAACTAAAAAATTCAAAATAGACGACTCTTGGGCCTGATATTAGTACATTTGGTCAAATATTGACTTTTGAATGACTGATGTAACATCAGAAAGAGTCAATGAGTAGGTATAGAAATTTCAAGATCCTTGACTGAAACATGTTCAATGGGTCAAATATTGGCTACTCTAAGGCTAATGTATCAAAAGAAGGAGTCAATTGGGTAGGAATAGAAAGTTCAAAATAGACGACTCTTGATCCCGATTTTAATACATTTGGTCAAATATTGACTTTTGAATGAAAGATATAACATCTGAAAGAGTCAATAAGTAGGTATAGAAATTTCAAGATCCATGACTGAAACGTGTTCAATGGGTCAATTATTGGCTACTCTATCGCTAACTTATCACCAGGAGGAGTCAATTGGGTAGAAATAGAAAGTTCAAAATCGACGACTCTTGGGCCCGATATTAGTACATTTGGTCAAATATGGATTTCTGAATGATTGACCTAAATTCAGAAAGAGTCAATGAGTAAGTATAAAAATTTCAAGATCCATAACTTAAACATGTCCAATGGGTAAAATATTGGCTACTCTAAGGCTAATGTATGACAAGAAGGAGTCAATTGGGTAGGAATAGAAAGTTCAAGATCAAGGACTGAAATATTTCCAGTGGGTCAAAAATTGGCTGAACTATCTCCAGAAGGAGTCAATAGGGTAGAACTGAAAAGTTCAAAATAGACGACTCTTGGGCCCGATTTTAGTACATTTGGTGAAATATTGACTTTTGAATGACCGATATAACATCAGAAAGAGTCAATGAGTAGGTATAGAAATTTCAAGATCCATAACTGAAACATGTTCAATGGGTCAATTATTGGCTACTCAATTGCTAATTTATCACCAGAAGGAGTCAATAGGGTAGAACTAACAAGTTCAAAATAGACGACTCTTGGGCCCGATTTTAATACATTTGGTGAAATATTGACTTTTGAATGACCGATGTAACATCAGATAGAGTCAATAAGTAGGTATAGAAATTTTAAGATCATTGACTGAAACATATTCAATGGGTCAAATATTGGCTACTCTAAGGCTAATGTATCAAAAGAAGGAGTCAATTGGGTAGGAATAGAAAGTTAAAGATCAAGGACTGAAATATTTTCAGTGGGTCAAAAATTGGCTGAACTATCTCCAGAAGGAGTCAATAGGGTAGAACTAAAAAGTTCAAAATAGACGACTCTTGGGCCCGATTTTAGTACATTTGGTCAAATATTGACTTTTGAATGAAAGATATAACATCTGAAAGAGTCAATAAGTAGGTATAGAAATTTCAAGATCCATGACTGAAACATGTTCAATGGGTCAATTACTGGCTACTCTATCGCTAATTTATCACCAGAAGGAGTCAATTGGGTAGAAAAAGAAAGTTCAAAATTGACGACTCTTGGGCCCGATATTAGAACATTTGGTCAAATATGGATTTCTGAATGACTGACCTAAATTCAGAAAGAGTCAATGAGTAGGTATAAAAATTTCAAGATCCATAACTGAAACATGTCCAATGGGTAAAATATTGGCTACTCTAAGGCTAATGTATCACAAGAAGGAGTCAATTGGGTAGGAATAGAAAGTTCAAGATCAAGGACTGAAATATTTTCAGTGGGTCAAAAATTGGCTGAACTATCGCCATAAGTCAATAGGGTAGAACTAAAAAGTTCAAAATAGACGACTCTTGGGCCTGATCTTAGTACATTTGGTGAAATATTGACTTTTTAATGACCGATGTAACATCAGATAGAGTCAATAAGTAGGTATAGAAATTTTAAGATCATTGACTGAAACATATTCAATGGGTCAAATATTGGCTACTCTATGGCTTTTTTATCACCCGAAGGAGTCAAAGGGTCGAACTAAAAAGTTCAAAACAGACGACTCTTGGTCCCGATTTTAATACATTTGGTCAAATACTGACTTTTGAATGACCGATGTAACATCAGAAAGAGTCAATGAGTAGGTATAGAAATTTCAAGATCCATGACTGAAACATGTTCAGTGGGTCAAATATTGGCTACTCTAAGGCTAATGTATCAAAAGAAGGAGTCAATTGGGTAGGAATAGAAAGTTCAAAATAGACGACTCTTGATCCCGATTTTAATACATTCGGTCAAATATTGACTTTTGAATGAAAGATATAACATCTGAAAGAGTCAATAAGTAGGTATAGAAATTTCAAGATCCATGACTGAAACGTGTTCAATGGGTCAATTATTGGCTACTCTATCGCTAACTTATCACCAGAAGGAGTGAAATGGGTATAAATAGAAAGTTCAAAATCGACGACTGCTGGGCCCGATATAAGTACTTTTGGTCAAATATGGATTTCTGAATGACTGACCTAAATTCAGAAAGAGTCAATGAGTAGGTATAAAAATTTAAAGATCCATAACTGAAACATGTCCAATGGGTAAAATGTTGGCTACTCTAATGCTAATGTATCACAAGAAGGAGTCAATTGGGTAGGAATAGAAATTTCAAGATCCATGACTGAAACATGTTCAATGGGTCAAATATTGGCTACTCTATGGCTAATTTATCACCAGAAGGAGTCAAAGGGTAGAACTAAAAAGTTCAAAATAGACGACTCTTGGGCCCGATTTTAGTACATTTGGTCAAATATTGACTTTTGAATGACCGATGTAACATCAGAAAGAGTCAATAAGTAGGTATAGAAATTTCAAGATCCATGACTGAAACGTGTTCAATTTGTCAATTATTGGCTACTCTATCGCTAACTTATCACCAGGAGGAGTCAATTGGGTAGAAATAGAAAGTTCAAAATCGACGACTCTTGGGCCCGATATTAGTACATTTGGTCAAATATGGCTTTCTGAATGATTGACCTAAATTCAGAAAGAGTCAATGAGTAAGTATAAAAATTTCAAGATCCATAACTTAAACATGTCCAAAGGGTAAAATATTGGCTACTCTAAGGCTAATGTATCACAAGAAGGAGTCAATTGGGTAGGAATAGAAAGTTCAAGATCAAGGACTGAAATATTTCCAGTGGGTCAAAAATTGGCTGAACTATCTCCAGAAGGAGTCAATAGGGTAGAACTGAAAAGTTCAAAATAGACGACTCTTGGGCCCGATTTTAGTACATTTGGTGAAATATTGACTTTTGAATGACCGATATAACATCAGAAAGAGTCAATGAGTAGGTATAGAAATTTCAAGATCCATAACTGAAACATGTTCAATGGGTCAATTATTGGCTACTCAATTGCTAATTTATCACCAGAAGGAGTCAATAGGGTAGAACTAACAAGTTCAAAATAGACGACTCTTGGGCCCGATTTTAATACATTTGGTGAAATATTGACTTTTGAATGACCGATGTAACATCAGATAGAGTCAATAAGTAGGTATAGAAATTTTAAGATCATTGACTGAAACATATTCAATGGGTCAAATATTGGCTACTCTAAGGCTAATGTATCAAAAGAAGGAGTCAATTGGGTAGGAATAGAAAGTTAAAGATCAAGAACTGAAATATTTTCAGTGGGTCAAAAATTGGCTGAACTATCTCCAGAAGGAGTCAATAGGGTAGAACTAAAAAGTTCAAAATAGACGACTCTTGGGCCCGATTTTAGTACATTTGGTCAAATATTGACTTTTGAATGAAAGATATAACATCTGAAAGAGTCAATAAGTAGGTATAGAAATTTCAAGATCCATGACTGAAACATGTTCAATGGGTCAATTACTGGCTACTCTATCGCTAATTTATCACCAGAAGGAGTCAATTGGGTAGAAAAAGAAAGTTCAAAATTGACGACTCTTGGGCCCGATATTAGAACATTTGGTCAAATATGGATTTCTGAATGACTGACCTAAATTCAGAAAGAGTCAATGAGTAGGTATAAAAATTTCAAGATCCATAACTGAAACATGTCCAATGGGTAAAATATTGGCTACTCTAAGGCTAATGTATCACAAGAAGGAGTCAATTGGGTAGGAATAGAAAGTTCAAGATCAAGGACTGAAATATTTTCAGTGGGTCAAAAATTGGCTGAACTATCGCCATAAGTCAATAGGGTAGAACTAAAAAGTTCAAAATAGACGACTCTTGGGCCTGATCTTAGTACATTTGGTGAAATATTGACTTTTTAATGACCGATGTAACATCAGATAGAGTCAATAAGTAGGTATAGAAATTTTAAGATCATTGACTGAAACATATTCAATGGGTCAAATATTGGCTACTCTATGGCTTTTTTATCACCCGAAGGAGTCAAAGGGTAGAACTAAAAAGTTCAAAACAGACGACTCTTGGTCCCGATTTTAATACATTTGGTCAAATACTGACTTTTGAATGACCGATGTAACATCAGAAAGAGTCAATAAGTAGGCATAGAAATTTCAAGATCCATGACTGAAACTTGTTCAATGGGTCAAATATTGGCTACTCTATGGCTAATTTATCACTGGAAGGAGTCAATTGGGTAGAAATAGAAAGTTCATAATCAATGACTCTTATGCCCGATATTAGTGCATTTGGTCAAATATGGATTTCTGAATGACTGACCTAAATTCAGAAAGAGTCAATGAGTAGGTATAGAACTTTCAAGATCCATGACTGTAATATGTCCAACGGGTAAAATATTGGCTACTCTAAGGCTAATGTATCACAAGAAAGAGTCAATTGGGTAGGAATAGAAAGTTAAAGATCAAGGACTGAAATATTTTCAGTGGGTCAAAAATTGGCTGAACTATCTCCAGAAGGAGTCAATAGGGTAGAACTAAAAAGTTCAAAATAGACGACTCTTGGGCCCGATTTTAGTACATTTGGTAAAATATTGACTTTTGAATGACCGATGTAACATCAGAAAGAGTCAATAAGTAGGTATAGAAATTTCAAGATCCATGACTGAAACATGTTCAATGGGTCAATTATTGGCTACTCAATCGCTAATTTATCACCAGAAAGAGTCAATAGGGTAGAACTAAAAAGTTCAAAATAGACGACTCTTGGGCCCGATTTTAGTACATTTGGTGAAATATTGACTTTTGAATGAGCGATGTAACATCAGATAGAGTCAATAAGTAGGTATAGAAATTTTAAGATCCATAACTGAAACATGTCCAATGGGTAAAATATTGGCTACTCTAAGGCTAATGTATCACAAGAAGGAGTCAATTGGGTAGGAATAGAAAGTTCAAGATCAAGGACTGAAACATTTTCAGTAGATCAAAAATTGGCTGAACTATCGTCAGAAGGAGTCAATAGGGTAGAACTAAAAAGTTCAAAATAGACGACTCTTGGGCCCGATTTTAGTACATTTGGTAAAATATTGACTTTTGAATGACCGATATAACATCAGAAAGAGTCAATAAGTAGGTATAGAAATTTCAAAATCCATGACTGAAACATGTTCAATGGGTCAAATATTGGCTACTCTATGGCTAATTTATCACCAGAAGGAGTCAAAGGGTAGAACTAAAAAGTTCAAAATAGGCGACTCTTGGGCCCGATTTTAGTACATTTGGTCAAATATTGACTTTTGAATGACCGATATAACATCAGAAAGAGTCAATGAGTAGGTATAAAAATTTCAAGATCCATAACTGCAACATGTCCAATGGTTAAAATATTGGCTACTATAAGGCTAATGTATCACAAGAAGGAGTCAATTGGGTAGGACTAGAAAGTTCAACATCAAGGACTGAAACATTTTCAGTGGGTCAAAAATTGGCTGAACTATCACCAAAAGGAGTCAATAGGGTAGAACTAAAAAGTTCAAAATAGGCGACTCTTGAGCCCGATTTTAATACATTTGGTGAAATATTGACTTTTGAATGACCGATGTAACATCAGATAGGGTCAATCAGTAGGTATAGAAATTTTAAGATCATTGACCTAAACATGTTCAATGGGTCACATATTGGCTACTCTATGGCTAATTTATCACCAGAAGGAGTCAATTGGGTAGAAATAAAAAGTTCAAAATCGACGACTCTTAGGCCCGATATTAGTAAATTTGGTCAAATATGGATTTCTGAATGACTGACCTAAATTCAGAAAGAGTCAATGAGTAGGTATAAAAATTTCAAGATCCATAACTGCAACATGTCCAATGGTTAAAATATTGGCTACTATAAGGCTAATGTATCACAAGAAGGAGTCAATTGGGTAGGACTAGAAAGTTCAACATCAAGGACTGAAACATTTTCAGTGGGTCAAAAATTGGCTGAACTATCACCAGAAGGAGTCAATAGGGTAGAACTAAAAAGTTCAAAATAGGCGACTCTTGAGCCCGATTTTAATATATTTGGTCAAATATTGACTTTTGAATGAAAGATATAACATCTGAAAGAGTCAATAAGTAGGTATAGAAATTTCAAGATCCATGACTGAAACATGTTCAATGGGTCAATTATTGGCTACTCTATCGCTAATTTATCACCAGAAGGAGTCAATTGGGTAGAAAAAGAAAGTTCAAAATTGACGACTCTTGGGCCCGATATTAGAACATTTGGTCAAATATGGATTTCTGAATGAATGACCTAAATTCAGAAAGAGTCAATGAGTAGGTATAAAAATTTCAAGATCCATAACTGAAACATGTCCACTGGGTAAAATATTGGCTACTCTAAGGCTAATGTATCAAAAGAAGGAGTCAATTGGGTAGGAATAGAAAGTTCAAAATAGACGACTCTTGATCCCGATTTTAATACATCCGGTCAAATATTGACTTTTGAATGAAAGATATAACATCTGAAAGAGTCAATAAGTAGGTATAGAAATTTCAAGATCCATGACTGAAACGTGTTCAATGGGTCAATTATTGGCTACTCTATCGCTAACTTATCACCAGAAGGAGTCAATTGGGTATAAATAGAAAGTTCAAAATCGACGACTGCTGGGCCCGATATTAGTACATTTGGTCAAATATGGATTTCTGAATGACTGACCTAAATTCAGAAAGAGTCAATGAGTAGGTATAAAAATTTAAAGATCCATAACTGAAACATGTCCAATGGGTAAAATGTTGGCTACTCTAATGCTAATGTATCACAAGAAGGAGTCAATTGGGTAGGAATAGAAATTTCAAGATCCATCACTGAAACATGTTCAATGGGTCAAATATTGGCTACTCTATGGCTAATTTATCACCAGAAGGAGTCAAAGGGTAGAACTAAAAAATTCAAAATAGACGACTCTTGGGCCTGATATTAGTACATTTGGTCAAATATTGACTTTTGAATGACTGATGTAACATCAGAAAGAGTCAATGAGTAGGTATAGAAATTTCAAGATCCTTGACTGAAACATGTTCAATGGGTCAAATATTGGCTACTCTATGGCTAATTTATCACAAGAAGGAGTCTATTGGGTAGAAATAGAAAGTTCAAAATCGACGACTCTTGGGCCCGATATTAGTACATTTGGTCAAATATGGATTTCTGAATGACTGACCTAAATTCAGAAAGATTCAATGAGTAGGTATAAAAATTTCAAGATCCATAACTGAAACATGTCCAATGGATAAAATATTGGCTTCTTTAAGGCTAATGTATCACAAGAAGGAGTCAATTGGGTAGGAATAGAAAGTTCAAGATCAAGGACTGAAATATTTCCAGTGGGTCAAAAATTGGCTGAACTATCTCCAGAAGGAGTCAATGGGTAGAACTAAAAAGTTCAAAATAGACGACTCTTGGGCCCGATTTTAGTACATTTGGTGAAATATTGACTTTTGAATGACCGATATAACATCAGAAAGAGTCAATGAGTAGGTATAGAAATTTCAAGATCCATGACTGAAACATGTTCAATAGGTCAATTATTGGCTACTCAATCGCTAATTTATCACCAGAAGGAGTCAATAGGGTAGAACTAACAAGTTCAAATTAGACGACTCTTGGGCCCGATTTTAATACATTTGTTGAAATATTGACTTTTGAATGACCGATGTAACATCAGATAGAGTCAATAAGTAGGTATAGAAATTTTAAGATCATTGACTGAAACATATTCAATGGTTCAAATATTGGCTACTCTATGGCTAATTTATCACCAGAAGGAGTCAAAGGGTAGAACTAAAAAGTTCAAAATAGACGACTCTTGGGCCCGATTTTAGTACATTTGGTCAAATATTGACTTTTGAATGACCGATATAACATCAGAAAGAGTCAATGAGTAGGTATAAAAATTTCAAGATCCATAACTGAAACATGTCCAATGGGTAAAATATTGGCTACTCTAATGCTAATGTATCACAAGAAGGAGTCAATTGGGTAGGAATAGAAATTTCAAGATCCATGACTGAAACATGTTCAATGGGTCAAATATTGGCTACTCTATGGCTAATTTATCACCAGAAGGAGTCAAAGGGTAGAACTAAAAAGTTCAAAATAGACGACTCTTGGGCCCGATTTTAGTACATTTGGTCAAATATTGACTTTTGAATGACCGATGTAACATCAGAAAGAGTCAATAAGTAGGTATAGAAATTTCAAGATCCATGACTGAAACATGTTCAATGGGTCAATTATTGGCTACTCTATCGCTAACTTATCACCAGGAGGAGTCAATTGGGTAGAAATAGAAAGTTCAAAATCGACGACTCTTGGGCCCGATATTAGTACATTTGGTCAAATATGGATTTCTGAATGATTGACCTAAATTCAGAAAGAGTCAATGAGTAAGTATAAAAATTTCAAGATCCATAACTTAAACATGTCCAATGGGTAAAATATTGGCTACTCTAAGGCTAATGTATGACAAGAAGGAGTCAATTGGGTAGGAATAGAAAGTTCAAGATCAAGGACTGAAATATTTCCAGTGGGTCAAAAATTGGCTGAACTATCTCCAGAAGGAGTCAATAGGGTAGAACTGAAAAGTTCAAAATAGACGACTCTTGGGCCCGATTTTAGTACATTTGGTGAAATATTGACTTTTGAATGACCGATATAACATCAGAAAGAGTCAATGAGTAGGTATAGAAATTTCAAGATCCATAACTGAAACATGTTCAATGGGTCAATTATTGGCTACTCAATTGCTAATTTATCACCAGAAGGAGTCAATAGGGTAGAACTAACAAGTTCAAAATAGACGACTCTTGGGCCCGATTTTAATACATTTGGTGAAATATTGACTTTTGAATGACCGATGTAACATCAGATAGAGTCAATAAGTAGGTATAGAAATTTTAAGATCATTGACTGAAACATATTCAATGGGTCAAATATTGGCTACTCTAAGGCTAATGTATCAAAAGAAGGAGTCAATTGGGTAGGAATAGAAAGTTAAAGATCAAGGACTGAAATATTTTCAGTGGGTCAAAAATTGGCTGAACTATCTCCAGAAGGAGTCAATAGGGTAGAACTAAAAAGTTCAAAATAGACGACTCTTGGGCCCGATTTTAGTACATTTGGTCAAATATTGACTTTTGAATGAAAGATATAACATCTGAAAGAGTCAATAAGTAGGTATAGAAATTTCAAGATCCATGACTGAAACATGTTCAATGGGTCAATTACTGGCTACTCTATCGCTAATTTATCACCAGAAGGAGTCAATTGGGTAGAAAAAGAAAGTTCAAAATTGACGACTCTTGGGCCCGATATTAGAACATTTGGTCAAATATGGATTTCTGAATGACTGACCTAAATTCAGAAAGAGTCAATGAGTAGGTATAAAAATTTCAAGATCCATAACTGAAACATGTCCAATGGGTAAAATATTGGCTATTCTAAGGCTAATGTATCACAAGAAGGAGTCAATTGGGTAGGAATAGAAAGTTCAAGATCAAGGACTGAAATATTTTCAGTGGGTCAAAAATTGGCTGAACTATCGCCATAAGTCAATAGGGTAGAACTAAAAAGTTCAAAATAGACGACTCTTGGGCCTGATCTTAGTACATTTGGTGAAATATTGACTTTTTAATGACCGATGTAACATCAGATAGAGTCAATAAGTAGGTATAGAAATTTTAAGATCATTGACTGAAACATGTTCAATGGGTCAAATATTGGCTACTCTATGGCTTTTTTATCACCCGAAGGAGTCAAAGGGTAGAACTAAAAAGTTCAAAACAGACGACTCTTGGTCCCGATTTTAATACATTTGGTCAAATACTGACTTTTGAATGACCGATGTAACATCAGAAAGAGTCAATAAGTAGGCATAGAAATTTCAAGATCCATGACTGAAACTTGTTCAATGGGTCAAATATTGGCTACTCTATGGCTAATTTATCACTGGAAGGAGTCAATTGGGTAGAAATAGAAAGTTCATAATCAATGACTCTTATGCCCGATATTAGTGCATTTGGTCAAATATGGATTTCTGAATGACTGACCTAAATTCAGAAAGAGTCAATGAGTAGGTATAGAACTTTCAAGATCCATGACTGTAATATGTCCAACGGGTAAAATATTGGCTACTCTAAGGCTAATGTATCACAAGAAAGAGTCAATTGGGTAGGAATAGAAAGTTAAAGATCAAGGACTGAAATATTTTCAGTGGGTCAAAAATTGGCTGAACTATCTCCAGAAGGAGTCAATAGGGTAGAACTAAAAAGTTCAAAATAGACGACTCTTGGGCCCGATTTTAGTACATTTGGTAAAATATTGACTTTTGAATGACCGATGTAACATCAGAAAGAGTCAATAAGTAGGTATAGAAATTTCAAGATCCATGACTGAAACATGTTCAATGGGTTAATTATTGGCTACTCAATCGCTAATTTATCACCAGAAAGAGTCAATAGGGTAGAACTAAAAAGTTCAAAATAGACGACTCTTGGGCCCGATTTTAGTACATTTGGTGAAATATTGACTTTTGAATGAGCGATGTAACATCAGATAGAGTCAATAAGTAGGTATAGAAATTTTAAGATCCATAACTGAAACATGTCCAATGGGTAAAATATTGGCTACTCTAAGGCTAATGTATCACAAGAAGGAGTCAATTGGGTAGGACTAGAAAGTTCAACATCAAGGACTGAAACATTTTCAGTGGGTCAAAAATTGGCTGAACTATCACCAAAAGGAGTCAATAGGGTAGAACTAAAAAGTTCAAAATAGGCGACTCTTGAGCCCGATTTTAATACATTTGGTGAAATATTGACTTTTGAATGACCGATGTAACATCAGATAGGGTCAATCAGTAGGTATAGAAATTTTAAGATCATTGACCTAAACATGTTCAATGGGTCACATATTGGCTACTCTATGGCTAATTTATCACCAGAAGGAGTCAATTGGGTAGAAATAAAAAGTTCAAAATCGACGACTCTTAGGCCCGATATTAGTAAATTTGGTCAAATATGGATTTCTGAATGACTGACCTAAATTCAGAAAGAGTCAATGAGTAGGTATAAAAATTTCAAGATCCATAACTGAAACATGTCCAATGGGTAAAATATTGGCTACTCTAAGACTAATGTATCACAAGAAGGAGTCAACTGGGTAGGAATAGAAAGTTCAAGATTAAGGACTGAAATATTTTCAGTGGGTCAAAAATTGGCTGAACTATCGCCATAAGTCAATAGGGTAGAACTAAAAAGTTCAAAATAGACGACTCTTGGGCCTGATATTAGTACATTTGGTCAAATATTGACTTTTGAATGACCGATGTAACATCAGAAACAGTCAATAAGTAGGTATAGAAATTTCAAGATCCATGACTGAAACATGTTCAATGGGTCAATTATTGGCTACTCAATCGCTAATTTATCACCAGAAGGAGTCAATAGGGTAGAACTAAAAAGTTCAAAATAAACGACTCTTGGGCCCGATATTAGTACATTTGGTGAAATATTGACTTTTGAATGACCGATGTAACATCAAAAAGAGTCAATAAGTAGGTATAGAAATTTCAAGATCCATGACTGAAACATGTTCAATGGGTCAAATATTGGCTACTCTATGGCTAATTTATCACAAGAAGGAGTCTATTGGGTAGAAATAGAAAGTTCAAAATCGACGACTCTTGGGCCCGATATTAGTACATTTGGTCTCAATCGCGATTTCTGAATGATTGACCTAAATTCAGAAAGAGTCAATGAGTAAGTATAAAAATTTCAAAATCCATAACTTAAACATGTCCAATGGGTAAAATATTGGCTGCTCTAAGGCTAATGTATCACAAGAAGGAGTCAATTGGGTAGGAATAGAAAGTTCAAGATCAAGGACTGAAATATTTCCAGTGGGTCAAAAATTGGCTGAACTATCTCCAGAAGGAGTCAATAGGGTAGAACTGAAAAGTTCAAAATAGACGACTCTTGGGCCCGATTTTAATACATTTGGTGAAATATTGACTTTTTAATGACCGATGTAACATCAGAAAGAGTCAATGAGTAGGTATAGAAATTTCAAGATCCATGACTGAAACATGTTCAATGGGTCAATTATTGGCTACTCAATCGCTAATTTATCACCAGAAGGAGTCAAAGGGTAGAACTAAAAAGCTCAAAATAGACGACTCTTGGAACCGATTTTAGTACATTTGGTGAAATATTGACTTTTGAATGACCGATTTAACATCAGAAAGAGTCAATGAGTAGGTATAGAAATTTCAAGATCCATGACTGAAACATGTTCAATGGGTCAATTATTGGCTACTCAATCGCTAATTTATCACCAGAAGGAGTCAAAGGGTAGAACTAAAAAGTTCAAAATAGATGACTCTTGGGCCCGATTTTAATACATTTGGTGAAATGTTGACTTTTGAATGACCGATATAACATCAGAAAGAGTCAATGAGTAGGTATAAAAATTTCAAGATGCATAACTGAAACATGTCCAATCGGTAAAATATTGGCTATTCTAATGCTAATGTATCACAAGAAGGAGTCATTTGGGTAGGAATAGAAATTTCAAGATTTATGACTGAAACATGTTCAATGGGTCAAATATTGGCTACTCTATGGCTAATTTATCACCAGAAGGAGTCAAAGGGTAGAACTAAAAAGTTCAAAACAGACGACTCTTGGTCCCGATTTTAATACATTTGGTCAAATAATGACTTTTGAATGACCGATGTAACATCAGAAAGAGTCAATAAGTAGGCATAGAAATTTCAAGATCCATGACTGAAACTTGTTCAATGGGTCAAATATTGGCTACTCTATGGCTAATTTATCACTGGAAGGAGTCAATTGGGTAGAAATAGAAAGTTCATAATCAATGACTCTTATGCCCGATATTAGTGCATTTGGTCAAATATGGATTTCTGAATGACTGACCTAAATTCAGAAAGAGTCAATGAGTAGGTATAGAACTTTCAAGATCCATGACTGTAATATGTCCAACGGGTAAAATATTGGCTACTCTAAGGCTAATGTATCACAAGAAAGAGTCAATTGGGTAGGAATAGAAAATTAAAGATCAAGGACTGAAATATTTTCAGTGGGTCAAAAATTGGCTGAACTATCTCCAGAAGGAGTCAATAGGGTAGAACTAAAAAGTTCAAAATAGACGACTCTTGGGCCCGATTTTAGTACATTTGGTAAAATATTGACTTTTGAATGACCGATGTAACATCAGAAAGAGTCAATAAGTAGGTATAGAAATTTCAAGATCCATGACTGAAACATGTTCAATGGGTCAATTATTGGCTACTCAATCGCTAATTTATCACCAGAAAGAGTCAATAGGGTAGAACTAAAAAGTTCAAAATAGACGACTCTTGGGCCCGATTTTAGTACATTTGGTGAAATATTGACTTTTTAATGAGCGATGTAACATCAGATAGAGTCAATAAGTAGGTATAGAAATTTTAAGATCCATAACTGAAACATGTCCAATGGGTAAAATATTGGCTACTCTAAGGCTAATGTATCACAAGAAGGAGTCAATTGGGTAGGAATGGAAAGTTCAAAATAGACGACTCTTGATCCCGATTTTAATACATTTGGTCAAATATTGACTTTTGAATGAAAGATATAACATCTGAAAGAGTCAATAAGTAGGTATAGAAATTTCAAGATCCATGACTGAAACGTGTTCAATGGGTCAATTATTGGCTACTCTATCGCTAACTTATCACCAGGAGGAGTCAATTGGGTAGAAATAGAAAGTTCAAAATCGACGACTCTTGGGCCCCATATTAGTACATTTGGTCAAATATGGATTTCTGAATGATTGACCTAAATTCAGAAAGAGTCAATGAGTAAGTATAAAAATTTCAAGATCCATAACTTAAACATGTCCAATGGGTAAAATATTGGCTACTCTAAGGCTAATGTATCACAAGAAGGAGTCAATTGGGTAGGAATAGAAAGTTCAAGATCAAGGACTGAAATATTTCCAGTGGGTCAAAAATTGGCTGAACTATCTCCAGAAGGAGTCAATAGGGTAGAACTGAAAAGTTCAAAATAGACGACTCTTGGGCCCGATTTTAGTACATTTGGTGAAATATTGACTTTTGAATGACCGATATAACATCAGAAAGAGTCAATGAGTAGGTATAGAAATTTCAAGATCCATAACTGAAACATGTTCAATGGGTCAATTATTGGCTACTCAATTGCTAATTTATCACCAGAAGGAGTCAATAGGGTAGAACTAACAAGTTCAAAATAGACGACTCTTGGGCCCGATTTTAGTACATTTGGTCAAATATTGACTTTTGAATGACCGATATAACATCAGAAAGAGTCAATGAGTAGGTATAGAAATTTCAAGATCCATGACTGAAACATGTTCAATGGGTCAAATATTGGCTACTCTAAGGCTAATGTATCAAAAGAAGGAGTCAATTGGGTAGGAATAGAAAGTTAAAGATCAAGGACTGAAATATTTTCAGTGGGTCAAAAATTGGCTGAACTATCTCCAGAAGGAGTCAATAGGGTAGAACTAAAAAGTTCAAAATAGACGACTCTTGGGCCCGATTTTAGTACATTTGGTCAAATATTGACTTTTGAATGAAAGATATAACATCTGAAAGAGTCAATAAGTAGGTATAGAAATTTCAAGATCCATGACTGAAACATGTTCAATGGGTCAATTACTGGCTACTCTATCGCTAATTTATCACCAGAAGGAGTCAATTGGGTAGAAAAAGAAAGTTCAAAATTGACGACTCTTGGGCCCGATATTAGAACATTTGGTCAAATATGGATTTCTCAATGACTGACCTAAATTCAGAAAGAGTCAATGAGTAGGTATAAAAATTTCAAGATCCATAACTGAAACATGTCCAATGGGTAAAATATTGGCTACTCTAAGGCTAATGTATCACAAGAAGGAGTCAATTGGGTAGGAATAGAAAGTTCAAGATCAAGGACTGAAATATTTTCAGTGGGTCAAAAATTGGCTGAACTATCGCCATAAGGCAATAGGGTAGAACTAAAAAGTTCAAAATAGACGACTCTTGGGCCTGATCTTAGTACATTTGGTGAAATATTGACTTTTTAATGACCGATGTAACATCAGATAGAGTCAATAAGTAGGTATAGAAATTTTAAGATCATTGACTGAAACATATTCAATGGGTCAAATATTGGCTACTCTATGGCTTTTTTATCACCCGAAGGAGTCAAAGGGTAGAACTAAAAAGTTCAAAACAGACGACTCTTGGTCCCGATTTTAATACATTTGGTCAAATACTGACTTTTGAATGACCGATGTAACATCAGAAAGAGTCAATAAGTAGGCATAGAAATTTCAAGATCCATGACTGAAACTTGTTCAATGGGTCAAATATTGGCTACTCTATGGCTAATTTATCACTGGAAGGAGTCAATTGGGTAGAAATAGAAAGTTCATAATCAATGACTCTTATGCCCGATATTAGTGCATTTGGTCAAATATGGATTTCTGAATGACTGACCTAAATTCAGAAAGAGTCAATGAGTAGGTATAGAACTTTCAAGATCCATGACTGTAATATGTCCAACGGGTAAAATATTGGCTACTCTAAGGCTAATGTATCACAAGAAAGAGTCAATTGGGTAGGAATAGAAAGTTAAAGATCAAGGACTGAAATATTTTCAGTGGGTCAAAAATTGGCTGAACTATCTCCAGAAGGAGTCAATAGGGTAGAACTAAAAAGTTCAAAATAGACGACTCTTGGGCCCGATTTTAGTACATTTGGTAAAATATTGACTTTTGAATGACCGATGTAACATCAGAAAGAGTCAATAAGTAGGTATAGAAATTTCAAGATCCATGACTGAAACATGTTCAATGGGTCAATTATTGGCTACTCAATCGCTAATTTATCACCAGAAAGAGTCAATAGGGTAGAACTAAAAAGTTCAAAATAGACGACTCTTGGGCCCGATTTTAGTACATTTGGTGAAATATTGACTTTTGAATGAGCGATGTAACATCAGATAGAGTCAATAAGTAGGTATAGAAATTTTAAGATCCATAACTGAAACATGTCCAATGGGTAAAATATTGGCTACTCTAAGGCTAATGTATCACAAGAAGGAGTCAATTGGGTAGGAATAGAAAGTTCAAGATCAAGGACTGAAACATTTTCAGTAGATCAAAAATTGGCTGAACTATCGTCAGAAGGAGTCAATAGGGTAGAACTAAAAAGTTCAAAATAGACGACTCTTGGGCCCGATTTTAGTACATTTGTTAAAATATTGACTTTTGAATGACCGATATAACATCAGAAAGAGTCAATAAGTAGGTATAGAAATTTCAAAATCCATGACTGAAACATGTTCAATGGGTCAAATATTGGCTACTCTATGGCTAATTTATCACCAGAAGGAGTCAAAGGGTAGAACTAAAAAGTTCAAAATAGGCGACTCTTGGGCCCGATTTTAGTACATTTGGTCAAATATTGACTTTTGAATGACCGATATAACATCAGAAAGAGTCAATGAGTAGGTATAAAAATTTCAAGATCCATAACTGCAACATGTCCAATGGTTAAAATATTGGCTACTATAAGGCTAATGTATCACAAGAAGGAGTCAATTGGGTAGGACTAGAAAGTTCAACATCAAGGACTGAAACATTTTCAGTGGGTCAAAAATTGGCTGAACTATCACCAAAAGGAGTCAATAGGGTAGAACTAAAAAGTTCAAAATAGGCGACTCTTGAGCCCGATTTTAATACATTTGGTCAAATATTGACTTTTGAATGAAAGATATAACATCTGAAAGAGTCAATAAGTAGGTATAGAAATTTCAAGATCCATGACTGAAACATGTTCAATGGGTCAATTATTGGCTACTCTATCGCTAATTTATCACCAGAAGGAGTCAATTGGGTAGAAAAAGAAAGTTCAAAATTGACGACTCTTGGGCCCGATATTAGAACATTTGGTCAAATATGGATTTCTGAATGAATGACCTAAATTCAGAAAGAGTCAATGAGTAGGTATAAAAATTTCAAGATCCATAACTGAAACATGTCCAATGGGTAAAATATTGGCTACTCTAAGGCTAATGTATCACAAGAAGGAGTCAATTGGGTAGGAATAGAAAGTTCAAGATCAAGGACTGAAATATTTTCAGTAGATCAAAAATTGGCTGAACTATCGTCAGAAGGAGTCAATAGGGTAGAACTAAAAAGTTCAAAATAGACGACTCTTGGGCCCGATTTTAGTACATTTGGTGAAATATTGACTTTTGAATGACCGATGTAACATCAGATAGGGTCAATCAGTAGGTATAGAAATTTTAAGATCATTGACCTAAACATGTTCAATGGGTCACATATTGGCTACTCTATGGCTAATTTATCACCAGAAGGAGTCAATTGGGTAGAAATAAAAAGTTCAAAATCGACGACTCTTAGGCCCGATATTAGTAAATTTGGTCAAATATGGATTTCTGAATGACTGACCTAAATTCAGAAAGAGTCAATGAGTAGGTATAAAAATTTCAAGATCCATAACTGAAACATGTCCAATGGGTAAAATATTGGCTACTCTAAGACTAATGTATCACAAGAAGGAGTCAACTGGGTAGGAATAGAAAGTTCAAGATTAAGGACTGAAATATTTTCAGTGGGTCAAAAATTGGCTGAACTATCGCCATAAGTCAATAGGGTAGAACTAAAAAGTTCAAAATAGACGACTCTTGGGCCTGATATTAGTACATTTGGTCAAATATTGACTTTTGAATGACCGATGTAACATCAGAAACAGTCAATAAGTAGGTATAGAAATTTCAAGATCCATGACTGAAACATGTTCAATGGGTCAATTATTGGCTACTCAATCGCTAATTTATCACCAGAAGGAGTCAATAGGGTAGAACTAAAAAGTTCAAAATAGACGACTCTTGGGCCCGATATTAGTACATTTGGTGAAATATTGACTTTTGAATGACCGATGTAACATCAAAAAGAGTCAATAAGTAGGTATAGAAATTTCAAGATCCATGACTGAAACATGTTCAATGGGTCAAATATTGGCTACTCTATGGCTAATTTATCACAAGAAGGAGTCTATTGGGTAGAAATAGAAAGTTCAAAATCGACGACTCTTGGGCCCGATATTAGTACATTTGGTCTCAATCGCGATTTCTGAATGATTGACCTAAATTCAGAAAGAGTCAATGAGTAAGTATAAAAATGTCAAAATCCATAACTTAAACATGTCCAATGGGTAAAATATTGGCTGCTCTAAGGCTAATGTATCACAAGAAGGAGTCAATTGGGTAGGAATAGAAAGTTCAAGATCAAGGACTGAAATATTTCCAGTGGGTCAAAAATTGGCTGAACTATCTCCAGAAGGAGTCAATAGGGTAGAACTGAAAAGTTCAAAATAGACGACTCTTGGGCCCGATTTTAATACATTTGGTCAAATATTGACTTTTGAATGAAAGATATAACATCTGAAAGAGTCAATAAGTAGGTATAGAAATTTCAAGATCCATGACTGAAACATGTTCAATGGGTCAATTACTGGCTACTCTATCGCTAATTTATCACCAGATGGAGTCAATTGGGTAGAAAAAGAAAGTTCAAAATTGACGACTCTTGGGCCCGATATTAGAACATTTGGTCAAATATGGATTTCTGAATGACTGACCTAAATTCAGAAAGAGTCAATGAGTAGGTATAAAAATTTCAAGATCCATAACTGAAACATGTCCAATGGGTAAAATATTGGCTACTCTAAGGCTAATGTATCACAAGAAGGAGTCAATTGGGTAGGAATAGAAAGTTCAAGATCAAGGACTGAAATATTTTCAGTGGGTCAAAAATTGGCTGAACTATCGCCATAAGGCAATAGGGTAGAACTAAAAAGTTCAAAATAGACGACTCTTGGGCCTGATCTTAGTACATTTGGTGAAATATTGACTTTTTAATGACCGATGTAACATCAGATAGAGTCAATAAGTAGGTATAGAAATTTTAAGATCATTGACTGAAACATATTCAATGGGTCAAATATTGGCTACTCTATGGCTTTTTTATCACCCGAAGGAGTCAAAGGGTAGAACTAAAAAGTTCAAAACAGACGACTCTTGGTCCCGATTTTAATACATTTGGTCAAATACTGACTTTTGAATGACCGATGTAACATCAGAAAGAGTCAATAAGTAGGCATAGAAATTTCAAGATCCATGACTGAAACTTGTTCAATGGGTCAAATATTGGCTACTCTATGGCTAATTTATCACTGGAAGGAGTCAATTGGGTAGAAATAGAAAGTTCATAATCAATGACTCTTATGCCCGATATTAGTGCATTTGGTCAAATATGGATTTCTGAATGACTGACCTAAATTCAGAAAGAGTCAATGAGTAGGTATAGAACTTTCAAGATCCATGACTGTAATATGTCCAACGGGTAAAATATTGGCTACTCTAAGGCTAATGTATCACAAGAAAGAGTCAATTGGGTAGGAATAGAAAGTTAAAGATCAAGGACTGAAATATTTTCAGTGGGTCAAAAATTGGCTGAACTATCTCCAGAAGGAGTCAATAGGGTAGAACTAAAAAGTTCAAAATAGACGACTGTTGGGCCCGATTTTAGTACATTTGGTAAAATATTGACTTTTGAATGACCGATGTAACATCAGAAAGAGTCAATAAGTAGGTATAGAAATTTCAAGATCCATGACTGAAACATGTTCAATGGGTCAATTATTGGCTACTCAATCGCTAATTTATCACCAGAAAGAGTCAATAGGGTAGAACTAAAAAGTTCAAAATAGACGACTCTTGGGCCCGATTTTAGTACATTTGGTGAAATATTGACTTTTGAATGAGCGATGTAACATCAGATAGAGTCAATAAGTAGGTATAGAAATTTTAAGATCCATAACTGAAACATGTCCAATGGGTAAAATATTGGCTACTCTAAGGCTAATGTATCACAAGAAGGAGTCAATTGGGTAGGAATAGAAAGTTCAAGATCAAGGACTGAAACATTTTCAGTAGATCAAAAATTGGCTGAACTATCGTCAGAAGGAGTCAATAGGGTAGAACTAAAAAGTTCAAAATAGACGACTCTTGGGCCCGATTTTAGTACATTTGTTAAAATATTGACTTTTGAATGACCGATATAACATCAGAAAGAGTCAATAAGTAGGTATAGAAATTTCAAAATCCATGACTGAAACATGTTCAATGGGTCAAATATTGGCTACTCTATGGCTAATTTATCACCAGAAGGAGTCAAAGGGTAGAACTAAAAAGTTCAAAATAGGCGACTCTTGGGCCCGATTTTAGTACATTTGGTGAAATATTGACTTTTGAATGACCGATATAACATCAGAAAGAGTCAATGAGTAGGTATAAAAATTTCAAGATCCATAACTGCAACATGTCCAATGGTTAAAATATTGGCTACTATAAGGCTAATGTATCACAAGAAGGAGTCAATTGGGTAGGACTAGAAAGTTCAACATCAAGGACTGAAACATTTTCAGTGGGTCAAAAATTGGCTGAACTATCACCAAAAGGAGTCAATAGGGTAGAACTAAAAAGTTCAAAATAGGCGACTCTTGAGCCCGATTTTAATACATTTGGTCAAATATTGACTTTTGAATGAAAGATATAACATCTGAAAGAGTCAATAAGTAGGTATAGAAATTTCAAGATCCATGACTGAAACATGTTCAATGGGTCAATTATTGGCTACTCTATCGCTAATTTATCACCAGAAGGAGTCAATTGGGTAGAAAAAGAAAGTTCAAAATTGACGACTCTTGGGCCCGATATTAGAACATTTGGTCAAATATGGATTTCTGAATGAATGACCTAAATTCAGAAAGAGTCAATGAGTAGGTATAAAAATTTCAAGATCCATAACTGAAACATGTCCAATGGGTAAAATATTGGCTACTCTAAGGCTAATGTATCACAAGAAGGAGTCAATTGGGTAGGAATAGAAAGTTCAAGATCAAGGACTGAAATATTTTCAGTAGATCAAAAATTGGCTGAACTATCGTCAGAAGGAGTCAATAGGGTAGAACTAAAAAGTTCAAAATAGACGACTCTTGGGCCCGATTTTAGTACATTTGGTGAAATATTGACTTTTGAATGACCGATGTAACATCAGATAGGGTCAATCAGTAGGTATAGAAATTTTAAGATCATTGACCTAAACATGTTCAATGGGTCACATATTGGCTACTCTATGGCTAATTTATCACCAGAAGGAGTCAATTGGGTAGAAATAAAAAGTTCAAAATCGACGACTCTTAGGCCCGATATTAGTAAATTTGGTCAAATATGGATTTCTGAATGACTGACCTAAATTCAGAAAGAGTCAATGAGTAGGTATAAAAATTTCAAGATCCATAACTGAAACATGTCCAATGGGTAAAATATTGGCTACTCTAAGACTAATGTATCACAAGAAGGAGTCAACTGGGTAGGAATAGAAAGTTCAAGATTAAGGACTGAAATATTTTCAGTGGGTCAAAAATTTGCTGAACTATCGCCATAAGTCAATAGGGTAGAACTAAAAAGTTCAAAATAGACGACTCTTGGGCCTGATATTAGTACATTTGGTCAAATATTGACTTTTGAATGACCGATGTAACATCAGAAACAGTCAATAAGTAGGTATAGAAATTTCAAGATCCATGACTGAAACATGTTCAATGGGTCAATTATTGGCTACTCAATCGCTAATTTATCACCAGAAGGAGTCAATAGGGTAGAACTAAAAAGTTCAAAATAGACGACTCTTGGGCCCGATATTAGTACATTTGGTGAAATATTGACTTTTGAATGACCGATGTAACATCAAAAAGAGTCAATAAGTAGGTATAGAAATTTCAAGATCCATGACTGAAACATGTTCAATGGGTCAAATATTGGCTACTCTATGGCTAATTTATCACAAGAAGGAGTCTATTGGGTAGAAATAGAAAGTTCAAAATCGACGACTCTTGGGCCCGATATTAGTACATTTGGTCTCAATCGCGATTTCTGAATGATTGACCTAAATTCAGAAAGAGTCAATGAGTAAGTATAAAAATTTCAAAATCCATAACTTAAACATGTCCAATGGGTAAAATATTGGCTGCTCTAAGGCTAATGTATCACAAGAAGGAGTCAATTGGGTAGGAATAGAAAGTTCAAGATCAAGGACTGAAATATTTCCAGTGGGTCAAAAATTGTCTGAACTATCTCCAGAAGGAGTCAATAGGGTAGAACTGAAAAGTTCAAAATAGACGACTCTTGGGCCCGATTTTAATACATTTGGTGAAATATTGACTTTTTAATGACCGATGTAACATCAGAAAGAGTCAATGAGTAGGTATAGAAATTTCAAGATCCATGACTGAAACATGTTCAATGGGTCAATTATTGGCTACTCAATCGCTAATTTATCACCAGAAGGAGTCAAAGGGTAGAACTAAAAAGCTCAAAATAGACGACTCTTGGAACCGATTTTAGTACATTTGGTGAAATATTGACTTTTGAATGACCGATTTAACATCAGAAAGAGTCAATGAGTAGGTATAGAAATTTCAAGATCCATGACTGAAACATGTTCAATGGGTCAATTATTGGCTACTCAATCGCTAATTTATCACCAGAAGGAGTCAAAGGGTAGAACTAAAAAGTTCAAAATAGATGACTCTTGGGCCCGATTTTAATACATTTGGTGAAATGTTGACTTTTGAATGACCGATATAACATCAGAAAGAGTCAATGAGTAGGTATAAAAATTTCAAGATGCATAACTGAAACATGTCCAATCAGTAAAATATTGGCTATTCTAATGCTAATGTATCACAAGAAGGAGTCATTTGGGTAGGAATAGAAATTTCAAGATTTATGACTGAAACATGTTCAATGGGTCAAATATTGGCTACTCTATGGCTAATTTATCACCAGAAGGAGTCAAAGGGTAGAACTAAAAAGTTCAAAACAGACGACTCTTGGTCCCGATTTTAATACATTTGGTCAAATAATGACTTTTGAATGACCGATGTAACATCAGAAAGAGTCAATAAGTAGGCATAGAAATTTCAAGATCCATGACGTAAACTTGTTCAATGGGTCAAATATTGGCTACTCTATGGCTAATTTATCACTGGAAGGAGTCAATTGGGTAGAAATAGAAAGTTCATAATCAATGACTCTTATGCCCGATATTAGTGCATTTGGTCAAATATGGATTTCTGAATGACTGACCTAAATTCAGAAAGAGTCAATGAGTAGGTATAGAACTTTCAAGATCCATGACTGTAATATGTCCAACGGGTAAAATATTGGCTACTCTAAGGCTAATGTATCACAAGAAAGAGTCAATTGGGTAAGAATAGAAAATTAAAGATCAAGGACTGAAATATTTTCAGTGGGTCAAAAATTGGCTGAACTATCTCCAGAAGGAGTCAATAGGGTAGAACTAAAAAGTTCAAAATAGACGACTCTTGGGCCCGATTTTAGTACATTTGGTAAAATATTGACTTTTGAATGACCGATGTAACATCAGAAAGAGTCAATAAGTAGGTATAGAAATTTCAAGATCCATGACTGAAACATGTTCAATGGGTCAATTATTGGCTACTCAATCGCTAATTTATCACCAGAAAGAGTCAATAGGGTAGAACTAAAAAGTTCAAAATAGACGACTCTTGGGCCCGATTTTAGTACATTTGGTGAAATATTGACTTTTTAATGAGCGATGTAACATCAGATAGAGTCAATAAGTAGGTATAGAAATTTTAAGATCATTGACTGAAACATATTCAATGGGTCAAATATTGGCTACTCTATGGCTAATTTATCACCAGAAGGAGTCAATTGGGTAAAACTAAAAAGTTCAAAATAGACGACTCTTGGGCCCGATTTTAGTACATTTGGTCAAATATTGACTTTTGAATGACCGATATAACATCAGAAAGAGTCAATGAGTAGGTATAGAAATTTCAAGATCCATGACTGAAACATGTTCAATGGGTCAAATATTGGCTACTCTAAGGCTAATGTATCAAAAGAAGGAGTCAATTGGGTAGGAATAGAAAGTTAAAGATCAAGGACTGAAATATTTTCAGTGGGTCAAAAATTGGCTGAACTATCTCCAGAAGGAGTCAATAGGGTAGAACTAAAAAGTTCAAAATAGACGACTCTTGGGCCCGATTTTAGTACATTTGGTCAAATATTGACTTTTGAATGAAAGATATAACATCTGAAAGAGTCAATAAGTAGGTATAGAAATTTCAAGATCCATGACTGAAACATGTTCAATGGGTCAATTACTGGCTACTCTATCGCTAATTTATCACCAGAAGGAGTCAATTGGGTAGAAAAAGAAAGTTCAAAATTGACGACTCTTGGGCCCGATATTAGAACATTTGGTCAAATATGGATTTCTGAATGACTGACCTAAATTCAGAAAGAGTCAATGAGTAGGTATAAAAATTTCAAGATCCATAACTGAAACATGTCCAATGGGTAAAATATTGGCTACTCTAAGGCTAATGTATCACAAGAAGGAGTCAATTGGGTAGGAATAGAAAGTTCAAGATCAAGGACTGAAATATTTTCAGTGGGTCAAAAATTGGCTGAACTATCGCCATAAGGCAATAGGGTAGAACTAAAAAGTTCAAAATAGACGACTCTTGGGCCTGATCTTAGTACATTTGGTGAAATATTGACTTTTTAATGACCGATGTAACATCAGATAGAGTCAATAAGTAGGTATAGAAATTTTAAGATCATTGACTGAAACATATTCAATGGGTCAAATATTGGCTACTCTATGGCTTTTTTATCACCCGAAGGAGTCAAAGGGTAGAACTAAAAAGTTCAAAACAGACGACTCTTGGTCCCGATTTTAATACATTTGGTCAAATACTGACTTTTGAATGACCGATGTAACATCAGAAAGAGTCAATAAGTAGGCATAGAAATTTCAAGATCCATGACTGAAACTTGTTCAATGGGTCAAATATTGGCTACTCTATGGCTAATTTATCACTGGAAGGAGTCAATTGGGTAGAAATAGAAAGTTCATAATCAATGACTCTTATGCCCGATATTAGTGCATTTGGTCAAATATGGATTTCTGAATGACTGACCTAAATTCAGAAAGAGTCAATGAGTAGGTATAGAACTTTCAAGATCCATGACTGTAATATGTCCAACGGGTAAAATATTGGCTACTCTAAGGCTAATGTATCACAAGAAAGAGTCAATTGGGTAGGAATAGAAAGTTAAAGATCAAGGACTGAAATATTTTCAGTGGGTCAAAAATTGGCTGAACTATCTCCAGAAGGAGTCAATAGGGTAGAACTAAAAAGTTCAAAATAGACGACTCTTGGGCCCGATTTTAGTACATTTGGTAAAATATTGACTTTTGAATGACCGATGTAACATCAGAAAGAGTCAATAAGTAGGTATAGAAATTTCAAGATCCATGACTGAAACATGTTCAATGGGTCAATTATTGGCTACTCAATCGCTAATTTATCACCAGAAAGAGTCAATAGGGTAGAACTAAAAAGTTCAAAATAGACGACTCTTGGGCCCGATTTTAGTACATTTGGTGAAATATTGACTTTTGAATGAGCGATGTAACATCAGATAGAGTCAATAAGTAGGTATAGAAATTTTAAGATCCATAACTGAAACATGTCCAATGGGTAAAATATTGGCTACTCTAAGGCTAATGTATCACAAGAAGGAGTCAATTGGGTAGGAATAGAAAGTTCAAGATCAAGGACTGAAACATTTTCAGTAGATCAAAAATTGGCTGAACTATCGTCAGAAGGAGTCAATAGGGTAGAACTAAAAAGTTCAAAATAGACGACTCTTGGGCCCGATTTTAGTACATTTGTTAAAATATTGACTTTTGAATGACCGATATAACATCAGAAAGAGTCAATAAGTAGGTATAGAAATTTCAAGATCCATGACTGAAACATGTTCAATGGGTCAATTATTGGCTACTCAATCGCTAATTTATCACCAGAAGGAGTCAATAGGGTAGAACTAAAAAGTTCAAAATAGACGACTCTTGGGCCCGATATTAGTACATTTGGTGAAATATTGACTTTTGAATGACCGATGTAACATCAAAAAGAGTCAATAAGTAGGTATAGAAATTTCAAGATCCATGACCGAAACATGTTCAATGGGTCAAATATTGGCTATTCTAATGCTAATGTATCACAAGAAGGAGTCATTTGGGTAGGAATAGAAATTTCAAGATTTATGACTGAAACATGTTCAATGGGTCAAATATTGGCTACTCTATGGCTAATTTATCACCAGAAGGAGTCAAAGGGTAGAACTAAAAAGTTCAAAACAGACGACTCTTGGTCCCGATTTTAATACATTTGGTCAAATAATGACTTTTGAATGACCGATGTAACATCAGAAAGAGTCAATAAGTAGGCATAGAAATTTCAAGATCCATGACGTAAACTTGTTCAATGGGTCAAATATTGGCTACTCTATGGCTAATTTATCACTGGAAGGAGTCAATTGGGTAGAAATAGAAAGTTCATAATCAATGACTCTTATGCCCGATATTAGTGCATTTGGTCAAATATGGATTTCTGAATGACTGACCTAAATTCAGAAAGAGTCAATGAGTAGGTATAGAACTTTCAAGATCCATGACTGTAATATGTCCAACGGGTAAAATATTGGCTACTCTAAGGCTAATGTATCACAAGAAAGAGTCAATTGGGTAAGAATAGAAAATTAAAGATCAAGGACTGAAATATTTTCAGTGGGTCAAAAATTGGCTGAACTATCTCCAGAAGGAGTCAATAGGGTAGAACTAAAAAGTTCAAAATAGACGACTCTTGGGCCCGATTTTAGTACATTTGGTAAAATATTGACTTTTGAATGACCGATGTAACATCAGAAAGAGTCAATAAGTAGGTATAGAAATTTCAAGATCCATGACTGAAACATGTTCAATGGGTCAATTATTGGCTACTCAATCGCTAATTTATCACCAGAAAGAGTCAATAGGGTAGAACTAAAAAGTTCAAAATAGACGACTCTTGGGCCCGATTTTAGTACATTTGGTGAAATATTGACTTTTTAATGAGCGATGTAACATCAGATAGAGTCAATAAGTAGGTATAGAAATTTTAAGATCCATAACTGAAACATGTCCAATGGGTAAAATATTGGCTAATCTAAGGCTAATGTATCACAAGAAGGAGTCAATTGGGTAGGAATGGAAAGTTCAAAATAGACGACTCTTGATCCCGATTTTAATACATTTGGTGAAATATTGACTTTTTAATGAGCGATGTAACATCAGATAGAGTCAATAAGTAGGTATAGAAATTTTAAGATCCATAACTGAAACATGTCCAATGGGTAAAATATTGGCTACTCTAAGGCTAATGTATCACAAGAAGGAGTCAATTGGGTAGGAATAGAAAGTTCAAGATCAAGGACTGAAATATTTCCAGTGGGTCAAAAATTGGCTGAACTATCTCCAGAAGGAGTCAATAGGGTAGAACTGAAAAGTTCAAAATAAACGACTCTTGGGCCCGATTTTAGTACATTTGGTGAAATATTGACTTTTGAATGACCGATATAACATCAGAAAGAGTCAATGAGTAGGTATTGAAATTTCAAGATCCATAACTGAAACATGTTCAATGGGTCAATTATTGGCTACTCAATTGCTAATTTATCACCAGAAGGAGTCAATAGGGTAGAACTAACAAGTTCAAAATAGACGACTCTTGGGCCCGATTTTAATACATTTGGTGAAATATTGACTTTTGAATGACCGATGTAACATCAGATAGAGTCAATAAGTAGGTATAGAAATTTTAAGATCATTGACTGAAACATATTCAATGGGTCAAATATTGGCTACTCTATGGCTAATTTATCACCAGAAGGAGTCAATTGGGTAAAACTAAAAAGTTCAAAATAGACGACTCTTGGGCCCGATTTTAGTACATTTGGTCAAATATTGACTTTTGAATGACCGATATAACATCAGAAAGAGTCAATGAGTAGGTATAGAAATTTCAAGATCCATGACTGAAACATGTTCAATGGGTCAAATATTGGCTACTCTAAGGCTAATGTATCAAAAGAAGGAGTCAATTGGGTAGGAATAGAAAGTTAAAGATCAAGGACTGAAATATTTTCAGTGGGTCAAAAATTGGCTGAACTATCTCCAGAAGGAGTCAATAGGGTAGAACTAAAAAGTTCAAAATAGACGACTCTTGGGCCCGATTTTAGTACATTTGGTCAAATATTGACTTTTGAATGAAAGATATAACATCTGAAAGAGTCAATAAGTAGGTATAGAAATTTCAAGATCCATGACTGAAACATGTTCAATGGGTCAATTACTGGCTACTCTATCGCTAATTTATCACCAGAAGGAGTCAATTGGGTAGAAAAAGAAAGTTCAAAATTGACGACTCTTGGGCCCGATATTAGAACATTTGGTCAAATATGGATTTCTGAATGACTGACCTAAATTCAGAAAGAGTCAATGAGTAGGTATAAAAATTTCAAGATCCATAACTGAAACATGTCCAATGGGTAAAATATTGGCTACTCTAAGGCTAATGTATCACAAGAAGGAGTCAATTGGGTAGGAATAGAAAGTTCAAGATCAAGGACTGAAATATTTTCAGTGGGTCAAAAATTGGCTGAACTATCGCCATAAGGCAATAGGGTAGAACTAAAAAGTTCAAAATAGACGACTCTTGGGCCTGATCTTAGTACATTTGGTGAAATATTGACTTTTTAATGACCGATGTAACATCAGATAGAGTCAATAAGTAGGTATAGAAATTTTAAGATCATTGACTGAAACATATTCAATGGGTCAAATATTGGCTACTCTATGGCTTTTTTATCACCCGAAGGAGTCAAAGGGTAGAACTAAAAAGTTCAAAACAGACGACTCTTGGTCCCGATTTTAATACATTTGGTCAAATACTGACTTTTGAATGACCGATGTAACATCAGAAAGAGTCAATAAGTAGGCATAGAAATTTCAAGATCCATGACTGAAACTTGTTCAATGGGTCAAATATTGGCTACTCTATGGCTAATTTATCACTGGAAGGAGTCAATTGGGTAGAAATAGAAAGTTCATAATCAATGACTCTTATGCCCGATATTAGTGCATTTGGTCAAATATGGATTTCTGAATGACTGACCTAAATTCAGAAAGAGTCAATGAGTAGGTATAGAACTTTCAAGATCCATGACTGTAATATGTCCAACGGGTAAAATATTGGCTACTCTAAGGCTAATGTATCACAAGAAAGAGTCAATTGGGTAGGAATAGAAAGTTAAAGATCAAGGACTGAAATATTTTCAGTGGGTCAAAAATTGGCTGAACTATCTCCAGAAGGAGTCAATAGGGTAGAACTAAAAAGTTCAAAATAGACGACTCTTGGGCCCGATTTTAGTACATTTGGTAAAATATTGACTTTTGAATGACCGATGTAACATCAGAAAGAGTCAATAAGTAGGTATAGAAATTTCAAGATCCATGACTGAAACATGTTCAATGGGTCAATTATTGGCTACTCAATCGCTAATTTATCACCAGAAAGAGTCAATAGGGTAGAACTAAAAAGTTCAAAATAGACGACTCTTGGGCCCGATTTTAGTACATTTGGTGAAATATTGACTTTTGAATGAGCGATGTAACATCAGATAGAGTCAATAAGTAGGTATAGAAATTTTAAGATCCATAACTGAAACATGTCCAATGGGTAAAATATTGGCTACTCTAAGGCTAATGTATCACAAGAAGGAGTCAATTGGGTAGGAATAGAAAGTTCAAGATCAAGGACTGAAACATTTTCAGTAGATCAAAAATTGGCTGAACTATCGTCAGAAGGAGTCAATAGGGTAGAACTAAAAAGTTCAAAATAGACGACTCTTGGGCCCGATTTTAGTACATTTGTTAAAATATTGACTTTTGAATGACCGATATAACATCAGAAAGAGTCAATAAGTAGGTATAGAAATTTCAAAATCCATGACTGAAACATGTTCAATGGGTCAAATATTGGCTACTCTATGGCTAATTTATCACCAGAAGGAGTCAAAGGGTAGAACTAAAAAGTTCAAAATAGGCGACTCTTGGGCCCGATTTTAGTACATTTGGTCAAATATTGACTTTTGAATGACCGATATAACATCAGAAAGAGTCAATGAGTAGGTATAAAAATTTCAAGATCCATAACTGCAACATGTCCAATGGTTAAAATATTGGCTACTATAAGGCTAATGTATCACAAGAAGGAGTCAATTGGGTAGGACTAGAAAGTTCAACATCAAGGACTGAAACATTTTCAGTGGGTCAAAAATTGGCTGAACTATCACCAAAAGGAGTCAATAGGGTAGAACTAAAAAGTTCAAAATAGGCGACTCTTGAGCCCGATTTTAATACATTTGGTCAAATATTGACTTTTGAATGAAAGATATAACATCTGAAAGAGTCAATAAGTAGGTATAGAAATTTCAAGATCCATGACTGAAACATGTTCAATGGGTCAATTATTGGCTACTCTATCGCTAATTTATCACCAGAAGGAGTCAATTGGGTAGAAAAAGAAAGTTCAAAATTGACGACTCTTGGGCCCGATATTAGAACATTTGGTCAAATATGGATTTCTGAATGAATGACCTAAATTCAGAAAGAGTCAATGAGTAGGTATAAAAATTTCAAGATCCATAACTGAAACATGTCCAATGGGTAAAATATTGGCTACTCTAAGGCTAATGTATCACAAGAAGGAGTCAATTGGGTAGGAATAGAAAGTTCAAGATCAAGGACTGAAATATTTTCAGTAGATCAAAAATTGGCTGAACTATCGTCAGAAGGAGTCAATAGGGTAGAACTAAAAAGTTCAAAATAGACGACTCTTGGGCCCGATTTTAGTACATTTGGTGAAATATTGACTTTTGAATGACCGATGTAACATCAGATAGGGTCAATCAGTAGGTATAGAAATTTTAAGATCATTGACCTAAACATGTTCAATGGGTCACATATTGGCTACTCTATGGCTAATTTATCACCAGAAGGAGTCAATTGGGTAGAAATAAAAAGTTCAAAATCGACGACTCTTAGGCCCGATATTAGTAAATTTGGTCAAATATGGATTTCTGAATGACTGACCTAAATTCAGAAAGAGTCAATGAGTAGGTATAAAAATTTCAAGATCCATAACTGAAACATGTCCAATGGGTAAAATATTGGCTACTCTAAGACTAATGTATCACAAGAAGGAGTCAACTGGGTAGGAATAGAAAGTTCAAGATTAAGGACTGAAATATTTTCAGTGGGTCAAAAATTGGCTGAACTATCGCCATAAGTCAATAGGGTAGAACTAAAAAGTTCAAAATAGACGACTCTTGGGCCTGATATTAGTACATTTGGTCAAATATTGACTTTTGAATGACCGATGTAACATCAGAAACAGTCAATAAGTAGGTATAGAAATTTCAAGATCCATGACTGAAACATGTTCAATGGGTCAATTATTGGCTACTCAATCGCTAATTTATCACCAGAAGGAGTCAATAGGGTAGAACTAAAAAGTTCAAAATAGACGACTCTTGGGCCCGATATTAGTACATTTGGTGAAATATTGACTTTTGAATGACCGATGTAACATCAAAAAGAGTCAATAAGTAGGTATAGAAATTTCAAGATCCATGACTGAAACATGTTCAATGGGTCAAATATTGGCTACTCTATGGCTAATTTATCACAAGAAGGAGTCTATTGGGTAGAAATAGAAAGTTCAAAATCGACGACTCTTGGGCCCGATATTAGTACATTTGGTCTCAATCGCGATTTCTGAATGATTGACCTAAATTCAGAAAGAGTCAATGAGTAAGTATAAAAATGTCAAAATCCATAACTTAAACATGTCCAATGGGTAAAATATTGGCTGCTCTAAGGCTAATGTATCACAAGAAGGAGTCAATTGGGTAGGAATAGAAAGTTCAAGATCAAGGACTGAAATATTTCCAGTGGGTCAAAAATTGGCTGAACTATCTCCAGAAGGAGTCAATAGGGTAGAACTGAAAAGTTCAAAATAGACGACTCTTGGGCCCGATTTTAATACATTTGGTCAAATATTGACTTTTGAATGAAAGATATAACATCTGAAAGAGTCAATAAGTAGGTATAGAAATTTCAAGATCCATGACTGAAACATGTTCAATGGGTCAATTACTGGCTACTCTATCGCTAATTTATCACCAGATGGAGTCAATTGGGTAGAAAAAGAAAGTTCAAAATTGACGACTCTTGGGCCCGATATTAGAACATTTGGTCAAATATGGATTTCTGAATGACTGACCTAAATTCAGAAAGAGTCAATGAGTAGGTATAAAAATTTCAAGATCCATAACTGAAACATGTCCAATGGGTAAAATATTGGCTACTCTAAGGCTAATGTATCACAAGAAGGAGTCAATTGGGTAGGAATAGAAAGTTCAAGATCAAGGACTGAAATATTTTCAGTGGGTCAAAAATTGGCTGAACTATCGCCATAAGGCAATAGGGTAGAACTAAAAAGTTCAAAATAGACGACTCTTGGGCCTGATCTTAGTACATTTGGTGAAATATTGACTTTTTAATGACCGATGTAACATCAGATAGAGTCAATAAGTAGGTATAGAAATTTTAAGATCATTGACTGAAACATATTCAATGGGTCAAATATTGGCTACTCTATGGCTTTTTTATCACCCGAAGGAGTCAAAGGGTAGAACTAAAAAGTTCAAAACAGACGACTCTTGGTCCCGATTTTAATACATTTGGTCAAATACTGACTTTTGAATGACCGATGTAACATCAGAAAGAGTCAATAAGTAGGCATAGAAATTTCAAGATCCATGACTGAAACTTGTTCAATGGGTCAAATATTGGCTACTCTATGGCTAATTTATCACTGGAAGGAGTCAATTGGGTAGAAATAGAAAGTTCATAATCAATGACTCTTATGCCCGATATTAGTGCATTTGGTCAAATATGGATTTCTGAATGACTGACCTAAATTCAGAAAGAGTCAATGAGTAGGTATAGAACTTTCAAGATCCATGACTGTAATATGTCCAACGGGTAAAATATTGGCTACTCTAAGGCTAATGTATCACAAGAAAGAGTCAATTGGGTAGGAATAGAAAGTTAAAGATCAAGGACTGAAATATTTTCAGTGGGTCAAAAATTGGCTGAACTATCTCCAGAAGGAGTCAATAGGGTAGAACTAAAAAGTTCAAAATAGACGACTGTTGGGCCCGATTTTAGTACATTTGGTAAAATATTGACTTTTGAATGACCGATGTAACATCAGAAAGAGTCAATAAGTAGGTATAGAAATTTCAAGATCCATGACTGAAACATGTTCAATGGGTCAATTATTGGCTACTCAATCGCTAATTTATCACCAGAAAGAGTCAATAGGGTAGAACTAAAAAGTTCAAAATAGACGACTCTTGGGCCCGATTTTAGTACATTTGGTGAAATATTGACTTTTGAATGAGCGATGTAACATCAGATAGAGTCAATAAGTAGGTATAGAAATTTTAAGATCCATAACTGAAACATGTCCAATGGGTAAAATATTGGCTACTCTAAGGCTAATGTATCACAAGAAGGAGTCAATTGGGTAGGAATAGAAAGTTCAAGATCAAGGACTGAAACATTTTCAGTAGATCAAAAATTGGCTGAACTATCGTCAGAAGGAGTCAATAGGGTAGAACTAAAAAGTTCAAAATAGACGACTCTTGGGCCCGATTTTAGTACATTTGTTAAAATATTGACTTTTGAATGACCGATATAACATCAGAAAGAGTCAATAAGTAGGTATAGAAATTTCAAAATCCATGACTGAAACATGTTCAATGGGTCAAATATTGGCTACTCTATGGCTAATTTATCACCAGAAGGAGTCAAAGGGTAGAACTAAAAAGTTCAAAATAGGCGACTCTTGGGCCCGATTTTAGTACATTTGGTGAAATATTGACTTTTGAATGACCGATATAACATCAGAAAGAGTCAATGAGTAGGTATAAAAATTTCAAGATCCATAACTGCAACATGTCCAATGGTTAAAATATTGGCTACTATAAGGCTAATGTATCACAAGAAGGAGTCAATTGGGTAGGACTAGAAAGTTCAACATCAAGGACTGAAACATTTTCAGTGGGTCAAAAATTGGCTGAACTATCACCAAAAGGAGTCAATAGGGTAGAACTAAAAAGTTCAAAATAGGCGACTCTTGAGCCCGATTTTAATACATTTGGTCAAATATTGACTTTTGAATGAAAGATATAACATCTGAAAGAGTCAATAAGTAGGTATAGAAATTTCAAGATCCATGACTGAAACATGTTCAATGGGTCAATTATTGGCTACTCTATCGCTAATTTATCACCAGAAGGAGTCAATTGGGTAGAAAAAGAAAGTTCAAAATTGACGACTCTTGGGCCCGATATTAGAACATTTGGTCAAATATGGATTTCTGAATGAATGACCTAAATTCAGAAAGAGTCAATGAGTAGGTATAAAAATTTCAAGATCCATAACTGAAACATGTCCAATGGGTAAAATATTGGCTACTCTAAGGCTAATGTATCACAAGAAGGAGTCAATTGGGTAGGAATAGAAAGTTCAAGATCAAGGACTGAAATATTTTCAGTAGATCAAAAATTGGCTGAACTATCGTCAGAAGGAGTCAATAGGGTAGAACTAAAAAGTTCAAAATAGACGACTCTTGGGCCCGATTTTAGTACATTTGGTGAAATATTGACTTTTGAATGACCGATGTAACATCAGATAGGGTCAATCAGTAGGTATAGAAATTTTAAGATCATTGACCTAAACATGTTCAATGGGTCACATATTGGCTACTCTATGGCTAATTTATCACCAGAAGGAGTCAATTGGGTAGAAATAAAAAGTTCAAAATCGACGACTCTTAGGCCCGATATTAGTAAATTTGGTCAAATATGGATTTCTGAATGACTGACCTAAATTCAGAAAGAGTCAATGAGTAGGTATAAAAATTTCAAGATCCATAACTGAAACATGTCCAATGGGTAAAATATTGGCTACTCTAAGACTAATGTATCACAAGAAGGAGTCAACTGGGTAGGAATAGAAAGTTCAAGATTAAGGACTGAAATATTTTCAGTGGGTCAAAAATTTGCTGAACTATCGCCATAAGTCAATAGGGTAGAACTAAAAAGTTCAAAATAGACGACTCTTGGGCCTGATATTAGTACATTTGGTCAAATATTGACTTTTGAATGACCGATGTAACATCAGAAACAGTCAATAAGTAGGTATAGAAATTTCAAGATCCATGACTGAAACATGTTCAATGGGTCAATTATTGGCTACTCAATCGCTAATTTATCACCAGAAGGAGTCAATAGGGTAGAACTAAAAAGTTCAAAATAGACGACTCTTGGGCCCGATATTAGTACATTTGGTGAAATATTGACTTTTGAATGACCGATGTAACATCAAAAAGAGTCAATAAGTAGGTATAGAAATTTCAAGATCCATGACTGAAACATGTTCAATGGGTCAAATATTGGCTACTCTATGGCTAATTTATCACAAGAAGGAGTCTATTGGGTAGAAATAGAAAGTTCAAAATCGACGACTCTTGGGCCCGATATTAGTACATTTGGTCTCAATCGCGATTTCTGAATGATTGACCTAAATTCAGAAAGAGTCAATGAGTAAGTATAAAAATTTCAAAATCCATAACTTAAACATGTCCAATGGGTAAAATATTGGCTGCTCTAAGGCTAATGTATCACAAGAAGGAGTCAATTGGGTAGGAATAGAAAGTTCAAGATCAAGGACTGAAATATTTCCAGTGGGTCAAAAATTGTCTGAACTATCTCCAGAAGGAGTCAATAGGGTAGAACTGAAAAGTTCAAAATAGACGACTCTTGGGCCCGATTTTAATACATTTGGTGAAATATTGACTTTTTAATGACCGATGTAACATCAGAAAGAGTCAATGAGTAGGTATAGAAATTTCAAGATCCATGACTGAAACATGTTCAATGGGTCAATTATTGGCTACTCAATCGCTAATTTATCACCAGAAGGAGTCAAAGGGTAGAACTAAAAAGCTCAAAATAGACGACTCTTGGAACCGATTTTAGTACATTTGGTGAAATATTGACTTTTGAATGACCGATTTAACATCAGAAAGAGTCAATGAGTAGGTATAGAAATTTCAAGATCCATGACTGAAACATGTTCAATGGGTCAATTATTGGCTACTCAATCGCTAATTTATCACCAGAAGGAGTCAAAGGGTAGAACTAAAAAGTTCAAAATAGATGACTCTTGGGCCCGATTTTAATACATTTGGTGAAATGTTGACTTTTGAATGACCGATATAACATCAGAAAGAGTCAATGAGTAGGTATAAAAATTTCAAGATGCATAACTGAAACATGTCCAATCAGTAAAATATTGGCTATTCTAATGCTAATGTATCACAAGAAGGAGTCATTTGGGTAGGAATAGAAATTTCAAGATTTATGACTGAAACATGTTCAATGGGTCAAATATTGGCTACTCTATGGCTAATTTATCACCAGAAGGAGTCAAAGGGTAGAACTAAAAAGTTCAAAACAGACGACTCTTGGTCCCGATTTTAATACATTTGGTCAAATAATGACTTTTGAATGACCGATGTAACATCAGAAAGAGTCAATAAGTAGGCATAGAAATTTCAAGATCCATGACGTAAACTTGTTCAATGGGTCAAATATTGGCTACTCTATGGCTAATTTATCACTGGAAGGAGTCAATTGGGTAGAAATAGAAAGTTCATAATCAATGACTCTTATGCCCGATATTAGTGCATTTGGTCAAATATGGATTTCTGAATGACTGACCTAAATTCAGAAAGAGTCAATGAGTAGGTATAGAACTTTCAAGATCCATGACTGTAATATGTCCAACGGGTAAAATATTGGCTACTCTAAGGCTAATGTATCACAAGAAAGAGTCAATTGGGTAAGAATAGAAAATTAAAGATCAAGGACTGAAATATTTTCAGTGGGTCAAAAATTGGCTGAACTATCTCCAGAAGGAGTCAATAGGGTAGAACTAAAAAGTTCAAAATAGACGACTCTTGGGCCCGATTTTAGTACATTTGGTAAAATATTGACTTTTGAATGACCGATGTAACATCAGAAAGAGTCAATAAGTAGGTATAGAAATTTCAAGATCCATGACTGAAACATGTTCAATGGGTCAATTATTGGCTACTCAATCGCTAATTTATCACCAGAAAGAGTCAATAGGGTAGAACTAAAAAGTTCAAAATAGACGACTCTTGGGCCCGATTTTAGTACATTTGGTGAAATATTGACTTTTTAATGAGCGATGTAACATCAGATAGAGTCAATAAGTAGGTATAGAAATTTTAAGATCATTGACTGAAACATATTCAATGGGTCAAATATTGGCTACTCTATGGCTAATTTATCACCAGAAGGAGTCAATTGGGTAAAACTAAAAAGTTCAAAATAGACGACTCTTGGGCCCGATTTTAGTACATTTGGTCAAATATTGACTTTTGAATGACCGATATAACATCAGAAAGAGTCAATGAGTAGGTATAGAAATTTCAAGATCCATGACTGAAACATGTTCAATGGGTCAAATATTGGCTACTCTAAGGCTAATGTATCAAAAGAAGGAGTCAATTGGGTAGGAATAGAAAGTTAAAGATCAAGGACTGAAATATTTTCAGTGGGTCAAAAATTGGCTGAACTATCTCCAGAAGGAGTCAATAGGGTAGAACTAAAAAGTTCAAAATAGACGACTCTTGGGCCCGATTTTAGTACATTTGGTCAAATATTGACTTTTGAATGAAAGATATAACATCTGAAAGAGTCAATAAGTAGGTATAGAAATTTCAAGATCCATGACTGAAACATGTTCAATGGGTCAATTACTGGCTACTCTATCGCTAATTTATCACCAGAAGGAGTCAATTGGGTAGAAAAAGAAAGTTCAAAATTGACGACTCTTGGGCCCGATATTAGAACATTTGGTCAAATATGGATTTCTGAATGACTGACCTAAATTCAGAAAGAGTCAATGAGTAGGTATAAAAATTTCAAGATCCATAACTGAAACATGTCCAATGGGTAAAATATTGGCTACTCTAAGGCTAATGTATCACAAGAAGGAGTCAATTGGGTAGGAATAGAAAGTTCAAGATCAAGGACTGAAATATTTTCAGTGGGTCAAAAATTGGCTGAACTATCGCCATAAGGCAATAGGGTAGAACTAAAAAGTTCAAAATAGACGACTCTTGGGCCTGATCTTAGTACATTTGGTGAAATATTGACTTTTTAATGACCGATGTAACATCAGATAGAGTCAATAAGTAGGTATAGAAATTTTAAGATCATTGACTGAAACATATTCAATGGGTCAAATATTGGCTACTCTATGGCTTTTTTATCACCCGAAGGAGTCAAAGGGTAGAACTAAAAAGTTCAAAACAGACGACTCTTGGTCCCGATTTTAATACATTTGGTCAAATACTGACTTTTGAATGACCGATGTAACATCAGAAAGAGTCAATAAGTAGGCATAGAAATTTCAAGATCCATGACTGAAACTTGTTCAATGGGTCAAATATTGGCTACTCTATGGCTAATTTATCACTGGAAGGAGTCAATTGGGTAGAAATAGAAAGTTCATAATCAATGACTCTTATGCCCGATATTAGTGCATTTGGTCAAATATGGATTTCTGAATGACTGACCTAAATTCAGAAAGAGTCAATGAGTAGGTATAGAACTTTCAAGATCCATGACTGTAATATGTCCAACGGGTAAAATATTGGCTACTCTAAGGCTAATGTATCACAAGAAAGAGTCAATTGGGTAGGAATAGAAAGTTAAAGATCAAGGACTGAAATATTTTCAGTGGGTCAAAAATTGGCTGAACTATCTCCAGAAGGAGTCAATAGGGTAGAACTAAAAAGTTCAAAATAGACGACTCTTGGGCCCGATTTTAGTACATTTGGTAAAATATTGACTTTTGAATGACCGATGTAACATCAGAAAGAGTCAATAAGTAGGTATAGAAATTTCAAGATCCATGACTGAAACATGTTCAATGGGTCAATTATTGGCTACTCAATCGCTAATTTATCACCAGAAAGAGTCAATAGGGTAGAACTAAAAAGTTCAAAATAGACGACTCTTGGGCCCGATTTTAGTACATTTGGTGAAATATTGACTTTTGAATGAGCGATGTAACATCAGATAGAGTCAATAAGTAGGTATAGAAATTTTAAGATCCATAACTGAAACATGTCCAATGGGTAAAATATTGGCTACTCTAAGGCTAATGTATCACAAGAAGGAGTCAATTGGGTAGGAATAGAAAGTTCAAGATCAAGGACTGAAACATTTTCAGTAGATCAAAAATTGGCTGAACTATCGTCAGAAGGAGTCAATAGGGTAGAACTAAAAAGTTCAAAATAGACGACTCTTGGGCCCGATTTTAGTACATTTGTTAAAATATTGACTTTTGAATGACCGATATAACATCAGAAAGAGTCAATAAGTAGGTATAGAAATTTCAAGATCCATGACTGAAACATGTTCAATGGGTCAATTATTGGCTACTCAATCGCTAATTTATCACCAGAAGGAGTCAATAGGGTAGAACTAAAAAGTTCAAAATAGACGACTCTTGGGCCCGATATTAGTACATTTGGTGAAATATTGACTTTTGAATGACCGATGTAACATCAAAAAGAGTCAATAAGTAGGTATAGAAATTTCAAGATCCATGACCGAAACATGTTCAATGGGTCAAATATTGGCTATTCTAATGCTAATGTATCACAAGAAGGAGTCATTTGGGTAGGAATAGAAATTTCAAGATTTATGACTGAAACATGTTCAATGGGTCAAATATTGGCTACTCTATGGCTAATTTATCACCAGAAGGAGTCAAAGGGTAGAACTAAAAAGTTCAAAACAGACGACTCTTGGTCCCGATTTTAATACATTTGGTCAAATAATGACTTTTGAATGACCGATGTAACATCAGAAAGAGTCAATAAGTAGGCATAGAAATTTCAAGATCCATGACGTAAACTTGTTCAATGGGTCAAATATTGGCTACTCTATGGCTAATTTATCACTGGAAGGAGTCAATTGGGTAGAAATAGAAAGTTCATAATCAATGACTCTTATGCCCGATATTAGTGCATTTGGTCAAATATGGATTTCTGAATGACTGACCTAAATTCAGAAAGAGTCAATGAGTAGGTATAGAACTTTCAAGATCCATGACTGTAATATGTCCAACGGGTAAAATATTGGCTACTCTAAGGCTAATGTATCACAAGAAAGAGTCAATTGGGTAAGAATAGAAAATTAAAGATCAAGGACTGAAATATTTTCAGTGGGTCAAAAATTGGCTGAACTATCTCCAGAAGGAGTCAATAGGGTAGAACTAAAAAGTTCAAAATAGACGACTCTTGGGCCCGATTTTAGTACATTTGGTAAAATATTGACTTTTGAATGACCGATGTAACATCAGAAAGAGTCAATAAGTAGGTATAGAAATTTCAAGATCCATGACTGAAACATGTTCAATGGGTCAATTATTGGCTACTCAATCGCTAATTTATCACCAGAAAGAGTCAATAGGGTAGAACTAAAAAGTTCAAAATAGACGACTCTTGGGCCCGATTTTAGTACATTTGGTGAAATATTGACTTTTTAATGAGCGATGTAACATCAGATAGAGTCAATAAGTAGGTATAGAAATTTTAAGATCCATAACTGAAACATGTCCAATGGGTAAAATATTGGCTAATCTAAGGCTAATGTATCACAAGAAGGAGTCAATTGGGTAGGAATGGAAAGTTCAAAATAGACGACTCTTGATCCCGATTTTAATACATTTGGTGAAATATTGACTTTTTAATGAGCGATGTAACATCAGATAGAGTCAATAAGTAGGTATAGAAATTTTAAGATCCATAACTGAAACATGTCCAATGGGTAAAATATTGGCTACTCTAAGGCTAATGTATCACAAGAAGGAGTCAATTGGGTAGGAATAGAAAGTTCAAGATCAAGGACTGAAATATTTCCAGTGGGTCAAAAATTGGCTGAACTATCTCCAGAAGGAGTCAATAGGGTAGAACTGAAAAGTTCAAAATAAACGACTCTTGGGCCCGATTTTAGTACATTTGGTGAAATATTGACTTTTGAATGACCGATATAACATCAGAAAGAGTCAATGAGTAGGTATTGAAATTTCAAGATCCATAACTGAAACATGTTCAATGGGTCAATTATTGGCTACTCAATTGCTAATTTATCACCAGAAGGAGTCAATAGGGTAGAACTAACAAGTTCAAAATAGACGACTCTTGGGCCCGATTTTAATACATTTGGTGAAATATTGACTTTTGAATGACCGATGTAACATCAGATAGAGTCAATAAGTAGGTATAGAAATTTTAAGATCATTGACTGAAACATATTCAATGGGTCAAATATTGGCTACTCTATGGCTAATTTATCACCAGAAGGAGTCAATTGGGTAAAACTAAAAAGTTCAAAATAGACGACTCTTGGGCCCGATTTTAGTACATTTGGTCAAATATTGACTTTTGAATGACCGATATAACATCAGAAAGAGTCAATGAGTAGGTATAGAAATTTCAAGATCCATGACTGAAACATGTTCAATGGGTCAAATATTGGCTACTCTAAGGCTAATGTATCAAAAGAAGGAGTCAATTGGGTAGGAATAGAAAGTTAAAGATCAAGGACTGAAATATTTTCAGTGGGTCAAAAATTGGCTGAACTATCTCCAGAAGGAGTCAATAGGGTAGAACTAAAAAGTTCAAAATAGACGACTCTTGGGCCCGATTTTAGTACATTTGGTCAAATATTGACTTTTGAATGAAAGATATAACATCTGAAAGAGTCAATAAGTAGGTATAGAAATTTCAAGATCCATGACTGAAACATGTTCAATGGGTCAATTACTGGCTACTCTATCGCTAATTTATCACCAGAAGGAGTCAATTGGGTAGAAAAAGAAAGTTCAAAATTGACGACTCTTGGGCCCGATATTAGAACATTTGGTCAAATATGGATTTCTGAATGACTGACCTAAATTCAGAAAGAGTCAATGAGTAGGTATAAAAATTTCAAGATCCATAACTGAAACATGTCCAATGGGTAAAATATTGGCTACTCTAAGGCTAATGTATCACAAGAAGGAGTCAATTGGGTAGGAATAGAAAGTTCAAGATCAAGGACTGAAATATTTTCAGTGGGTCAAAAATTGGCTGAACTATCGCCATAAGGCAATAGGGTAGAACTAAAAAGTTCAAAATAGACGACTCTTGGGCCTGATCTTAGTACATTTGGTGAAATATTGACTTTTTAATGACCGATGTAACATCAGATAGAGTCAATAAGTAGGTATAGAAATTTTAAGATCATTGACTGAAACATATTCAATGGGTCAAATATTGGCTACTCTATGGCTTTTTTATCACCCGAAGGAGTCAAAGGGTAGAACTAAAAAGTTCAAAACAGACGACTCTTGGTCCCGATTTTAATACATTTGGTCAAATACTGACTTTTGAATGACCGATGTAACATCAGAAAGAGTCAATAAGTAGGCATAGAAATTTCAAGATCCATGACTGAAACTTGTTCAATGGGTCAAATATTGGCTACTCTATGGCTAATTTATCACTGGAAGGAGTCAATTGGGTAGAAATAGAAAGTTCATAATCAATGACTCTTATGCCCGATATTAGTGCATTTGGTCAAATATGGATTTCTGAATGACTGACCTAAATTCAGAAAGAGTCAATGAGTAGGTATAGAACTTTCAAGATCCATGACTGTAATATGTCCAACGGGTAAAATATTGGCTACTCTAAGGCTAATGTATCACAAGAAAGAGTCAATTGGGTAGGAATAGAAAGTTAAAGATCAAGGACTGAAATATTTTCAGTGGGTCAAAAATTGGCTGAACTATCTCCAGAAGGAGTCAATAGGGTAGAACTAAAAAGTTCAAAATAGACGACTCTTGGGCCCGATTTTAGTACATTTGGTAAAATATTGACTTTTGAATGACCGATGTAACATCAGAAAGAGTCAATAAGTAGGTATAGAAATTTCAAGATCCATGACTGAAACATGTTCAATGGGTCAATTATTGGCTACTCAATCGCTAATTTATCACCAGAAAGAGTCAATAGGGTAGAACTAAAAAGTTCAAAATAGACGACTCTTGGGCCCGATTTTAGTACATTTGGTGAAATATTGACTTTTGAATGAGCGATGTAACATCAGATAGAGTCAATAAGTAGGTATAGAAATTTTAAGATCCATAACTGAAACATGTCCAATGGGTAAAATATTGGCTACTCTAAGGCTAATGTATCACAAGAAGGAGTCAATTGGGTAGGAATAGAAAGTTCAAGATCAAGGACTGAAACATTTTCAGTAGATCAAAAATTGGCTGAACTATCGTCAGAAGGAGTCAATAGGGTAGAACTAAAAAGTTCAAAATAGACGACTCTTGGGCCCGATTTTAGTACATTTGTTAAAATATTGACTTTTGAATGACCGATATAACATCAGAAAGAGTCAATAAGTCGGTATAGAAATTTCAAGATCCATGACTGAAACATGTTCAATGGGTCAATTATTGGCTACTCAATCGCTAATTTATCACCAGAAGGAGTCAATAGGGTAGAACTAAAAAGTTCAAAATAGACGACTCTTGGGCCCGATATTAGTACATTTGGTGAAATATTGACTTTTGAATGACCGATGTAACATCAAAAAGAGTCAATAAGTAGGTATAGAAATTTCAAGATCCATGACCGAAACATGTTCAATGGGTCAAATATTGGCTACTCTATGGCTAATTTATCTCAAGAAGGAGTCTATTGGGTAGAAATAGAAAGTTCAAAATCGACGACTCTTGGGCCCGATATTAGTACATTTGGTCTCAATCGCGATTTCTGAATGATTGACCTAAATTCAGAAAGAGTCAATAAGTAGGTATAGAAATTTTAAGATCCATAACTGAAACATATCCAATGGGTAAAATATTGGCTACTCTAAGGCTAATGTATCACAAGAAGGAGTCAATTGGGTAGGAATAGAAAGTTCAAGATCAAGGACTGAAATATTTTCAGTAGATCAAAAATTGGCTGAACTATCGTCAGAAGGAGTCAATAGGGTAGAACTAAAAAGTTCAAAATAGACGACTCTTGGGCCCGATTTTAGTACATTTGGTAAAATATTGACTTTTGAATGACCGATATAACATCAGAAAGAGTCAATAAGTAGGTATAGAAATTTCAAAATCCATGACTGAAACATGTTCAATGGGTCAAATATTGGCTACTCTATGGCTAATTTATCACCAGAAGGAGTCAAAGGGTAGAACTAAAAAGTTCAAAATAGGCGACTCTTGGGCCCGATTTTAGTACATTTGGTCAAATATTGACTTTTGAATGACCGATATAACATCAGAAAGAGTCAATGAGTAGGTATAAAAATTTCAAGATCCATAACTGCAACATGTCCAATGGTTAAAATATTGGCTACTATAAGGCTAATGTATCACAAGAAGGAGTCAATTGGGTAGGACTAGAAAGTTCAACATCAAGGACTGAAACATTTTCAGTAGGTCAAAAATTGGCTGAACTATCACCAGAAGGAGTCAATAGGGTAGAACTAAAAAGTTCAAAATAGGCGACTCTTGAGCCCGATTTTAATACATTTGGTCAAATATTGACTTTTGAATGAAAGATATAACATCTGAAAGAGTCAATAAGTAGGTATAGAAATTTCAAGATCCATGACTGAAACATGTTCAATGGGTCAATTATTGGCTACTCTATCGCTAATTTATCACCAGAAGGAGTCAATTGGGTAGAAAAAGAAAGTTCAAAATTGACGACTCTTGGGCCCGATATTAGAACATTTGGTCAAATATGGATTTCTGAATGAATGACCTAAATTCAGAAAGAGTCAATGAGTAGGTATAAAAATTTCAAGATCCATAACTGAAACATGTCCAATGGGTAAAATATTGGCTACTCTAAGGCTAATGTATCACAAGAAGGAGTCAATTGGGTAGGAATAGAAAGTTCAAGATCAAGGACTGAAATATTTTCAGTAGATCAAAAATTGGCTGAACTATCGTCAGAAGGAGTCAATAGGGTAGAACTAAAAAGTTCAAAATAGACGACTCTTGGGCCCGATTTTAGTACATTTGGTGAAATATTGACTTTTGAATGACCGATGTAACATCAGATAGGGTCAATCAGTAGGTATAGAAATTTTAAGATCATTGACCTAAACATGTTCAATGGGTCACATATTGGCTACTCTATGGCTAATTTATCACCAGAAGGAGTCAATTGGGTAGAAATAGAAAGTTCAAAATCGACGACTCTTAGGCCCGATATTAGTAAATTTGGTCAAATATGGATTTCTGAATGACTGACCTAAATTCAGAAAGAGTCAATGAGTAGGTATAAAAATTTCAAGATCCATAACTGAAACATGTCCAATGGGTAAAATATTGGCTACTCTAAGACTAATGTATCACAAGAAGGAGTCAACTGGGTAGGAATAGAAAGTTCAAGATCAAGGACTGAAATATTTTCAGTGGGTCAAAAATTGGCTGAACTATCGCCATAAGTCAATAGGGTAGAACTAAAAAGTTCAAAATAGACGACTCTTGGGCCTGATATTAGTACATTTGGTCAAATATTGACTTTTGAATGACCGATGTAACATCAGAAACAGTCAATAAGTAGGTATAGAAATTTCAAGATCCATGACTGAAACATGTTCAATGGGTCAATTATTGGCTACTCAATCGCTAATTTATCACCAGAAGGAGTCAATAGGGTAGAACTAAAAAGTTCAAAATAGACGACTCTTGGGTCCGATATTAGTACATTTGTTGAAATATTGACTTTTGAATGACCGATGTAACATCAAAAAGAGTCAATAAGTAGGTATAGAAATTTCAAGATCCATGACTGAAACATGTTCAATGGGTCAAATATTGGCTACTCTATGGCTAATTTATCACAAGAAGGAGTCTATTGGGTAGAAATAGAAAGTTCAAAATCGACGACTCTTGGGCCCGATATTAGTACATTTGGTCTCAATCGCGATTTCTGAATGATTGACCTAAATTCAGAAAGAGTCAATGAGTAAGTATAAAAATTTCAAAATCCATAACTTAAACATGTCCAATGGGTAAAATATTGGCTGCTCTAATGCTAATGTATCACAAGAAGGAGTCAATTGGGTAGGAATAGAAAGTTCAAGATCAAGGACTGAAATATTTCCAGTGGGTCAAAAATTGGCTGAACTATCTCCAGAAGGAGTCAATAGGGTAGAACTGAAAAGTTCAAAATAGACGACTCTTGGGCCCGATTTTAATACATTTGGTGAAATATTGACTTTTTAATGACCGATGTAACATCAGATAGAGTCAATAAGTAGGTATAGAAATTTTAAGATCCATAACTGAAACATGTCCAATGGGTAAAATATTGGCTACTCTAAGGCTAATGTATCACAAGAAGGAGTCAATTGGGTAGGAATAGAAAGTTCAAGATCAAGGACTGAAATATTTTCAGTAGATCAAAAATTGGCTGAACTATCGTCAGAAGGAGTCAATAGGGTAGAACTAAAAAGTTCAAAATAGACGACTCTTGGGCCCGATTTTAGTACATTTGGTGAAATATTGACTTTTGAATGACCGATGTAACATCAGATAGGGTCAATCAGTAGGTATAGAAATTTTAAGATCATTGACCTAAACATGTTCAATGGGTCACATATTGGCTACTCTATGGCTAATTTATCACCAGAAGGAGTCAATTGGGTAGAAATAGAAAGTTCAAAATCGACGACTCTTAGGCCCGATATTAGTAAATTTGGTCAAATATGGATTTCTGAATGACTGACCTAAATTCAGAAAGAGTCAATGAGTAGGTATAAAAATTTCAAGATCCATAACTGAAACATGTCCAATGGGTAAAATATTGGCTACTCTAAGACTAATGTATCACAAGAAGGAGTCAACTGGGTAGGAATAGAAAGTTCAAGATCAAGGACTGAAATATTTTCAGTGGGTCAAAAATTGGCTGAACTATCGCCATAAGTCAATAGGGTAGAACTAAAAAGTTCAAAATAGACGACTCTTGGGCCTGATATTAGTACATTTGGTCAAATATTGACTTTTGAATGACCGATGTAACATCAGAAACAGTCAATAAGTAGGTATAGAAATTTCAAGATCCATGACTGAAACATGTTCAATGGGTCAATTATTGGCTACTCAATCGCTAATTTATCACCAGAAGGAGTCAATAGGGTAGAACTAAAAAGTTCAAAATAGACGACTCTTGGGTCCGATATTAGTACATTTGTTGAAATATTGACTTTTGAATGACCGATGTAACATCAAAAAGAGTCAATAAGTAGGTATAGAAATTTCAAGATCCATGACTGAAACATGTTCAATGGGTCAAATATTGGCTACTCTATGGCTAATTTATCACAAGAAGGAGTCTATTGGGTAGAAATAGAAAGTTCAAAATCGACGACTCTTGGGCCCGATATTAGTACATTTGGTCTCAATCGCGATTTCTGAATGATTGACCTAAATTCAGAAAGAGTCAATGAGTAAGTATAAAAATTTCAAAATCCATAACTTAAACATGTCCAATGGGTAAAATATTGGCTGCTCTAATGCTAATGTATCACAAGAAGGAGTCAATTGGGTAGGAATAGAAAGTTCAAGATCAAGGACTGAAATATTTCCAGTGGGTCAAAAATTGGCTGAACTATCTCCAGAAGGAGTCAATAGGGTAGAACTGAAAAGTTCAAAATAGACGACTCTTGGGCCCGATTTTAATACATTTGGTGAAATATTGACTTTTTAATGACCGATGTAACATCAGATAGAGTCAATAAGTAGGTATAGAAATTTTAAGATCCATAACTGAAACATGTCCAATGGGTAAAATATTGGCTACTCTAAGGCTAATGTATCACAAGAAGGAGTCAATTGGGTAGGAATGGAAAGTTCAAAATAGACGACTCTTGATCCCGATTTTAATACATTTGGTGAAATATTGACTTTTTAATGAGCGATGTAACATCAGATAGAGTCAATAAGTAGGTATAGAAATTTTAAGATCCATAACTGAAACATGTCCAATGGGTAAAATATTGGCTACTCTAAGGCTAATGTATCACAAGAAGGAGTCAATTGGGTAGGAATAGAAAGTTCAAGATCAAGGACTGAAATATTTCCAGTGGGTCAAAAATTGGCTGAACTATCTCCAGAAGGAGTCAATAGGGTAGAACTGAAAAGTTCAAAATAGACGAGTCTTGGGCCCGATTTTAGTACATTTGGTGAAATATTGACTTTTGAATGACCGATATAACATCAGAAAGAGTCAATGAGTAGGTATTGAAATTTCAAGATCCATAACTGAAACATGTTCAATGGGTCAATTATTGGCTACTCAATTGCTAATTTATCACCAGAAGGAGTCAATAGGGTAGAACTAACAAGTTCAAAATAGACGACTCTTGGGCCCGATTTTAATACATTTGGTGAAATATTGACTTTTGAATGACCGATGTAACATCAGATAGAGTCAATAAGTAGGTATAGAAATTTTAAGATCATTGACTGAAACATATTCAATGGGTCAAATATTGGCTACTCTATGGCTAATTTATCACCAGAAGGAGTCAATTGGGTAAAACTAAAAAGTTCAAAATAGACGACTCTTGGGCCCGATTTTAGTACATTTGGTCAAATATTGACTTTTGAATGACCGATATAACATCAGAAAGAGTCAATGAGTAGGTATAGAAATTTCAAGATCCATGACTGAAACATGTTCAATGGGTCAAATATTGGCTACTCTAAGGCTAATGTATCAAAAGAAGGAGTCAATTGGGTAGGAATAGAAAGTTAAAGATCAAGGACTGAAATATTTTCAGTGGGTCAAAAATTGGCTGAACTATCTCCAGAAGGAGTCAATAGGGTAGAACTAAAAAGTTCAAAATAGACGACTCTTGGGCCCGATTTTAGTACATTTGGTCAAATATTGACTTTTGAATGAAAGATATAACATCTGAAAGAGTCAATAAGTAGGTATAGAAATTTCAAGATCCATGACTGAAACATGTTCAATGGGTCAATTACTGGCTACTCTATCGCTAATTTATCACCAGAAGGAGTCAATTGGGTAGAAAAAGAAAGTTCAAAATTGACGACTCTTGGGCCCGATATTAGAACATTTGGTCAAATATGGATTTCTGAATGACTGACCTAAATTCAGAAAGAGTCAATGAGTAGGTATAAAAATTTCAAGATCCATAACTGAAACATGTCCAATGGGTAAAATATTGGCTACTCTAAGGCTAATGTATCACAAGAAGGAGTCAATTGGGTAGGAATAGAAAGTTCAAGATCAAGGACTGAAATATTTTCAGTGGGTCAAAAATTGGCTGAACTATCGCCATAAGGCAATAGGGTAGAACTAAAAAGTTCAAAATAGACGACTCTTGGGCCTGATCTTAGTACATTTGGTGAAATATTGACTTTTTAATGACCGATGTAACATCAGATAGAGTCAATAAGTAGGTATAGAAATTTTAAGATCATTGACTGAAACATATTCAATGGGTCAAATATTGGCTACTCTATGGCTTTTTTATCACCCGAAGGAGTCAAAGGGTAGAACTAAAAAGTTCAAAACAGACGACTCTTGGTCCCGATTTTAATACATTTGGTCAAATACTGACTTTTGAATGACCGATGTAACATCAGAAAGAGTCAATAAGTAGGCATAGAAATTTCAAGATCCATGACTGAAACTTGTTCAATGGGTCAAATATTGGCTACTCTATGGCTAATTTATCACTGGAAGGAGTCAATTGGGTAGAAATAGAAAGTTCATAATCAATGACTCTTATGCCCGATATTAGTGCATTTGGTCAAATATGGATTTCTGAATGACTGACCTAAATTCAGAAAGAGTCAATGAGTAGGTATAGAACTTTCAAGATCCATGACTGTAATATGTCCAACGGGTAAAATATTGGCTACTCTAAGGCTAATGTATCACAAGAAGGAGTCAATTGGGTAGGAATAGAAAGTTCAAGATCAAGGACTGAAACATTTTCAGTGGGTCAAAAATTGGCTGAACTATCACCAGAAGGAGTCAATAGGGTAGAACTAAAAAGTTCAAAATAGGCGACTCTTGAGCCCGATTTTAATACATTTGGTCAAATATTGACTTTTGAATGAAAGATATAACATCTGAAAGAGTCAATAAGTAGGTATAGAAATTTCAAGATCCATGACTGAAACATGTTCAATGGGTCAATTATTGGCTACTCTATCGCTAATTTATCACCAGAAGGAGTCAATTGGGTAGAAAAAGAAAGTTCAAAATTGACGACTCTTGGGCCCGATATTAGAACATTTGGTCAAATATGGATTTCTGAATGAATGACCTAAATTCAGAAAGAGTCAATGAGTAGGTATAAAAATTTCAAGATCCATAACTGAAACATGTCCAATGGGTAAAATATTGGCTACTCTAAGGCTAATGTATCACAAGAAGGAGTCAATTGGGTAGGAATAGAAAGTTCAAGATCAAGGACTGAAATATTTTCAGTAGATCAAAAATTGGCTGAACTATCGTCAGAAGGAGTCAATAGGGTAGAACTAAAAAGTTCAAAATAGACGACTCTTGGGCCCGATTTTAGTACATTTGGTGAAATATTGACTTTTGAATGACCGATGTAACATCAGATAGGGTCAATCAGTAGGTATAGAAATTTTAAGATCATTGACCTAAACATGTTCAATGGGTCACATATTGGCTACTCTATGGCTAATTTATCACCAGAAGGAGTCAATTGGGTAGGAATATAAAGTTCAAGATCAAGGACTGAATAATTTCCAGTGGGTCAAAAATTGGCTGAACTATCTCGAGAAGGAGTCAATAGGGTAGAACTGAAAAGTTCAAAATAGACGACTCTTGGGCCCGATTTTAGTACATTTGGTAAAATATTGACTTTTGAATGACCGATATAACATCAGAAAGAGTCAATAAGTAGGTATAGAAATTTCAAGATCCATGACTGAAACATGTTCAATGGGTCAAATATTGGCTACTCTATGGCTAATTTATCACCAGAAGGAGTCAAAGGGTAGAACTAAAAAGTTCAAAATAGGCGACTCTTGGGCCCGATTTTAGTACATTTGGTCAAATATTGACTTTTGAATGACCGATATAACATCAGAAAGAGTCAATGAGTAGGTATAAAAATTTCAAGATCCATGACTGCAACATGTCCAATGGTTAAAATATTGGCTACTATAAGGCTAATGTATCACAAGAAGGAGTCAATTGGGTAGGACTAGAAAGTTCAACATCAAGGACTGAAACATTTTCAGTGGGTCAAAAATTGGCTGAACTATCACCAGAAGGAGTCAATAGGGTAGAACTGAAAAGTTCAAAATAGACGACTCTTGGGAACGATTTTAGTACATTTGGTAAAATATTGACTTTTGAATGACCGATATAACATCAGAAAGAGTCAATAAGTAGGTATAGAAATTTCAAGATCCATGACTGAAACATGTTCAATGGGTCAAATATTGGCTACTCTATGGCTAATTTATCACTTGAAGGAGTCAAAGGGTAGAACTAAAAAGTTCAAAATAGACGACTTTTGGGCCCGATTTTAGTACATTTGGTGAAATATTGACTTTTGAATGACCGATGTAACATCAGATAGAGTCAATAAGTAGGTATAGAAATTTTAAGATCATTGACTGAAACATATTCAATGGGTCAAATATTGGCTACTCTATGGCTAATTTATCACCAGAAGGAGTCAAAGGGTAGAACTAAAAAGTTCAAAATAGACGACTCTTGGGCCCGAATTTAGTACATTTGGTCAAATATTGACTTTTGAATGACCGATATAACATCAGAAAGAGTCAATGAGTAGGTATAGAAATTTCAAGATCCATGACTGAAACATGTTCAATGGGTCAAATATTGGCTACTCTAAGGCTAATGTATCAAAAGAAGGAGTCAATTGGGTAGGAATAGAAAGTTCAAAATAGACGACTCTTGATCCCGATTTTAATACATTCGGTCAAATATTGACTTTTGAATGAAAGATATAACATCTGAAAGAGTCAATAAGTAGGTATAGAAATTTCAAGATCCATGACTGAAACGTGTTCAATGGGTCAATTATTGGCTACTCTATCGCTAACTTATCACCAGAAGGAGTCAATTGGGTATAAATAGAAAGTTCAAAATCGACGACTGCTGGGCCCGATATTAGTACTTTTGGTCAAATATGGATTTCTGAATGACTGACCTAAATTCAGAAAGAGTCAATGAGTAGGTATAAAAATGTAAAGATCCATAACTGAAACATGTCCAATGGGTAAAATGTTGGCTACTCTAATGCTAATATATCACAAGAAGGAGTCAATTGGGTAGGAATAGAAATTTCAAGATCCATGACTGAAACATGTTCAATGGGTCAAATATTGGCTACTCTATGGCTAATTTATCACCAGAAGGAGTCAAAGGGTAGAACTAAAAAATTCAAAATAGACGACTCTTGGGCCTGATATTAGTACATTTGGTCAAATATTGACTTTTGAATGACTGATGTAACATCAGAAAGAGTCAATGAGTAGGTATAGAAATTTCAAGATCCTTGACTGAAACATGTTCAATGGGTCAAATATTGGCTACTCTATGGCTAATTTATCACAAGAAGGAGTCTATTAAGTAGAAATAGAAAGTACAAAATCGACGACTCTTGGGCCCGATATTAGTACATTTGGTCAAATATGGATTTCTGAATGACTGACCTAAATTCAGAAAGATTCAATGAGTAGGTATAAAAATATCAAGATCCATAACTGAAACATGTCCAATGGATAAAATATTGGCTTCTTTAAGGCTAATGTATCACAAGAAGGAGTCAATTGGGTAGGAATAGAAAGTTCAACATCAAGGACTGAAACATTTTCAGTGGGTCAAAAATTGGCTGAACTATCACCAGAAGGAGTCAATAGGGTAGAACTAAAAAGTTCAAAATAGGCGACTCTTGAGCCCGATTATAATACATTTGGTCAAATATTGACTTTTGAATGAAAGATATAACATCTGAAAGAGTCAATAAGTAGGTATAGAAATTTCAAGATCCATGACTGAAACATGTTCAATGGGTCAATTATTGGCTACTCTATCGCTAATTTATCACAAGAAGGAGTCAATTGGGTAGGAATAGAAAGTTCAAGATCAAGGACTGAAATATTTTCAGTAGATCAAAAATTGGCTGAACTATCGACAGAAGGAGTCAATAGGGTAGAACTAAAAAGTTCAAAATAGACGACTCTTGGGCCCGATTTTAGTACATTTGGTGAAATATTGACTTTTGAATGACCGATGTAACATCAGATAGGGTCAATCAGTAGGTATAGAAATTTTAAGATCATTGACCTAAACATGTTCAATGGGTCACATATTGGCTACTCTATGGCTAATTTATCACCAGAAGGAGTCAATTGGGTAGAAATAGAAAGTTCAAAATCGACGACTCTTAGGCCCGATATTAGTGAATTTGGTCAAATATTGATTTCTGAATGACTGACCTAAATTCAGAAAGAGTCAATGAGTAGGTATAGAAATTTCAAGATCCATGACTGAAACATGTTCAATGGGTCAAATATTGGCTACTCTAAGGCTAATGTATCAAAAGAAGGAGTCAATTGGGTAGGAATAGAAAGTTCAAAATCGACGACTGCTGGGCCCGATATTAGTACTTTTGGTCAAATATGGATTTCTGAATGACTGACCTAAATTCAGAAAGAGTCAATGAGTAGGTATAAAAATTTAAAGATCCATAACTGAAACATGTCCAATGGGTAAAATGTTGGCTACTCTAATGCTAATGTATCACAAGAAGGAGTCAATTGGGTAGGAATAGAAATTTCAAGATCCATGACTGAAACATGTTCGATGGGTCAAATATTGGCTACTCTATGGCTAATTTATCACCAGAAGGAGTCAAAGGGTAGAACTAAAAAATTCAAAATAGACGACTCTTGGGCCTGATATTAGTACATTTGGTCAAATATTGACTTTTGAATGACTGATGTAACATCAGAAAGAGTCAATGAGTAGGTATAGAAATTTCAAGATCCTTGACTGAAACATGTTCAATGGGTCAAATATTGGCTACTCTATGGCTAATTTATCACAAGAAGGAGTCTATTGGGTAGAAATAGAAAGTTCAAAATCGACGACTCTTGGGCCCGATATTAGTACATTTGGTCAAATATGGATTTCTGAATGACTGACCTAAATTCAGAAAGATTCAATGAGTAGGTATAAAAATATCAAGATCCATAACTGAAACATGTCCAATGGATAAAATATTGGCTTCTTTAAGGCTAATGTATCACAAGAAGGAGTCAATTGGGTAGGAATAGAAAGTTCAAGATCAAGGACTGAAATATTTCCAGTGGGTCAAAAATTGGCTGAACTATCTCCAGAAGGAGTCAATGGGTAGAACTAAAAAGTTCAAAATAGATGACTCTTGGGCCCGATTTTAGTACATTTGGTGAAATATTGACTTTTGAATGACCGATATAACATCAGAAAGAGTCAATGAGTAAGTATAGAAATTTCAAGATCCATGACTGAAACATGTTCAATGGGTCAATTATTGGCTACTCAATCGCTAATTTATCTCCAGAAGGAGTCAATGGGTAGAACTGAAAAGTTCAAAATAGATGACTCTTGGGCCCGATTTTAATACATTTGGTGAAATATTGACTTTTTAATGACCGATGTAACATCAGATAGAGTCAATAAGTAGGTATAGAAATTTTAAGATCATTGACTGAAACATATTCAATGGGTCAAATATTGGCTACTCTATGGCTTTTTTATCACCCGAAGGAGTCAAAGGGTAGAACTAAAAAGTTCAAAATAGATGACTCTTGGGCCCGATTTTAGTACATTTGGTGAAATATTGACTTTTGAATGACCGATATAACATCAGAAAGAGTCAATGAGTAGGTATAGAAATTTCAAGATCCATGACTGAAACATGTTCAATGGGTCAATTTTTGGCTACTCAATCGCTAATTTATCACCAGAAGGAGTCAATAGGGTAGAACTAACAAGTTCAAAATAGACGACTCTTGGGCCCGATTTTAGTACATTTGGTGAAATATTGACTTTTGAATGACCGATGTAACATCAGATAGAGTCAATAAGTAGGTATAGAAATTTTAAGATCATTGACTGAAACTTATTCAATGGGTCAAATATTGGCTACTCTATAGCTAATTTATCACCAGAAGGAGTCAAAGGGTAGAACTAAAAAGTTCAAAATAGGCGACTCTTGGGCCCGATTTTAGTACATTTGGTCAAATATGGATTTCTGAATGACTGACCTAAATTCAGAAAGAGTCAATGAGTAGGTATAAAAATTTCAAGATCCATAACTGAAACATGTCCAATGGTTAAAATATTGGCTACTATAAGGCTAATGTATCACAAGAAGGAGTCAATTGGGTAGGACTAGAAAGTTCAACATCAAGGACTGAAACATTTTCAGTGGGTCAAAAATTGGCTGAACTATCACCAGAAGGAGTCAATAGGGTAGAACTAAAAAGTTCAAAATAGGCGACTCTTGAGCCCGATTTTAATACATTTGGTCAAATATTGACTTTTGAATGAAAGATATAACATCTGAAAGAGTCAATAAGTAGGTATAGAAATTTCAAGATCCTTGACTGAAACATGTTCAATGGGTCAAATATTGGCTACTCTATGGCTAATTTATCACAAGAAGGAGTCTATTGGGTAGAAAAAGAAAGTTCAAAATCGACGACTCTTGGGCCCGATATTAGTACATTTGGTCAAATATGGATTTCTGAATGACTGACCTAAATTCAGAAAGATTCAATGAGTAGGTATAAAAATATCAAGATCCATAACTGAAACATGTCCAATGGATAAAATATTGGCTTCTTTAAGGCTAATGTATCACAAGAAAGAGTCAATTGGGTAGGACTAGAAATTTCAACATCAAGGACTGAAACATTTTCAGTGGGTCAAAAATTGGCTGAACTATCACCAGAAGGAGTCAATAGGGTAGAACTAAAAAGTTCAAAATAGGCGACTCTTGAGCCCGATTATAATACATTTGGTCAAATATTGACTTTTGAATGAAAGATATAACATCTGAAAGAGTCAATAAGTAGGTATAGAAATTTCAAGATCCATGACTGAAACATGTTCAATGGGTCAAATATTGGCTACTCTATGGCTTTTTTATCACCCGAAGGAGTCAAAGGGTAGAACTAAAAAGTTCAAAATAGACGACTCTTGGGCCCGATTTTAGTACATTTGGTGAAATATTGACTTTTGAATGACCGATATAACATCAGAAAGAGTCAATGAGTAGGTATAGAAATTTCAAGATCCATGACTGAAACATGTTCAATGGGTCAATTTTTGGCTACTCAATCGCTAATTTATCACCAGAAGGAGTCAATAGGGTAGAACTAACAAGTTCAAAATAGACGACTCTTGGGCCCGATTTTAGTACATTTGGTGAAATATTGACTTTTGAATGACCGATGTAACATCAGATAGAGTCAATAAGTAGGTATAGAAATTTTAAGATCATTGACTGAAACTTATTCAATGGGTCAAATATTGGCTACTCTATAGCTAATTTATCACCAGAAGGAGTCAAAGGGTAGAACTAAAAAGTTCAAAATCGACGACTCTTGGGCCCGATATTAGTACATTTGGTCTCAATCGCGATTTCTGAATGATTGACCTAAATTCAGAAAGAGTCAATAAGTAGGTATAGAAATTTTAAGATCCATAACTGAAACATATCCAATGGGTAAAATATTGGCTACTCTAAGGCTAATGTATCACAAGAAGGAGTCAATTGGGTAGGAATAGAAAGTTCAAGATCAAGGACTGAAATATTTTCAGTAGATCAAAAATTGGCTGAACTATCGTCAGAAGGAGTCAATAGGGTAGAACTAAAAAGTTCAAAATAGACGACTCTTGGGCCCGATTTTAGTACATTTGGTAAAATATTGACTTTTGAATGACCGATATAACATCAGAAAGAGTCAATAAGTAGGTATAGAAATTTCAAAATCCATGACTGAAACATGTTCAATGGGTCAAATATTGGCTACTCTATGGCTAATTTATCACCAGAAGGAGTCAAAGGGTAGAACTAAAAAGTTCAAAATAGGCGACTCTTGGGCCCGATTTTAGTACATTTGGTCAAATATTGACTTTTGAATGACCGATATAACATCAGAAAGAGTCAATGAGTAGGTATAAAAATTTCAAGATCCATAACTGCAACATGTCCAATGGTTAAAATATTGGCTACTATAAGGCTAATGTATCACAAGAAGGAGTCAATTGGGTAGGACTAGAAAGTTCAACATCAAGGACTGAAACATTTTCAGTGGGTCAAAAATTGGCTGAACTATCACCAGAAGGAGTCAATAGGGTAGAACTAAAAAGTTCAAAATAGGCGACTCTTGAGCCCGATTTTAATACATTTGGTCAAATATTGACTTTTGAATGAAAGATATAACATCTGAAAGAGTCAATAAGTAGGTATAGAAATTTCAAGATCCATGACTGAAACATGTTCAATGGGTCAATTATTGGCTACTCTATCGCTAATTTATCACCAGAAGGAGTCAATTGGGTAGAAAAAGAAAGTTCAAAATTGACGACTCTTGGGCCCGATATTAGAACATTTGGTCAAATATGGATTTCTGAATGAATGACCTAAATTCAGAAAGAGTCAATGAGTAGGTATAAAAATTTCAAGATCCATAACTGAAACATGTCCAATGGGTAAAATATTGGCTACTCTAAGGCTAATGTATCACAAGAAGGAGTCAATTGGGTAGGAATAGAAAGTTCAAGATCAAGGACTGAAATATTTTCAGTAGATCAAAAATTGGCTGAACTGTCGTCAGAAGGAGTCAATAGGGTAGAACTAAAAAGTTCAAAATAGACGACTCTTGGGCCCGATTTTAGTACATTTGGTGAAATATTGACTTTTGAATGACCGATGTAACATCAGATAGGGTCAATCAGTAGGTATAGAAATTTTAAGATCATTGACCTAAACATGTTCAATGGGTCACATATTGGCTACTCTATGGCTAATTTATCACCAGAAGGAGTCAATTGGGTAGAAATAGAAAGTTCAAAATCGACGACTCTTAGGCCCGATATTAGTAAATTTGGTCAAATATGGATTTCTGAATGACTGACCTAAATTCAGAAAGAGTCAATGAGTAGGTATAAAAATTTCAAGATCCATAACTGAAACATGTCCAATGGGTAAAATATTGGCTACTCTAAGACTAATGTATCACAAGAAGGAGTCAACTGGGTAGGAATAGAAAGTTCAAGATCAAGGACTGAAATATTTTCAGTGGGTCAAAAATTGGCTGAACTATCGCCATAAGTCAATAGGGTAGAACTAAAAAGTTCAAAATAGACGACTCTTGGGCCTGATATTAGTACATTTGGTCAAATATTGACTTTTGAATGACCGATGTAACATCAGAAACAGTCAATAAGTAGGTATAGAAATTTCAAGATCCATGACTGAAACATGTTCAATGGGTCAATTATTGGCTACTCAATCGCTAATTTATCACCAGAAGGAGTCAATAGGGTAGAACTAAAAAGTTCAAAATAGACGACTCTTGGGTCCGATATTAGTACATTTGTTGAAATATTGACTTTTGAATGACCGATGTAACATCAAAAAGAGTCAATAAGTAGGTATAGAAATTTCAAGATCCATGACTGAAACATGTTCAATGGGTCAAATATTGGCTACTCTATGGCTAATTTATCACAAGAAGGAGTCTATTGGGTAGAAATAGAAAGTTCAAAATCGACGACTCTTGGGCCCGATATTAGTACATTTGGTCTCAATCGCGATTTCTGAATGATTGACCTAAATTCAGAAAGAGTCAATGAGTAAGTATAAAAATTTCAAAATCCATAACTTAAACATGTCCAATGGGTAAAATATTGGCTGCTCTAATGCTAATGTATCACAAGAAGGAGTCAATTGGGTAGGAATAGAAAGTTCAAGATCAAGGACTGAAATATTTCCAGTGGGTCAAAAATTGGCTGAACTATCTCCAGAAGGAGTCAATAGGGTAGAACTGAAAAGTTCAAAATAGACGACTCTTGGGCCCGATTTTAATACATTTGGTGAAATATTGACTTTTTAATGACCGATGTAACATCAGATAGAGTCAATAAGTAGGTATAGAAATTTTAAGATCATTGACTGAAACATATTCAATGGGTCAAATATTGGCTACTCTATGGCTTTTTTATCACCCGAAGGAGTCAAAGGGTAGAACTAAAAAGTTCAAAATAGACGACTCTTGGAACCGATTTTAGTACATTTGGTGAAATATTGACTTTTGAATGACCGATTTAACATCAGAAAGAGTCAATGAGTAGGTATAGAAATTTCAAGATCCATGACTGAAACATGTTCAATGCGTCAATTATTGGCTACTCAATCGCTAATTTATCACCAGAAGGAGTCAAAGGGTAGAACTAAAAAGTTCAAAATAGATGACTCTTGCGCCCGATTTTAATACATTTGGTGAAATGTTGACTTTTGAATGACCGATATAACATCAGAAAGAGTCAATGAGTAGGTATAAAAATTTCAAGATGCATAACTGAAACATGTCCAATCGGTAAAATATTGGCTATTCTAATGCTAATGTATCACAAGAAGGAGTCATTTGGGTAGGAATAGAAATTTCAAGATTTATGACTGAAACATGTTCAATGGGTCAAAATTGGCTACTCTATGGCTAATTTATCACCAGAAAGAGTCAAAGGGTAGAACTAAAAAGTTCAAAACAGACGACTCTTGGTCCCGATTTTGATACATTTGGTCAAATAATGACTTTTGAATGACCGATGTAACATCAGAAAGAGTCAATAAGTAGGCATAGAAATTTCAAGATCCATGACTGAAACTTGTTCAATGGGTCAAATATTGGCTACTCTATGGCTAATTTATCACTGGAAGGAGTCAATTGGGTAGAAATAGACAGTTCATAATCAATGACTCTTATGCCCGATATTAGTGCATTTGGTCAAATATGGATTTCTGAATGACTGACCTAAATTCAGAAAGAGTCAATGAGTAGGTATAAAAATTTTAAGATCCATAACTGAAACATGTCCAATGGGTAAAATTTTGGCTACTCTAAGGCTAATGTATCACAAGAAGGAGTCAATTGGGTAGGAATATAAAGTTCAAGATCAAGGACTGAATAATTTCCAGTGGGTCAAAAATTGGCTGAACTATCTCGAGAAGGAGTCAATAGGGTAGAACTGAAAAGTTCAAAATAGACGACTCTTGGGCCCGATTTTAGTACATTTGGTAAAATATTGACTTTTGAATGACCGATATAACATCAGAAAGAGTCAATAAGTAGGTATAGAAATTTCAAGATCCATGACTGAAACATGTTCAATGGGTCAAATATTGGCTACTCTATGGCTAATTTATCACCAGAAGGAGTCAAAGGGTAGAACTAAAAAGTTCAAAATAGGCGACTCTTGGGCCCGATTTTAGTACATTTGGTCAAATATTGACTTTTGAATGACCGATATAACATCAGAAAGAGTCAATGAGTAGGTATAAAAATTTCAAGATCCATGACTGCAACATGTCCAATGGTTAAAATATTGGCTACTATAAGGCTAATGTATCACAAGAAGGAGTCAATTGGGTAGGACTAGAAAGTTCAACATCAAGGACTGAAACATTTTCAGTGGGTCAAAAATTGGCTGAACTATCACCAGAAGGAGTCAATAGGGTAGAACTGAAAAGTTCAAAATAGACGACTCTTGGGAACGATTTTAGTACATTTGGTAAAATATTGACTTTTGAATGACCGATATAACATCAGAAAGAGTCAATAAGTAGGTATAGAAATTTCAAGATCCATGACTGAAACATGTTCAATGGGTCAAATATTGGCTACTCTATGGCTAATTTATCACTTGAAGGAGTCAAAGGGTAGAACTAAAAAGTTCAAAATAGACGACTTTTGGGCCCGATTTTAGTACATTTGGTGAAATATTGACTTTTGAATGACCGATGTAACATCAGATAGAGTCAATAAGTAGGTATAGAAATTTTAAGATCATTGACTGAAACATATTCAATGGGTCAAATATTGGCTACTCTATGGCTAATTTATCACCAGAAGGAGTCAAAGGGTAGAACTAAAAAGTTCAAAATAGACGACTCTTGGGCCCGAATTTAGTACATTTGGTCAAATATTGACTTTTGAATGACCGATATAACATCAGAAAGAGTCAATGAGTAGGTATAGAAATTTCAAGATCCATGACTGAAACATGTTCAATGGGTCAAATATTGGCTACTCTAAGGCTAATGTATCAAAAGAAGGAGTCAATTGGGTAGGAATAGAAAGTTCAAAATAGACGACTCTTGATCCCGATTTTAATACATTCGGTCAAATATTGACTTTTGAATGAAAGATATAACATCTGAAAGAGTCAATAAGTAGGTATAGAAATTTCAAGATCCATGACTGAAACGTGTTCAATGGGTCAATTATTGGCTACTCTATCGCTAACTTATCACCAGAAGGAGTCAATTGGGTATAAATAGAAAGTTCAAAATCGACGACTGCTGGGCCCGATATTAGTACTTTTGGTCAAATATGGATTTCTGAATGACTGACCTAAATTCAGAAAGAGTCAATGAGTAGGTATAAAAATGTAAAGATCCATAACTGAAACATGTCCAATGGGTAAAATGTTGGCTACTCTAATGCTAATATATCACAAGAAGGAGTCAATTGGGTAGGAATAGAAATTTCAAGATCCATGACTGAAACATGTTCAATGGGTCAAATATTGGCTACTCTATGGCTAATTTATCACCAGAAGGAGTCAAAGGGTAGAACTAAAAAATTCAAAATAGACGACTCTTGGGCCTGATATTAGTACATTTGGTCAAATATTGACTTTTGAATGACTGATGTAACATCAGAAAGAGTCAATGAGTAGGTATAGAAATTTCAAGATCCTTGACTGAAACATGTTCAATGGGTCAAATATTGGCTACTCTATGGCTAATTTATCACAAGAAGGAGTCTATTAAGTAGAAATAGAAAGTACAAAATCGACGACTCTTGGGCCCGATATTAGTACATTTGGTCAAATATGGATTTCTGAATGACTGACCTAAATTCAGAAAGATTCAATGAGTAGGTATAAAAATATCAAGATCCATAACTGAAACATGTCCAATGGATAAAATATTGGCTTCTTTAAGGCTAATGTATCACAAGAAGGAGTCAATTGGGTAGGAATAGAAAGTTCAACATCAAGGACTGAAACATTTTCAGTGGGTCAAAAATTGGCTGAACTATCACCAGAAGGAGTCAATAGGGTAGAACTAAAAAGTTCAAAATAGGCGACTCTTGAGCCCGATTATAATACATTTGGTCAAATATTGACTTTTGAATGAAAGATATAACATCTGAAAGAGTCAATAAGTAGGTATAGAAATTTCAAGATCCATGACTGAAACATGTTCAATGGGTCAATTATTGGCTACTCTATCGCTAATTTATCACAAGAAGGAGTCAATTGGGTAGGAATAGAAAGTTCAAGATCAAGGACTGAAATATTTTCAGTAGATCAAAAATTGGCTGAACTATCGACAGAAGGAGTCAATAGGGTAGAACTAAAAAGTTCAAAATAGACGACTCTTGGGCCCGATTTTAGTACATTTGGTGAAATATTGACTTTTGAATGACCGATGTAACATCAGATAGGGTCAATCAGTAGGTATAGAAATTTTAAGATCATTGACCTAAACATGTTCAATGGGTCACATATTGGCTACTCTATGGCTAATTTATCACCAGAAGGAGTCAATTGGGTAGAAATAGAAAGTTCAAAATCGACGACTCTTAGGCCCGATATTAGTGAATTTGGTCAAATATTGATTTCTGAATGACTGACCTAAATTCAGAAAGAGTCAATGAGTAGGTATAGAAATTTCAAGATCCATGACTGAAACATGTTCAATGGGTCAAATATTGGCTACTCTAAGGCTAATGTATCAAAAGAAGGAGTCAATTGGGTAGGAATAGAAAGTTCAAAATCGACGACTGCTGGGCCCGATATTAGTACTTTTGGTCAAATATGGATTTCTGAATGACTGACCTAAATTCAGAAAGAGTCAATGAGTAGGTATAAAAATTTAAAGATCCATAACTGAAACATGTCCAATGGGTAAAATGTTGGCTACTCTAATGCTAATGTATCACAAGAAGGAGTCAATTGGGTAGGAATAGAAATTTCAAGATCCATGACTGAAACATGTTCGATGGGTCAAATATTGGCTACTCTATGGCTAATTTATCACCAGAAGGAGTCAAAGGGTAGAACTAAAAAATTCAAAATAGACGACTCTTGGGCCTGATATTAGTACATTTGGTCAAATATTGACTTTTGAATGACTGATGTAACATCAGAAAGAGTCAATGAGTAGGTATAGAAATTTCAAGATCCTTGACTGAAACATGTTCAATGGGTCAAATATTGGCTACTCTATGGCTAATTTATCACAAGAAGGAGTCTATTGGGTAGAAATAGAAAGTTCAAAATCGACGACTCTTGGGCCCGATATTAGTACATTTGGTCAAATATGGATTTCTGAATGACTGACCTAAATTCAGAAAGATTCAATGAGTAGGTATAAAAATATCAAGATCCATAACTGAAACATGTCCAATGGATAAAATATTGGCTTCTTTAAGGCTAATGTATCACAAGAAGGAGTCAATTGGGTAGGAATAGAAAGTTCAAGATCAAGGACTGAAATATTTCCAGTGGGTCAAAAATTGGCTGAACTATCTCCAGAAGGAGTCAATGGGTAGAACTAAAAAGTTCAAAATAGATGACTCTTGGGCCCGATTTTAGTACATTTGGTGAAATATTGACTTTTGAATGACCGATATAACATCAGAAAGAGTCAATGAGTAAGTATAGAAATTTCAAGATCCATGACTGAAACATGTTCAATGGGTCAATTATTGGCTACTCAATCGCTAATTTATCTCCAGAAGGAGTCAATGGGTAGAACTGAAAAGTTCAAAATAGATGACTCTTGGGCCCGATTTTAATACATTTGGTGAAATATTGACTTTTTAATGACCGATGTAACATCAGATAGAGTCAATAAGTAGGTATAGAAATTTTAAGATCATTGACTGAAACATATTCAATGGGTCAAATATTGGCTACTCTATGGCTTTTTTATCACCCGAAGGAGTCAAAGGGTAGAACTAAAAAGTTCAAAATAGATGACTCTTGGGCCCGATTTTAGTACATTTGGTGAAATATTGACTTTTGAATGACCGATATAACATCAGAAAGAGTCAATGAGTAGGTATAGAAATTTCAAGATCCATGACTGAAACATGTTCAATGGGTCAATTTTTGGCTACTCAATCGCTAATTTATCACCAGAAGGAGTCAATAGGGTAGAACTAACAAGTTCAAAATAGACGACTCTTGGGCCCGATTTTAGTACATTTGGTGAAATATTGACTTTTGAATGACCGATGTAACATCAGATAGAGTCAATAAGTAGGTATAGAAATTTTAAGATCATTGACTGAAACTTATTCAATGGGTCAAATATTGGCTACTCTATAGCTAATTTATCACCAGAAGGAGTCAAAGGGTAGAACTAAAAAGTTCAAAATAGGCGACTCTTGGGCCCGATTTTAGTACATTTGGTCAAATATTGACTTTTGAATGACCGATATAACATCAGAAAGAGTCAATGAGTAGGTATAAAAATTTCAAGATCCATAACTGCAACATGTCCAATGGTTAAAATATTGGCTACTATAAGGCTAATGTATCACAAGAAGGAGTCAATTGGGTAGGACTAGAAAGTTCAACATCAAGGACTGAAACATTTTCAGTGGGTCAAAAATTGGCTGAACTATCACCAGAAGGAGTCAATAGGGTAGAACTAAAAAGTTCAAAATAGGCGACTCTTGAGCCCGATTTTAATACATTTGGTCAAATATTGACTTTTGAATGAAAGATATAACATCTGAAAGAGTCAATAAGTAGGTATAGAAATTTCAAGATCCATGACTGAAACATGTTCAATGGGTCAATTATTGGCTACTCTATCGCTAATTTATCACCAGAAGGAGTCAATTGGGTAGAAAAAGAAAGTTCAAAATTGACGACTTTTGGGCCCGATATTAGAACATTTGGTCAAATATGGATTTCTGAATGACTGACCTAAATTCAGAAAGAGTCAATGAGTAGGTATAAAAATTTCAAGATCCATAACTGAAACATGTCCAATGGTTAAAATATTGGCTACTATAAGGCTAATGTATCACAAGAAGGAGTCAATTGGGTAGGACTAGAAAGTTCAACATCAAGGACTGAAACATTTTCAGTGGGTCAAAAATTGGCTGAACTATCACCAGAAGGAGTCAATAGGGTAGAACTAAAAAGTTCAAAATAGGCGACTCTTGAGCCCGATTTTAATACATTTGGTCAAATATTGACTTTTGAATGAAAGATATAACATCTGAAAGAGTCAATAAGTAGGTATAGAAATTTCAAGATCCTTGACTGAAACATGTTCAATGGGTCAAATATTGGCTACTCTATGGCTAATTTATCACAAGAAGGAGTCTATTGGGTAGAAATAGAAAGTTCAAAATCGACGACTCTTGGGCCCGATATTAGTACATTTGGTCAAATATGGATTTCTGAATGACTGACCTAAATTCAGAAAGATTCAATGAGTAGGTATAAAAATATCAAGATCCATAACTGAAACATGTCCAATGGATAAAATATTGGCTTCTTTAAGGCTAATGTATCACAAGAAGGAGTCAATTGGGTAGGAATAGAAAGTTCAAGATCAAGGACTGAAATATTCCCAGTGGGTCAAAAATTGGCTGAACTATCTCCAGAAGGAGTCAATGGGTAGAACTAAAAAGTTCAAAATAGATGACTCTTGGGCCCGATTTTAGTACATTTGGTGAAATATTGACTTTTGAATGACCGATATAACATCAGAAAGAGTCAATGAGTAGGTATAGAAATTTCAAGATCCATGACTGAAACATGTTCAATGGCTCAATTATTGGCTACTCAATCGCTAATTTATCTCCAGAAGGAGTCAATGGGTAGAACTAAAAAGTTCAAAATAGGCGACTCTTGGGCCCGATTTTAGTACATTTGGTCAAATATTGACTTTTGAATGACCGATATAACATCAGAAAGAGTCATTGAGCAGGTATAAAAATTTCAAGATCCATAACTGCAACATGTCCAATGGTTAAAATATTGGCTACTATAAGGCTAATGTATCACAAGAAAGAGTCAATTGGGTAGGACTAGAAATTTCAACATCAAGGACTGAAACATTTTCAGTGGGTCAAAAATTGGCTGAACTATCACCAGAAGGAGTCAATAGGGTAGAACTAAAAAGTTCAAAATAGGCGACTCTTGAGCCCGATTATAATACATTTGGTCAAATATTGACTTTTGAATGAAAGATATAACATCTGAAAGAGTCAATAAGTAGGTATAGAAATTTCAAGATCCATGACTGAAACATGTTCAATGGGTCAAATATTGGCTACTCTATGGCTTTTTTATCACCCGAAGGAGTCAAAGGGTAGAACTAAAAAGTTCAAAATAGACGACTCTTGGGCCCGATTTTAGTACATTTGGTGAAATATTGACTTTTGAATGACCGATATAACATCAGAAAGAGTCAATGAGTAGGTATAGAAATTTCAAGATCCATGACTGAAACATGTTCAATGGGTCAATTTTTGGCTACTCAATCGCTAATTTATCACCAGAAGGAGTCAATAGGGTAGAACTAACAAGTTCAAAATAGACGACTCTTGGGCCCGATTTTAGTACATTTGGTGAAATATTGACTTTTGAATGACCGATGTAACATCAGATAGAGTCAATAAGTAGGTATAGAAATTTTAAGATCATTGACTGAAACTTATTCAATGGGTCAAATATTGGCTACTCTATAGCTAATTTATCACCAGAAGGAGTCAAAGGGTAGAACTAAAAAGTTCAAAATAGGCGACTCTTGGGCCCGATTTTAGTACATTTGGTCAAATATTGACTTTTGAATGACCGATATAACATCAGAAAGAGTCAATGAGTAGGTATAAAAATTTCAAGATCCATAACTGCAACATGTCCAATGGTTAAAATATTGGCTACTATAAGGCTAATGTATCACAAGAAGGAGTCAATTGGGTAGGACTAGAAAGTTCAACATCAAGGACTGAAACATTTTCAGTGGGTCAAAAATTGGCTGAACTATCACCAGAAGGAGTCAATAGGGTAGAACTAAAAAGTTCAAAATAGGCGACTCTTGAGCCCGATTTTAATACATTTGGTCAAATATTGACTTTTGAATGAAAGATATAACATCTGAAAGAGTCAATAAGTAGGTATAGAAATTTCAAGATCCATGACTGAAACATGTTCAATGGGTCAATTATTGGCTACTCTATCGCTAATTTATCACCAGAAGGAGTCAATTGGGTAGAAAAAGAAAGTTCAAAATTGACGACTTTTGGGCCCGATATTAGAACATTTGGTCAAATATGGATTTCTGAATGACTGACCTAAATTCAGAAAGAGTCAATGAGTAGGTATAAAAATTTCAAGATCCATAACTGAAACATGTCCAATGGGTAAAATATTGGCTACTCTAAGGCTAATGTATCACAAGAAGGAGTCAATTGGGTAGGAATAGAAAGTTCAAGATCAAGGACTGAAATATTTTCAGTGGGTCAAAAATTGGCTGAACTATCGCCATAAGTCAATAGGGTAGAACTAAAAAGTTCAAAATAGACGACTCTTGGGCCTGATGTTAGTACATTTGGTCAAATATTGACTTTTGAATGACCGATGTAACATCAGAAACAGTCAATAAGTAGGTATAGAAATTTCAAAATCCATGACTGAAACATATTCAATGGGTCAAATATTGGCTACTCTATGGCTTTTTTATCACCCGAAGGAGTCAAAGGGTAGAACTAAAAAGTTCAAAATAGACGACTCTTGGGCCCGATTTTAGTACATTTGGTGAAATATTGACTTTTGAATGACCGATATAACATCAGAAAGAGTCAATAAGTAGGTATAGAAATTTTAAGATCATTGACTGAAACTTATTCAATGGGTCAAATATTGGCTACTCTATAGCTAATTTATCACCAGAAGGAGTCAAAGGGTAGAACTAAAACGTTCAAAATAGACGACTCTTGGGCCCGATTTTAGTACATTTGGTGAAATATTGACTTTTGAATGACCGATATAACATCAGAAAGAGTCAATGAGTAGGTATAGAAATTTCAAGATCCATGACTGAAACATGTTCAGTGGGTCAATTATTGGCTACTCAATCGCTAATTTATCACCAGAAGGAGTCAATAGGGTAGAACTAACAAGTTCAAAATAGACGACTCTTGGGCCCGATTTTAGTACATTTGGTGAAATATTGACTTTTGAATGACCGATGTAACATCAGATACAGTCAATAAGTAGGTATAGAAATTTTAAGATCATTGACTGAAACTTATTCAATGGGTCAAATATTGGCTACTCTATAGCTAATTTATCACCAGAAGGAGTCAAAGGGTAGAACTAAAACGTTCAAAATAGACGACTCTAGGGCCCAATTTAGGACATTTGGTCAAATATTGACTTTTGAATGACCGATATAACATCAGAAAGAGTCAATGACTAGGTTTAGAAATTTCAAGATCCATTACTGAAACATGTTCAATGGGTCAAATATTGGCTACTCTATCGCTAACTTATCACCAGAAGGAGTCAATTGGGTAGAAATAGAAAGTTCAAAATCGACGACTCTTGGGCCCGATATTAGTACATTTGGTCAAATATGGATTTCTGAATGATTGACCTAAATTCAGAAAGAGTCAATGAGTAAGTATAAAAATTTCAAGATCCATAACTTAAACATGTCCAATGGGTAAAATATTGGCTACTCTAAGGCTAATGTATCACAAGAAGGAGTCAATTGGGTAGGAATAGAAAGTTCAAGATCAAGGACTGAAATATTTCCAGTGGGTCAAAAATTGGCTGAACTATCTCCAGAATGAGTCAATAGGGTAGAACTGAAAAGTTCAAAATAGACGACTCTTGGGCCCGATTTTAGTACATTTGGTGAAATATTGACTTTTGAATGACCGATATAACATCAGAAAGAGTCAATGAGTAGGTATAGAAATTTCAAGATCCATGACTGAAACATGTTCAATGGGTCAATTATTGGCTACTCAATCGCTAATTTATCACCAGAAGGAGTCAATAGGGTAGAACTAAAAAGTTCAAAATAGACGACTCTTGGGCCCGATTTTAATACATTTGGTGAAATATTGACTTTTGAATGACCGATGTAACATCAGATAGAGTCAATAAGTAGGTATAGAAATTTTAAGATCATTGACTGAAACATATTCAATGGGTCAAATATTGGCTACTCTATGGCTAATTTATCACCAGAAGGAGTCAAAGGGTAGAACTAAAAAGTTCAAAATAGACGACTCTTGGGCCCGATTTTAGTACATTTGGTCAAATATTGACTTTTGAATGACCGATATAACATCAGAAAGAGTCAATGAGTAGGTATAGATTTTTCAAGATCCATGACTGAAACATGTTCAATGGGTCAATTATTGGCTACTCAATCGCTAATTTATCACCAAAAGGAGTCAATAGGGTAGAACTAACAAGTTCAAAATAGACGACTCTTGGGCCCGATTTTAGTACATTTGGTGAAATATTGACTTTTGAATGAGCGATGTAACATCAGATAGAGTCAATAAGTAGGTATAGAAATTTTAAGATCATTGACTGAAACATATTCAATGGGTCAAATATTGGCTACTCTATGGCTAATTTATCACCAGAAGGAGTCAAAGGGTAGAAATAAAAAGTTCAAAATAGACGACTCTTGGGCCCGATTTTAGTACATTTGGTGAAATATTGACTTTTGAATGACCGATGTAACATCAGATAGAGTCAATAAGTAGGTATAGAAATTTTAAGATCATTGACTGAAACATATTCAAAGGGTTAAATATTGGCTACTCTATGGCTAATTTATCACCAGAAGGAGTCAAAGGGTAGAAATAAAAAGTTCAAAATAGACGACTCTTGGGCCCGATTTTAGTACATTTGGTGAAATATTGACTTTTGAATGACCGATGTAACATCAGATAGAGTCAATAAGTAGGTATAGAAATTTTAAGATCATTGACTGAAACTTATTCAGTGGGTCAAATATTGGCTACTCTATAGCTAATTTATCACCAGAAGGAGTCAAAGGGTAGAACTAAAAAGTTCAAAATAGGCGACTCTTGGGCCCGATTTTAGTACATTTGGTCAAATATTGACTTTTGAATGACCGATATAACATCAGAAAGAGTCAATGAGTAGGTATAAAAATTTCAAGATCCGTAACTGCAACATGTCCAATGGTTAAAATATTGGCTACTATAAGGCTAATGTATCACAAGAAGGAGTCAATTGGGTAGGACTAGAAAGTTCAACATCAAGGACTGAAACATTTTCAGTGGGTCAAAAATTGGCTGAACTATCACCAGAAGGAATCAATAGGGTAGAACTAAAAAGTTCAAAATAGGCGACTCTTGAGCCCGATTTTAATACATTTGGTCAAATATTGACTTTTGAATGAAAGATATAACATCTGAAAGAGTCAATAAGTAGGTATAGAAATTTCAAGATCCATGACTGAAACATGTTCAATGGGTCAATTATTGGCTACTCTATCGCTAATTTATCACCAGAAGGAGTCAATTGGGTAGAAAAAGAAAGTTCAAAATTGACGACTTTTGGGCCCGATATTAGAACATTTGGTCAAATATGGATTTCTGAATGACTGACCTAAATTCAGAAAGAGTCAATGAGTAGGTATAAAAATTTCAAGATCCATAACTGAAACATGTCCAATGGTTAAAATATCGGCTACTATAAGGCTAATGTATCACAAGAAGGAGTCAATTGGGTAGGACTAGAAAGTTCAACATCAAGGACTGAAACATTTTCAGTGGGTCAAAAATTGGCTGAACTATCACCAGAAGGAGTCAATAGGGTAGAACTAAAAAGTTCAAAATAGACGACTCTTGGGCCTGATATTAGTACATTTGGTCAAATATTGACTTTTGAATGACCGATGTAACATCAGAAACAGTCAATAAGTAAGTATAGAAATTTCAAAATCCATGACTGAAACATGTTCAATGGGTCAATTATTGGCTACTCAATCGCTAATTTATCACCAGAAGGAGTCAAAGGGTAGAACTAAAAAGCTCAAAATAGACGACTCTTGGAACCGATTTTAGTACATTTGGTGAAATATTGACTTTTGAATGACCGATTTAACATCAGAAAGAGTCAATGAGTAGGTATAGAAATTTCAAGATCCATGACTGAAACATGTTCAATGGGTCAATTATTGGCTACTCAATCGCTAATTTATCACCAGAAGGAGTCAATAGGGTAGAACTAACAAGTTCAAAATAGACGACTCTTGGGCCCGATTTTAGTACATTTGGTGAAATATTGACTTTTGAATGAGCGATGTAACATCAGATAGAGTCAATAAGTAGGTATAGAAATTTTAAGATCATTGACTGAAACATATTCAATGGGTCAAATATTGGCTACTCTATGGCTAATTTATCACCAGAAGGAGTCAAAGGGTAGAAATAAAAAGTTCAAAATAGACGACTCTTGGGCCCGATATTAGTATATTTGGTCAAATATTGACTTTTTAATGACCGATGTAACATCAAAAAGAGTCAATAAGTAGGTATAGAAATTTCAAGATCCATGACTGAAACATGTTCAATGGGTCAAATATTGGCTACTCTATGGCTAATTTATCACAAGAAGGAGTCTATTGGGTAGAAATAGAAAGTTCAAAATCGACGACTCTTGGGCCCGATATTAGTACATTTGGTCAAATATGATTTTCTGAATGACTGACCTAAATTCAGAAAGATTCAATGAGTAGGTATAAAAATTTCAAGATCCATAACTGAAACATGTCCAATGGATAAAATATTGGCTTCTTTAAGGCTAATGTATCACAAGAAGGAGTCAATTGGGTAGGAATAGAAAGTTCAAGATCAAGGACTGAAATATTTTCAGTGGGTCAAAAATTGGCTGAACTCTCTCCAGAAGGAGTCAATGGGTAGAACTAAAAAGTTCAAAATAGGCGACTGTTGGGCCGGATTTTTGTACATTTGGTCAAATATTGACTTTTGAATGACCGATGTAACATCAGAAAGAGTCAATAAGTAGGTATAGAAATTTCAAGATCCATGACTGAAACATGTTCAATGGGTCAAATATTGGCTACTCTAAGGCTAATGTATCAAAAGAAGGAGTCAATTGGGTAGGAATAGAAAGTTCAAAATAGACGACTCTTGATCCCGATTTTAATACATTTGGTCAAATATTGACTTTTGAATGAAAGATATAACATCTGAAAGAGTCAATAAGTAGGTATAGAAATTTCAAGATCCATGACTGAAACGTGTTCAATGGCTCAATTATTGAATACTCTATCGCTAACTTATCACCAGAAGGAGTCAATTGGGTAGAAATAGAAAGTTCAAAATCGACGACTCTTGGGCCCGATATTAGTACATTTGGTCTCAATCGCGATTTCTGAATGATTGACCTAAATTCAGAAAGAGTCAATGAGTAAGTATAAAAATTTCAAAATCCATAACTTAAACATGTCCAATGGGTAAAATATTGGCTACTCTAAGGCTAATGTATCACAAGGAGTCAATTGGGTAGGAATAGAAAGTTCAAGATCAAGGACTGAAATATTTCCAGTGGGTCAAAAATTGGCTGAACTATCTCCAGAAGGAGTCAATAGGGTAGAACTAACAAGTTCAAAATAGACGACTCTTGGGCCCGATTTTAGTACATTTGGTGAAATATTGACTTTTGAATGACCGATGTAACATCAGATACAGTCAATAAGTAGGTATAGAAATTTTAAGATCATTGACTGAAACTTATTCAATGGGTCAAATATTGGCTACTCTATAGCTAATTTATCACCAGAAGGAGTCAAAGGGTAGAACTAAAACGTTCAAAATAGATGACTCTAGGGCCCGATTTTAGTACATTTGGTCAAATATTGACTTTTGAATGACCGATATAACATCAGAAAGAGTCAATGACTAGGTTTAGAAATTTCAAGATCCATTACTGAAACATGTTCAATGGGTCAAATATTGGCTACTCTATCGCTAACTTATCACCAGAAGGAGTCAATTGGGTAGAAATAGAAAGTTCAAAATCGACGACTCTTGGGCCCGATATTAGTACATTTGGTCAAATATGAATTTCTGAATGATTGACCTAAATTCAGAAAGAGTCAATGAGTAAGTATAAAAATTTCAAGATCCATAACTTAAACATGTCCAATGGGTAAAATAATGGCTACTCTAAGGCTAATGTATCACAAGAAGGAGTCAATTGGGTAGGAATAGAAAGTTCAAGATCAAGGACTGAAATATTTCCAGTGGGTCAAAAATTGGCTGAACTATCTCCAGAATGAGTCAATAGGGTAGAACTGAAAAGTTCAAAATAGACGACTCTTGGGCCCGATTTTAGTACATTTGGTGAAATATTGACTTTTGAATGACCGATATAACATCAGAAAGAGTCAATGAGTAGGTATAGAAATTTCAAGATCCATGACTGAAACATGTTCAATGGGTCAATTATTGGCTACTCAATCGCTAATTTATCACCAAAAGGAGTCAATAGGGTAGAACTAAAAAGTTCAAAATAGACGACTCTTGGGCCCGATTTTAATACATTTGGTGAAATATTGACTTTTGAATGACCGATGTAACATCAGATAGAGTCAATAAGTAGGTATAGAAATTTTAAGATCATTGACTGAAACATATTCAATGGGTCAAATATTGGCTACTCTATGGCTAATTTATCACCAGAAGGAGTCAAAGGGTAGAACTAAAAAGTTCAAAATAGACGACTCTTGGGCCCGATTTTAGTACATTTGGTCAAATATTGACTTTTGAATGACCGATATAACATCAGAAAGAGTCAATGAGTAGGTATAGATTTTTCAAGATCCATGACTGAAACATGTTCAATGGGTCAATTATTGGCTACTCAATCGCTAATTTATCACCAGAAGGAGTCAATAGGGTAGAACTAACAAGTTCAAAATAGACGACTCTTGGGCCCGATTTTAGTACATTTGGTGAAATATTGACTTTTGAATGAGCGATGTAACATCAGATAGAGTCAATAAGTAGGTATAGAAATTTTAAGATCATTGACTGAAACATATTCAATGGGTCAAATATTGGCTACTCTATGGCTAATTTATCACCAGAAGGAGTCAAAGGGTAGAAATAAAAAGTTCAAAATAGACGACTCTTGGGCCCGATTTTAGTACATTTGGTGAAATATTGACTTTTGAATGACCGATGTAACATCAGATAGAGTCAATAAGTAGGTATAGAAATTTTAAGATCATTGACTGAAACATATTCAAAGGGTTAAATATTGGCTACTCTATGGCTAATTTATCACCAGAAGGAGTCAAAGGGTAGAAATAAAAAGTTCAAAATAGACGACTCTTGGGCCCGATTTTAGTACATTTGGTGAAATATTGACTTTTGAATGACCGATGTAACATCAGATAGAGTCAATAAGTAGGTATAGAAATTTTAAGATCATTGACTGAAACTTATTCAGTGGGTCAAATATTGGCTACTCTATAGCTAATTTATCACCAGAAGGAGTCAAAGGGTAGAACTAAAAAGTTCAAAATAGGCGACTCTTGGGCCCGATTTTAGTACATTTGGTCAAATATTGACTTTTGAATGACCGATATAACATCAGAAAGAGTCAATGAGTAGGTATAAAAATTTCAAGATCCATAACTGCAACATGTCCAATGGTTAAAATATTGGCTACTATAAGGCTAATGTATCACAAGAAGGAGTCAATTGGGTAGGAGTAGAAAGTTCAACATCAAGGACTGAAACATTTTCAGTGAGTCAAAAATTGGCTGAACTATCACCAGAAGGAATCAATAGGGTAGAACTAAAAAGTTCAAAATAGGCGACTCTTGAGCCCGATTTTAATACATTTGGTCAAATATTGACTTTTGAATGAAAGGTATAACATCTGAAAGAGTCAATAAGTAGGTATAGAAATTTCAAGATCCATGACTGAAACATGTTCAATGGGTCAATTATTGGCTACTCTATCGCTAATTTATCACCAGAAGGAGTCAATTGGGTAGAAAAAGAAAGTTCAAAATTGACGACTTTTGGGCCCGATATTAGAACATTTGGTCAAATATGGATTTCTGAATGACTGACCTAAATTCAGAAAGAGTCAATGAGTAGGTATAAAAATTTCAAGATCCATAACTGAAACATGTCCAATGGTTAAAATATTGGCTACTATAAGGCTAATGTATCACAAGAAGGAGTCAATTGGGTAGGACTAGAAAGTTCAACATCAAGGACTGAAACATTTTCAGTGGGTCAAAAATTGGCTGAACTATCACCAGAAGGAGTCAATAGGGTAGAACTAAAAAGTTCAAAATAGACGACTCTTGGGCCTGATATTAGTACATTTGGTCAAATATTGACTTTTGAATGACCGATGTAACATCAGAAACAGTCAATAAGTAGGTATAGAAATTTTAAGATCATTGACTGAAACATATTCAAAGGGTTAAATATTGGCTACTCTATGGCTAATTTATCACCAGAAGGAGTCAAAGGGTAGAAATAAAAAGTTCAAAATAGACGACTCTTGGGCCCGATTTTAGTACATTTGGTGAAATATTGACTTTTGAATGACCGATGTAACATCAGATAGAGTCAATAAGTAGGTATAGAAATTTTAAGATCATTGACTGAAACTTATTCAGTGGGTCAAATATTGGCTACTCTATAGCTAATTTATCACCAGAAGGAGTCAAAGGGTAGAACTAAAAAGTTCAAAATAGGCGACTCTTGGGCCCGATTTTAGTACATTTGGTCTCAATCGCGATTTCTGAATGATTGACCTAAATTCAGAAAGAGTCAATGAGTAAGTATAAAAATTTCAAAATCCATAACTTAAACATGTCCAATGGGTAAAATATTGGCTACTCTAAGGCTAATGTATCACAAGGAGTCAATTGGGTAGGAATAGAAAGTTCAAAATCAAGGACTGAAATATTTCCAGTGGGTCAAAAATTGGCTGAACTATCTCCAGAAGGAGTCAATAGGGTAGAACTGAAAAGTTCAAAATAGACGACTCTTGGGCCCGATTTTAATACATTTGGTGAAATATTGACTTTTTAATGACCGATGTAACATCAGATAGAGTCAATAAGTAGGTATAGAAATTTTAAGATCATTGACTGAAACATATTCAATGGGACAAATATTGGCTACTCTATGGCTTTTTTATCACCCGAAGGAGTCAAAGGGTAGAACTAAAAAGTTCAAAATAGACGACTCTTGGGCCCGATTTTAGTACATTTGGTGAAATATTGACTTTTGAATGACCGATATAACATCAGAAAGAGTCAATGAGTAGGTATAGAAATTTCAAGATCCATTACTGAAACATGTTCAATGGGTCAAATATTGGCTACTCTATCGCTAACTTATCACCAGAAGGAGTCAATTGGGTAGAAATAGAAAGTTCAACATCAAGGACTGAAACATTTTCAGTGGGTCAAAAATTGGCTGAACTATCACCAGAAGGAGTCAATAGGGTAGAACTAAAAAGTTCAAAATAGGCGACTCTTGAGCCCGATTTTAATACATTTGGTCAAATATTGACTTTTGAATGAAAGATATAACATCTGAAAGAGTCAATAAGTAGGTATAGAAATTTCAAGATCCATGACTGAAACATGTTCAATGGGTCAATTATTGGCTACTCTATTGCTAGTTTATCACCAGAAGGAGTCAATTGGGTAGAAAAAGAAAGTTCAAAATTGACGACTCTTGGGCCCGATATTAGAACATTTGGTCAAATATGGATTTCTGAATGACTGACCTAAATTCAGAAAGAGTCAATGAGTAGGTATAAAAATTTCAAAATCCATAACTGAAACATGTCCAATGGGTAAAATATTGGCTACTCTAAGGCTAATGTATCACAAGAAGGAGTCAATTGGGTAGGAATAGAAAGTTCAAGATCAAGGACTGAAATATTTCCAGTGGGTCAAAAATTGGCTGAACTATCTCCAGAATGAGTCAATAGGGTAGAACTGAAAAGTTCAAAATAGACGACTCTTGGGCCCGATTTTAGTACATTTGGTGAAATACTGACTTTTGAATGACCGATATAACATCAGAAAGAGTCAATGAGTAGGTATAGAAATTTCAAGATCCATGACTGAAACATGTTCAATGGGTCAATTATTGGCTACTCAATCGCTAATTTATCACCAGAAGGAGTCAATAGGGTAGAACTAAAAAGTTCAAAATAGACGACTCTTGGGCCCGATTTTAATACATTTGGTGAAATATTGACTTTTGAATGACCGATGTAACATCAGATAGAGTCAATAAGTAGGTATAGAAATTTTAAGATCATTGACTGAAACATATTCAATGGGTCAAATATTGGCTACTCTATGGCTAATTTATCACCAGAAGGAGTCAAAGGGTAGAACTAAAAAGTTCAAAATAGACGACTCTTGGGCCCGATTTTAGTACATTTGGTCAAATATTGACTTTTGAATGACCGATATAACATCAGAAAGAGTCAATGAGTAGGTATAGATTTTTCAAGATCCATGACTGAAACATGTTCAATGGGTCAATTATTGGCTACTCAATCGCTAATTTATCACCAGAAGGAGTCAATAGGGTAGAACTAACAAGTTCAAAATAGACGACTCTTGGGCCCGATTTTAGTACATTTGGTGAAATATTGACTTTTGAATGAGCGATGTAACATCAGATAGAGTCAATAAGTAGGTATAGAAATTTTAAGATCATTGACTGAAACATATTCAATGGGTCAAATATTGGCTACTCTATGGCTAATTTATCACCAGAAGGAGTCAAAGGGTAGAAATAAAAAGTTCAAAATAGACGACTCTTGGGCCCGATTTTAGTACATTTGGTGAAATATTGACTTTTGAATGACCGATGTAACATCAGATAGAGTCAATAAGTAGGTATAGAAATTTTAAGATCATTGACTGAAACTTATTCAATGGGTCAAATATTGGCTACTCTATAGCTAATTTATCACCAGAAGGAGTCAAAGGGTAGAACTAAAACGTTCAAAATAGACGACTCTTGGGCCCGATTTTAGTACATTTGGTCAAATATTGACTTTTGAATGACCGATATAACATCAGAAAGAGTCAATGAGTAGGTATAAAAATTTCAAGATCCATAACTGCAACATGTCCAATGGTTAAAATATTGGCTACTATAAGGCTAATGTATCACAAGAAGGAGTCAATTGGGTAGGACTAGAAAGTTCAAGATCAAGGACTGAAATATTTCCAGTGGGTCAAAAATTGGCTGAACTATCTCCAGAATGAGTCAATAGGGTAGAACTGAAAAGTTCAAAATAGACGACTCTTGGGCCCGATTTTAGTACATTTGGTGAAATATTGACTTTTGAATGACCGATGTAACATCAGAGAGGTCAATAAGTAGGTATAGAAATTTTAAGATCATTGACTGAAACTTATTCAATGGGTCAAATATTGGCTACTCTATAGCTAATTTATCACCAGAAGGAGTCAAAGGGTAGAACTAAAAAGTTCAAAATAGGCGACTCTTGGGCCCGATTTTAGTACATTTGGTCAAATATTGACTTTTGAATGACCGATATAACATCAGAAAGAGTCAATGAGTAGGTATAAAAATTTCAAGATCCATAACTGCAACATGTCCAATGGTTAAAATATTGGCTTCTATAAGGCTAATGTATCACAAGAAGGAGTCAATTGGGTAGGACTAGAAAGTTCAACATCAAGGACTGAAACATTTTCAGTGGGTCAAAAATTGGCTGAACTATCACCAGAAGGAGTCAATAGGGTAGAACTAAAAAGTTCAAAATAGGCGACTCTTGAGCCCGATTTTAATACATTTGGTCAAATATTGACTTTTGAATGAAAGATATAACATCTGAAAGAGTCAATAAGTAGGTATAGAAATTTCAAGATCCATGACTGAAACATGTTCAATGGGTCAATTATTGGCTACTCTATTGCTAGTTTATCACCAGAAGGAGTCAATTGGGTAGAAAAAGAAAGTTCAAAATTGACGACTCTTGGGCCCGATATTAGAACATTTGGTCAAATATGGATTTCTGAATGACTGACCTAAATTCAGAAAGAGTCAATGAGTAGGTATAAAAATTTCAAGATCCATAACTGAAACATGTCCAATGGGTAAAATATTGGCAACTCTAAGGCTAATGTATCACAAGAAGGAGTCAATTGGGTAGGAATAGAAAGTTCAAGATCAAGGACTGAAATATTTTCAGTGGGTCAAAAATTGGCTGAACTATCGCCATAAGTCAATAGGGTAGAACTAAAAAGTTCAAAATAGACGACTCTTGGGCCTGATATTAGTACATTTGGTCAAATATTGACTTTTGAATGACCGATGTAACATCAGAAACAGTCAATAAGTAGGTATAGAAATTTCAAGATCCATGACTGAAACATGTTCAATGGGTCAATTATTGGCTACTCTATCGCTAATTTATCACCAGAAGGAGTCAATTGGGTAGAAAAAGAAAGTTCAAAATTGACGACTTTTGGGCCCGATATTAGAACATTTGGTCAAATATGGATTTCTGAATGACTGACCTAAATTCAGAAAGAGTCAATGAGTAGGTATAAAAATTTCAAGATCCATAACTGAAACATGTCCAATGGTTAAAATATTGGCTACTATAAGGCCAATGTATCACAAGAAGGAGTCAATTGGGTAGGACTAGAAAGTTCAACATCAAGGACTGAAACATTTTCAGTGGGTCAAAAATTGGCTGAACTATCACCAGAAGGAGTCAATAGGGTAGAACTAAAAAGTTCAAAATAGACGACTCTTGGGCCTGATATTAGTACATTTGGTCAAATATTGACTTTTGAATGACCGATGTAACATCAGAAACAGTCAATAAGTAGGTATAGAAATTTCAAAATCCATGACTGAAACATGTTCAATGGGTCAATTATTGGCTACTCAATCGCTAATTTATCACCAGAAGGAGTCAATAGGGTAGAACTAAAAAGTTCAAAATAGACGACTCTTGGGCCCGATATTAGTACATTTGGTGAAATATTGACTTTTTAATGACCGATGTAACATCAAAAAGAGTCAATAAGTAGGTATAGAAATTTCAAGATCCATGACTGAAACATGTTCAATGGGTCAAATATTGGCTACTCTATGGCTAATTTATCACAAGAAGGAGTCTATTGGGTAGAAATAGAAAGTTCAAAATCGACGACTCTTGGGCCCGATATTAGTACATTTGGTCAAATATGGATTTCTGAATGACTGACCTAAATTCAGAAAGATTCAATGAGTAGGTATAAAAATTTCAAGATCCATGACTGAAACATGTTCAATGGGTCAATTATTGGCTACTCTATCGCTAATTTATCACCAGAAGGAGTCAATTGGGTAGAAAAAGAAAGTTCAAAATTGACGACTTTTGGGCCCGATATTAGAACATTTGGTCAAATATGGATTTCTGAATGACTGACCTAAATTCAGAAAGAGTCAATGAGTAGGTATAAAAATTTCAAGATCCATAACTGAAACATGTCCAATGGTTAAAATATTGGCTACTATAAGGCTAATGTATCACAAGAAGGAGTCAATTGGGTAGGACTAGAAAGTTCAACATCAAGGACTGAAACATTTTCAGTGGGTCAAAAATTGGCTGAACTATCACCAGAAGGAGTCAATAGGGTAGAACTAAAAAGTTCAAAATAGACGACTCTTGGGCCTGATATTAGTACATTTGGTCAAATATTGACTTTTGAATGACCGATGTAACATCAGAAACAGTCAATAAGTAAGTATAGAAATTTCAAAATCCATGACTGAAACATGTTCAATGGGTCAATTATTGGCTACTCAATCGCTCATTTATCACCAGAAGGAGTCAATAGGGTAGAACTAAAAAGTTCAAAATAGACGACTCTTGGGCCCGATATTAGTACATTTGGTGAAATATTGACTTTTTAATGACCGATGTAACATCAAAAAGAGTCAATAAGTAGGTATAGAAATTTCAAGATCCATGACTGAAACATGTTCAATGGGTCAAATATTGGCTACTCTATGGCTAATTTATCACAAGAAGGAGTCTATTGGGTAGAAATAGAAAGTTCAAAATCGACGACTCTTGGGCCCGATATTAGTACATTTGGTCAAATATGGATTTCTGAATGACTGACCTAAATTCAGAAAGATTCAATGAGTAGGTATAAAAATTTCAAGATCCATAACTGAAACATGTCCAATGGATAAAATATTGGCTTCTTTAAGGCTAATGTATCACAAGAAGGAGTCAATTGGGTAGGAATAGAAAGTTCAAGATCAAGGACTGAAATATTTTCAGTGGGTCAAAAATTGGCTGAACTCTCTCCAGAAGGAGTCAATGGGTAGAACTAAAAAGTTCAAAATAGGCGACTGTTGGGCCGGATTTTTGTACATTTGGTCAAATATTGACTTTTGAATGACCGATGTAACATCAGAAAGAGTCAATAAGTAGGTATAGAAATTTCAAGATCCATGACTGAAACATGTTCAATGGGTCAAATATTGGCTACTCTAAGGCTAATGTATCAAAAGAAGGAGTCAATTGGGTAGGAATAGAAAGTTCAAAATAGACGACTCTTGATCCCGATTTTAATACATTTGGTCAAATATTGACTTTTGAATGAAAGATATAACATCTGAAAGAGTCAATAAGTAGGTATAGAAATTTCAAGATCCATGACTGAAACGTGTTCAATGGCTCAATTATTGAATACTCTATCGCTAACTTATCACCAGAAGGAGTCAATTGGGTAGAAATAGAAAGTTCAAAATCGACGACTCTTGGGCCCGATATTAGTACATTTGGTCTCAATCGCGATTTCTGAATGATTGACCTAAATTCAGAAAGAGTCAATGAGTAAGTATAAAAATTTCAAAATCCATAACTTAAACATGTCCAATGGGTAAAATATTGGCTACTCTAAGGCTAATGTATCACAAGGAGTCAATTGGGTAGGAATAGAAAGTTCAAGATCAAGGACTGAAATATTTCCAGTGGGTCAAAAATTGGCTGAACTATCTCCAGAAGGAGTCAATAGGGTAGAACTGAAAAGTTCAAAATAGACGACTCTTAGGCCCGATTTTAATACATTTGGTGAAATATTGACTTTTTAATGACCGATGTAACATCAGATAGAGTCAATAAGTAGGTATAGAAATTTTAAGATCATTGACTGAAACATATTCAATGGGACAAATATTGGCTACTCTATGGCTTTTTTATCACCCGAAGGAGTCAAAGGGTAGAACTAAAAAGTTCAAAATAGACGACTCTTGGGCCCGATTTTAGTACATTTGGTGAAATATTGACTTTTGAATGACCGATATAACATCAGAAAGAGTCAATGAGTAGGTATAGAAATTTCAAGATCCATGACTGAAACATGTTCAGTGGGTCAATTATTGGCTACTCAATCGCTAATTTATCACCAGAAGGAGTCAATAGGGTAGAACTAACAAGTTCAAAATAGACGACTCTTGGGCCCGATTTTAGTACATTTGGTGAAATATTGACTTTTGAATGACCGATGTAACATCAGATACAGTCAATAAGTAGGTATAGAAATTTTAAGATCATTGACTGAAACTTATTCAATGGATCAAATATTGGCTACTCTATAGTTAATTTATCACCAGAAGGAGTCAAAGGGTAGAACTAAAACGTTCAAAATAGACGACTCTTGGGCCCGATTTTAGTACATTTGGTCAAATATTGACTTTTGAATGACCGATATAACATCAGAAAGAGTCAATGACTAGGTTTAGAAATTTCAAGATCCATTACTGAAACATGTTCAATGGGTCAAATATTGGCAACTCTATCGCTAACTTATCACCAGAAGGAGTCAATTGGGTAGAAATAGAAAGTTCAACATCAAGGACTGAAACATTTTCAGTGGGTCAAAAATTGGCTGAACTATCACCAGAAGGAGTCAATAGGGTAGAACTAAAAAGTTCAAAATAGGCAACTCTTGAGCCCGATTTTAATACATTTGGTCAAATATTGACTTTTGAATGAAAGATATAACATCTGAAAGAGTCAATAAGTAGGTATAGAAATTTCAAGATCCATGACTGAAACATGTTCAATGGGTCAATTATTGGCTACTCTATTGCTAGTTTATCACCAGAAGGAGTCAATTGGGTAGAAAAAGAAAGTTCAAAATTGACGACTCTTGGGCCGATATTAGAACATTTGGTCAAATATGGATTTCTGAATGACTGACCTAAATTCAGAAAGAGTCAATGAGTAGGTATAAAAATTTCAAGATCCATAACTGAAACATGTCCAATGGGTAAAATATTGGCTACTCTAAGGCTAATGTATCACAAGAAGGAGTCAATTGGGTAGGAATAGAAAGTTCAAGATCAAGGACTGAAATATTTCCAGTGGGTCAAAAATTGGCTGAACTATCTCCAGAATGAGTCAATAGGGTAGAACTGAAAAGTTCAAAATAGACGACTCTTGGGCCCGATTTTAGTACATTTGGTGAAATACTGACTTTTGAATGACCGATATAACATCAGAAAGAGTCAATGAGTAGGTATAGAAATTTCAAGATCCATGACTGAAACATGTTCAATGGGTCAATTATTGGCTACTCAATCGCTAATTTATCACCAGAAGGAGTCAATAGGGTAGAACTAAAAAGTTCAAAATAGACGACTCTTGGGCCCGATTTTAATACATTTGGTGAAATATTGACTTTTGAATGACCGATGTAACATCAGATAGAGTCAATAAGTAGGTATAGAAATTTTAAGATCATTGACTGAAACATATTCAATGGGTCAAATATTGGCTACTCTATGGCTAATTTATCACCAGAAGGAGTCAAAGGGTAGAACTAAAAAGTTCAAAATAGACGACTCTTGGGCCCGATTTTAGTACATTTGGTCAAATATTGACTTTTGAATGACCGATATAACATCAGAAAGAGTCAATGAGTAGGTATAGATTTTTCAAGATCCATGACTGAAACATGTTCAATGGGTCAATTATTGGCTACTCAATCGCTAATTTATCACCAGAAGGAGTCAATAGGGTAGAACTAACAAGTTCAAAATAGACGACTCTTGGGCCCGATTTTAGTACATTTGGTGAAATATTGACTTTTGAATGAGCGATGTAACATCAGATAGAGTCAATAAGTAGGTATAGAAATTTTAAGATCATTGACTGAAACATATTCAATGGGTCAAATATTGGCTACTCTATGGCTAATTTATCACCAGAAGGAGTCAAAGGGTAGAAATAAAAAGTTCAAAATAGACGACTCTTGGGCCCGATTTTAGTACATTTGGTGAAATATTGACTTTTGAATGACCGATGTAACATCAGATAGAGTCAATAAGTAGGTATAGAAATTTTAAGATCATTGACTGAAACTTATTCAATGGGTCAAATATTGGCTACTCTATAGCTAATTTATCACCAGAAGGAGTCAAAGGGTAGAACTAAAAAGTTCAAAATAGGCGACTCTTGGGCCCGATTTTAGTACATTTGGTCAAATATTGACTTTTGAATGACCGATATAACATCAGAAAGAGTCAATGAGTAGGTATAAAAATTTCAAGATCCATAACTGCAACATGTCCAATGGTTAAAATATTGGCTACTATAAGGCTAATGTATCACAAGAAGGAGTCAATTGGGTAGGACTAGAAAGTTCAAGATCAAGGACTGAAATATTTCCAGTGGGTCAAAAATTGGCTGAACTATCTCCAGAATGAGTCAATAGGGTAGAACTGAAAAGTTCAAAATAGACGACTCTTGGGCCCGATTTTAGTACATTTGGTGAAATATTGACTTTTGAATGACCGATGTAACATCAGAGAGGTCAATAAGTAGGTATAGAAATTTTAAGATCATTGACTGAAACTTATTCAATGGGTCAAATATTGGCTACTCTATAGCTAATTTATCACCAGAAGGAGTCAAAGGGTAGAACTAAAAAGTTCAAAATAGGCGACTCTTGGGCCCGATTTTAGTACATTTGGTCAAATATTGACTTTTGAATGACCGATATAACATCAGAAAGAGTCAATGAGTAGGTATAAAAATTTCAAGATCCATAACTGCAACATGTCCAATGGTTAAAATATTGGCTACTATAAGGCTAATGTATCACAAGAAGGAGTCAATTGGGTAGGACTAGAAAGTTCAACATCAAGGACTGAAACATTTTCAGTGGGTCAAAAATTGGCTGAACTATCACCAGAAGGAGTCAATAGGGTAGAACTAAAAAGTTCAAAATAGGCGACTCTTGAGCCCGATTTTAATACATTTGGTCAAATATTGACTTTTGAATGAAAGATATAACATCTGAAAGAGTCAATAAGTAGGTATAGAAATTTCAAGATCCATGACTGAAACATGTTCAATGGGTCAATTATTGGCTACTCTATTGCTAGTTTATCACCAGAAGGAGTCAATTGGGTAGAAAAAGAAAGTTCAAAATTGACGACTCTTGGGCCCGATATTAGAACATTTGGTCAAATATGGATTTCTGAATGACTGACCTAAATTCAGAAAGAGTCAATGAGTAGGTATAAAAATTTCAAGATCCATAACTGAAACATGTCCAATGGGTAAAATATTGGCTACTCTAAGGCTAATGTATCACAAGAAGGAGTCAATTGGGTAGGAATAGAAAGTTCAAGATCAAGGACTGAAATATTTTCAGTGGGTCAAAAATTGGCTGAACTATCGCCATAAGTCAATAGGGTAGAACTAAAAAGTTCAAAATAGACGACTCTTGGGCCTGATATTAGTACATTTGGTCAAATATTGACTTTTGAATGACCGATGTAACATCAGAAACAGTCAATAAGTAGGTATAGAAATTTCAAGATCCATGACTGAAACATGTTCAATGGGTCAATTATTGGCTACTCTATCGCTAATTTATCACCAGAAGGAGTCAATTGGGTAGAAAAAGAAAGTTCAAAATTGACGACTTTTGGGCCCGATATTAGAACATTTGGTCAAATATGGATTTCTGAATGACTGACCTAAATTCAGAAAGAGTCAATGAGTAGGTATAAAAATTTCAAGATCCATAACTGAAACATGTCCAATGGTTAAAATATTGGCTACTATAAGGCTAATGTATCACAAGAAGGAGTCAATTGGGTAGGACTAGAAAGTTCAACATCAAGGACTGAAACATTTTCAGTGGGTCAAAAATTGGCTGAACTATCACCAGAAGGAGTCAATAGGGTAGAACTAAAAAGTTCAAAATAGACGACTCTTGGGCCTGATATTAGTACATTTGGTCAAATATTGACTTTTGAATGACCGATGTAACATCAGAAACAGTCAATAAGTAGGTATAGAAATTTCAAAATCCATGACTGAAACATGTTCAATGGGTCAATTATTGGCTACTCAATCGCTAATTTATCACCAGAAGGAGTCAATAGGGTAGAACTAAAAAGTTCAAAATAGACGACTCTTGGGCCCGATATTAGTACATTTGGTGAAATATTGACTTTTTAATGACCGATGTAACATCAAAAAGAGTCAATAAGTAGGTATAGAAATTTCAAGATCCATGACTGAAACATGTTCAATGGGTCAAATATTGGCTACTCTATGGCTAATTTATCACAAGAAGGAGTCTATTGGGTAGAAATAGAAAGTTCAAAATCGACGACTCTTGGGCCCGATATTAGTACATTTGGTCAAATATGGATTTCTGAATGACTGACCTAAATTCAGAAAGATTCAATGAGTAGGTATAAAAATTTCAAGATCCATAACTGAAACATGTCCAATGGATAAAATATTGGCTTCTTTAAGGCTAATGTATCACAAGAAGGAGTCAATTGGGTAGGAATAGAAAGTTCAAGATCAAGGACTGAAATATTTTCAGTGGGTCAAAAATTGGCTGAACTCTCTCCAGAAGGAGTCAATGGGTAGAACTAAAAAGTTCAAAATAGGCGACTGTTGGGCCGGATTTTTGTACATTTGGTCAAATATTGACTTTTGAATGACCGATGTAACATCAGAAAGAGTCAATAAGTAGGTATAGAAATTTCAAGATCCATGACTGAAACATGTTCAATGGGTCAAATATTGGCTACTCTAAGGCTAATGTATCAAAAGAAGGAGTCAATTGGGTAGGAATAGAAAGTTCAAAATAGACGACTCTTGATCCCGATTTTAATACATTTGGTCAAATATTGACTTTTGAATGAAAGATATAACATCTGAAAGAGTCAATAAGTAGGTATAGAAATTTCAAGATCCATGACTGAAACGTGTTCAATGGCTCAATTATTGAATACTCTATCGCTAACTTATTACCAGAAGGAGTCAATTGGGTAGAAATAGAAAGTTCAAAATCGACGACTCTTGGGCCCGATATTAGTACATTTGGTCTCAATCGCGATTTCTGAATGATTGACCTAAATTCAGAAAGAGTCAATGAGTAAGTATAAAAATTTCAAAATCCATAACTTAAACATGTCCAATGGGTAAAATATTGGCTACTCTAAGGCTAATGTATCACAAGGAGTCAATTGGGTAGGAATAGAAAGTTCAAGATCAAGGAATGAAATATTTCCAGTGGGTCAAAAATTGGCTGAACTATCTCCAGAAGGAGTCAATAGGGTAGAACTGAAAAGTTCAAAATAGACGACTCTTGGGCCCGATTTTAATACATTTGGTGAAATATTGACTTTTTAATGACCGATGTAACATCAGATAGAGTCAATAAGTAGGTATAGAAATTTTAAGATCACTGACTGAAACATATTCAATGGGTCAAATATTGGCTACTCTATGGCTTTTTTATCACCCGAAGGAGTCAAAGGGTAGAACTAAAAAGTTCAAAATATACGACTCTTGGGCCCGATTTTAGTACATTTGGTGAAATATTGACTTTTGAATGACCGATATAACATCAGAAAGAGTCAATGAGTAGGTATAGAAATTTCAAGATCCATGACTGAAACATGTTCAGTGGGTCAATTATTGGCTACTCAATCGCTAATTTATCACCAGAAGGAGTCAATAGGGTAGAACTAACAAGTTCAAAATAGACGACTCTTGGGCCCGATTTTAGTACATTTGGTGAAATATTGACTTTTGAATGACCGATGTAACATCAGATACAGTCAATAAGTAGGTATAGAAATTTTAAGATCATTGACTGAAACTTATTCAATGGGTCAAATATTGGCTACTCTATAGTTAATTTATCACCAGAAGGAGTCAAAGGGTAGAACTAAAATGTTCAAAATAGACGACTCTTGGGCCCGATTTTAGTACATTTGGTCAAATATTGACTTTTGAATGACCGATATAACATCAGAAAGAGTCAATGACTGGGTTTAGAAATTTCAAGATCCATTACTGAAACATGTTCAATGGGTCAAATATTGGCTACTCTATCGCTAACTTATCACCAGAAGGAGTCAATTGGGTAGAAATAGAAAGTTCAAAATCGACGACTCTTGGGCCCGATATTAGTACATTTGGTCAAATATGGATTTCTGAATGATTGACCTAAATTCAGAAAGAGTCAATGAGTAAGTATAAAAATTTCAAGATCCATAACTTAAACATGTCCAATGGGTAAAATATTGGCTACTCTAAGGCTAATGTATCACAAGAAGGAGTCAATTGGGTAGGAATAGAAAGTTCAAGATCAAGGACTGAAATATTTCCAGTGGGTCAAAAATTGGCTGAACTATCTCCAGAATGAGTCAATAGGGTAGAACTGAAAAGTTCAAAATAGACGACTCTTGGGCCCGATTTTAGTACATTTGGTGAAATACTGACTTTTGAATGACCGATATAACATCAGAAAGAGTCAATGAGTAGGTATAGAAATTTCAAGATCCATGACTGAAACATGTTCAATGGGTCAATTATTGGCTACTCAATCGCTAATTTATCACCAGAAGGAGTCAATAGGGTAGAACTAAAAAGTTCAAAATAGACGACTCTTGGGCCCGATTTTAATACATTTGGTGAAATATTGACTTTTGAATGACCGATGTAACATCAGATAGAGTCAATAAGTAGGTATAGAAATTTTAAGATCATTGACTGAAACATATTCAATGGGTCAAATATTGGCTACTCTATGGCTAATTTATCACCAGAAGGAGTCAAAGGGTAGAACTAAAAAGTTCAAAATAGACGACTCTTGGGCCCGATTTTAGTACATTTGGTCAAATATTGACTTTTGAATGACCGATATAACATCAGAAAGAGTCAATGAGTAGGTATAGATTTTTCAAGATCCATGACTGAAACATGTTCAATGGGTCAATTATTGGCTACTCAATCGCTAATTTATCACCAGAAGGAGTCAATAGGGTAGAACTAACAAGTTCAAAATAGACGACTCTTGGGCCCGATTTTAGTACATTTGGTGAAATATTGACTTTTGAATGAGCGATGTAACATCAGATAGAGTCAATAAGTAGGTATAGAAATTTTAAGATCATTGACTGAAACATATTCAATGGGTCAAATATTGGCTACTCTATGGCTAATTTATCACCAGAAGGAGTCAAAGGGTAGAAATAAAAAGTTCAAAATAGACGACTCTTGGGCCCGATTTTAGTACATTTGGTGAAATATTGACTTTTGAATGACCGATGTAACATCAGATAGAGTCAATAAGTAGGTATAGAAATTTTAAGATCATTGACTGAAACTTATTCAATGGGTCAAATATTGGCTACTCTATAGCTAATTTATCACCAGAAGGAGTCAAAGGGTAGAACTAAAAAGTTCAAAATAGGCGACTCTTGGGCCCGATTTTAGTACATTTGGTCAAATATTGACTTTTAAATGACCGATATAACATCAGAAAGAGTCAATGAGTAGGTATAAAAATTTCAAGATCCATAACTGCAACATGTCCAATGGTTAAAATATTGGCTACTATAAGGCTAATGTATCACAAGAAGGAGTCAATTGGGTAGGACTAGAAAGTTCAACATCAAGGACTGAAACATTTTCAGTGGGTCAAAAATTGGCTGAACTATCACCAGAAGGAGTCAATAGGGTAGAACTAAAAAGTTCAAAATAGGCGACTCTTGAGCCCGATTTTAATACATTTGGTCAAATATTGACTTTTGAATGAAAGATATAACATCTGAAAGAGTCAATAAGTAGGTATAGAAATTTCAAGATCCATGACTGAAACATGTTCAATGGGTCAATTATTGGCTACTCTATTGCTAGTTTATCACCAGAAGGAGTCAATTGGGTAGAAAAAGAAAGTTCAAAATTGACGACTCTTGGGCCCGATATTAGAACATTTGGTCAAATATGGATTTCTGAATGACTGACCTAAATTCAGAAAGAGTCAATGAGTAGGTATAAAAATTTCAAGATCCATAACTGAAACATGTCCAATGGGTAAAATATTGGCTACTCTAAGGCTAATGTATCACAAGAAGGAGTCAATTGGGTAGGAATAGAAAGTTCAAGATCAAGGACTGAAATATTTTCAGTGGGTCAAAAATTGGCTGAACTATCGCCATAAGTCAATAGGGTAGAACTAAAAAGTTCAAAATAGACGACTCTTGGGCCTGATATTAGTACATTTGGTCAAATATTGACTTTTGAATGACCGATGTAACATCAGAAACAGTCAATAAGTAGGTATAGAAATTTCAAGATCCATGACTGAAACATGTTCAATGGGTCAATTATTGGCTACTCAATCGCTAATTTATCACCAGAAGGAGTCAATAGGGTAGAACTAAAAAGTTCAAAATAGACGACTCTTGGGCCCGATATTAGTACATTTGGTGAAATATTGACTTTTGAATGACCGATGTAACATCAGAAACAGTCAATAAGTAGGTATAGAAATTTCAAGATCCATGACTGAAACATGTTCAATGGGTCAAATATTGGCTACTCTATGGCTAATTTATCACAAGAAGGAGTCTATTGGGTAGAAATAGAAAGTTCAAAATCGACGACTCTTGGGCCCGATATTAGTACATTTGGTCAAATATGGATTTCTGAATGACTGACCTAAATTCAGAAAGATTCAATGAGTAGGTATAAAAATTTCAAGATCCATAACTGAAACATGTCCAATGGATAAAATATTGGCTTCTTTAAGGCTAATGTATCACAAGAAGGAGTCAATTGGGTAGGAATAGAACGTTCAAGATCAAGGACTGAAATATTTTCAGTGGGTCAAAAATTGGCTGAACTCTCTCCAGAAGGAGTCAATGGGTAGAACTAAAAAGTTCAAAATAGACGACTGTTGGGACGGATTTTTGTACATTTGGTCAAATATTGACTTTTGAATGACCGATGTAACATCAGAAAGAGTCAATAAGTAGGTATAGAAATTTCAAGATCCATGACTGAAACATGTTCAATGGGTCAAATATTGGCTACTCTAAGGCTAATGTATCAAAAGAAGGAGTCAATTGGGTAGGAATAGAAAGTTCAAAATAGACGACTCTTGATCCCGATTTTAATACATTTGGTCAAATATTGACTTTTGAATGAAAGATATAACATCTGAAAGAGTCAATAAGTAGGTATAGAAATGTCAAGATCCATGACTGAAACGTGTTCAATGGCTCAATTATTGAATACTCTATCGCTAACTTATCACCAGAAGGAGTCAATTGGGTAGAAATAGAAAGTTCAAAATCGACGACTCTTGGGCCCGATATTAGGACATTTGGTCTCAATCGCGATTTCTGAATGATTGACCTAAATTCAGAAAGAGTCAATGAGTAAGTATAAAAATTTCAAAATCCATAACTTAAACATGTCCAATGGGTAAAATATTGGCTACTCTAAGGCTAATGTATCACAAGAAGGAGTCAATTGGGTAGGAATAGAAAGTTCAAGATCAAGGAATGAAATATTTCCAGTGGGTCAAAAATTGGCTGAACTATCTCCAGAAGGAGTCAATAGGGTAGAACTGAAAAGTTCAAAATAGACGACTCTTGGGCCCGATTTTAATACATTTGGTGAAATATTGACTTTTTAATGACCGATGTAACATCAGATAGAGTCAATAAGTAGGTATAGAAATTTTAAGATCATTGACTGAAACATATTCAATGGGTCAAATATTGGCTACTCTATGGCTTTTTTATCTCCAGAAGAAGTCAATAGGGAAGAACTAAAAAGTTCAAAATAGGCGACTCTTGAGCCCGATTTTAATACATTTGGTCAAATATTGACTTTTGAATGAAAGGTATAACATCTGAAAGAGTCAATAAGTAGGTATAGAAATTTCAAGATCCATGACTGAAATGTGTTCAATGGGTCAATTATTGGCTACTCTATCGCTAATTTATCACCAGAAGGAGTCAATTGGGTAGAAAAAGAAAGTTCAAAATTGATGACTCTTGGGCCCGATATTAGAACATTTGGTCAAATATGGATTTCTGAATGACTGACCTAAATTCAGAAAGAGTCAATGAGTAGGTATAAAAATTTCAAGATCCATAACTGAAACATGTCCAATGGGTAAAATATTGGCTACTCTAAGGCTAATGTATCACAAGAAGGAGTCAATTGGGTAGGAATAGAAAGTTCAAGATCAAGGACTGAAATATTTTCAGTGGGTCAAAAATTGGCTGAACTATCGCCATAAGTCAATAGGGTAGAACTAAAAAGTTCAAAATAGACGACTCTTGGGCCTGATATTAGTACATTTGGTCAAATATTGACTTTTTAATGACCGATGTAACATCAGAAACAGTCAATAAGTAGGTATAGAAATTTCAAGATCCATGACTGAAACATGTTGAATGGGTCAATTATTGGCTACTCAATCGCTAATTTATCACCAGAAGGAGTCAATAGGGTAGAACTAAAAAGTTCAAAATAGACGACTCTTGGGCCCGATATTAGTACATTTGGTGAAATATTGACTTTTGAATGACCGATGTAACATCAAAAAGAGTCCATAAGTAGGTATAGAAATTTCAAGATCCATGACTGAAACATGTTCAATGGGTCAAATATTGGCTACTCTATGGCTAATTTATCACCAGAAGGAGTCTATTGGGTAGGAATAGAAAGTTCAAAATAGACGACTCTTGATCCCGATTTTAATACATTTGGTCAAATATTGACTTTTGAATGAAAGATATAACATCTGAAAGAGTCAATAAGTAGGTATAGAAATTTCAAGATCCATGACTGAAACGTGTTCAATGGCTCAATTATTGAATACTCTATCGCTAACTTATCACCAGAAGGAGTCAATTGGGTAGAAATAGAAAGTTCAAAATCGACGACTCTTGGGCCCGATATTAGTACATTTGATCTCAATCGCGATTTCTGAATTATTGACCTAAATTCAGAAAGAGTCAATGAGTAAGTATAAAAATTTCAAAATCCATAACTTAAACATGTCCAATGGGTAAAATATTGGCTACTCTAAGGCTAATGTATCACAAGAAGGAGTCAATTGGGTAGGAATAGAAAGTTCAAGATCAAGGAATGAAATATTTCCAGTGGGTCAAAAATTGGCTGAACTATCTCCAGAAGGAGTCAATAGGGTAGAACTGAAAAGTTCAAAATAGACGACTCTTGGGCCCGATTTTAATACATTTGGTGAAATATTGACTTTTTAATGACCGATGTAACATCAGATAGATTCAATAAGTAGGTATAGAAATTTTAAGATCATTGACTGAAACATATTCAATGGGTCAAATATTGGCTACTCTATGGCTTTTTTATCACCCGAAGGAGTCAAAGGGTAGAACTAAAAAGTTCAAAATAGACGACTCTTGGGCCCGATTTTAGTACATTTGTTGAAATATTGACTTTTGAATGACCGATATAACATCAGAAAGAGTCAATGAGTAGGTATAGAAATTTCAAGATCCATGACTGAAACATGTTCAATGGGTCAAATATTGGCTACTCTATCGCTAACTTATCACCAGAACGAGTCAATTGGGTAGAAATAGAAAGTTCAAAATCGACGACTCTTGGGCCCGATATTAGTACATTTGGTCAAATATGGATTTCTGAATGATTGACCTAAATTCAGAAAGAGTCAATGAGTAAGTATAAAAATTTCAAAATCCATAACTTAAACATGTCCAATGGGTAAAATATTGGCTACTCTAAGGCTAATGTATCACAAGAAGGAGTCAATTGGGTAGGAATAGAAAGTTCAAGATCAAGGAATGAAATATTTCCAGTGGGTCAAAAATTGGCTGAACTATCTCCAGAAGGAGTCAATAGGGTAGAACTGAAAAGTTCAAAATAGACGACTCTTGGGCCCGATTTTAATACATTTGGTGAAATATTGACTTTTTAATGACCGATGTAACATCAGATAGATTCAATAAGTAGGTATAGAAATTTTAAGATCATTGACTGAAACATATTCAATGGGTCAAATATTGGCTACTCTATGGCTTTTTTATCACCCGAAGGAGTCAAAGGGTAGAACTAAAAAGTTCAAAATAGACGACTCTTGGGCCCGATTTTAGTACATTTGTTGAAATATTGACTTTTGAATGACCGATATAACATCAGAAAGAGTCAATGAGTAGGTATAGAAATTTCAAGATCCATGACTGAAACATGTTCAATGGGTCAAATATTGGCTACTCTATCGCTAACTTATCACCAGAACGAGTCAATTGGGTAGAAATAGAAAGTTCAAAATCGACGACTCTTGGGCCCGATATTAGTACATTTGGTCAAATATGGATTTCTGAATGATTGACCTAAATTCAGAAAGAGTCAATGAGTAAGTATAAAAATTTCAAGATCCATAACTTAAACATGTCCAATGGTTAAAATATTGGCTACTATAAGGCTAATGTATCACAAGAAGGAGTCAATTGGGTAGGACTAGAAAGTTCAACATCAAGGACTGAAACATTTTCAGTGGGTCAAAAATTGGCTGAACTATCACCCGAAGGAGTCAATAGGGTAGAACTAAAAAGTTCAAAATAGGCGACTCTTGAGCCCGATTTTAATACATTTGGTCAAATATTGACTTTTGAATGACCGATGTAACATCAGAAACAGTCAATAAGTAGGTATAGAAATTTCAAGATCCATGACTGAAACATGTTCAATGGGTCAATTATTGGCTACTCAATCGCTAATTTATCACCAGAAGGAGTCAATAGGGTAGAACTAAAAAGTTCAAAATAGACGACTCTTGGGCCCGATATTAGTACATTTGGTGAAATATTGACTTTTTAATGACCGGATAATGGGCCGGATTTTTGTACATTTGGTCAAATATTGACTTTTTTTTTTTCAAATATTGACTATTGACTTTTGAATGACCGATGTAACATCAAAAAGAGTCAATAAGTAGGTATAGAAATTTCAAGATCCATGACTGAAACATGTTCAATGGGTCAAATATTGGCTACTCTATGGCTAATTTATCACAAGAAGGAGTCTATTGGGTAGAAATAGAAAGTTCAAAATCGACGACTCTTGGGCCCGATATTAGTACATTCGGTCAAATATGGATTTCTGAATGATTGACCTAAATTCAGAAAGAGTCAATGAGTAAGTATAAAAATTTCAAGATCCATAACTTAAACATGTCCAATGGGTAAAATATTGGCTACTCTAAGGCTAATGTATCACAAGAAGGAGTCAATTGGGTAGGAATAGAAAGTTCAAGATCAAGGACTGAAATATTTCCAGTGGGTCAAAAATTGGCTGAACTCTCTCCAGAAGGAGTCAATGGGTAGAACTAAAAAGTTCAAAATAGACGACTGTTGGGCCGGATTTTTGTACATTTGGTCAAATACTGACTTTTGAATGACCGATGTAACATCAGAAAGAGTCAATAAGTAGGTATAGAAATTTCAAGATCCATGACTGAAACATGTTCAATGGGTCAAATATTGGCTACTCTAAGGCTAATGTATCACAAGAAGGAGTCAATTGGGTAGGAATAGAAAGTTCAAAATAGACGACTCTTGATCCCGATTTTAATACATTTGGTCAAATATTGACTTTTGAATGAAAGATATAACATCTGAAAGAGTCAATAAGTAGGTATAGAAATTTCAAGATCCATGACTGAAACGTGTTCAATGGGTCAATTATTGGCTACTCTATCGCTAACTTATCACCAGAAGGAGTCAATTGGGTATAAATAGAAAGTTCAAAATCGACGACTGCTGGGCCCGATATTAGTACTTTTGGTCAAATATGGATTTCTGAATGACTGACCTAAATTCAGAAAGAGTCAATGAGTAGGTATTAAAATTTAAAGATCCATAACTGAAACATGTCCAATGGGTAAAATGTTGGCTACTCTAATGCTAATGTATCACAAGAAGGAGTCAATTGGGTAGGAATAGAAATTTCAAGATCCATGACTGAAACATGTTCAATGGGTCAAATATTGGCTACTCTATGGCTAATTTATCACAAGAAGGAGTCTATTGGGTAGAAATAGAAAGTTCAAAATCGACGACTCTTGGGCCCGATATTAGTACATTTGGTCAAATATGGATTTCTGAATGACTGACCTAAATTCAGAAAGATTCAATGAGTAGGTATAAAAATTTCAAGATCCATAACTGAAACATGTCCAATGGATAAAATATTGGCTTCTTTAAGGCTAATGTATCACAAGAAGGAGTCAATTGGGTAGGAATAGAAAGTTCAAGATCAAGGACGGAAATATTTTCAGTGGGTCAAAATTGGCTGAACTATCTCAAGAAGGAGTCAATGGGTAGAACTAAAAAGTTCAAAATAGACGACTCTTGGGCCCGATTTTAGTACATTTGGTCAAATATTGACTTTTGAATGACCGATGTAACATCAGAAAGAGTCAATAAGTAGGTATAGAAATTTCAAGATCCATGACTGAAACATGTTCAATGGGTCAAATATTGGCTACTCTAAGGCTAATGTATCAAAAGAAGGAGTCAATTGGGTAGGAATAGAAAGTTCAAAATAGACGACTCTTGATCCCGATTTTAATACATTTGGTCAAATATTGACTTTTGAATGAAAGATATAACATCTGAAAGAGTCAATAAGTAGGTATAGAAATTTCAAGATCCATAACTGAAACATGTCCAATGGATAAAATATTGGCTTCTTTAAGGCTAATGTATCACAAGAAGGAGTCAATTGGGTAGGAATAGAAAGTTCAAGATCAAGGACGGAAATATTTTCAGTGGGTCAAAATTGGCTGAACTATCTCCAGAAGGAGTCAATGGGTAGAACTAAAAAGTTCAAAATAGACGACTCTTGGGCCCGATTTTAGTACATTTGGTCAAATATTGACTTTTGAATGACCGATGTAACATCAGAAAGAGTCAATAAGTAGGTATAGAAATTTCAAGATCCATGACTGAAACATGTTCAATGGGTCAATTATTGGCTACTCTATCGCTAACTTATCACCAGAAGGAGTCAATTGGGTAGAAATAGAAAGTTCAAAATCGACGACTCTTGGGCCCGATATTAGTACATTCGGTCAAATATGGATTTCTGAATGATTGACCTAAATTCAGAAAGAGTCAATGAGTAAGTATAAAAATTTCAAGATCCATAACTTAAACATGTCCAATGGGTAAAATATTGGCTACTCTAAGGCTAATGTATCACAAGAAGGAGTCAATTGGGTAGGAATAGAAAGTTCAAGATCAAGGACTGAAATATTTCCAGTGGGTCAAAAATTGGCTGAACTATCTCCAGAAGGAGTCAATAGGGTAGAACTGAAAAGTTCAAAATAGACGACTCTTGGGCCCGATTTTAGTACATTTGGTGAAATATTGACTTTTGAATGACCGATATAACATCAGAAAGAGTCAATGAGTAGGTATAGAAATTTTAAGATCATTGACTGAAACATATTCAATGGGTCAAATATTGGCTACTCTATGGCTAATTTATCACCAGAAGGAGTCAAAGGGTAAAACTAAAAAGTTCAAAATAGGCGACTCTTGGGCCCGATTTTAGTACATTTGGTCAAATATTGACTTTTGAATGACCGATATAACATCAGAAAGAGTCAATGAGTAGGTATAGAAATTTCAAGATCCATGACTGAAACATGTTCAATGGGTCAAATATTGGCTACTCTAAGGCTAATGTATCAAAAGAAGGAGTCAATTGGGTAGGAATAGAAAGTTCAAAATAGACGACTCTTGATCCCGATTTTAATACATTCGGTCAAATATTGACTTTTGAATGAAAGATATAACATCTGAAAGAGTCAATAAGTAGGTATAGAAATTTCAAGATCCATGACTGAAACGTGTTCAATGGGTCAATTATTGGCTACTCTATCGCTAACTTATCACCAGAAGGAGTCAATTGGGTATAAATAGAAAGTTCAAAATCGACGACTGCTGGGCCCGATATTAGTACTTTTGGTCAAATATGGATTTCTGAATGACTGACCTAAATTCAGAAAGACTCAATGAGTAGGTATTAAAATTTAAAGATCCATAACTGAAACATGTCCAATGGGTAAAATGTTGGCTACTCTAATGCTAATGTATCACAAGAAGGAGTCAATTGGGTAGGAATAGAAATTTCAAGATCCATGACTGAAACATGTTCAATGGGTCAAATATTGGCTACTCTATGGCTAATTTATCACCAGAAGGAGTCAAAGGGTAGAACTAAAAAATTCAAAATAGACGACTCTTGGGCCTGATATTAGTACATTTGGTCAAATATTGACTTTTGAATGACTGATGTAACATCAGAAAGAGTCAATGAGTAGGTATAGAAATTTCAAGATCCTTGACTGAAACATGTTCAATGGGTCAAATATTGGCTACTCTATGGCTAATTTATCTCAAGAAGGAGTCTATTGGGTAGAAATAGAAAGTTCAAAATCGACGACTCTTGGGCCCGATATTAGTACATTTGGTAAAATATGGATTTCTGAATGACTGACCTAAATTCAGAAAGATTCAATGAGTAGGTATAAAAATTTCAAGATCCATAACTGAAACATGTCCAATGGATAAAATATTGGCTTCTTTAAGGCTAATGTATCACAAGAAGGAGTCAATTGGGTAGGAATAGACAGTTCAAGATCAAAGACTGAAATATTTTCAGTGGGTCTAAAATTGGCTGAACTATCTCCAGAAGGAGTCAATGGGTAGAACTAAAAAGTTCAAAATAGACGACTCTTGGGCCCGATTTTAGTACATTTGGTGAAATATTGACTTTTGAATGACCGATATAACATCAGAAAGAGTCAATGAGTAGGTATAGAAATTTCAAGATCCATGACTGAAACGTGTTCAATGGGTCAATTATTGGCTACTCTATCGCTAACTTATCACCAGAAGGAGTCAATTGGGTAGAAATAGAAAGTTCAAAATCGACGACTCTTGGGCCCGATATTAGTACATTTGGTCAAATATGGATTTCTGAATGATTGACCTAAATTCAGAAAGAGTCAATGAGTAAGTATAAAAATTTCAAGATCCATAACTTAAACATGTCCAATGGGTAAAATATTGGCTACTCTAAGGCTAATGTATCACAAGAAGGAGTCAATTGGGTAGGAATAGAAAGTTCAAGATCAAGGACTGAAATATTTCCAGTGGGTCAAAAATTGGCTGAACTATCTCCAGAAGGAGTCAATAGGGTAGAACTGAAAAGTTCAAAATAGACGACTCTTGGGCCGGATTTTAGTACATTTGGTGAAATATTGACTTTTGAATGACCGATATAACATCAGAAAGAGTCAATGAGTAGGTATAGAAATTTCAAGATCCATGACTGAAACATGTTCAATGGGTCAATTATTGGCTACTCAATTGCTAATTTATCACCAGAAGGAGTCAATAGGGTAGAACTAACAAGTTCAAAACAGACGACTCTTGGGCCCGATTTTAATACATTTGGTGAAATATTGACTTTTGAATGACCGATGTAACATCAGATAGAGTCAATAAGTAGGTATAGAAATTTTAAGATCATTGACTGAAACATATTCAATAGGTCAAATATTGGCTACTCTATGGCTAATTTATCACCAGAAGGAGTCAAAGGGTAAAACTAAAAAGTTCAAAATAGGCGACTCTTGGGCCCGATTTTAGTACATTTGGTCAAATATTGACTTTTGAATGACCGATATAACATCAGAAAGAGTCAATGAGTAGGTATAGAAATTTCAAGATCCATGACTGAAACATGTTCAATGGGTCAAATATTGGCTACTCTAAGGCTAATGTATCAAAAGAAGGAGTCAATTGGGTAGGAATAGAAAGTTCAAAATAGACGACTCTTGATCCCGATTTTAATACATTCGGTCAAATATTGACTTTTGAATGAAAGATATAACATCTGAAAGAGTCAATAAGTAGGTATAGAAATTTCAAGATCCATGACTGAAACGTGTTCAATGGGTCAATTATTGGCTACTCTATCGCTAACTTATCACCAGAAGGAGTCAATTGGGTATAAATAGAAAGTTCAAAATCGACGACTGCTGGGCCCGATATTAGTACTTTTGGTCAAATATGGATTTCTGAATGACTGACCTAAATTCAGAAAGACTCAATGAGTAGGTATTAAAATTTAAAGATCCATAACTGAAACATGTCCAATGGGTAAAATGTTGGCTACTCTAATGCTAATGTATCACAAGAAGGAGTCAATTGGGTAGGAATAGAAATTTCAAGATCCATGACTGAAACATGTTCAATGGGTCAAATATTGGCTACTCTATGGCTAATTTATCACCAGAAGGAGTCAAAGGGTAGAACTAAAAAATTCAAAATAGACGACTCTTGGGCCTGATATTAGTACATTTGGTCAAATATTGACTTTTGAATGACTGATGTAACATCAGAAAGAGTCAATGAGTAGGTATAGAAATTTCAAGATCCTTGACTGAAACATGTTCAATGGGTCAAATATTGGCTACTCTATGGCTAATTTATCTCAAGAAGGAGTCTATTGGGTAGAAATAGAAAGTTCAAAATCGACGACTCTTGGGCCCGATATTAGTACATTTGGTCAAATATGGATTTCTGAATGACTGACCTAAATTCAGAAAGATTCAATGAGTAGGTATAAAAATTTCAAGATCCATAACTGAAACATGTCCAATGGATAAAATATTGGCTTCTTTAAGGCTAATGTATCACAAGAAGGAGTCAATTGGGTAGGAATAGACAGTTCAAGATCAAAGACTGAAATATTTTCAGTGGGTCAAAAATTGGCTGAACTATCTCCAGAAGGAGTCAATGGGTAGAACTAAAAAGTTCAAAATAGACGACTCTTGGGCCAGATTTTAGTACATTTGGTGAAATATTGACTTTTGAATGACCGATATAACATCAGAAAGAGTCAATGAGTAGGTATAGAAATTTCAAGATCCTTGACTGAAACATGTTCAATGGGTCAAATATTGGCTACTCTATGGCTAATTTATCACAAGAAGGAGTCTATTGGGTAGAAATAGAAAGTTCAAAATCGACGACTCTTGGGCCCGATATTAGTACATTTGGTCAAATATGGATTTCTGAATGACTGACCTAAATTCAGAAAGATTCAATGAGTAGGTATAAAAATTTCAAGATCCATAACTGAAACATGTCCAATGGATAAAATATTGGCTTCTTTAAGGCTAATGTATCACAAGAAGGAGTCAATTGGGTAGGAATAGAAAGTTCAAGATCAAGGACTGAAATATTTTCAGTGGGTCAAAATTGGCTGAACTATCTCCAGAAGGAGTCAATGGGTAGAACTAAAAAGTTCAAAATAGACGACTCTTGGGCCCGATTTTAGTACATTTGGTCAAATATTGACTTTTGAATGACCGATGTAACATCAGAAAGAGTCAATAAGTAGGTATAGAAATTTCAAGATCCATGACTGAAACGTGTTCAATGGGTCAATTATTGGCTACTCTATCGCTAACTTATCACCAGAAGGAGTCAATTGGGTAGAAATAGAAAGTTCAAAATCGACGACTCTTGGGCCCGATATTAGTACATTTGGTCAAATATGGATTTCTGAATGATTGACCTAAATTCAGAAAGAGTCAATGAGTAAGTATAAAAATTTCAAGATCCATAACTTAAACATGTCCAATGGGTAAAATATTGGCTACTCTAAGGCTAATGTATCACAAGAAGGAGTCAATTGGGTAGGAATAGAAAGTTCAAGATCAAGGACTGAAATATTTCCAGTGGGTCAAAAATTGGCTGAACTATCTCCAGAAGGAGTCAATATGGTAGAACTGAAAAGTTCAAAATAGACGACTCTTGGGCCCGATTTTAGTACATTTGGTGAAATATTGACTTTTGAATGACCGATATAACATCAGAAAGAGTCAATGAGTAGGTATAGAAATTTCAAGATCCATGACTGAAACATGTTCAATGGGTCAATTATTGGCTACTCAATTGCTAATTTATCACCAGAAGGAGTCAATAGGGTAGAACTAACAAGTTCAAAACAGACGACTCTTGGGCCCGATTTTAATACATTTGGTGAAATATTGACTTTTGAATGACCGATGTAACATCAGATAGAGTCAATAAGTAGGTATAGAAATTTTAAGATCATTGACTGAAACATATTCAATGGGTCAATTATTGGCTACTCTATCGCTAACTTATCACCAGAAGGAGTCAATTGGGTATAAATAGAAAGTTCAAAATCGACGACTGCTGGGCCCGATATTAGTACTTTTGGTCAAATATGGATTTCTGAATGACTGACCTAAATTCAGAAAGACTCAATGAGTAGGTATTAAAATTTAAAGATCCATAACTGAAACATGTCCAATGGGTAAAATGTTGGCTACTCTAATGCTAATGTATCACAAGAAGGAGTCAATTGGGTAGGAATAGAAATTTCAAGATCCATGACTGAAACATGTTCAATGGGTCAAATATTGGCTACTCTATGGCTAATTTATCACCAGAAGGAGTCAAAGGGTAGAACTAAAAAATTCAAAATAGACGACTCTTGGGCCTGATATTAGTACATTTGGTCAAATATTGACTTTTGAATGACTGATGTAACATCAGAAAGAGTCAATGAGTAGGTATAGAAATTTCAAGATCCTTGACTGAAACATGTTCAATGGGTCAAATATTGGCTACTCTATGGCTAATTTATCTCAAGAAGGAGTCTATTGGGTAGAAACAGAAAGTTCAAAATCGACGACTCTTGGGCCCGATATTAGTACATTTGGTCAAATATGGATTTCTGAATGACTGACCTAAATTCAGAAAGATTCAATGAGTAGGTATAAAAATTTCAAGATCCATAACTGAAACATGTCCAATGGATAAAATATTGGCTTCTTTAAGGCTAATGTATCACAAGAAGGAGTCAATTGGGTAGGAATAGACAGTTCAAGATCAAAGACTGAAATATTTTCAGTGGGTCAAAAATTGGCTGAACTATCTCCAGAAGGAGTCAATGGGTAGAACTAAAAAGTTCAAAATAGACGACTCTTGGGCCCGATTTTAGTACATTTGGTGAAATATTGACTTTTGAATGACCGATATAACATCAGAAAGAGTCAATGAGTAGGTATAGAAATTTCAAGATCCTTGACTGAAACATGTTCAATGGGTCAAATATTGGCTACTCTATGGCTAATTTATCACAAGAAGGAGTCTATTGGGTAGAAATAGAAAGTTCAAAATCGACGACTCTTGGGCCCGATATTAGTACATTTGGTCAAATATGGATTTCTGAATGATTGACCTAAATTCAGAAAGAGTCAATGAGTAAGTATAAAAATTTCAAGATCCATAACTTAAACATGTCCAATGGGTAAAATATTGGCTACTCTAAGGCTAATGTATCACAAGAAGGAGTCAATTGGGTAGGAATAGAAAGTTCAAGATCAAGGACTGAAATATTTCCAGTGGGTCAAAAATTGGCTGAACTATCTCCAGAAGGAGTCAATATGGTAGAACTGAAAAGTTCAAAATAGACGACTCTTGGGCCCGATTTTAGTACATTTGGTGAAATATTGACTTTTGAATGACCGATATAACATCAGAAAGAGTCAATGAGTAGGTATAGAAATTTCAAGATCCATGACTGAAACATGTTCAATGGGTCAATTGTTGGCTACTCAATTGCTAATTTATCACCAGAAGGAGTCAATAGGGTAGAACTAACAAGTTCAAAACAGACGACTCTTGGGCCCGATTTTAATACATTTGGTGAAATATTGACTTTTGAATGACCGATGTAACATCAGATAGAGTCAATAAGTAGGTATAGAAATTTTAAGATCATTGACTGAAACATATTCAATGGGTCAATTATTGGCTACTCTATCGCTAACTTATCACCAGAAGGAGTCAATTGGGTATAAATAGAAAGTTCAAAATCGACGACTGCTTTGCCCGATATTAGTACTTTTGGTCAAATATGGATTTCTGAATGACTGACCTAAATTCAGAAAGACTCAATGAGTAGGTATTAAAATTTAAAGATCCATAACTGAAACATGTCCAATGGGTAAAATGTTGGCTACTCTAATGCTAATGTATCACAAGAAGGAGTCAATTGGGTAGGAATAGAAATTTCAAGATCCATGACTGAAACATGTTCAATGGGTCAAATATTGGCTACTCTATGGCTAATTTATCACCAGAAGGAGTCAAAGGGTAGAACTAAAAAATTCAAAATAGACGACTCTTGGGCCTGATATTAGTACATTTGGTCAAATATTGACTTTTGAATGACTGATGTAACATCAGAAAGAGTCAATGAGTAGGTATAGAAATTTCAAGATCCTTGACTGAAACATGTTCAATGGGTCAAATATTGGCTACTCTATGGCTAATTTATCTCAAGAAGGAGTCTATTGGGTAGAAACAGAAAGTTCAAAATCGACGACTCTTGGGCCCGATATTAGTACATTTGGTCAAATATGGATTTCTGAATGACTGACCTAAATTCAGAAAGATTCAATGAGTAGGTATAAAAATTTCAAGATCCATAACTGAAACATGTCCAATGGATAAAATATTGGCTTCTTTAAGGCTAATGTATCACAAGAAGGAGTCAATTGGGTAGGAATAGACAGTTCAAGATCAAAGACTGAAATATTTTCAGTGGGTCAAAAATTGGCTGAACTATCTCCAGAAGGAGTCAATGGGTAGAACTAAAAAGTTCAAAATAGACGACTCTTGGGCCCGATTTTAGTACATTTGGTGAAATATTGACTTTTGAATGACCGATATAACATCAGAAAGAGTCAATGAGTAGGTATAGAAATTTCAAGATCCTTGACTGAAACATGTTCAATGGGTCAAATATTGGCTACTCTATGGCTAATTTATCACAAGAAGGAGTCTATTGGGTAGAAATAGAAAGTTCAAAATCGACGACTCTTGGGCCCGATATTAGTACATTTGGTCAAATATGGATTTCTGAATGATTGACCTAAATTCAGAAAGAGTCAATGAGTAAGTATAAAAATTTCAAGATCCATAACTTAAACATGTCCAATGGGTAAAATATTGGCTACTCTAAGGCTAATGTATCACAAGAAGGAGTCAATTGGGTAGGAATAGAAAGTTCAAGATCAAGGACTGAAATATTTTCAGTGGGTCAAAATTGGCTGAACTATCTCCAGAAGGAGTCAATGGGTAGAACTAAAAAGTTCAAAATAGACGACTCTTGGGCCCGATTTTAGTACATTTGGTCAAATATTGACTTTTGAATGACCGATGTAACATCAGAAAGAGTCAATAAGTAGGTATAGAAATTTCAAGATCCATGACTGAAACGTGTTCAATGGGTCAATTATTGGCTACTCTATCGCTAACTTATCACCAGAAGGAGTCAATTGGGTAGAAATAGAAAGTTCAAAATCGACGACTCTTGGGCCCGATATTAGTACATTTGGTCAAATATGGATTTCTGAATGATTGACCTAAATTCAGAAAGAGTCAATGAGTAAGTATAAAAATTTCAAGATCCATAACTTAAACATGTCCAATGGGTAAAATATTGGCTACTCTAAGGCTAATGTATCACAAGAAGGAGTCAATTGGGTAGGAATAGAAAGTTCAAGATCAAGGACTGAAATATTTCCAGTGGGTCAAAAATTGGCTGAACTATCTCCAGAAGGAGTCAATATGGTAGAACTGAAAAGTTCAAAATAGACGACTCTTGGGCCCGATTTTAGTACATTTGGTGAAATATTGACTTTTGAATGACCGATATAACATCAGAAAGAGTCAATGAGTAGGTATAGAAATTTCAAGATCCATGACTGAAACATGTTCAATGGGTCAATTATTGGCTACTCAATTGCTAATTTATCACCAGAAGGAGTCAATAGGGTAGAACTAACAAGTTCAAAACAGACGACTCTTGGGCCCGATTTTAATACATTTGGTGAAATATTGACTTTTGAATGACCGATGTAACATCAGATAGAGTCAATAAGTAGGTATAGAAATTTTAAGATCATTGACTGAAACATATTCAATGGGTCAATTATTGGCTACTCTATCGCTAACTTATCACCAGAAGGAGTCAATTGGGTATAAATAGAAAGTTCAAAATCGACGACTGCTGGGCCCGATATTAGTACTTTTGGTCAAATATGGATTTCTGAATGACTGACCTAAATTCAGAAAGACTCAATGAGTAGGTATTAAAATTTAAAGATCCATAACTGAAACATGTCCAATGGGTAAAATGTTGGCTACTCTAATGCTAATGTATCACAAGAAGGAGTCAATTGGGTAGGAATAGAAATTTCAAGATCCATGACTGAAACATGTTCAATGGGTCAAATATTGGCTACTCTATGGCTAATTTATCACCAGAAGGAGTCAAAGGGTAGAACTAAAAAATTCAAAATAGACGACTCTTGGGCCTGATATTAGTACATTTGGTCAAATATTGACTTTTGAATGACTGATGTAACATCAGAAAGAGTCAATGAGTAGGTATAGAAATTTCAAGATCCTTGACTGAAACATGTTCAATGGGTCAAATATTGGCTACTCTATGGCTAATTTATCTCAAGAAGGAGTCTATTGGGTAGAAACAGAAAGTTCAAAATCGACGACTCTTGGGCCCGATATTAGTACATTTGGTCAAATATGGATTTCTGAATGACTGACCTAAATTCAGAAAGATTCAATGAGTAGGTATAAAAATTTCAAGATCCATAACTGAAACATGTCCAATGGATAAAATATTGGCTTCTTTAAGGCTAATGTATCACAAGAAGGAGTCAATTGGGTAGGAATAGACAGTTCAAGATCAAAGACTGAAATATTTTCAGTGGGTCAAAAATTGGCTGAACTATCTCCAGAAGGAGTCAATGGGTAGAACTAAAAAGTTCAAAATAGACGACTCTTGGGCCCGATTTTAGTACATTTGGTGAAATATTGACTTTTGAATGACCGATATAACATCAGAAAGAGTCAATGAGTAGGTATAGAAATTTCAAGATCCTTGACTGAAACATGTTCAATGGGTCAAATATTGGCTACTCTATGGCTAATTTATCACAAGAAGGAGTCTATTGGGTAGAAATAGAAAGTTCAAAATCGACGACTCTTGGGCCCGATATTAGTACATTTGGTCAAATATGGATTTCTGAATGATTGACCTAAATTCAGAAAGAGTCAATGAGTAAGTATAAAAATTTCAAGATCCATAACTTAAACATGTCCAATGGGTAAAATATTGGCTACTCTAAGGCTAATGTATCACAAGAAGGAGTCAATTGGGTAGGAATAGAAAGTTCAAGATCAAGGACTGAAATATTTCCAGTGGGTCAAAAATTGGCTGAACTATCTCCAGAAGGAGTCAATATGGTAGAACTGAAAAGTTCAAAATAGACGACTCTTGGGCCCGATTTTAGTACATTTGGTGAAATATTGACTTTTGAATGACCGATATAACATCAGAAAGAGTCAATGAGTAGGTATAGAAATTTCAAGATCCATGACTGAAACATGTTCAATGGGTCAATTGTTGGCTACTCAATTGCTAATTTATCACCAGAAGGAGTCAATAGGGTAGAACTAACAAGTTCAAAACAGACGACTCTTGGGCCCGATTTTAATACATTTGGTGAAATATTGACTTTTGAATGACCGATGTAACATCAGATAGAGTCAATAAGTAGGTATAGAAATTTTAAGATCATTGACTGAAACATATTCAATGGGTCAATTATTGGCTACTCTATCGCTAACTTATCACCAGAAGGAGTCAATTGGGTATAAATAGAAAGTTCAAAATCGACGACTGCTTTGCCCGATATTAGTACTTTTGGTCAAATATGGATTTCTGAATGACTGACCTAAATTCAGAAAGACTCAATGAGTAGGTATTAAAATTTAAAGATCCATAACTGAAACATGTCCAATGGGTAAAATGTTGGCTACTCTAATGCTAATGTATCACAAGAAGGAGTCAATTGGGTAGGAATAGAAATTTCAAGATCCATGACTGAAACATGTTCAATGGGTCAAATATTGGCTACTCTATGGCTAATTTATCACCAGAAGGAGTCAAAGGGTAGAACTAAAAAATTCAAAATAGACGACTCTTGGGCCTGATATTAGTACATTTGGTCAAATATTGACTTTTGAATGACTGATGTAACATCAGAAAGAGTCAATGAGTAGGTATAGAAATTTCAAGATCCTTGACTGAAACATGTTCAATGGGTCAAATATTGGCTACTCTATGGCTAATTTATCTCAAGAAGGAGTCTATTGGGTAGAAACAGAAAGTTCAAAATCGACGACTCTTGGGCCCGATATTAGTACATTTGGTCAAATATGGATTTCTGAATGACTGACCTAAATTCAGAAAGATTCAATGAGTAGGTATAAAAATTTCAAGATCCATAACTGAAACATGTCCAATGGATAAAATATTGGCTTCTTTAAGGCTAATGTATCACAAGAAGGAGTCAATTGGGTAGGAATAGACAGTTCAAGATCAAAGACTGAAATATTTTCAGTGGGTCAAAAATTGGCTGAACTATCTCCAGAAGGAGTCAATGGGTAGAACTAAAAAGTTCAAAATAGACGACTCTTGGGCCCGATTTTAGTACATTTGGTGAAATATTGACTTTTGAATGACCGATATAACATCAGAAAGAGTCAATGAGTAGGTATAGAAATTTCAAGATCCTTGACTGAAACATGTTCAATGGGTCAAATATTGGCTACTCTATGGCTAATTTATCACAAGAAGGAGTCTATTGGGTAGAAATAGAAAGTTCAAAATCGACGACTCTTGGGCCCGATATTAGTACATTTGGTCAAATATGGATTTCTGAATGATTGACCTAAATTCAGAAAGAGTCAATGAGTAAGTATAAAAATTTCAAGATCCATAACTTAAACATGTCCAATGGGTAAAATATTGGCTACTCTAAGGCTAATGTATCACAAGAAGGAGTCAATTGGGTAGGAATAGAAAGTTCAAGATCAAGGACTGAAATATTTCCAGTGGGTCAAAAATTGGCTGAACTATCTCCAGAAGGAGTCAATATGGTAGAACTGAAAAGTTCAAAATAGACGACTCTTGGGCCCGATTTTAGTACATTTGGTGAAATATTGACTTTTGAATGACCGATATAACATCAGAAAGAGTCAATGAGTAGGTATAGAAATTTCAAGATCCATGACTGAAACATGTTCAATGGGTCAATTGTTGGCTACTCAATTGCTAATTTATCACCAGAAGGAGTCAATAGGGTAGAACTAACAAGTTCAAAACAGACGACTCTTGGGCCCGATTTTAATACATTTGGTGAAATATTGACTTTTGAATGACCGATGTAACATCAGATAGAGTCAATAAGTAGGTATAGAAATTTTAAGATCATTGACTGAAACATATTCAATGGGTCAATTATTGGCTACTCTATCGCTAACTTATCACCAGAAGGAGTCAATTGGGTATAAATAGAAAGTTCAAAATAGGCGACTCTTGGGCCCGATTTTAGTACATTTGGTCAAATATTGACTTTTGAATGACCGATATAACATCAGAAAGAGTCAATGAGTAGGTATAAAAATTTCAAGATCCATAACTGCAACATGTCCAATGGTTAAAATATTGGCTTCTATAAGGCTAATGTATCACAAGAAGGAGTCAATTGGGTAGGACTAGAAAGTTCAACATCAAGGACTGAAACATTTTCAGTGGGTCAAAAATTGGCTGAACTATCACCAGAAGGAGTCAATAGGGTAGAACTAAAAAGTTCAAAATAGGCGACTCTTGAGCCCGATTTTAATACATTTGGTCAAATATTGACTTTTGAATGAAAGATATAACATCTGAAAGAGTCAATAAGTAGGTATAGAAATTTCAAGATCCATGACTGAAACATGTTCAATGGGTCAATTATTGGCTACTCTATTGCTAGTTTATCACCAGAAGGAGTCAATTGGGTAGAAAAAGAAAGTTCAAAATTGACGACTCTTGGGCCCGATATTAGAACATTTGGTCAAATATGGATTTCTGAATGACTGACCTAAATTCAGAAAGAGTCAATGAGTAGGTATAAAAATTTCAAGATCCATAACTGAAACATGTCCAATGGGTAAAATATTGGCAACTCTAAGGCTAATGTATCACAAGAAGGAGTCAATTGGGTAGGAATAGAAAGTTCAAGATCAAGGACTGAAATATTTTCAGTGGGTCAAAAATTGGCTGAACTATCGCCATAAGTCAATAGGGTAGAACTAAAAAGTTCAAAATAGACGACTCTTGGGCCTGATATTAGTACATTTGGTCAAATATTGACTTTTGAATGACCGATGTAACATCAGAAACAGTCAATAAGTAGGTATAGAAATTTCAAGATCCATGACTGAAACATGTTCAATGGGTCAATTATTGGCTACTCTATCGCTAATTTATCACCAGAAGGAGTCAATTGGGTAGAAAAAGAAAGTTCAAAATTGACGACTTTTGGGCCCGATATTAGAACATTTGGTCAAATATGGATTTCTGAATGACTGACCTAAATTCAGAAAGAGTCAATGAGTAGGTATAAAAATTTCAAGATCCATAACTGAAACATGTCCAATGGTTAAAATATTGGCTACTATAAGGCCAATGTATCACAAGAAGGAGTCAATTGGGTAGGACTAGAAAGTTCAACATCAAGGACTGAAACATTTTCAGTGGGTCAAAAATTGGCTGAACTATCACCAGAAGGAGTCAATAGGGTAGAACTAAAAAGTTCAAAATAGACGACTCTTGGGCCTGATATTAGTACATTTGGTCAAATATTGACTTTTGAATGACCGATGTAACATCAGAAACAGTCAATAAGTAGGTATAGAAATTTCAAAATCCATGACTGAAACATGTTCAATGGGTCAATTATTGGCTACTCAATCGCTAATTTATCACCAGAAGGAGTCAATAGGGTAGAACTAAAAAGTTCAAAATAGACGACTCTTGGGCCCGATATTAGTACATTTGGTGAAATATTGACTTTTTAATGACCGATGTAACATCAAAAAGAGTCAATAAGTAGGTATAGAAATTTCAAGATCCATGACTGAAACATGTTCAATGGGTCAAATATTGGCTACTCTATGGCTAATTTATCACAAGAAGGAGTCTATTGGGTAGAAATAGAAAGTTCAAAATCGACGACTCTTGGGCCCGATATTAGTACATTTGGTCAAATATGGATTTCTGAATGACTGACCTAAATTCAGAAAGATTCAATGAGTAGGTATAAAAATTTCAAGATCCATGACTGAAACATGTTCAATGGGTCAATTATTGGCTACTCTATCGCTAATTTATCACCAGAAGGAGTCAATTGGGTAGAAAAAGAAAGTTCAAAATTGACGACTTTTGGGCCCGATATTAGAACATTTGGTCAAATATGGATTTCTGAATGACTGACCTAAATTCAGAAAGAGTCAATGAGTAGGTATAAAAATTTCAAGATCCATAACTGAAACATGTCCAATGGTTAAAATATTGGCTACTATAAGGCTAATGTATCACAAGAAGGAGTCAATTGGGTAGGACTAGAAAGTTCAACATCAAGGACTGAAACATTTTCAGTGGGTCAAAAATTGGCTGAACTATCACCAGAAGGAGTCAATAGGGTAGAACTAAAAAGTTCAAAATAGACGACTCTTGGGCCTGATATTAGTACATTTGGTCAAATATTGACTTTTGAATGACCGATGTAACATCAGAAACAGTCAATAAGTAAGTATAGAAATTTCAAAATCCATGACTGAAACATGTTCAATGGGTCAATTATTGGCTACTCAATCGCTCATTTATCACCAGAAGGAGTCAATAGGGTAGAACTAAAAAGTTCAAAATAGACGACTCTTGGGCCCGATATTAGTACATTTGGTGAAATATTGACTTTTTAATGACCGATGTAACATCAAAAAGAGTCAATAAGTAGGTATAGAAATTTCAAGATCCATGACTGAAACATGTTCAATGGGTCAAATATTGGCTACTCTATGGCTAATTTATCACAAGAAGGAGTCTATTGGGTAGAAATAGAAAGTTCAAAATCGACGACTCTTGGGCCCGATATTAGTACATTTGGTCAAATATGGATTTCTGAATGACTGACCTAAATTCAGAAAGATTCAATGAGTAGGTATAAAAATTTCAAGATCCATAACTGAAACATGTCCAATGGATAAAATATTGGCTTCTTTAAGGCTAATGTATCACAAGAAGGAGTCAATTGGGTAGGAATAGAAAGTTCAAGATCAAGGACTGAAATATTTTCAGTGGGTCAAAAATTGGCTGAACTCTCTCCAGAAGGAGTCAATGGGTAGAACTAAAAAGTTCAAAATAGGCGACTGTTGGGCCGGATTTTTGTACATTTGGTCAAATATTGACTTTTGAATGACCGATGTAACATCAGAAAGAGTCAATAAGTAGGTATAGAAATTTCAAGATCCATGACTGAAACATGTTCAATGGGTCAAATATTGGCTACTCTAAGGCTAATGTATCAAAAGAAGGAGTCAATTGGGTAGGAATAGAAAGTTCAAAATAGACGACTCTTGATCCCGATTTTAATACATTTGGTCAAATATTGACTTTTGAATGAAAGATATAACATCTGAAAGAGTCAATAAGTAGGTATAGAAATTTCAAGATCCATGACTGAAACGTGTTCAATGGCTCAATTATTGAATACTCTATCGCTAACTTATCACCAGAAGGAGTCAATTGGGTAGAAATAGAAAGTTCAAAATCGACGACTCTTGGGCCCGATATTAGTACATTTGGTCTCAATCGCGATTTCTGAATGATTGACCTAAATTCAGAAAGAGTCAATGAGTAAGTATAAAAATTTCAAAATCCATAACTTAAACATGTCCAATGGGTAAAATATTGGCTACTCTAAGGCTAATGTATCACAAGGAGTCAATTGGGTAGGAATAGAAAGTTCAAGATCAAGGACTGAAATATTTCCAGTGGGTCAAAAATTGGCTGAACTATCTCCAGAAGGAGTCAATAGGGTAGAACTGAAAAGTTCAAAATAGACGACTCTTAGGCCCGATTTTAATACATTTGGTGAAATATTGACTTTTTAATGACCGATGTAACATCAGATAGAGTCAATAAGTAGGTATAGAAATTTTAAGATCATTGACTGAAACATATTCAATGGGACAAATATTGGCTACTCTATGGCTTTTTTATCACCCGAAGGAGTCAAAGGGTAGAACTAAAAAGTTCAAAATAGACGACTCTTGGGCCCGATTTTAGTACATTTGGTGAAATATTGACTTTTGAATGACCGATATAACATCAGAAAGAGTCAATGAGTAGGTATAGAAATTTCAAGATCCATGACTGAAACATGTTCAGTGGGTCAATTATTGGCTACTCAATCGCTAATTTATCACCAGAAGGAGTCAATAGGGTAGAACTAACAAGTTCAAAATAGACGACTCTTGGGCCCGATTTTAGTACATTTGGTGAAATATTGACTTTTGAATGACCGATGTAACATCAGATACAGTCAATAAGTAGGTATAGAAATTTTAAGATCATTGACTGAAACTTATTCAATGGATCAAATATTGGCTACTCTATAGTTAATTTATCACCAGAAGGAGTCAAAGGGTAGAACTAAAACGTTCAAAATAGACGACTCTTGGGCCCGATTTTAGTACATTTGGTCAAATATTGACTTTTGAATGACCGATATAACATCAGAAAGAGTCAATGACTAGGTTTAGAAATTTCAAGATCCATTACTGAAACATGTTCAATGGGTCAAATATTGGCAACTCTATCGCTAACTTATCACCAGAAGGAGTCAATTGGGTAGAAATAGAAAGTTCAACATCAAGGACTGAAACATTTTCAGTGGGTCAAAAATTGGCTGAACTATCACCAGAAGGAGTCAATAGGGTAGAACTAAAAAGTTCAAAATAGGCAACTCTTGAGCCCGATTTTAATACATTTGGTCAAATATTGACTTTTGAATGAAAGATATAACATCTGAAAGAGTCAATAAGTAGGTATAGAAATTTCAAGATCCATGACTGAAACATGTTCAATGGGTCAATTATTGGCTACTCTATTGCTAGTTTATCACCAGAAGGAGTCAATTGGGTAGAAAAAGAAAGTTCAAAATTGACGACTCTTGGGCCGATATTAGAACATTTGGTCAAATATGGATTTCTGAATGACTGACCTAAATTCAGAAAGAGTCAATGAGTAGGTATAAAAATTTCAAGATCCATAACTGAAACATGTCCAATGGGTAAAATATTGGCTACTCTAAGGCTAATGTATCACAAGAAGGAGTCAATTGGGTAGGAATAGAAAGTTCAAGATCAAGGACTGAAATATTTCCAGTGGGTCAAAAATTGGCTGAACTATCTCCAGAATGAGTCAATAGGGTAGAACTGAAAAGTTCAAAATAGACGACTCTTGGGCCCGATTTTAGTACATTTGGTGAAATACTGACTTTTGAATGACCGATATAACATCAGAAAGAGTCAATGAGTAGGTATAGAAATTTCAAGATCCATGACTGAAACATGTTCAATGGGTCAATTATTGGCTACTCAATCGCTAATTTATCACCAGAAGGAGTCAATAGGGTAGAACTAAAAAGTTCAAAATAGACGACTCTTGGGCCCGATTTTAATACATTTGGTGAAATATTGACTTTTGAATGACCGATGTAACATCAGATAGAGTCAATAAGTAGGTATAGAAATTTTAAGATCATTGACTGAAACATATTCAATGGGTCAAATATTGGCTACTCTATGGCTAATTTATCACCAGAAGGAGTCAAAGGGTAGAACTAAAAAGTTCAAAATAGACGACTCTTGGGCCCGATTTTAGTACATTTGGTCAAATATTGACTTTTGAATGACCGATATAACATCAGAAAGAGTCAATGAGTAGGTATAGATTTTTCAAGATCCATGACTGAAACATGTTCAATGGGTCAATTATTGGCTACTCAATCGCTAATTTATCACCAGAAGGAGTCAATAGGGTAGAACTAACAAGTTCAAAATAGACGACTCTTGGGCCCGATTTTAGTACATTTGGTGAAATATTGACTTTTGAATGAGCGATGTAACATCAGATAGAGTCAATAAGTAGGTATAGAAATTTTAAGATCATTGACTGAAACATATTCAATGGGTCAAATATTGGCTACTCTATGGCTAATTTATCACCAGAAGGAGTCAAAGGGTAGAAATAAAAAGTTCAAAATAGACGACTCTTGGGCCCGATTTTAGTACATTTGGTGAAATATTGACTTTTGAATGACCGATGTAACATCAGATAGAGTCAATAAGTAGGTATAGAAATTTTAAGATCATTGACTGAAACTTATTCAATGGGTCAAATATTGGCTACTCTATAGCTAATTTATCACCAGAAGGAGTCAAAGGGTAGAACTAAAAAGTTCAAAATAGGCGACTCTTGGGCCCGATTTTAGTACATTTGGTCAAATATTGACTTTTGAATGACCGATATAACATCAGAAAGAGTCAATGAGTAGGTATAAAAATTTCAAGATCCATAACTGCAACATGTCCAATGGTTAAAATATTGGCTACTATAAGGCTAATGTATCACAAGAAGGAGTCAATTGGGTAGGACTAGAAAGTTCAAGATCAAGGACTGAAATATTTCCAGTGGGTCAAAAATTGGCTGAACTATCTCCAGAATGAGTCAATAGGGTAGAACTGAAAAGTTCAAAATAGACGACTCTTGGGCCCGATTTTAGTACATTTGGTGAAATATTGACTTTTGAATGACCGATGTAACATCAGAGAGGTCAATAAGTAGGTATAGAAATTTTAAGATCATTGACTGAAACTTATTCAATGGGTCAAATATTGGCTACTCTATAGCTAATTTATCACCAGAAGGAGTCAAAGGGTAGAACTAAAAAGTTCAAAATAGGCGACTCTTGGGCCCGATTTTAGTACATTTGGTCAAATATTGACTTTTGAATGACCGATATAACATCAGAAAGAGTCAATGAGTAGGTATAAAAATTTCAAGATCCATAACTGCAACATGTCCAATGGTTAAAATATTGGCTACTATAAGGCTAATGTATCACAAGAAGGAGTCAATTGGGTAGGACTAGAAAGTTCAACATCAAGGACTGAAACATTTTCAGTGGGTCAAAAATTGGCTGAACTATCACCAGAAGGAGTCAATAGGGTAGAACTAAAAAGTTCAAAATAGGCGACTCTTGAGCCCGATTTTAATACATTTGGTCAAATATTGACTTTTGAATGAAAGATATAACATCTGAAAGAGTCAATAAGTAGGTATAGAAATTTCAAGATCCATGACTGAAACATGTTCAATGGGTCAATTATTGGCTACTCTATTGCTAGTTTATCACCAGAAGGAGTCAATTGGGTAGAAAAAGAAAGTTCAAAATTGACGACTCTTGGGCCCGATATTAGAACATTTGGTCAAATATGGATTTCTGAATGACTGACCTAAATTCAGAAAGAGTCAATGAGTAGGTATAAAAATTTCAAGATCCATAACTGAAACATGTCCAATGGGTAAAATATTGGCTACTCTAAGGCTAATGTATCACAAGAAGGAGTCAATTGGGTAGGAATAGAAAGTTCAAGATCAAGGACTGAAATATTTTCAGTGGGTCAAAAATTGGCTGAACTATCGCCATAAGTCAATAGGGTAGAACTAAAAAGTTCAAAATAGACGACTCTTGGGCCTGATATTAGTACATTTGGTCAAATATTGACTTTTGAATGACCGATGTAACATCAGAAACAGTCAATAAGTAGGTATAGAAATTTCAAGATCCATGACTGAAACATGTTCAATGGGTCAATTATTGGCTACTCTATCGCTAATTTATCACCAGAAGGAGTCAATTGGGTAGAAAAAGAAAGTTCAAAATTGACGACTTTTGGGCCCGATATTAGAACATTTGGTCAAATATGGATTTCTGAATGACTGACCTAAATTCAGAAAGAGTCAATGAGTAGGTATAAAAATTTCAAGATCCATAACTGAAACATGTCCAATGGTTAAAATATTGGCTACTATAAGGCTAATGTATCACAAGAAGGAGTCAATTGGGTAGGACTAGAAAGTTCAACATCAAGGACTGAAACATTTTCAGTGGGTCAAAAATTGGCTGAACTATCACCAGAAGGAGTCAATAGGGTAGAACTAAAAAGTTCAAAATAGACGACTCTTGGGCCTGATATTAGTACATTTGGTCAAATATTGACTTTTGAATGACCGATGTAACATCAGAAACAGTCAATAAGTAGGTATAGAAATTTCAAAATCCATGACTGAAACATGTTCAATGGGTCAATTATTGGCTACTCAATCGCTAATTTATCACCAGAAGGAGTCAATAGGGTAGAACTAAAAAGTTCAAAATAGACGACTCTTGGGCCCGATATTAGTACATTTGGTGAAATATTGACTTTTTAATGACCGATGTAACATCAAAAAGAGTCAATAAGTAGGTATAGAAATTTCAAGATCCATGACTGAAACATGTTCAATGGGTCAAATATTGGCTACTCTATGGCTAATTTATCACAAGAAGGAGTCTATTGGGTAGAAATAGAAAGTTCAAAATCGACGACTCTTGGGCCCGATATTAGTACATTTGGTCAAATATGGATTTCTGAATGACTGACCTAAATTCAGAAAGATTCAATGAGTAGGTATAAAAATTTCAAGATCCATAACTGAAACATGTCCAATGGATAAAATATTGGCTTCTTTAAGGCTAATGTATCACAAGAAGGAGTCAATTGGGTAGGAATAGAAAGTTCAAGATCAAGGACTGAAATATTTTCAGTGGGTCAAAAATTGGCTGAACTCTCTCCAGAAGGAGTCAATGGGTAGAACTAAAAAGTTCAAAATAGGCGACTGTTGGGCCGGATTTTTGTACATTTGGTCAAATATTGACTTTTGAATGACCGATGTAACATCAGAAAGAGTCAATAAGTAGGTATAGAAATTTCAAGATCCATGACTGAAACATGTTCAATGGGTCAAATATTGGCTACTCTAAGGCTAATGTATCAAAAGAAGGAGTCAATTGGGTAGGAATAGAAAGTTCAAAATAGACGACTCTTGATCCCGATTTTAATACATTTGGTCAAATATTGACTTTTGAATGAAAGATATAACATCTGAAAGAGTCAATAAGTAGGTATAGAAATTTCAAGATCCATGACTGAAACGTGTTCAATGGCTCAATTATTGAATACTCTATCGCTAACTTATTACCAGAAGGAGTCAATTGGGTAGAAATAGAAAGTTCAAAATCGACGACTCTTGGGCCCGATATTAGTACATTTGGTCTCAATCGCGATTTCTGAATGATTGACCTAAATTCAGAAAGAGTCAATGAGTAAGTATAAAAATTTCAAAATCCATAACTTAAACATGTCCAATGGGTAAAATATTGGCTACTCTAAGGCTAATGTATCACAAGGAGTCAATTGGGTAGGAATAGAAAGTTCAAGATCAAGGAATGAAATATTTCCAGTGGGTCAAAAATTGGCTGAACTATCTCCAGAAGGAGTCAATAGGGTAGAACTGAAAAGTTCAAAATAGACGACTCTTGGGCCCGATTTTAATACATTTGGTGAAATATTGACTTTTTAATGACCGATGTAACATCAGATAGAGTCAATAAGTAGGTATAGAAATTTTAAGATCACTGACTGAAACATATTCAATGGGTCAAATATTGGCTACTCTATGGCTTTTTTATCACCCGAAGGAGTCAAAGGGTAGAACTAAAAAGTTCAAAATATACGACTCTTGGGCCCGATTTTAGTACATTTGGTGAAATATTGACTTTTGAATGACCGATATAACATCAGAAAGAGTCAATGAGTAGGTATAGAAATTTCAAGATCCATGACTGAAACATGTTCAGTGGGTCAATTATTGGCTACTCAATCGCTAATTTATCACCAGAAGGAGTCAATAGGGTAGAACTAACAAGTTCAAAATAGACGACTCTTGGGCCCGATTTTAGTACATTTGGTGAAATATTGACTTTTGAATGACCGATGTAACATCAGATACAGTCAATAAGTAGGTATAGAAATTTTAAGATCATTGACTGAAACTTATTCAATGGGTCAAATATTGGCTACTCTATAGTTAATTTATCACCAGAAGGAGTCAAAGGGTAGAACTAAAATGTTCAAAATAGACGACTCTTGGGCCCGATTTTAGTACATTTGGTCAAATATTGACTTTTGAATGACCGATATAACATCAGAAAGAGTCAATGACTGGGTTTAGAAATTTCAAGATCCATTACTGAAACATGTTCAATGGGTCAAATATTGGCTACTCTATCGCTAACTTATCACCAGAAGGAGTCAATTGGGTAGAAATAGAAAGTTCAAAATCGACGACTCTTGGGCCCGATATTAGTACATTTGGTCAAATATGGATTTCTGAATGATTGACCTAAATTCAGAAAGAGTCAATGAGTAAGTATAAAAATTTCAAGATCCATAACTTAAACATGTCCAATGGGTAAAATATTGGCTACTCTAAGGCTAATGTATCACAAGAAGGAGTCAATTGGGTAGGAATAGAAAGTTCAAGATCAAGGACTGAAATATTTCCAGTGGGTCAAAAATTGGCTGAACTATCTCCAGAATGAGTCAATAGGGTAGAACTGAAAAGTTCAAAATAGACGACTCTTGGGCCCGATTTTAGTACATTTGGTGAAATACTGACTTTTGAATGACCGATATAACATCAGAAAGAGTCAATGAGTAGGTATAGAAATTTCAAGATCCATGACTGAAACATGTTCAATGGGTCAATTATTGGCTACTCAATCGCTAATTTATCACCAGAAGGAGTCAATAGGGTAGAACTAAAAAGTTCAAAATAGACGACTCTTGGGCCCGATTTTAATACATTTGGTGAAATATTGACTTTTGAATGACCGATGTAACATCAGATAGAGTCAATAAGTAGGTATAGAAATTTTAAGATCATTGACTGAAACATATTCAATGGGTCAAATATTGGCTACTCTATGGCTAATTTATCACCAGAAGGAGTCAAAGGGTAGAACTAAAAAGTTCAAAATAGACGACTCTTGGGCCCGATTTTAGTACATTTGGTCAAATATTGACTTTTGAATGACCGATATAACATCAGAAAGAGTCAATGAGTAGGTATAGATTTTTCAAGATCCATGACTGAAACATGTTCAATGGGTCAATTATTGGCTACTCAATCGCTAATTTATCACCAGAAGGAGTCAATAGGGTAGAACTAACAAGTTCAAAATAGACGACTCTTGGGCCCGATTTTAGTACATTTGGTGAAATATTGACTTTTGAATGAGCGATGTAACATCAGATAGAGTCAATAAGTAGGTATAGAAATTTTAAGATCATTGACTGAAACATATTCAATGGGTCAAATATTGGCTACTCTATGGCTAATTTATCACCAGAAGGAGTCAAAGGGTAGAAATAAAAAGTTCAAAATAGACGACTCTTGGGCCCGATTTTAGTACATTTGGTGAAATATTGACTTTTGAATGACCGATGTAACATCAGATAGAGTCAATAAGTAGGTATAGAAATTTTAAGATCATTGACTGAAACTTATTCAATGGGTCAAATATTGGCTACTCTATAGCTAATTTATCACCAGAAGGAGTCAAAGGGTAGAACTAAAAAGTTCAAAATAGGCGACTCTTGGGCCCGATTTTAGTACATTTGGTCAAATATTGACTTTTAAATGACCGATATAACATCAGAAAGAGTCAATGAGTAGGTATAAAAATTTCAAGATCCATAACTGCAACATGTCCAATGGTTAAAATATTGGCTACTATAAGGCTAATGTATCACAAGAAGGAGTCAATTGGGTAGGACTAGAAAGTTCAACATCAAGGACTGAAACATTTTCAGTGGGTCAAAAATTGGCTGAACTATCACCAGAAGGAGTCAATAGGGTAGAACTAAAAAGTTCAAAATAGGCGACTCTTGAGCCCGATTTTAATACATTTGGTCAAATATTGACTTTTGAATGAAAGATATAACATCTGAAAGAGTCAATAAGTAGGTATAGAAATTTCAAGATCCATGACTGAAACATGTTCAATGGGTCAATTATTGGCTACTCTATTGCTAGTTTATCACCAGAAGGAGTCAATTGGGTAGAAAAAGAAAGTTCAAAATTGACGACTCTTGGGCCCGATATTAGAACATTTGGTCAAATATGGATTTCTGAATGACTGACCTAAATTCAGAAAGAGTCAATGAGTAGGTATAAAAATTTCAAGATCCATAACTGAAACATGTCCAATGGGTAAAATATTGGCTACTCTAAGGCTAATGTATCACAAGAAGGAGTCAATTGGGTAGGAATAGAAAGTTCAAGATCAAGGACTGAAATATTTTCAGTGGGTCAAAAATTGGCTGAACTATCGCCATAAGTCAATAGGGTAGAACTAAAAAGTTCAAAATAGACGACTCTTGGGCCTGATATTAGTACATTTGGTCAAATATTGACTTTTGAATGACCGATGTAACATCAGAAACAGTCAATAAGTAGGTATAGAAATTTCAAGATCCATGACTGAAACATGTTCAATGGGTCAATTATTGGCTACTCAATCGCTAATTTATCACCAGAAGGAGTCAATAGGGTAGAACTAAAAAGTTCAAAATAGACGACTCTTGGGCCCGATATTAGTACATTTGGTGAAATATTGACTTTTGAATGACCGATGTAACATCAGAAACAGTCAATAAGTAGGTATAGAAATTTCAAGATCCATGACTGAAACATGTTCAATGGGTCAAATATTGGCTACTCTATGGCTAATTTATCACAAGAAGGAGTCTATTGGGTAGAAATAGAAAGTTCAAAATCGACGACTCTTGGGCCCGATATTAGTACATTTGGTCAAATATGGATTTCTGAATGACTGACCTAAATTCAGAAAGATTCAATGAGTAGGTATAAAAATTTCAAGATCCATAACTGAAACATGTCCAATGGATAAAATATTGGCTTCTTTAAGGCTAATGTATCACAAGAAGGAGTCAATTGGGTAGGAATAGAACGTTCAAGATCAAGGACTGAAATATTTTCAGTGGGTCAAAAATTGGCTGAACTCTCTCCAGAAGGAGTCAATGGGTAGAACTAAAAAGTTCAAAATAGACGACTGTTGGGACGGATTTTTGTACATTTGGTCAAATATTGACTTTTGAATGACCGATGTAACATCAGAAAGAGTCAATAAGTAGGTATAGAAATTTCAAGATCCATGACTGAAACATGTTCAATGGGTCAAATATTGGCTACTCTAAGGCTAATGTATCAAAAGAAGGAGTCAATTGGGTAGGAATAGAAAGTTCAAAATAGACGACTCTTGATCCCGATTTTAATACATTTGGTCAAATATTGACTTTTGAATGAAAGATATAACATCTGAAAGAGTCAATAAGTAGGTATAGAAATGTCAAGATCCATGACTGAAACGTGTTCAATGGCTCAATTATTGAATACTCTATCGCTAACTTATCACCAGAAGGAGTCAATTGGGTAGAAATAGAAAGTTCAAAATCGACGACTCTTGGGCCCGATATTAGGACATTTGGTCTCAATCGCGATTTCTGAATGATTGACCTAAATTCAGAAAGAGTCAATGAGTAAGTATAAAAATTTCAAAATCCATAACTTAAACATGTCCAATGGGTAAAATATTGGCTACTCTAAGGCTAATGTATCACAAGAAGGAGTCAATTGGGTAGGAATAGAAAGTTCAAGATCAAGGAATGAAATATTTCCAGTGGGTCAAAAATTGGCTGAACTATCTCCAGAAGGAGTCAATAGGGTAGAACTGAAAAGTTCAAAATAGACGACTCTTGGGCCCGATTTTAATACATTTGGTGAAATATTGACTTTTTAATGACCGATGTAACATCAGATAGAGTCAATAAGTAGGTATAGAAATTTTAAGATCATTGACTGAAACATATTCAATGGGTCAAATATTGGCTACTCTATGGCTTTTTTATCTCCAGAAGAAGTCAATAGGGAAGAACTAAAAAGTTCAAAATAGGCGACTCTTGAGCCCGATTTTAATACATTTGGTCAAATATTGACTTTTGAATGAAAGGTATAACATCTGAAAGAGTCAATAAGTAGGTATAGAAATTTCAAGATCCATGACTGAAATGTGTTCAATGGGTCAATTATTGGCTACTCTATCGCTAATTTATCACCAGAAGGAGTCAATTGGGTAGAAAAAGAAAGTTCAAAATTGATGACTCTTGGGCCCGATATTAGAACATTTGGTCAAATATGGATTTCTGAATGACTGACCTAAATTCAGAAAGAGTCAATGAGTAGGTATAAAAATTTCAAGATCCATAACTGAAACATGTCCAATGGGTAAAATATTGGCTACTCTAAGGCTAATGTATCACAAGAAGGAGTCAATTGGGTAGGAATAGAAAGTTCAAGATCAAGGACTGAAATATTTTCAGTGGGTCAAAAATTGGCTGAACTATCGCCATAAGTCAATAGGGTAGAACTAAAAAGTTCAAAATAGACGACTCTTGGGCCTGATATTAGTACATTTGGTCAAATATTGACTTTTTAATGACCGATGTAACATCAGAAACAGTCAATAAGTAGGTATAGAAATTTCAAGATCCATGACTGAAACATGTTGAATGGGTCAATTATTGGCTACTCAATCGCTAATTTATCACCAGAAGGAGTCAATAGGGTAGAACTAAAAAGTTCAAAATAGACGACTCTTGGGCCCGATATTAGTACATTTGGTGAAATATTGACTTTTGAATGACCGATGTAACATCAAAAAGAGTCCATAAGTAGGTATAGAAATTTCAAGATCCATGACTGAAACATGTTCAATGGGTCAAATATTGGCTACTCTATGGCTAATTTATCACCAGAAGGAGTCTATTGGGTAGGAATAGAAAGTTCAAAATAGACGACTCTTGATCCCGATTTTAATACATTTGGTCAAATATTGACTTTTGAATGAAAGATATAACATCTGAAAGAGTCAATAAGTAGGTATAGAAATTTCAAGATCCATGACTGAAACGTGTTCAATGGCTCAATTATTGAATACTCTATCGCTAACTTATCACCAGAAGGAGTCAATTGGGTAGAAATAGAAAGTTCAAAATCGACGACTCTTGGGCCCGATATTAGTACATTTGATCTCAATCGCGATTTCTGAATTATTGACCTAAATTCAGAAAGAGTCAATGAGTAAGTATAAAAATTTCAAAATCCATAACTTAAACATGTCCAATGGGTAAAATATTGGCTACTCTAAGGCTAATGTATCACAAGAAGGAGTCAATTGGGTAGGAATAGAAAGTTCAAGATCAAGGAATGAAATATTTCCAGTGGGTCAAAAATTGGCTGAACTATCTCCAGAAGGAGTCAATAGGGTAGAACTGAAAAGTTCAAAATAGACGACTCTTGGGCCCGATTTTAATACATTTGGTGAAATATTGACTTTTTAATGACCGATGTAACATCAGATAGATTCAATAAGTAGGTATAGAAATTTTAAGATCATTGACTGAAACATATTCAATGGGTCAAATATTGGCTACTCTATGGCTTTTTTATCACCCGAAGGAGTCAAAGGGTAGAACTAAAAAGTTCAAAATAGACGACTCTTGGGCCCGATTTTAGTACATTTGTTGAAATATTGACTTTTGAATGACCGATATAACATCAGAAAGAGTCAATGAGTAGGTATAGAAATTTCAAGATCCATGACTGAAACATGTTCAATGGGTCAAATATTGGCTACTCTATCGCTAACTTATCACCAGAACGAGTCAATTGGGTAGAAATAGAAAGTTCAAAATCGACGACTCTTGGGCCCGATATTAGTACATTTGGTCAAATATGGATTTCTGAATGATTGACCTAAATTCAGAAAGAGTCAATGAGTAAGTATAAAAATTTCAAAATCCATAACTTAAACATGTCCAATGGGTAAAATATTGGCTACTCTAAGGCTAATGTATCACAAGAAGGAGTCAATTGGGTAGGAATAGAAAGTTCAAGATCAAGGAATGAAATATTTCCAGTGGGTCAAAAATTGGCTGAACTATCTCCAGAAGGAGTCAATAGGGTAGAACTGAAAAGTTCAAAATAGACGACTCTTGGGCCCGATTTTAATACATTTGGTGAAATATTGACTTTTTAATGACCGATGTAACATCAGATAGATTCAATAAGTAGGTATAGAAATTTTAAGATCATTGACTGAAACATATTCAATGGGTCAAATATTGGCTACTCTATGGCTTTTTTATCACCCGAAGGAGTCAAAGGGTAGAACTAAAAAGTTCAAAATAGACGACTCTTGGGCCCGATTTTAGTACATTTGTTGAAATATTGACTTTTGAATGACCGATATAACATCAGAAAGAGTCAATGAGTAGGTATAGAAATTTCAAGATCCATGACTGAAACATGTTCAATGGGTCAAATATTGGCTACTCTATCGCTAACTTATCACCAGAACGAGTCAATTGGGTAGAAATAGAAAGTTCAAAATCGACGACTCTTGGGCCCGATATTAGTACATTTGGTCAAATATGGATTTCTGAATGATTGACCTAAATTCAGAAAGAGTCAATGAGTAAGTATAAAAATTTCAAGATCCATAACTTAAACATGTCCAATGGTTAAAATATTGGCTACTATAAGGCTAATGTATCACAAGAAGGAGTCAATTGGGTAGGACTAGAAAGTTCAACATCAAGGACTGAAACATTTTCAGTGGGTCAAAAATTGGCTGAACTATCACCCGAAGGAGTCAATAGGGTAGAACTAAAAAGTTCAAAATAGGCGACTCTTGAGCCCGATTTTAATACATTTGGTCAAATATTGACTTTTGAATGACCGATGTAACATCAGAAACAGTCAATAAGTAGGTATAGAAATTTCAAGATCCATGACTGAAACATGTTCAATGGGTCAATTATTGGCTACTCAATCGCTAATTTATCACCAGAAGGAGTCAATAGGGTAGAACTAAAAAGTTCAAAATAGACGACTCTTGGGCCCGATATTAGTACATTTGGTGAAATATTGACTTTTTAATGACCGGATAATGGGCCGGATTTTTGTACATTTGGTCAAATATTGACTTTTTTTTTTTCAAATATTGACTATTGACTTTTGAATGACCGATGTAACATCAAAAAGAGTCAATAAGTAGGTATAGAAATTTCAAGATCCATGACTGAAACATGTTCAATGGGTCAAATATTGGCTACTCTATGGCTAATTTATCACAAGAAGGAGTCTATTGGGTAGAAATAGAAAGTTCAAAATCGACGACTCTTGGGCCCGATATTAGTACATTCGGTCAAATATGGATTTCTGAATGATTGACCTAAATTCAGAAAGAGTCAATGAGTAAGTATAAAAATTTCAAGATCCATAACTTAAACATGTCCAATGGGTAAAATATTGGCTACTCTAAGGCTAATGTATCACAAGAAGGAGTCAATTGGGTAGGAATAGAAAGTTCAAGATCAAGGACTGAAATATTTCCAGTGGGTCAAAAATTGGCTGAACTCTCTCCAGAAGGAGTCAATGGGTAGAACTAAAAAGTTCAAAATAGACGACTGTTGGGCCGGATTTTTGTACATTTGGTCAAATACTGACTTTTGAATGACCGATGTAACATCAGAAAGAGTCAATAAGTAGGTATAGAAATTTCAAGATCCATGACTGAAACATGTTCAATGGGTCAAATATTGGCTACTCTAAGGCTAATGTATCACAAGAAGGAGTCAATTGGGTAGGAATAGAAAGTTCAAAATAGACGACTCTTGATCCCGATTTTAATACATTTGGTCAAATATTGACTTTTGAATGAAAGATATAACATCTGAAAGAGTCAATAAGTAGGTATAGAAATTTCAAGATCCATGACTGAAACGTGTTCAATGGGTCAATTATTGGCTACTCTATCGCTAACTTATCACCAGAAGGAGTCAATTGGGTATAAATAGAAAGTTCAAAATCGACGACTGCTGGGCCCGATATTAGTACTTTTGGTCAAATATGGATTTCTGAATGACTGACCTAAATTCAGAAAGAGTCAATGAGTAGGTATTAAAATTTAAAGATCCATAACTGAAACATGTCCAATGGGTAAAATGTTGGCTACTCTAATGCTAATGTATCACAAGAAGGAGTCAATTGGGTAGGAATAGAAATTTCAAGATCCATGACTGAAACATGTTCAATGGGTCAAATATTGGCTACTCTATGGCTAATTTATCACAAGAAGGAGTCTATTGGGTAGAAATAGAAAGTTCAAAATCGACGACTCTTGGGCCCGATATTAGTACATTTGGTCAAATATGGATTTCTGAAAGACTGACCTAAATTCAGAAAGATTCAATGAGTAGGTATAAAAATTTCAAGATCCATAACTGAAACATGTCCAATGGATAAAATATTGGCTTCTTTAAGGCTAATGTATCACAAGAAGGAGTCAATTGGGTAGGAATAGAAAGTTCAAGATCAAGGACGGAAATATTTTCAGTGGGTCAAAATTGGCTGAACTATCTCAAGAAGGAGTCAATGGGTAGAACTAAAAAGTTCAAAATAGACGACTCTTGGGCCCGATTTTAGTACATTTGGTCAAATATTGACTTTTGAATGACCGATGTAACATCAGAAAGAGTCAATAAGTAGGTATAGAAATTTCAAGATCCATGACTGAAACATGTTCAATGGGTCAAATATTGGCTACTCTAAGGCTAATGTATCAAAAGAAGGAGTCAATTGGGTAGGAATAGAAAGTTCAAAATAGACGACTCTTGATCCCGATTTTAATACATTTGGTCAAATATTGACTTTTGAATGAAAGATATAACATCTGAAAGAGTCAATAAGTAGGTATAGAAATTTCAAGATCCATAACTGAAACATGTCCAATGGATAAAATATTGGCTTCTTTAAGGCTAATGTATCACAAGAAGGAGTCAATTGGGTAGGAATAGAAAGTTCAAGATCAAGGACGGAAATATTTTCAGTGGGTCAAAATTGGCTGAACTATCTCCAGAAGGAGTCAATGGGTAGAACTAAAAAGTTCAAAATAGACGACTCTTGGGCCCGATTTTAGTACATTTGGTCAAATATTGACTTTTGAATGACCGATGTAACATCAGAAAGAGTCAATAAGTAGGTATAGAAATTTCAAGATCCATGACTGAAACATGTTCAATGGGTCAATTATTGGCTACTCTATCGCTAACTTATCACCAGAAGGAGTCAATTGGGTAGAAATAGAAAGTTCAAAATCGACGACTCTTGGGCCCGATATTAGTACATTCGGTCAAATATGGATTTCTGAATGATTGACCTAAATTCAGAAAGAGTCAATGAGTAAGTATAAAAATTTCAAGATCCATAACTTAAACATGTCCAATGGGTAAAATATTGGCTACTCTAAGGCTAATGTATCACAAGAAGGAGTCAATTGGGTAGGAATAGAAAGTTCAAGATCAAGGACTGAAATATTTCCAGTGGGTCAAAAATTGGCTGAACTATCTCCAGAAGGAGTCAATAGGGTAGAACTGAAAAGTTCAAAATAGACGACTCTTGGGCCCGATTTTAGTACATTTGGTGAAATATTGACTTTTGAATGACCGATATAACATCAGAAAGAGTCAATGAGTAGGTATAGAAATTTTAAGATCATTGACTGAAACATATTCAATGGGTCAAATATTGGCTACTCTATGGCTAATTTATCACCAGAAGGAGTCAAAGGGTAAAACTAAAAAGTTCAAAATAGGCGACTCTTGGGCCCGATTTTAGTACATTTGGTCAAATATTGACTTTTGAATGACCGATATAACATCAGAAAGAGTCAATGAGTAGGTATAGAAATTTCAAGATCCATGACTGAAACATGTTCAATGGGTCAAATATTGGCTACTCTAAGGCTAATGTATCAAAAGAAGGAGTCAATTGGGTAGGAATAGAAAGTTCAAAATAGACGACTCTTGATCCCGATTTTAATACATTCGGTCAAATATTGACTTTTGAATGAAAGATATAACATCTGAAAGAGTCAATAAGTAGGTATAGAAATTTCAAGATCCATGACTGAAACGTGTTCAATGGGTCAATTATTGGCTACTCTATCGCTAACTTATCACCAGAAGGAGTCAATTGGGTATAAATAGAAAGTTCAAAATCGACGACTGCTGGGCCCGATATTAGTACTTTTGGTCAAATATGGATTTCTGAATGACTGACCTAAATTCAGAAAGACTCAATGAGTAGGTATTAAAATTTAAAGATCCATAACTGAAACATGTCCAATGGGTAAAATGTTGGCTACTCTAATGCTAATGTATCACAAGAAGGAGTCAATTGGGTAGGAATAGAAATTTCAAGATCCATGACTGAAACATGTTCAATGGGTCAAATATTGGCTACTCTATGGCTAATTTATCACCAGAAGGAGTCAAAGGGTAGAACTAAAAAATTCAAAATAGACGACTCTTGGGCCTGATATTAGTACATTTGGTCAAATATTGACTTTTGAATGACTGATGTAACATCAGAAAGAGTCAATGAGTAGGTATAGAAATTTCAAGATCCTTGACTGAAACATGTTCAATGGGTCAAATATTGGCTACTCTATGGCTAATTTATCTCAAGAAGGAGTCTATTGGGTAGAAATAGAAAGTTCAAAATCGACGACTCTTGGGCCCGATATTAGTACATTTGGTAAAATATGGATTTCTGAATGACTGACCTAAATTCAGAAAGATTCAATGAGTAGGTATAAAAATTTCAAGATCCATAACTGAAACATGTCCAATGGATAAAATATTGGCTTCTTTAAGGCTAATGTATCACAAGAAGGAGTCAATTGGGTAGGAATAGACAGTTCAAGATCAAAGACTGAAATATTTTCAGTGGGTCTAAAATTGGCTGAACTATCTCCAGAAGGAGTCAATGGGTAGAACTAAAAAGTTCAAAATAGACGACTCTTGGGCCCGATTTTAGTACATTTGGTGAAATATTGACTTTTGAATGACCGATATAACATCAGAAAGAGTCAATGAGTAGGTATAGAAATTTCAAGATCCATGACTGAAACGTGTTCAATGGGTCAATTATTGGCTACTCTATCGCTAACTTATCACCAGAAGGAGTCAATTGGGTAGAAATAGAAAGTTCAAAATCGACGACTCTTGGGCCCGATATTAGTACATTTGGTCAAATATGGATTTCTGAATGATTGACCTAAATTCAGAAAGAGTCAATGAGTAAGTATAAAAATTTCAAGATCCATAACTTAAACATGTCCAATGGGTAAAATATTGGCTACTCTAAGGCTAATGTATCACAAGAAGGAGTCAATTGGGTAGGAATAGAAAGTTCAAGATCAAGGACTGAAATATTTCCAGTGGGTCAAAAATTGGCTGAACTATCTCCAGAAGGAGTCAATAGGGTAGAACTGAAAAGTTCAAAATAGACGACTCTTGGGCCGGATTTTAGTACATTTGGTGAAATATTGACTTTTGAATGACCGATATAACATCAGAAAGAGTCAATGAGTAGGTATAGAAATTTCAAGATCCATGACTGAAACATGTTCAATGGGTCAATTATTGGCTACTCAATTGCTAATTTATCACCAGAAGGAGTCAATAGGGTAGAACTAACAAGTTCAAAACAGACGACTCTTGGGCCCGATTTTAATACATTTGGTGAAATATTGACTTTTGAATGACCGATGTAACATCAGATAGAGTCAATAAGTAGGTATAGAAATTTTAAGATCATTGACTGAAACATATTCAATGGGTCAAATATTGGCTACTCTATGGCTAATTTATCACCAGAAGGAGTCAAAGGGTAAAACTAAAAAGTTCAAAATAGGCGACTCTTGGGCCCGATTTTAGTACATTTGGTCAAATATTGACTTTTGAATGACCGATATAACATCAGAAAGAGTCAATGAGTAGGTATAGAAATTTCAAGATCCATGACTGAAACATGTTCAATGGGTCAAATATTGGCTACTCTAAGGCTAATGTATCAAAAGAAGGAGTCAATTGGGTAGGAATAGAAAGTTCAAAATAGACGACTCTTGATCCCGATTTTAATACATTCGGTCAAATATTGACTTTTGAATGAAAGATATAACATCTGAAAGAGTCAATAAGTAGGTATAGAAATTTCAAGATCCATGACTGAAACGTGTTCAATGGGTCAATTATTGGCTACTCTATCGCTAACTTATCACCAGAAGGAGTCAATTGGGTATAAATAGAAAGTTCAAAATCGACGACTGCTGGGCCCGATATTAGTACTTTTGGTCAAATATGGATTTCTGAATGACTGACCTAAATTCAGAAAGACTCAATGAGTAGGTATTAAAATTTAAAGATCCATAACTGAAACATGTCCAATGGGTAAAATGTTGGCTACTCTAATGCTAATGTATCACAAGAAGGAGTCAATTGGGTAGGAATAGAAATTTCAAGATCCATGACTGAAACATGTTCAATGGGTCAAATATTGGCTACTCTATGGCTAATTTATCACCAGAAGGAGTCAAAGGGTAGAACTAAAAAATTCAAAATAGACGACTCTTGGGCCTGATATTAGTACATTTGGTCAAATATTGACTTTTGAATGACTGATGTAACATCAGAAAGAGTCAATGAGTAGGTATAGAAATTTCAAGATCCTTGACTGAAACATGTTCAATGGGTCAAATATTGGCTACTCTATGGCTAATTTATCTCAAGAAGGAGTCTATTGGGTAGAAATAGAAAGTTCAAAATCGACGACTCTTGGGCCCGATATTAGTACATTTGGTCAAATATGGATTTCTGAATGACTGACCTAAATTCAGAAAGATTCAATGAGTAGGTATAAAAATTTCAAGATCCATAACTGAAACATGTCCAATGGATAAAATATTGGCTTCTTTAAGGCTAATGTATCACAAGAAGGAGTCAATTGGGTAGGAATAGACAGTTCAAGATCAAAGACTGAAATATTTTCAGTGGGTCAAAAATTGGCTGAACTATCTCCAGAAGGAGTCAATGGGTAGAACTAAAAAGTTCAAAATAGACGACTCTTGGGCCAGATTTTAGTACATTTGGTGAAATATTGACTTTTGAATGACCGATATAACATCAGAAAGAGTCAATGAGTAGGTATAGAAATTTCAAGATCCTTGACTGAAACATGTTCAATGGGTCAAATATTGGCTACTCTATGGCTAATTTATCACAAGAAGGAGTCTATTGGGTAGAAATAGAAAGTTCAAAATCGACGACTCTTGGGCCCGATATTAGTACATTTGGTCAAATATGGATTTCTGAATGACTGACCTAAATTCAGAAAGATTCAATGAGTAGGTATAAAAATTTCAAGATCCATAACTGAAACATGTCCAATGGATAAAATATTGGCTTCTTTAAGGCTAATGTATCACAAGAAGGAGTCAATTGGGTAGGAATAGAAAGTTCAAGATCAAGGACTGAAATATTTTCAGTGGGTCAAAATTGGCTGAACTATCTCCAGAAGGAGTCAATGGGTAGAACTAAAAAGTTCAAAATAGACGACTCTTGGGCCCGATTTTAGTACATTTGGTCAAATATTGACTTTTGAATGACCGATGTAACATCAGAAAGAGTCAATAAGTAGGTATAGAAATTTCAAGATCCATGACTGAAACGTGTTCAATGGGTCAATTATTGGCTACTCTATCGCTAACTTATCACCAGAAGGAGTCAATTGGGTAGAAATAGAAAGTTCAAAATCGACGACTCTTGGGCCCGATATTAGTACATTTGGTCAAATATGGATTTCTGAATGATTGACCTAAATTCAGAAAGAGTCAATGAGTAAGTATAAAAATTTCAAGATCCATAACTTAAACATGTCCAATGGGTAAAATATTGGCTACTCTAAGGCTAATGTATCACAAGAAGGAGTCAATTGGGTAGGAATAGAAAGTTCAAGATCAAGGACTGAAATATTTCCAGTGGGTCAAAAATTGGCTGAACTATCTCCAGAAGGAGTCAATATGGTAGAACTGAAAAGTTCAAAATAGACGACTCTTGGGCCCGATTTTAGTACATTTGGTGAAATATTGACTTTTGAATGACCGATATAACATCAGAAAGAGTCAATGAGTAGGTATAGAAATTTCAAGATCCATGACTGAAACATGTTCAATGGGTCAATTATTGGCTACTCAATTGCTAATTTATCACCAGAAGGAGTCAATAGGGTAGAACTAACAAGTTCAAAACAGACGACTCTTGGGCCCGATTTTAATACATTTGGTGAAATATTGACTTTTGAATGACCGATGTAACATCAGATAGAGTCAATAAGTAGGTATAGAAATTTTAAGATCATTGACTGAAACATATTCAATGGGTCAATTATTGGCTACTCTATCGCTAACTTATCACCAGAAGGAGTCAATTGGGTATAAATAGAAAGTTCAAAATCGACGACTGCTGGGCCCGATATTAGTACTTTTGGTCAAATATGGATTTCTGAATGACTGACCTAAATTCAGAAAGACTCAATGAGTAGGTATTAAAATTTAAAGATCCATAACTGAAACATGTCCAATGGGTAAAATGTTGGCTACTCTAATGCTAATGTATCACAAGAAGGAGTCAATTGGGTAGGAATAGAAATTTCAAGATCCATGACTGAAACATGTTCAATGGGTCAAATATTGGCTACTCTATGGCTAATTTATCACCAGAAGGAGTCAAAGGGTAGAACTAAAAAATTCAAAATAGACGACTCTTGGGCCTGATATTAGTACATTTGGTCAAATATTGACTTTTGAATGACTGATGTAACATCAGAAAGAGTCAATGAGTAGGTATAGAAATTTCAAGATCCTTGACTGAAACATGTTCAATGGGTCAAATATTGGCTACTCTATGGCTAATTTATCTCAAGAAGGAGTCTATTGGGTAGAAACAGAAAGTTCAAAATCGACGACTCTTGGGCCCGATATTAGTACATTTGGTCAAATATGGATTTCTGAATGACTGACCTAAATTCAGAAAGATTCAATGAGTAGGTATAAAAATTTCAAGATCCATAACTGAAACATGTCCAATGGATAAAATATTGGCTTCTTTAAGGCTAATGTATCACAAGAAGGAGTCAATTGGGTAGGAATAGACAGTTCAAGATCAAAGACTGAAATATTTTCAGTGGGTCAAAAATTGGCTGAACTATCTCCAGAAGGAGTCAATGGGTAGAACTAAAAAGTTCAAAATAGACGACTCTTGGGCCCGATTTTAGTACATTTGGTGAAATATTGACTTTTGAATGACCGATATAACATCAGAAAGAGTCAATGAGTAGGTATAGAAATTTCAAGATCCTTGACTGAAACATGTTCAATGGGTCAAATATTGGCTACTCTATGGCTAATTTATCACAAGAAGGAGTCTATTGGGTAGAAATAGAAAGTTCAAAATCGACGACTCTTGGGCCCGATATTAGTACATTTGGTCAAATATGGATTTCTGAATGATTGACCTAAATTCAGAAAGAGTCAATGAGTAAGTATAAAAATTTCAAGATCCATAACTTAAACATGTCCAATGGGTAAAATATTGGCTACTCTAAGGCTAATGTATCACAAGAAGGAGTCAATTGGGTAGGAATAGAAAGTTCAAGATCAAGGACTGAAATATTTCCAGTGGGTCAAAAATTGGCTGAACTATCTCCAGAAGGAGTCAATATGGTAGAACTGAAAAGTTCAAAATAGACGACTCTTGGGCCCGATTTTAGTACATTTGGTGAAATATTGACTTTTGAATGACCGATATAACATCAGAAAGAGTCAATGAGTAGGTATAGAAATTTCAAGATCCATGACTGAAACATGTTCAATGGGTCAATTGTTGGCTACTCAATTGCTAATTTATCACCAGAAGGAGTCAATAGGGTAGAACTAACAAGTTCAAAACAGACGACTCTTGGGCCCGATTTTAATACATTTGGTGAAATATTGACTTTTGAATGACCGATGTAACATCAGATAGAGTCAATAAGTAGGTATAGAAATTTTAAGATCATTGACTGAAACATATTCAATGGGTCAATTATTGGCTACTCTATCGCTAACTTATCACCAGAAGGAGTCAATTGGGTATAAATAGAAAGTTCAAAATCGACGACTGCTTTGCCCGATATTAGTACTTTTGGTCAAATATGGATTTCTGAATGACTGACCTAAATTCAGAAAGACTCAATGAGTAGGTATTAAAATTTAAAGATCCATAACTGAAACATGTCCAATGGGTAAAATGTTGGCTACTCTAATGCTAATGTATCACAAGAAGGAGTCAATTGGGTAGGAATAGAAATTTCAAGATCCATGACTGAAACATGTTCAATGGGTCAAATATTGGCTACTCTATGGCTAATTTATCACCAGAAGGAGTCAAAGGGTAGAACTAAAAAATTCAAAATAGACGACTCTTGGGCCTGATATTAGTACATTTGGTCAAATATTGACTTTTGAATGACTGATGTAACATCAGAAAGAGTCAATGAGTAGGTATAGAAATTTCAAGATCCTTGACTGAAACATGTTCAATGGGTCAAATATTGGCTACTCTATGGCTAATTTATCTCAAGAAGGAGTCTATTGGGTAGAAACAGAAAGTTCAAAATCGACGACTCTTGGGCCCGATATTAGTACATTTGGTCAAATATGGATTTCTGAATGACTGACCTAAATTCAGAAAGATTCAATGAGTAGGTATAAAAATTTCAAGATCCATAACTGAAACATGTCCAATGGATAAAATATTGGCTTCTTTAAGGCTAATGTATCACAAGAAGGAGTCAATTGGGTAGGAATAGACAGTTCAAGATCAAAGACTGAAATATTTTCAGTGGGTCAAAAATTGGCTGAACTATCTCCAGAAGGAGTCAATGGGTAGAACTAAAAAGTTCAAAATAGACGACTCTTGGGCCCGATTTTAGTACATTTGGTGAAATATTGACTTTTGAATGACCGATATAACATCAGAAAGAGTCAATGAGTAGGTATAGAAATTTCAAGATCCTTGACTGAAACATGTTCAATGGGTCAAATATTGGCTACTCTATGGCTAATTTATCACAAGAAGGAGTCTATTGGGTAGAAATAGAAAGTTCAAAATCGACGACTCTTGGGCCCGATATTAGTACATTTGGTCAAATATGGATTTCTGAATGATTGACCTAAATTCAGAAAGAGTCAATGAGTAAGTATAAAAATTTCAAGATCCATAACTTAAACATGTCCAATGGGTAAAATATTGGCTACTCTAAGGCTAATGTATCACAAGAAGGAGTCAATTGGGTAGGAATAGAAAGTTCAAGATCAAGGACTGAAATATTTCCAGTGGGTCAAAAATTGGCTGAACTATCTCCAGAAGGAGTCAATATGGTAGAACTGAAAAGTTCAAAATAGACGACTCTTGGGCCCGATTTTAGTACATTTGGTGAAATATTGACTTTTGAATGACCGATATAACATCAGAAAGAGTCAATGAGTAGGTATAGAAATTTCAAGATCCATGACTGAAACATGTTCAATGGGTCAATTGTTGGCTACTCAATTGCTAATTTATCACCAGAAGGAGTCAATAGGGTAGAACTAACAAGTTCAAAACAGACGACTCTTGGGCCCGATTTTAATACATTTGGTGAAATATTGACTTTTGAATGACCGATGTAACATCAGATAGAGTCAATAAGTAGGTATAGAAATTTTAAGATCATTGACTGAAACATATTCAATGGGTCAATTATTGGCTACTCTATCGCTAACTTATCACCAGAAGGAGTCAATTGGGTATAAATAGAAAGTTCAAAATCGACGACTGCTTTGCCCGATATTAGTACTTTTGGTCAAATATGGATTTCTGAATGACTGACCTAAATTCAGAAAGACTCAATGAGTAGGTATTAAAATTTAAAGATCCATAACTGAAACATGTCCAATGGGTAAAATGTTGGCTACTCTAATGCTAATGTATCACAAGAAGGAGTCAATTGGGTAGGAATAGAAATTTCAAGATCCATGACTGAAACATGTTCAATGGGTCAAATATTGGCTACTCTATGGCTAATTTATCACCAGAAGGAGTCAAAGGGTAGAACTAAAAAATTCAAAATAGACGACTCTTGGGCCTGATATTAGTACATTTGGTCAAATATTGACTTTTGAATGACTGATGTAACATCAGAAAGAGTCAATGAGTAGGTATAGAAATTTCAAGATCCTTGACTGAAACATGTTCAATGGGTCAAATATTGGCTACTCTATGGCTAATTTATCTCAAGAAGGAGTCTATTGGGTAGAAATAGAAAGTTCAAAATCGACGACTCTTGGGCCCGATATTAGTACATTTGGTCAAATATGGATTTCTGAATGACTGACCTAAATTCAGAAAGATTCAATGAGTAGGTATAAAAATTTCAAGATCCATAACTGAAACATGTCCAATGGATAAAATATTGGCTTCTTTAAGGCTAATGTATCACAAGAAGGAGTCAATTGGGTAGGAATAGACAGTTCAAGATCAAAGACTGAAATATTTTCAGTGGGTCAAAAATTGGCTGAACTATCTCCAGAAGGAGTCAATGGGTAGAACTAAAAAGTTCAAAATAGACGACTCTTGGGCCCGATTTTAGTACATTTGGTGAAATATTGACTTTTGAATGACCGATATAACATCAGAAAGAGTCAATGAGTAGGTATAGAAATTTCAAGATCCTTGACTGAAACATGTTCAATGGGTCAAATATTGGCTACTCTATGGCTAATTTATCACAAGAAGGAGTCTATTGGGTAGAAATAGAAAGTTCAAAATCGACGACTCTTGGGCCCGATATTAGTACATTTGGTCAAATATGGATTTCTGAATGACTGACCTAAATTCAGAAAGATTCAATGAGTAGGTATAAAAATTTCAAGATCCATAACTGAAACATGTCCAATGGATAAAATATTGGCTTCTTTAAGGCTAATGTATCACAAGAAGGAGTCAATTGGGTAGGAATAGAAAGTTCAAGATCAAGGACTGAAATATTTTCAGTGGGTCAAAATTGGCTGAACTATCTCCAGAAGGAGTCAATGGGTAGAACTAAAAAGTTCAAAATAGACGACTCTTGGGCCCGATTTTAGTACATTTGGTCAAATATTGACTTTTGAATGACCGATGTAACATCAGAAAGAGTCAATAAGTAGGTATAGAAATTTCAAGATCCATGACTGAAACGTGTTCAATGGGTCAATTATTGGCTACTCTATCGCTAACTTATCACCAGAAGGAGTCAATTGGGTAGAAATAGAAAGTTCAAAATCGACGACTCTTGGGCCCGATATTAGTACATTTGGTCAAATATGGATTTCTGAATGATTGACCTAAATTCAGAAAGAGTCAATGAGTAAGTATAAAAATTTCAAGATCCATAACTTAAACATGTCCAATGGGTAAAATATTGGCTACTCTAAGGCTAATGTATCACAAGAAGGAGTCAATTGGGTAGGAATAGAAAGTTCAAGATCAAGGACTGAAATATTTCCAGTGGGTCAAAAATTGGCTGAACTATCTCCAGAAGGAGTCAATATGGTAGAACTGAAAAGTTCAAAATAGACGACTCTTGGGCCCGATTTTAGTACATTTGGTGAAATATTGACTTTTGAATGACCGATATAACATCAGAAAGAGTCAATGAGTAGGTATAGAAATTTCAAGATCCATGACTGAAACATGTTCAATGGGTCAATTATTGGCTACTCAATTGCTAATTTATCACCAGAAGGAGTCAATAGGGTAGAACTAACAAGTTCAAAACAGACGACTCTTGGGCCCGATTTTAATACATTTGGTGAAATATTGACTTTTGAATGACCGATGTAACATCAGATAGAGTCAATAAGTAGGTATAGAAATTTTAAGATCATTGACTGAAACATATTCAATGGGTCAAATATTGGCTAATCTATGGCTAATTTATCACCAGAAGGAGTCAAAGGGTAAAACTAAAAAGTTCAAAATAGACGACTGTTGGGCCCGATTTTAGTACATTTGGTCAAATATTGACTTTTGAATGACCGATATAACATCAGAAAGAGTCAATGAGTAGGTATAGAAATTTCAAGATCCATGACTGAAACGTGTTCAATGGGTCAATTATTGGCTACTCTATCGCTAACTTATCACCAGAAGGAGTCAATTGGGTAGAAATAGAAAGTTCAAAATCGACGACTCTTGGGCCCGATATTAGTACATTTGGTCAAATATGGATTTCTGAATGATTGACCTAAATTCAGAAAGAGTCAATGAGTAAGTATAAAAATTTCAAGATCCATAACTTAAACATGTCCAATGGGTAAAATATTGGCTACTCTAAGGCTAATGTATCACAAGAAGGAGTCAATTGGGTAGGAATAGAAAGTTCAAGATCAAGGACTGAAATATTTCCAGTGGGTCAAAAATTGGCTGAACTATCTCCAGAAGGAGTCAATATGGTAGAACTGAAAAGTTCAAAATAGACGACTCTTGGGCCCGATTTTAGTACATTTGGTGAAATATTGACTTTTGAATGACCGATATAACATCAGAAAGAGTCAATGAGTAGGTATAGAAATTTCAAGATCCATGACTGAAACATGTTCAATGGGTCAATTATTGGCTACTCAATTGCTAATTTATCACCAGAAGGAGTCAATAGGGTAGAACTAACAAGTTCAAAACAGACGACTCTTGGGCCCGATTTTAATACATTTGGTGAAATATTGACTTTTGAATGACCGATGTAACATCAGATAGAGTCAATAAGTAGGTATAGAAATTTTAAGATCATTGACTGAAACATATTCAATGGGTCAAATATTGGCTAATCTATGGCTAATTTATCACCAGAAGGAGTCAAAGGGTAAAACTAAAAAGTTCAAAATAGACGACTGTTGGGCCCGATTTTAGTACATTTGGTCAAATATTGACTTTTGAATGACCGATATAACATCAGAAAGAGTCAATGAGTAGGTATAGAAATTTCAAGATCCATGACTGAAACATGTTCAATGGGTCAAATATTGGCTACTCTAAGGCTAATGTATCAAAAGAAGGAGTCAATTGGGTAGGAATAGAAAGTTCAAAATAGACGACTCTTGATCCCGATTTTAATACATTCGGTCAAATATTGACTTTTGAATGAAAGATATAACATCTGAAAGAGTCAATAAGTAGGTATAGAAATTTCAAGATCCATGACTGAAACGTGTTCAATGGGTCAATTATTGGCTACTCTATCGCTAACTTATCACCAGAAGGAGTCAATAGGGTAGAAATAAAAAGTTCAAAATAGACGACTCTTGGGCCCGATTTTAGTACATTTGGTCAAATATTGACTTTTGAATGACCGATATAACATCAGAAAGAGTCAATGACTAGGTTTAGAAATTTCAAGATCCATTACTGAAACATGTTCAATGGGTCAATTATTGGCTACTCTATGGCTAATTTATCACCAGAAGGATTCAAAGGGTAAAACTGAAAAGTTCAAAATAGACGACTCTTGGGCCCGATTTTAGTACATTTGGTCAAATGTTGACTTTTGAATGACCGATATAACATCAGAAAGAGTCAATGAGTAGGTATAGAAATTTCAAGATCCATGACTGAAACATGTTCAATGGGTCAAATATTGGCTACTCTAAGGCTAATGTATCAAAAGAAGGAGTCAATTGGGTAGGAATAGAAAGTTCAAAATAGACGACTCTTGATCCCGATTTTAATACATTCGGTCAAATATTGACTTTTGAATGACCGATATAACATCAGAAAGAGTCAATGAGTAGGTATAGAAATTTCAAGATCCTTGACTGAAACATGTTCAATGGGTCAAATATTGGCTACTCTATGGCTAATTTATCACAAGAAGGAATCAATTTTGTATAAATAGAAAGTTCAAAATCGACGACTGCTGGGCCCGATATTAGTACTTTTGGTCAAATATGGATTTCTGAATGACTGACCTAAATTCAGAAAGAGTCAATGAGTAGGTATTAAAATTTAAAGATCCATAACTGAAACATGTCCAATGGGTAAAATGTTGGCTACTCTAATGCTAATGTATCACAAGAAGGAGTCAATTGGGTAGGAATAGAAATTTCAAGATCCATGACTGAAACATGTTCAATGGGTCAAATATTGGCTACTCTATGGCTAATTTATCACCAGAAGGAGTCAAAGGGTAGAACTAAAAAATTCAAAATAGACGACTCTTGGGCCTGATATTAGTACATTTGGTCAAATATTGACTTTTGAATGACTGATGTAACATCAGAAAGAGTCAATGAGTAGGTATAGAAATTTCAAGATCCTTGACTGAAACATGTTCAATGGGTCAAATATTGGCTACTCTATGGCTAATTTATCTCAAGAAGGAGTCTATTGGGTAGAAATAGAAAGTTCAAAATCGACGACTCTTGGGCCCGATATTAGTACATTTGGTCAAATATGGATTTCTGAATGACTGACCTAAATTCAGAAAGATTCAATGAGTAGGTATAAAAATTTCAAGATCCATAACTGAAACATGTCCAATGGATAAAATATTGGCTTCTTTAAGGCTAATGTATCACAAGAAGGAGTCAATTGGGTAGGAATAGACAGTTCAAGATCAAAGACTGAAATATTTTCAGTGGGTCAAAAATTGGCTGAACTATCTCCAGAAGGAGTCAATGGGTAGAACTAAAAAGTTCAAAATAGACGACTCTTGGGCCCGATTTTAGTACATTTGGTGAAATATTGACTTTTGAATGACCGATATAACATCAGAAAGAGTCAATGAGTAGGTATAGAAATTTCAAGATCCTTGACTGAAACATGTTCAATGGGTCAAATATTGGCTACTCTATGGCTAATTTATCACAAGAAGGAGTCTATTGGGTAGAAATAGAAAGTTCAAAACAGACGACTCTTGGGCCCGATTTTAATACATTTGGTGAAATATTGACTTTTGAATGACCGATGTAACATCAGATAGAGTCAATAAGTAGGTATAGAAATTTTAAGATCATTGACTGAAACATATTCAATGGGTCAATTATTGGCTACTCTATCGCTAACTTATCACCAGAAGGAGTCAATTGGGTATAAATAGAAAGTTCAAAATCGACGACTGCTGGGCCCGATATTAGTACTTTTGGTCAAATATGGATTTCTGAATGACTGACCTAAATTCAGAAAGACTCAATGAGTAGGTATTAAAATTTAAAGATCCATAACTGAAACATGTCCAATGGGTAAAATGTTGGCTACTCTAATGCTAATGTATCACAAGAAGGAGTCAATTGGGTAGGAATAGAAATTTCAAGATCCATGACTGAAACATGTTCAATGGGTCAAATATTGGCTACTCTATGGCTAATTTATCACCAGAAGGAGTCAAAGGGTAGAACTAAAAAATTCAAAATAGACGACTCTTGGGCCTGATATTAGTACATTTGGTCAAATATTGACTTTTGAATGACTGATGTAACATCAGAAAGAGTCAATGAGTAGGTATAGAAATTTCAAGATCCTTGACTGAAACATGTTCAATGGGTCAAATATTGGCTACTCTATGGCTAATTTATCTCAAGAAGGAGTCTATTGGGTAGAAATAGAAAGTTCAAAATCGACGACTCTTGGGCCCGATATTAGTACATTTGGTCAAATATGGATTTCTGAATGACTGACCTAAATTCAGAAAGATTCAATGAGTAGGTATAAAAATTTCAAGATCCATAACTGAAACATGTCCAATGGATAAAATATTGGCTTCTTTAAGGCTAATGTATCACAAGAAGGAGTCAATTGGGTAGGAATAGACAGTTCAAGATCAAAGACTGAAATATTTTCAGTAGGTCAAAAATTAGCTGAACTATCTCCAGAAGGAGTCAATGGGTAGAACTAAAAAGTTCAAAATAGACGACTCTTGGGCCCGATTTTAGTACATTTGGTGAAATATTGACTTTTGAATGACCGATATAACATCAGAAAGAGTCAATGAGTAGGTATAGAAATTTCAAGATCCTTGACTGAAACATGTTCAATGGGTCAAATATTGGCTACTCTATGGCTAATTTATCACAAGAAGGAGTCTATTGGGTAGAAATAGAAAGTTCAAAATCGACGACTCTTGGGCCCGATATTAGTACATTTGGTCAAATATGGATTTCTGAATGATTGACCTAAATTCAGAAAGAGTCAATGAGTAAGTATAAAAATTTCAAGATCCATAACTTAAACATGTCCAATGGGTAAAATATTGGCTACTCTAAGGCTAATGTATCACAAGACGGAGTCAATTGGGTAGGAATAGAAAGTTCAAGATCAAGGACTGAAATATTTCCAGTGGGTCAAAAATTGGCTGAACTATCTCCAGAAGGAGTCAATATGGTAGAACTGAAAAGTTCAAAATAGACGACTCTTGGGCCCGATTTTAGTACATTTGGTGAAATATTGACTTTTGAATGACCGATATAACATCAGAAAGAGTCAATGAGTAGGTATAGAAATTTCAAGATCCATGACTGAAACATGTTCAATGGGTCAATTATTGGCTACTCAATTGCTAATTTATCACCAGAAGGAGTCAATAGGGTAGAACTAACAAGTTCAAAACAGACGACTCTTGGGCCCGATTTTAATACATTTGGTGAAATATTGACTTTTGAATGACCGATGTAACATCAGATAGAGTCAATAAGTAGGTATAGAAATTTTAAGATCATTGACTGAAACATATTCAATGGGTCAATTATTGGCTACTCTATCGCTAACTTATCACCAGAAGGAGTCAATTGGGTATAAATAGAAAGTTCAAAATCGACGACTGCTTTGCCCGATATTAGTACTTTTGGTCAAATATGGATTTCTGAATGACTGACCTAAATTCAGAAAGACTCAATGAGTAGGTATTAAAATTTAAAGATCCATAACTGAAACATGTCCAATGGGTAAAATGTTGGCTACTCTAATGCTAATGTATCACAAGAAGGAGTCAATTGGGTAGGAATAGAAATTTCAAGATCCATGACTGAAACATGTTCAATGGGTCAAATATTGGCTACTCTATGGCTAATTTATCACCAGAAGGAGTCAAAGGGTAGAACTAAAAAATTCAAAATAGACGACTCTTGGGCCTGATATTAGTACATTTGGTCAAATATTGACTTTTGAATGACTGATGTAACATCAGAAAGAGTCAATGAGTAGGTATAGAAATTTCAAGATCCTTGACTGAAACATGTTCAATGGGTCAAATATTGGCTACTCTATGGCTAATTTATCTCAAGAAGGAGTCTATTGGGTAGAAATAGAAAGTTCAAAATCGACGACTCTTGGGCCCGATATTAGTACATTTGGTCAAATATGGATTTCTGAATGACTGACCTAAATTCAGAAAGATTCAATGAGTAGGTATAAAAATTTCAAGATCCATAACTGAAACATGTCCAATGGATAAAATATTGGCTTCTTTAAGGCTAATGTATCACAAGAAGGAGTCAATTGGGTAGGAATAGACAGTTCAAGATCAAAGACTGAAATATTTTCAGTGGGTCAAAAATTGGCTGAACTATCTCCAGATGGAGTCAATGGGTAGAACTAAAAAGTTCAAAATAGACGACTCTTGGGCCCGATTTTAGTACATTTGGTGAAATATTGACTTTTGAATGACCGATATAACATCAGAAAGAGTCAATGAGTAGGTATAGAAATTTCAAGATCCATGACTGAAACGTGTTCAATGGGTCAATTATTGGCTACTCTATCGCTAACTTATCACCAGAAGGAGTCAATTGGGTAGAAATAGAAAGTTCAAAATCGACGACTCTTGGGCCCGATATTAGTACATTTGGTCAAATATGGATTTCTGAATGATTGACCTAAATTCAGAAAGAGTCAATGAGTAAGTATAAAAATTTCAAGATCCATAACTTAAACATGTCCAATGGGTAAAATATTGGCTACTCTAAGGCTAATGTATCACAAGAAGGAGTCAATTGGGTAGGAATAGAAAGTTCAAGATCAAGGACTGAAATATTTCCAGTGGGTCAAAAATTGGCTGAACAATCTCCAGAAGGAGTCAATATGGTAGAACTGAAAAGTTCAAAATAGACGACTCTTGGGCCCGATTTTAGTACATTTGGTGAAATATTGACTTTTGAATGACCGATATAACATCAGAAAGAGTCAATGAGTAGGTATAGAAATTTCAAGATCCATGACTGAAACATGTTCAATGGGTCAATTATTGGCTACTCAATTGCTAATTTATCACCAGAAGGAGTCAATAGGGTAGAACTAACAAGTTCAAAACAGACGACTCTTGGGCCCGATTTTAATACATTTGGTGAAATATTGACTTTTGAATGACCGATGTAACATCAGATAGAGTCAATAAGTAGGTATAGAAATTTTAAGATCATTGACTGAAACATATTCAATGGGTCAAATATTGGCTAATCTATGGCTAATTTATCACCAGAAGGAGTCAAAGGGTAAAACTAAAAAGTTCAAAATAGACGACTGTTGGGCCCGATTTTAGTACATTTGGTCAAATATTGACTTTTGAATGACCGATATAACATCAGAAAGAGTCAATGAGTAGGTATAGAAATTTCAAGATCCATGACTGAAACATGTTCAATGGGTCAAATATTGGCTACTCTAAGGCTAATGTATCAAAAGAAGGAGTCAATTGGGTAGGAATAGAAAGTTCAAAATAGACGACTCTTGATCCCGATTTTAATACATTCGGTCAAATATTGACTTTTGAATGAAAGATATAACATCTGAAAGAGTCAATAAGTAGGTATAGAAATTTCAAGATCCATGACTGAAACGTGTTCAATGGGTCAATTATTGGCTACTCTATCGCTAACTTATCACCAGAAGGAGTCAATAGGGTAGAAATAAAAAGTTCAAAATAGACGACTCTTGGGCCCGATTTTAGTACATTTGGTCAAATATTGACTTTTGAATGACCGATATAACATCAGAAAGAGTCAATGACTAGGTTTAGAAATTTCAAGATCCATTACTGAAACATGTTCAATGGGTCAATTATTGGCTACTCTATGGCTAATTTATCACCAGAAGGAGTCAATGGGTAGAACTAAAAAGTTCAAAATAGACGACTCTTGGGCCCGATTTTAGTACATTTGGTGAAATATTGACTTTTGAATGACCGATATAACATCAGAAAGAGTCAATGAGTAGGTATAGAAATTTCAAGATCCTTGACTGAAACATGTTCAATGGGTCAAATATTGGCTACTCTATGGCTAATTTATCACAAGAAGGAGTCTATTGGGTAGAAATAGAAAGTTCAAAATAGACGACTCTTGGGCCCGATTTTAATACATTTGGTGAAATATTGACTTTTGAATGACCGATGTAACATCAGATAGAGTCAATAAGTAGGTATAGAAATTTTAAGATCATTGACTGAAACATATTCAATGGGTCAATTATTGGCTACTCTATCGCTAACTTATCACCAGAAGGAGTCAATTGGGTATAAATAGAAAGTTCAAAATCGACGACTGCTGGGCCCGAAATTAGTACTTTTGGTCAAATATGGATTTCTGAATGACTGACCTAAATTCAGAAAGACTCAATGAGTAGGTATTAAAATTTAAAGATCCATAACTGAAACATGTCCAATGGGTAAAATGTTGGCTACTCTAATGCTAATGTATCACAAGAAGGAGTCAATTGGGTAGGAATAGAAATTTCAAGATCCATGACTGAAACATGTTCAATGGGTCAAATATTGGCTACTCTATGGCTAATTTATCACCAGAAGGAGTCAAAGGGTAGAACTAAAAAATTCAAAATAGACGACTCTTGGGCCTGATATTAGTACATTTGGTCAAATATTGACTTTTGAATGACTGATGTAACATCAGAAAGAGTCAATGAGTAGGTATAGAAATTTCAAGATCCTTGACTGAAACATGTTCAATGGGTCAAATATTGGCTACTCTATGGCTAATTTATCTCAAGAAGGAGTCTATTGGGTAGAAATAGAAAGTTCAAAATCGACGACTCTTGGGCCCGATATTAGTACATTTGGTCAAATATGGATTTCTGAATGACTGACCTAAATTCAGAAAGATTCAATGAGTAGGTATAAAAATTTCAAGATCCATAACTGAAACATGTCCAATGGATAAAATATTGGCTTCTTTAAGGCTAATGTATCACAAGAAGGAGTCAATTGGGTAGGAATAGACAGTTCAAGATCAAAGACTGAAATATTTTCAGTGGGTCAAAAATTGGCTGAACTATCTCCAGAAGGAGTCAATGGGTAGAACTAAAAAGTTCAAAATAGACGACTCTTGGGCCCGATTTTAGTACATTTGGTGAAATATTGACTTTTGAATGACCGATATAACATCAGAAAGAGTCAATGAGTAGGTATAGAAATTTCAAGATCCTTGACTGAAACATGTTCAATGGGTCAAATATTGGCTACTCTATGGCTAATTTATCACAAGAAGGAGTCTATTGGGTAGAAATAGAAAGTTCAAAATCGACGACTCTTGGGCCCGATATTAGTACATTTGGTCAAATATGGATTTCTGAATGATTGACCTAAATTCAGAAAGAGTCAATGAGTAAGTATAAAAATTTCAAGATCCATAACTTAAACATGTCCAATGGGTAAAATATTGGCTACTCTAAGGCTAATGTATCACAAGACGGAGTCAATTGGGTAGGAATAGAAAGTTCAAGATCAAGGACTGAAATATTTCCAGTGGGTCAAAAATTGGCTGAACTATCTCCAGAAGGAGTCAATATGGTAGAACTGAAAAGTTCAAAATAGACGACTCTTGGGCCCGATTTTAGTACATTTGGTGAAATATTGACTTTTGAATGACCGATATAACATCAGAAAGAGTCAATGAGTAGGTATAGAAATTTCAAGATCCATGACTGAAACATGTTCAATGGGTCAATTATTGGCTACTCAATTGCTAATTTATCACCAGAAGGAGTCAATAGGGTAGAACTAACAAGTTCAAAACAGACGACTCTTGGGCCCGATTTTAATACATTTGGTGAAATATTGACTTTTGAATGACCGATGTAACATCAGATAGAGTCAATAAGTAGGTATAGAAATTTTAAGATCATTGACTGAAACATATTCAATGGGTCAATTATTGGCTACTCTATCGCTAACTTATCACCAGAAGGAGTCAATTGGGTATAAATAGAAAGTTCAAAATCGACGACTGCTTTGCCCGATATTAGTACTTTTGGTCAAATATGGATTTCTGAATGACTGACCTAAATTCAGAAAGACTCAATGAGTAGGTATTAAAATTTAAAGATCCATAACTGAAACATGTCCAATGGGTAAAATGTTGGCTACTCTAATGCTAATGTATCACAAGAAGGAGTCAATTGGGTAGGAATAGAAATTTCAAGATCCATGACTGAAACATGTTCAATGGGTCAAATATTGGCTACTCTATGGCTAATTTATCACCAGAAGGAGTCAAAGGGTAGAACTAAAAAATTCAAAATAGACGACTCTTGGGCCTGATATTAGTACATTTGGTCAAATATTGACTTTTGAATGACTGATGTAACATCAGAAAGAGTCAATGAGTAGGTATAGAAATTTCAAGATCCTTGACTGAAACATGTTCAATGGGTCAAATATTGGCTACTCTATGGCTAATTTATCTCAAGAAGGAGTCTATTGGGTAGAAATAGAAAGTTCAAAATCGACGACTCTTGGGCCCGATATTAGTACATTTGGTCAAATATGGATTTCTGAATGACTGACCTAAATTCAGAAAGATTCAATGAGTAGGTATAAAAATTTCAAGATCCATAACTGAAACATGTCCAATGGATAAAATATTGGCTTCTTTAAGGCTAATGTATCACAAGAAGGAGTCAATTGGGTAGGAATAGACAGTTCAAGATCAAAGACTGAAATATTTTCAGTGGGTCAAAAATTGGCTGAACTATCTCCAGAAGGAGTCAATGGGTAGAACTAAAAAGTTCAAAATAGACGACTCTTGGGCCCGATTTTAGTACATTTGGTGAAATATTGACTTTTGAATGACCGATATAACATCAGAAAGAGTCAATGAGTAGGTATAGAAATTTCAAGATCCTTGACTGAAACATGTTCAATGGGTCAAATATTGGCTACTCTATGGCTAATTTATCACAAGAAGGAGTCTATTGGGTAGAAATAGAAAGTTCAAAATCGACGACTCTTGGGCCCGATATTAGTACATTTGGTCAAATATGGATTTCTGAATGATTGACCTAAATTCAGAAAGAGTCAATGAGTAAGTATAAAAATTTCAAGATCCATAACTTAAACATGTCCAATGGGTAAAATATTGGCTACTCTAAGGCTAATGTATCACAAGACGGAGTCAATTGGGTAGGAATAGAAAGTTCAAGATCAAGGACTGAAATATTTCCAGTGGGTCAAAAATTGGCTGAACTTTCTCCAGAAGGAGTCAATATGGTAGAACTGAAAAGTTCAAAATAGACGACTCTTGGGCCCGATTTTAGTACATTTGGTGAAATATTGACTTTTGAATGACCGATATAACATCAGAAAGAGTCAATGAGTAGGTATAGAAATTTCAAGATCCATGACTGAAACATGTTCAATGGGTCAATTATTGGCTACTCAATTGCTAATTTATCACCAGAAGGAGTCAATAGGGTAGAACTAACAAGTTCAAAACAGACGACTCTTGGGCCCGATTTTAATACATTTGGTGAAATATTGACTTTTGAATGACCGATGTAACATCAGATAGAGTCAATAAGTAGGTATAGAAATTTTAAGATCATTGACTGAAACATATTCAATGGGTCAATTATTGGCTACTCTATCGCTAACTTATCACCAGAAGGAGTCAATTGGGTATAAATAGAAAGTTCAAAATCGACGACTGCTTTGCCCGATATTAGTACTTTTGGTCAAATATGGATTTCTGAATGACTGACCTAAATTCAGAAAGACTCAATGAGTAGGTATTAAAATTTAAAGATCCATAACTGAAATATGTCCAATGGGTAAAATGTTGGCTACTCTAATGCTAATGTATCACAAGAAGGAGTCAATTGGGTAGGAATAGAAATTTCAAGATCCATGACTGAAACATGTTCAATGGGTCAAATATTGGCTACTCTATGGCTAATTTATCACCAGAAGGAGTCAAAGGGTAGAACTAAAAAGTTCAAAATAGACGACTCTTGGGCCTGATATTAGTACATTTGGTCAAATATTGACTTTTGAATGACTGATGTAACATCAGAAAGAGTCAATGAGTAGGTATAGAAATTTCAAGATCCTTGACTGAAACATGTTCAATGGGTCAAATATTGGCTACTCTATGGCTAATTTATCTCAAGAAGGAGTCTATTGGGTAGAAATAGAAAGTTCAAAATCGACGACTCTTGGGCCCGATATTAGTACATTTGGTCAAATATGGATTTCTGAATGATTGACCTAAATTCAGAAAGAGTCAATGAGTAAGTATAAAAATTTCAAGATCCATAACTTAAACATGTCCAATGGGTAAAATATTGGCTACTCTAAGGCTAATGTATCACAAGAAGGAGTCAATTGGGTAGGAATAGAAAGTTCAAGATCAAGGACTGAAATATTTCCAGTGGGTCAAAAATTGGCTGAACAATCTCCAGAAGGAGTCAATATGGTAGAACTGAAAAGTTCAAAAGAGACGACTCTTGGGCCCGATTTTAGTACATTTGGTGAAATATTGACTTTTGAATGACCGATATAACATCAGAAAGAGTCAATGAGTAGGTATAGAAATTTCAAGATCCATGACTGAAACATGTTCAATGGGTCAATTATTGGCTACTCAATTGCTAATTTATCACCAGAAGGAGTCAATAGGGTAGAACTAACAAGTTCAAAACAGACGACTCTTGGGCCCGATTTTAATACATTTGGTGAAATATTGACTTTTGAATGACCGATGTAACATCAGATAGAGTCAATAAGTAGGTATAGAAATTTTAAGATCATTGACTGAAACATATTCAATGGGTCAAATATTGGCTAATCTATGGCTAATTTATCACCAGAAGGAGTCAAAGGGTAAAACTAAAAAGTTCAAAATAGACGACTGTTGGGCCCGATTTTAGTACATTTGGTCAAATATTGACTTTTGAATGACCGATATAACATCAGAAAGAGTCAATGAGTAGGTATAGAAATTTCAAGATCCATGACTGAAACATGTTCAATGGGTCAAATATTGGCTACTCTAAGGCTAATGTATCAAAAGAAGGAGTCAATTGGGTAGGAATAGAAAGTTCAAAATAGACGACTCTTGATCCCGATTTTAATACATTCGGTCAAATATTGACTTTTGAATGAAAGATATAACATCTGAAAGAGTCAATAAGTAGGTATAGAAATTTCAAGATCCATGACTGAAACGTGTTCAATGGGTCAATTATTGGCTACTCTATCGCTAACTTATCACCAGAAGGATTCAAAGGGTAAAACTAAAAAGTTCAAAATAGACGACTCTTGGGCCCGATTTTAGTACATTTGGTCAAATATTGACTTTTGAATGACCGATATAACATCAGAAAGAGTCAATGACTAGGTTTAGAAATTTCAAGATCCATTACTGAAACATGTTCAATGGGTCAATTATTGGCTACTCTATGGCTAATTTATCACCAGAAGGATTCAAAGGGTAAAACTAAAAAGTTCAAAATAGACGACTCTTGGGCCCGATTTTAGTACATTTGGTCAAATGTTGACTTTTGAATGACCGATATAACATCAGAAAGAGTCAATGAGTAGGTATAGAAATTTCAAGATCCATGACTGAAACATGTTCAATGGGTCAAATATTGGCTACTCTAAAGCTAATGTATCAAAAGAAGGAGTCAATTGGGTAGGAATAGAAAGTTCAAAATAGACGACTCTTGATCCCGATTTTAATACATTCGGTCAAATATTGACTTTTGAATGACCGATATAACATCAGAAAGAGTCAATGAGTAGGTATAGAAATTTCAAGATCCTTGACTGAAACATGTTCAATGGGTCAAATATTGGCTACTCTATGGCTAATTTATCACAAGAAGGAGTCAATTGGGTATAAATAGAAAGTTCAAAATCGACGACTGCTGGGCCCGATATTAGTACTTTTGGTCAAATATGGATTTCTGAATGACTGACCTAAATTCAGAAAGAGTCAATGAGTAGGTATTAAAATTTAAAGATCCATAACTGAAACATGTCCAATGGGTAAAATGTTGGCTACTCTAATGCTAATGTATCACAAGAAGGAGTCAATTGGGTAGGAATAGAAATTTCAAGATCCATGACTGAAACATGTTCAATGGGTCAAATATTGGCTACTCTATGGCTAATTTATCACCAGAAGGAGTCAAAGGGTAGAACTAAAAAATTCAAAATAGACGACTCTTGGGCCTTATATTAGTACATTTGGTCAAATATTGACTTTTGAATGACTGATGTAACATCAGAAAGAGTCAATGAGTAGGTATAGAAATTTCAAGATCCTTGACTGAAACATGTTCAATGGGTCAAATATTGGCTACTCTATGGCTAATTTATCTCAAGAAGGAGTCTATTGGGTAGAAATAGAAAGTTCAAAATCGACGACTCTTGGGCCCGATATTAGTACATTTGGTCAAATATGGATTTCTGAATGACTGACCTAAATTCAGAAAGATTCAATGAGTAGGTATAAAAATTTCAAGATCCATAACTGAAACATGTCCAATGGATAAAATATTGACTTCTTTAAGGCTAATGTATCACAAGAAGGAGTCAATTGGGTAGGAATAGACAGTTCAAGATCAAAGACTGAAATATTTTCAGTGGGTCAAAAATTGGCTGAACTATCTCCAGAAGGAGTCAATGGGTAGAAGTTAAAAGTTCAAAATAGACGACTCTTGGGCCCGATTTTAGTACATTTGGTGAAATATTGACTTTTGAATGACCGATATAACATCAGAAAGAGTCAATGAGTAGGTATAGAAATTTCAAGATCCTTGACTGAAACATGTTCAATGGGTCAAATATTGGCTACTCTATGGCTAATTTATCACAAGAAGGAGTCTATTGGGTAGAAATAGAAAGTTCAAAATCGACGACTCTTGGGCCCGATATTAGTACATTTGGTCAAATATGGATTTCTGAATGACTGACCTAAATTCAGAAAGATTCAATGAGTAGGTATAAAAATTTCAAGATCCATAACTGAAACATGTCCAATGGATAAAATATTGGCTTCTTTAAGGCTAATGTATCACAAGAAGGAGTCAATTGGGTAGGAATAGATAGTTCAAGATCAAGGACTGAGATATTTTCAGTGGGTCAAAATTGGCTGAACTATCTCCAGAAGGAGTCAATGGGTAGAACTAAAAAGTTCATAATAGACGACTCTTGGGCCCGATTTTAGTACATTTGGTCAAATATTGACTTTTAAATGACCGATGTAACATCAGAAAGAGTCAATAAGTAGGTATAGAAATTTCAAGATCCATGACTGAAACATGTTCAATGGGTCAAATATTGGCTACTCTATGGCTAATGTATCAAAAGAAGGAGTCAATTGGGTAGGAATAGAAAGTTCAAAATAGACGACTCTTGATCCCGATTTTAATACATTTGGTCAAATATTGACTTTTGAATGAAAGATATAACATCTGAAAGAGTCAATAAGTAGGTATAGAAATTTCAAGATCCATGACTGAAACGTGTTCAATGGGTCAATTATTGGCTACTCTATCGCTAACTTATCACCAGAAGGAGTCAATTGGGTAGAAATAGAAAGTTCAAAATCGACGACTCTTGGGCCCGATATTAGTACATTTGGTCAAATATGGATTTCTGAATGATTGACCTAAATTCAGAAAGAGTCAATGAGTAAGTATAAAAATTTCAAGATCCATAACTTAAACATGTCCAATGGGTAAAATATTGGCTACTCTAAGGCTAATGTATCACAAGAAGGAGTCAATTGGGTAGGAATAGAAAGTTCAAGATCAAGGACTGAAATATTTCCAGTGGGTCAAAAATTGGCTGAACTATCTCCAGAAGGAGTCAATATGGTAGAACTGAAAAGTTCAAAATAGACGACTCTTGGGCCCGATTTTAGTACATTTGGTGAAATATTGACTTTTGAATGACCGATATAACATCAGAAAGAGTCAATGAGTAGGTATAGAAATTTCAAGATCCATGACTGAAACATGTTCAATGGGTCAATTATTGGCTACTCAATTGCTAATTTATCACCAGAAGGAGTCAATAGGGTAGAACTAACAAGTTCAAAACAGACGACTCTTGGGCCCGATTTTAATACATTTGGTGAAATATTGACTTTTGAATGACCGATGTAACATCAGATAGAGTCAATAAGTAGGTATAGAAATTTTAAGATCATTGACTGAAACATATTCAATGGGTCAATTATTGGCTACTCTATCGCTAACTTATCACCAGAAGGAGTCAATTGGGTATAAATAGAAAGTTCAAAATCGACGACTGCTGGGCCCGATATTAGTACTTTTGGTCAAATATGGATTTCTGAATGACTGACCTAAATTCAGAAAGACTCAATGAGTAGGTATTAAAATTTAAAGATCCATAACTGAAACATGTCCAATGGGTAAAATGTTGGCTACTCTAATGCTAATGTATCACAAGAAGGAGTCAATTGGGTAGGAATAGAAATTTCAAGATCCATGACTGAAACATGTTCAATTGGTCAAATATTGGCTACTCTATGGCTAATTTATCACCAGAAGGAGTCAAAGGGTAGAACTAAAAAATTCAAAATAGACGACTCTTGGGCCTGATATTAGTACATTTGGTCAAATATTGACTTTTGAATGACTGATGTAACATCAGAAAGAGTCAATGAGTAGGTATAGAAATTTCAAGATCCTTGACTGAAACATGTTCAATGGGTCAAATATTGGCTACTCTATGGCTAATTTATCTCAAGAAGGAGTCTATTGGGTAGAAATAGAAAGTTCAAAATCGACGACTCTTGGGCCCGATATTAGTACATTTGGTCAAATATGGATTTCTGAATGACTGACCTAAATTCAGAAAGATTCAATGAGTAGGTATAAAAATTTCAAGATCCATAACTGAAACATGTCCAATGGATAAAATATTGGCTTCTTTAAGGCTAATGTATCACAAGAAGGAGTCAATTGGGTAGGAATAGAAAGTTCAAGATCAAGGACTGAAATATTTCCAGTGGGTCAAAAATTGGCTGAACTATCTCCAGAAGGAGTCAATATGGTAGAACTGAAAAGTTCAAAATAGACGACTCTTGGGCCCGATTTTAGTACATTTGGTGAAATATTGACTTTTAAATGACCGATATAACATCAGAAAGAGTCAATGAGTAGGTATAGAAATTTCAAGATCCATGACTGAAACATGTTCAATGGGTCAATTATTGGCTACTCAATTGCTAATTTATCACCAGAAGGAGTCAATAGGGTAGAACTAACAAGTTCAAAACAGACGACTCTTGGGCCCGATTTTAATACATTTGGTGAAATATTGACTTTTGAATGACCGATGTAACATCAGATAGAGTCAATAAGTAGGTATAGAAATTTTAAGATCATTGACTGAAACATATTCAATGGGTCAATTATTGGCTACTCTATCGCTAACTTATCACCAGAAGGAGTCAATTGGGTATAAATAGAAAGTTCAAAATCGACGACTGCTGGGCCCGATATTAGTACTTTTGGTCAAATATGGATTTCTGAATGACTGACCTAAATTCAGAAAGACTCAATGAGTAGGTATTAAAATTTAAAGATCCATAACTGAAACATGTCCAATGGGTAAAATGTTGGCTACTCTAATGCTAATGTATCACAAGAAGGAGTCAATTGGGTAGGAATAGAAATTTCAAGATCCATGACTGAAACATGTTCAATGGGTCAAATATTGGCTACTCTATGGCTAATTTATCACCAGAAGGAGTCAAAGGGTAGAACTAAAAAATTCAAAATAGACGACTCTTGGGCCTGATATTAGTACATTTGGTCAAATATTGACTTTTGAATGACTGATGTAACATCAGAAAGAGTCAATGAGTAGGTATAGAAATTTCAAGATCCTTGACTGAAACATGTTCAATGGGTCAAATATTGGCTACTCTATGGCTAATTTATCTCAAGAAGGAGTCTATTGGGTAGAAATAGAAAGTTCAAAATCGACGACTCTTGGGCCCGATATTAGTACATTTGGTCAAATATGGATTTCTGAATGACTGACCTAAATTCAGAAAGATTCAATGAGTAGGTATAAAAATTTCAAGATCCATAACTGAAACATGTCCAATGGATAAAATATTGGCTTCTTTAAGGCTAATGTATCACAAGAAGGAGTCAATTGGGTAGGAATAGACAGTTCAAGATCAAAGACTGAAATATTTTCAGTGGGTCAAAAATTGGCTGAACTATCTCCAGAAGGAGTCAATGGGTAGAACTAAAAAGTTCAAAATAGACGACTCTTGGGCCCGATTTTAGTACATTTGGTGAAATATTGACTTTTGAATGACCGATATAACATCAGAAAGAGTCAATGAGTGGGTAGAGAAATTTCAAGATCCTTGACTGAAACATGTTCAATGGGTCAAATATTGGCTACTCTATGGCTAATTTATCACAAGAAGGAGTCTATTGGGTAGAAATAGAAAGTTCAAAATCGACGACTCTTGGGCCCGATATTAGTACATTTGGTCAAATATGGATTTCTGAATGACTGACCTAAATTCAGAAAGATTCAATGAGTAGGTATAAAAATTTCAAGATCCATAACTGAAACATGTCCAATGGATAAAATATTGGCTTCTTTAAGGCTAATGTATCACAAGAAGGAGTCAATTGGGTAGGAATAGAAAGTTCAAGATCAAGGACTGAAATATTTTCAGTGGGTCAAAATTGGCTGAACTATCTCCAGAAGGAGTCAATGGGTAGAACTAAAAAGTTCAAAATAGACGACTCTTGGGCCCGATTTTAGTACATTTGGTCAAATATTGACTTTTGAATGACCGATGTAACATCAGAAAGAGTCAATAAGTAGGTATAGAAATTTCAAGATCCATGACTGAAACGTGTTCAATGGGTCAATTATTGGCTACTCTATCGCTAACTTATCACCAGAAGGAGTCAATTGGGTAGAAATAGAAAGTTCAAAATCGACGACTCTTGGGCCCGATATTAGTACATTTGGTCAAATATGGATTTCTGAATGATTGACCTAAATTCAGAAAGAGTCAATGAGTAAGTATAAAAATTTCAAGATCCATAACTTAAACATGTCCAATGGGTAAAATATTGGCTACTCTAAGGCTAATGTATCACAAGAAGGAGTCAATTGGGTAGGAATAGAAAGTTCAAGATCAAGGACTGAAATATTTCCAGTGGGTCAAAAATTGGCTGAACTATCTCCAGAAGGAGTCAATATGGTAGAACTGAAAAGTTCAAAATAGACGACTCTTTGGCCCGATTTTAGTACATTTGGTGAAATATTGACTTTTGAATGACCGATATAACATCAGAAAGAGTCAATGAGTAGGTATAGAAATTTCAAGATCCATGACTGAAACATGTTCAATGGGTCAATTATTGGCTACTCAATTGCTAATTTATCACCAGAAGGAGTCAATAGGGTAGAACTAACAAGTTCAAAACAGACGGCTCTTGGGCCCGATTTTAATACATTTGGTGAAATATTGACTTTTGAATGACCGATGTAACATCAGATAGAGTCAATAAGTAGGTATAGAAATTTTAAGATCATTGACTGAAACATATTCAATGGGTCAAATATTGGCTAATCTATGGCTAATTTATCACCAGAAGGAGTCAAAGGGTAAAACTAAAAAGTTCAAAATAGACGACTGTTGGGCCCGATTTTAGTACATTTGGTCAAATATTGACTTTTGAATGACCGATATAACATCAGAAAGAGTCAATGAGTAGGTATAGAAATTTCAAGATCCATGACTGAAACATGTTCAATGGGTCAAATATTGGCTACTCTAAGGCTAATGTATCAAAAGAAGGAGTCAATTGGGTAGGAATAGAAAGTTCAAAATAGACGACTCTTGATCCCGATTTTAATACATTCGGTCAAATATTGACTTTTGAATGAAAGATATAACATCTGAAAGAGTCAATAAGTAGGTATAGAAATTTCAAGATCCATGACTGAAACGTGTTGAATGGGTCAATTATTGGCTACTCTATCGCTAACTTATCACCAGAAGGAGTCAATAGGGTAGAAATAAAAAGTTCAAAATAGACGACTCTTGGGCCCGATTTTAGTACATTTGGTCAAATATTGACTTTTGAATGACCGATATAACATCAGAAAGAGTCAATGACTAGGTTTAGAAATTTCAAGATCCATTACTGAAACATGTTCAATGGGTCAATTATTGGCTACTCTATGGCTAATTTATCACCAGAAGGATTCAAAGGGTAAAACTAAAAAGTTCAAAATAGACGACTCTTGGGCCCGATTTCAGTACATTTGGTCAAATGTTGACTTTTTAATGACCGATATAACATCAGAAAGAGTCAATGAGTAGGTATAGAAATTTCAAGATCCATGACTGAAACATGTTCAATGGGTCAAATATTGGCTACTCTAAGGCTAATGTATCAAAAGAAGGAGTCAATTGGGTAGGAATAGAAAGTTCAAAATAGACGACTCTTGATCCCGATTTTAATACATTCGGTCAAATATTGACTTTTGAATGACCGATATAACATCAGAAAGAGTCAATGAGTAGGTATAGAAATTTCAAGATCCTTGACTGAAACATGTTCAATGGGTCAAATATTGGCTACTCTATGGCTAATTTATCACAAGAAGGAGTCAATTGGGTATAAATAGAAAGTTCAAAATCGACGACTGCTGGGCCCGATATTAGTACTTTTGGTCAAATATGGATTTCTGAATGACTGACCTAAATTCAGAAAGAGTCAATGAGTAGGTATTAAAATTTAAAGATCCATAACTGAAACATGTCCAATGGGTAAAATGTTGGCTACTCTAATGCTAATGTATCACAAGAAGGAGTCAATTGGGTAGGAATAGAAATTTCAAGATCCATGACTGAAACATGTTCAATGGGTCAAATATTGGCTACTCTATGGCTAATTTATCACCAGAAGGAGTCAAAGGGTAGAACTAAAAAATTCAAAATAGACGACTCTTGGGCCTGATATTAGTACATTTGGTCAAATATTGACTTTTGAATGACTGATGTAACATCAGAAAGAGTCAATGAGTAGGTATAGAAATTTCAAGATCCTTGACTGAAACATGTTCAATGGGTCAAATATTGGCTACTCTATGGCTAATTTATCTCAAGAAGGAGTCTATTGGGTAGAAATAGAAAGTTCAAAATCGACGACTCTTGGGCCCGATATTAGTACATTTGGTCAAATATGGATTTCTGAATGACTGACCTAAATTCAGAAAGATTCAATGAGTAGGTATAAAAATTTCAAGATCCATAACTGAAACATGTCCAATGGATAAAATATTGGCTTCTTTAAGGCTAATGTATCACAAGAAGGAGTCAATTGGGTAGGAATAGACAGTTCAAGATCAAAGACTGAAATATTTTCAGTGGGTCAAAAATTGGCTGAACTATCTCCAGAAGGAGTCAATGGGTAGAACTAAAAAGTTCAAAATAGACGACTCTTGGGCCCGATTTTAGTACATTTGGTGAAATATTGACTTTTGAATGACCGATATAACATCAGAAAGAGTCAATGAGTAGGTAGAGAAATTTCAGGATCCTTGACTGAAACATGTTCAATGGGTCAAATATTGGCTACTCTATGGCAAATTTATCACAAGAAGGAGTCTATTGGGTAGAAATAGAAAGTTCAAAATCGACGACTCTTGGGCCCGATATTAGTACATTTGGTCAAATATGGATTTCTGAATGACTGACCTAAATTCAGAAAGATTCAATGAGTAGGTATAAAAATTTCAAGATCCATAACTGAAACATGTCCAATGGATAAAATATTGGCTTCTTTAAGGCTAATGTATCACAAGAAGGAGTCAATTGGGTAGGAATAGAAAGTTCAAGATCAAGGACTGAAATATTTTCAGTGGGTCAAAATTGGCTGAACTATCTCCAGAAGGAGTCAATGGGTAGAACTAAAAAGTTCAAAATAGACGACTCTTGGGCCCGATTTTAGTACATTTGGTCAAATATTGACTTTTGAATGACCGATGTAACATCAGAAAGAGTCAATAAGTAGGTATAGAAATTTCAAGATCCATGACTGAAACGTGTTCAATGGGTCAATTATTAGCTACTCTATCGCTAACTTATCACCAGCGGGAGTCAATTGGGTAGAAATAGAAAGTTCAAAATCGACGACTCTTGGGCCCGATATTAGTACATTTGGTCAAATATGGATTTCTGAATGATTGACCTAAATTCAGAAAGAGTCAATGAGTAAGTATAAAAATTTCAAGATCCATAACTTAAACATGTCCAATGGGTAAAATATTGGCTACTCTAAGGCTAATGTATCACAAGAAGGAGTCAATTGGGTAGGAATAGAAAGTTCAAGATCAAGGACTGAAATATTTCCAGTGGGTCAAAAATTGGCTGAACTATCTCCAGAAGGAGTCAATATGGTAGAACTGAAAAGTTCAAAATAGACGACTCTTGGGCCCGATTTTAGTACATTTGGTGAAATATTGACTTTTGAATGACCGATATAACATCAGAAAGAGTCAATGAGTAGGTATAGAAATTTCAAGATCCATGACTGAAACATGTTCAATGGGTCAATTATTGGCTACTCAATTGCTAATTTATCACCAGAAGGAGTCAATAGGGTAGAACTAACAAGTTCAAAACAGACGACTCTTGGGCCCGATTTTAATACATTTGGTGAAATATTGACTTTTGAATGACCGATGTAACATCAGATAGAGTCAATAAGTAGGTATAGAAATTTTAAGATCATTGACTGAAACATATTCAATGGGTCAAATATTGGCTAATCTATGGCTAATTTATCACCAGAAGGAGTCAAAGGGTAAAACTAAAAAGTTCAAAATAGACGACTGTTGGGCCCGATTTTAGTACATTTGGTCAAATATTGACTTTTGAATGACCGATATAACATCAGAAAGAGTCAATGAGTAGGTATAGAAATTTCAAGATCCATGACTGAAACATGTTCAATGGGTCAAATATTGGCTACTCTAAGGCTAATGTATCAAAAGAAGGAGTCAATTGGGTAGGAATAGAAAGTTCAAAATAGACGACTCTTGATCCCGATTTTAATACATTCGGTCAAATATTGACTTTTGAATGAAAGATATAACATCTGAAAGAGTCAATGAGTAAGTATAAAAATTTCAAGATCCATAACTTAACCATGTCCAATGGGTAAAATATTGGCTACTCTAAGGCTAATGTATCACAAGAAGGAGTCAATTGGGTAGGAATAGAAAGTTCAAGATCAAGGACTGAAATATTTCCAGTGGGTCAAAAATTGGCTGAACTATCTCCAGAAGGAGTCAATAGGGTAGAACTGAAAAGTTCAAAATAGACGACTCTTGGGCCCGATTTTAGTACATTTGGTGAAATATTGACTTTTGAATGACCGATATAACATCAGAAAGAGTCAATGAGTAGGTATAGAAATTTCAAGATCCATGACTGAAACATGTTCAATGGGTCAATTATTGGCTACTCAATTGCTAATTTATCACCAGAAGGAGTCAATAGGGTAGAACTAACAAGTTCAAAACAGACGACTCTTGGGCCCGATTTTAATACATTTGGTGAAATATTGACTTTTGAATGACCGATGTAACATCAGATAGAGTCAATAAGTAGGTATAGAAATTTTAAGATCATTGACTGAAACATATTCAATGGGTCAAATATTGGCTAATCTATGGCTAATTTATCACCAGAAGGAGTCAAAGGGTAAAACTAAAAAGTTCAAAATAGACGACTCTTGGGCCCGATTTTAGTACATTTGGTCAAATATTGACTTTTGAATGACCGATATAACATCAGAAAGAGTTAATGAGTAGGTATAGAAATTTCAAGATCCATGACTGAAACATGTTCAATGGGTCAAATATTGGCTACTCTAAGGCTAATGTATCAAAAGAAGGAGTCAATTGGGTAGGAATAGAAAGTTCAAAATAGACGACTCTTGATCCCGATTTTAATACATTCGGTCAAATATTGACTTTTGAATGAAAGATATAACATCAGAAAGAGTCAATAAGTAGGTATAGAAATTTCAAGATCCATGACTGAAACGTGTTCAATGGGTCAATTATTGGCTACTCTATCGCTAACTTATCACCAGAAGGAGTCAATTGGGTATAAATAGAAAGTTCAAAATCGACGACTGCTGTATATTACATATATATAAGTATATTAGTACTTTTGGTCAAATATGGATTTCTGAATGACTGACCTAAATTCAGAAAGAGTCAATGAGTAGGTATAAAAATTTAAAGATCCATAACTGAAACATGTCCAATGGGTAAAATGTTGGCTACTCTAATGCTAATGTATCACAAGAAGGAGTCAATTGGGTAGGAATAGAAATTTCAAGATCCATGACTGAAACATGTTCAATGGGTCAAATATTGGCTACTCTATGGCTAATTTATCACCAGAAGGAGTCAATGGGTAGAACTAAAAAGTTCAAAATAGATGACTCTTGGGCCCGATTTTAGTACATTTGGTGAAATATTGACTTTTGAATGACCGATATAACATCAGAAAGAGTCAATGAGTAGGTATAGAAATTTCAAGATCCATGACTGAAACATGTTCAATGGGTCAATTATTGGCTACTCAATCGCTAATTTATCACCAGAAGGAGTCAATAGGGTAGAACTAACAAGTTCAAAATAGACGACTCTTGGGCCCGATTTTAGTACATTTGGTGAAATATTGACTTTTGAATGACCGATGTAACATCAAAAGAGTCAATAAGTAGGTATAGAAATTTCAAGATCCGTGACTGGAACATGTTCAATTGGTCAAATATTGGATACTCTATGGCTAATTTATCACCAGAAGGAGTCAATTGGGTAAGACTAGAAAGTTCAACATCAAGGACTGAAACATTTTCAGTGGGTCAAAAATTGGCTGAACTATCACCAGAAGGAGTCAATTGGGTAGGAATAGAAAGTTCAAAATAGACGACTCTTGATCCCGATTTTAATACATTTGGTCAAATATTGACTTTTGAATGAAAGATATAACATCTGAAAGAGTCAATCAGTAGGTATAGAAATTTCAAGATCCATGACTGAAACGTGTTCAATGGCTCAATTATTGAATACTCTATCGCTAACTTATCACCAGAAGGAGTCAATTGGGTAGAAATAGAACGTTCAAAATCGACGACTCTTGGGCCCGATATTAGTACATTTGGTCTCAATCGCGATTTCTGAATGATTGACCTAAATTCAGAAAGAGTCAATGAGTAAGAATAAAAATTTCAAAATCCATAACTTAAACATGTCCAATGGGTAAAATATTGGCTACTCTAAGGCTAATGTATCACAAGAAGGAGTCAATTGGGTAGGAATAGAAAGTTCAAGATCAAGGACTGAAATATTTCCAGTGGGTCAAAAATTGGCTGAACTATCTCCAGAAGGAGTCAATAGGGTAGAACTGAAAAGTTCAAAATAGACGACTCTTGGGCCCGATTTTAATACATTTGGTGAAATATTGACTTTTTAATGACCGATGTAACATCAGATAGAGTCAATAAGTAGGTATAGAAATTTTAAGATCATTGACTGAAACATATTCAATGGGTAAAATATTGGCTACTCTATGGCTTTTTTATCACCCGAAGGAGTCAAAGGGTAGAACTAAAAAGTTCAAAATAGACGACTCTTGGGCCCGATTTTAGTACATTTGGTGAAATATTGACTTTTGAATGACCGATATAACATCAGAAAGAGTCAATGAGTAGGTATAGAAATTTCAAGATCCATGACTGAAACATGTTCAATGGGTCAATTATTGGCTACTCAATCGCTAATTTATCACCAGAAGGAGTCAATAGGGTAGAACTAACAAGTTCAAAATAGACGACTCTTGGGCCCGATTTTAGTACATTTGGTGAAATATTGACTTTTGAATGACCGATGTAACATCAAAAGAGTCAATAAGTAGGTATAGAAATTTCAAGATCCGTGACTGGAACATGTTCAATTGGTCAAATATTGGATACTCTATGGCTAATTTATCACCAGAAGGAGTCAATTGGGTAAGACTAGAAAGTTCAACATCAAGGACTGAAACATTTTCAGTGGGTCAAAAATTGGCTGAACTATCACCAGAAGGAGTCAATTGGGTAGGAATAGAAAGTTCAAAATAGACGACTCTTGATCCCGATTTTAATACATTTGGTCAAATATTGACTTTTGAATGAAAGATATAACATCTGAAAGAGTCAATCAGTAGGTATAGAAATTTCAAGATCCATGACTGAAACGTGTTCAATGGCTCAATTATTGAATACTCTATCGCTAACTTATCACCAGAAGGAGTCAATTGGGTAGAAATAGAACGTTCAAAATCGACGACTCTTGGGCCCGATATTAGTACATTTGGTCTCAATCGCGATTTCTGAATGATTGACCTAAATTCAGAAAGAGTCAATGAGTAAGAATAAAAATTTCAAAATCCATAACTTAAACATGTCCAATGGGTAAAATATTGGCTACTCTAAGGCTAATGTATCACAAGAAGGAGTCAATTGGGTAGGAATAGAAAGTTCAAGATCAAGGACTGAAATATTTCCAGTGGGTCAAAAATTGGCTGAACTATCTCCAGAAGGAGTCAATAGGGTAGAACTGAAAAGTTCAAAATAGACGACTCTTGGGCCCGATTTTAATACATTTGGTGAAATATTGACTTTTTAATGACCGATGTAACATCAGATAGAGTCAATAAGTAGGTATAGAAATTTTAAGATCATTGACTGAAACATATTCAATGGGTAAAATATTGGCTACTCTATGGCTTTTTTATCACCCGAAGGAGTCAAAGGGTAGAACTAAAAAGTTCAAAATAGACGACTCTTGGGCCCGATTTTAGTACATTTGGTGAAATATTGACTTTTGAATGACCGATATAACATCAGAAAGAGTCAATGAGTAGGTATAGAAATTTCAAGATCCATGACTGAAACATGTTCAATGGGTCAATTATTGGCTACTCAATCGCTAATTTATCACCAGAAGGAGTCAATAGGGTAGAACTAACAAGTTCAAAATAGACGACTCTTGGGCCCGATTTTAGTACATTTGGTGAAATATTGACTTTTGAATGACCGATGTAACATCAGATAGAGTCAATAAGTAGGTATAGAAATTTTAAGATCATTGACTGAAACTTATTCAATGGGTCAAATATTGGCTACTCTATAGCTAATTTATCACCAGAAGGAGTCAAAGGGTAGAACTAAAACGTTCAAAATAGACGACTCTTGGGCCCGATTTTAGTACATTTGGTCAAATATTGACTTTTGAATGACCGATATAACATCAGAAAGAGTCAATGACTAGGTTTAGAAATTTCAAGATCCATTACTGAAACATGTTCAATGGGTCAATTATTGGCTACTCTATCGCTAACTTATCACCAGAAGGAGTCAATTGGGTAGAAATAGAAAGTTCAAAATCGACGACTCTTGGGCCCGATTTTAGTACATTTGGTCAAATATTGACTTTTGAATGACCGATATAACATCAGAAAGAGTCAATGACTAGGTTTAGAAATTTCAAGATCCATTACTGAAAGATGTTCAATGGGTCAATTATTGGCTACTCTATCGCTAACTTATCACCAGAAGGAGTCAATTGGGTAGAAATAGAAAGTTCAAAATCGACGACTCTTGGGCCCGATATTAGTACATTTGGTCAAATATGGATTTCTGAATGATTGACCTAAATTCAGAAAGAGTCAATGAGTAAGTATAAAAATTTCAAGATCCATAACTTAAACATGTCCAATGGGTAAAATATTGGCTACTCTAAGGCTAATGTATCACAAGAAGGAGTCAATTGGGTAGGAATAGAAAGTTCAAGATCAAGGACTGAAATATTTCCAGTGGGTCAAAAATTGGCTGAACTATCTCCAGAAGGAGTCAATAGGGTAGAACTGAAAAGTTCAAAATAGACGACTCTTGGGCCAGATTTTACTACATTTGGTGAAATATTGACTTTTGAATGACCGATATAACATCAGAAAGAGTCAATGAGTAGGTATAGAAATTTCAAGATCCATGACTGAAACATGTTCAATGGGTCAATTATTGGCTACTCAATCTCTAAATTATCACCAGAAGGAGTCAATAGGGTAGAACTAAAAAGTTCAAAATAGACGACTCTTGGGCCCGATTTTAATACATTTGGTGAAATATTGACTTTTGAATGACCGATGTAACATCAGACAGAGTCAATAAGTAGGTATAGAAATTTTAAGATCATTGACTGAAACATATTCAATGGGTCAAATATTGGCTACTCTATGGCTAATTTATCACCAGAAGGAGTCAAAAGGTAGAAATAAAAAGTTCAAAATAGACGACTCTTGGGCCTGATTTTAGTACATTTGGTCAAATATTGACTTTTGAATGACCGATATAACATCAGAAAGAGTCAATGACTAGGTTTAGAAATTTCAAGATCCATTACTGAAACATGTTCAATGGGTCAATTATTGGCTACTCTATCGCTAACTTATCACCAGAAGGAGTCAATTAGGTAGAAATAGAAAGTTCAAAATCGACGACTCTTGGGCCCGATATTAGTACATTTGGTCAAATATGGATTTCTGAATGATTGACCTAAATTCAGAAAGAGTCAATGAGTAAGTATAAAAATTTCAAGATCCATAACTTAAACATGTCCAATGGGTAAAATATTGGCTACTCTAAGGCTAATGTATCACAAGAAGGAGTCAATTGGGTAGGAATAGAAATTTCAAGATCCATGACTGAAACATGTTCAATGGGTCAAATATTGGCTACTCTATGGCTAATTTATCACCAGAAGGAGTCAAAGGGTAGAACTAAAAAGTTCAAAACAGACGTCTCTTGGTCCCGATTTTAATACATTTGGTGAAATACTGACTTTTGAATGACCGATGTAACATCAGAAACAGTCAATAAGTAGGTATAGAAATTTCAAGATCCATGACTGTAATATGTCCAATGGGTAAAATTTTGGCTACTCTAAGGCTAATGTATCACAAGAAAGAGTCAATTGGGTAGGAATAGAAAGTTAAAGATCAAGGACTGAAATATTTTCAGTGGGTCAAAAATTGGCTGAACTATCTCCAGAAGGAGTCAATGGGTAGAACTAAAAAGTTCAAAATAGACGACTCTTGGGCCCGATTTTAGTACATTTGGTCAAATATTGACTTTTGAATGACCGATGTAACATCAGAAAGAGTCAATAAGTAGGTATAGAAATTTCAAGATCCATGACTAAAACGTGTTCAATGGGTCAAATATTGGCTACTCTAAGGCTAATGTATCAAAAGAAGGAGTCAATTGGGTAGGAATAGAAAGTTCAAAATAGACGACTCTTGATCCCGATTTTAATACATTTGGTCAAATATTGACTTTTGAATGAAAAATATAACATCTGAAAGAGTCAATAAGTAGGTATAGAAATTTCAAGATCCATGACTAAAACGTGTTCAATGGGTCAATTATTGGCTACTCTATCGCTAACTTATCACCAGAAGGAGTCAATTGGGTAGAAATAGAAAGTTCAAAATCGACGACTCTTAGGCCCGATATTAGTAAATTTGGTCAAATATGGATTTCTGAATGACTGACCTATATTCAGAAAGAGTCAATGAGTAGGTATAAAAATTTCAAGATCTATAACTGAAACATGTCCAATGGGTAAAATATTGGCTACTCTAAGGGTAATGTATCAAAAGAAGGAGTCAATTGGGTAGGAATAGAAAGTTCAAGATCAAGGACTGAATAATTTCCAGTGGGTCAAAAATTGGCTGAACTATCTCCAGAAGGAGTCAATAGGGTAGAACTGAAAAGTTCAAAATAGACGACTCTTGGGCCCGATTTTAGTACATTTGGTAAAATATTGACTTTTGAATGACCGATATAACATCTGAAAGAGTCAATAAGTAGGTATAGAAATTTCAAGATCCATGACTGAAACATGTTCAATGGGTCAATTATTTGCTACTCTATCGCTAATTTATCACCAGAAGGAGTCAATTGGGTAGAAAAAGAAAGTTCAAAATAGGCGACTCTTGGGCCCGATTTTAATACATTTGGTCAAATATTGACTTTTGAATGACCGATATTACATCAGATAGGGTCAATAAGTAGGTATAGAAATTTTAAGATCATTGACCTAAACATGTTCAATGGGTCACATATTGGCTACTCTATGGCTAATTTATCACCAGAAGGAGTCAATTGGGTAGAAATAGAAAGTTCAAAATCGACGACTCTTAGGCCCGATATTAGTAAATTTGGTCAAATATGGATTTCTGAATGACTGACCTATATTCAGAAAGAGTCAATGAGTAGGTATAAAAATTTCAAGATCTATAACTGAAACATGTCCAATGGGTAAAATATTGGCTACTCTAATGCTAATGTATCACAAGAAGGAGTCAATTGGGTAGGAATAGAAATTTCAAGATCCATGACTGAAATATGTTCAATGGGTCAAATATTGGCTACTCTATGGCTAATTTATCACCAGAAGGAGTCAAAGGGTAGAACTAAAAAGTTCAAAACAGACGTCTCTTGGTCCCGATTTTAATACATTTGGTCAAATACTGACTTTTGAATGACCGATGTAACATCAGAAAGAGTCAATAAGTAGGTATAGAAATTTCAAGCTCCATGACTGTAATATGTCCAATGGGTAAAATATTGGCTACTCTAAGGCTAATGTATCACAAGAAAGAGTCAATTGGGTAGGAATAGAAAGTTAAAGATCAAGGACTGAAATATTTTCAGTGGGTCAAAAATTGGCTGAACTATCTCCAGAAGGAGTCAATGGGTAGAACTAAAAAGTTCAAAATAGACGACTCTTGGGCCCGATTTTAGTACATTTGGTCAAATATTGACTTTTGAATGACCGATGTAACATCAGAAAGAGTCAATAAGTAGGTATAGAAATTTCAAGATCCATGACTGAAACATGTTCAATGGGTCAAATATTGGCTACTCTAAGGCTAATGTATCAAAAGAAGGAGTCAATTGGGTAGGAATAGAAAGTTCAAAATAGACGACTCTTGATCCCGATTTTAATACATTTGTCAAATATTGACTTTTGAATGACCGATATAACATCAGAAAGAGTCAATGAGTAGGTATAAAAATTTCAAGATCCATAACTGAAACATATTCAATCGGTAAAATATTAGCTATTCTAATGCTAATGTATCACAAGAAGGAGTCATTTGGGTAGGAATAGAAATTTCAAGATCCATGACTGAAACATGTTCAATGGGTCAAATATTGGCTACTCTATGGCTAATTTATCACCAGAAGGAGTCAAAGGGTAGAACTAAAAAATTCAAAATAGACGACTCTTGGGCCTGATATTAGTACATTTCGTCAAATATTGACTTTTGAATGACTGATGTAACATCAGAAAGAGTCAATGAGTAGGTATAGAAATTTCAAGATCCTTGACTGAGACATGTTCAATGGGTCAAATATTGGCTACTCTCTGGCTAATTTATCACAAGAAGGAGTCTCTTGGGTAGAAATAGAAAGTTGAAAATCGACGACTCTTGGGCCCGATATTAGTACATTTGGTCAAATATGGATTTCTGAATGACTGACCTAAATTCAGAAAGATTCAATGAGTAGGTATAAAAATTTCAAGATCCATAACTGAAACATGTCCAATGGATAAAATATTGGCTTCTTTAAGGCTAATGTATCACAAGAAGGAGTCAATTGGGTAGGAATAGAAAGTTCAAGATCAAGGACTGAAATATTTTCAGTGGGTCAAAAATTGGCTGAACTATCTCCAGAAGGAGTCAATGGGTAGAACTAAAAAGTTCAAAATAGACGACTCTTGGGCCCGATTTTAGTACATTTGGTGAAATATTGACTTTTGAATGACCGATGTAACATCAGAAAGAGTCAATAAGTAGGTATAGAAATTTCAAGATCCATGACTGAAACATGTTCAATGGGTCAAATATTGGCTACTCTAAGGCTAATGTATCAAAAGAAGGAGTCAATTGGGTAGGAATAGAAAGTTCAAAATAGACGACTCTTGATCCCGATTTTAATACATTTGGTCAAATATTGACTTTTGAATGAAAGATATAACATCTGAAAGAGTCAATAAGTAGGTATAGAAATTTCAAGATCCATGACTGAAACGTGTTCAATGGGTCAATTATTGGCTACTCTATCGCTAACTTATCACCAGAAGGAGTCAATTGGGTAGAAATAGAAAGTTCAAAATCGACGACTCTTGGGCCCGATATTAGTACATTTGGTCAAATATGGATTTCTGAATGATTGACCTAAATTCAGAAAGAGTCAATGAGTAAGTATAAAAATTTCAAGATCCATAACTTAAACATGTCCAATGGGTAAAATATTGGCTACTCTAAGGCTAATGTATCACAAGAAGGAGTCAATTGGGTAGGAATAGAAAGTTCAAGATCAAGGACTGAAATATTTCCAGTGGGTCAAAAATTGGCTGAACTATCTCCAGAAGGAGTCAATAGGGTAGAACTAACAAGTTCAAAATAGACGACTCTTGGGCCCGATTTTAATACTTTTTGTGAAATATTGACTTTTGAATGACCGATGTAACATCAGAAAGAGTCAATAAGTAGGTATAGAAATTTCAAGATCCATGACTAAAACGTGTTCAATGGGTCAAATATTGGCTACTCTAAGGCTAATGTATCAAAAGAAGGAGTCAATTGGGTAGGAATAGAAAGTTCAAAATAGACGACTCTTGATCCCGATTTTAATACATTTGGTCAAATATTGACTTTTGAATGAAAAATATAACATCTGAAAGAGTCAATAAGTAGGTATAGAAATTTCAAGATCCATGACTAAAACGTGTTCAATGGGTCAATTATTGGCTACTCTATCGCTAACTTATCACCAGAAGGAGTCAATTGGGTAGAAATAGAAAGTTCAAAATCGACGACTCTTAGGCCCGATATTAGTAAATTTGGTCAAATATGGATTTCTGAATGACTGACTTATATTCAGAAAGAGTCAATGAGTAGGTATAAAAATTTCAAGATCTATAACTGAAACATGTCCAATGGGTAAAATATTGGCTACTCTAAGGGTAATGTATCAAAAGAAGGAGTCAATTGGGTAGGAATAGAAAGTTCAAGATCAAGGACTGAATAATTTCCAGTGGGTCAAAAATTGGCTGAACTATCTCCAGAAGGAGTCAATAGGGTAGAACTGAAAAGTTCAAAATAGACGACTCTTGGGCCCGATTTTAGTACATTTGGTAAAATATTGACTTTTGAATGACCGATATAACATCTGAAAGAGTCAATAAGTAGGTATAGAAATTTCAAGATCCATGACTGAAACATGTTCAATGGGTCAATTATTTGCTACTCAATTGCTAATTTATCACCAGAAGGAGTCAATAGGGTAGAACTAACAAGTTCAAAACAGACGACTCTTGGGCCCGATTTTAATACATTTGGTGAAATATTGACTTTTGAATGACCGATGTAACATCAGATAGAGTCAATAAGTAGGTATAGAAATTTTAAGATCATTGACTGAAACATATTCAATGGGTCAATTATTGGCTACTCTATCGCTAACTTATCACCAGAAGGAGTCAATTGGGTATAAATAGAAAGTTCAAAATCGACGACTGCTGGGCCCGATATTAGTACTTTTGGTCAAATATGGATTTCTGAATGACTGACCTAAATTCAGAAAGACTCAATGAGTAGGTATTAAAATTTAAAGATCCATAACTGAAACATGTCCAATGGGTAAAATGTTGGCTACTCTAATGCTAATGTATCACAAGAAGGAGTCAATTGGGTAGGAATAGAAATTTCAAGATCCATGACTGAAACATGTTCAATGGGTCAAATATTGGCTACTCTATGGCTAATTTATCACCAGAAGGAGTCAAAGGGTAGAACTAAAAAATTCAAAATAGACGACTCTTGGGCCTGATATTAGTACATTTGGTCAAATATTGACTTTTGAATGACTGATGTAACATCAGAAAGAGTCAATGAGTAGGTATAGAAATTTCAAGATCCTTGACTGAAACATGTTCAATGGGTCAAATATTGGCTACTCTATGGCTAATTTATCTCAAGAAGGAGTCTATTGGGTAGAAATAGAAAGTTCAAAATCGACGACTCTTGGGCCCGATATTAGTACATTTGGTCAAATATGGATTTCTGAATGACTGACCTAAATTCAGAAAGATTCAATGAGTAGGTATAAAAATTTCAAGATCCATAACTGAAACATGTCCAATGGATAAAATATTGGCTTCTTTAAGGCTAATGTATCACAAGAAGGAGTCAATTGGGTAGGAATAGACAGTTCAAGATCAAAGACTGAAATATTTTCAGTGGGTCAAAAATTGGCTGAACTATCTCCAGAAGGAGTCAATGGGTAGAACTAAAAAGTTCAAAATAGACGACTCTTGGGCCCGATTTTAGTACATTTGGTGAAATATTGACTTTTGAATGACCGATATAACATCAGAAAGAGTCAATGAGTAGGTAGAGAAATTTCAGGATCCTTGACTGAAACATGTTCAATGGGTCAAATATTGGCTACTCTATGGCAAATTTATCACAAGAAGGAGTCTATTGGGTAGAAATAGAAAGTTCAAAATCGACGACTCTTGGGCCCGATATTAGTACATTTGGTCAAATATGGATTTCTGAATGACTGACCTAAATTCAGAAAGATTCAATGAGTAGGTATAAAAATTTCAAGATCCATAACTGAAACATGTCCAATGGATAAAATATTGGCTTCTTTAAGGCTAATGTATCACAAGAAGGAGTCAATTGGGTAGGAATAGAAAGTTCAAGATCAAGGACTGAAATATTTTCAGTGGGTCAAAATTGGCTGAACTATCTCCAGAAGGAGTCAATGGGTAGAACTAAAAAGTTCAAAATAGACGACTCTTGGGCCCGATTTTAGTACATTTGGTCAAATATTGACTTTTGAATGACCGATGTAACATCAGAAAGAGTCAATAAGTAGGTATAGAAATTTCAAGATCCATGACTGAAACGTGTTCAATGGGTCAATTATTGGCTACTCTATCGCTAACTTATCACCAGCGGGAGTCAATTGGGTAGAAATAGAAAGTTCAAAATCGACGACTCTTGGGCCCGATATTAGTACATTTGGTCAAATATGGATTTCTGAATGATTGACCTAAATTCAGAAAGAGTCAATGAGTAAGTATAAAAATTTCAAGATCCATAACTTAAACATGTCCAATGGGTAAAATATTGGCTACTCTAAGGCTAATGTATCACAAGAAGGAGTCAATTGGGTAGGAATAGAAAGTTCAAGATCAAGGACTGAAATATTTCCAGTGGGTCAAAAATTGGCTGAACTATCTCCAGAAGGAGTCAATATGGTAGAACTGAAAAGTTCAAAATAGACGACTCTTGGGCCCGATTTTAGTACATTTGGTGAAATATTGACTTTTGAATGACCGATATAACATCAGAAAGAGTCAATGAGTAGGTATAGAAATTTCAAGATCCATGACTGAAACATGTTCAATGGGTCAATTATTGGCTACTCAATTGCTAATTTATCACCAGAAGGAGTCAGTAGGGTAGAACTAACAAGTTCAAAACAGACGACTCTTGGGCCCGATTTTAATACATTTGGTGAAATATTGACTTTTGAATGACCGATGTAACATCAGATAGAGTCAATAAGTAGGTATAGAAATTTTAAGATCATTGACTGAAACATATTCAATGGGTCAAATATTGGCTAATCTATGGCTAATTTATCACCAGAAGGAGTCAAAGGGTAAAACTAAAAAGTTCAAAATAGACGACTGTTGGGCCCGATTTTAGTACATTTGGTCAAATATTGACTTTTGAATGACCGATATAACATCAGAAAGAGTCAATGAGTAGGTATAGAAATTTCAAGATCCATGACTGAAACATGTTCAATGGGTCAAATATTGGCTACTCTAAGGCTAATGTATCAAAAGAAGGAGTCAATTGGGTAGGAATAGAAAGTTCAAAATAGACGACTCTTGATCCCGATTTTAATACATTCGGTCAAATATTGACTTTTGAATGAAAGATATAACATCTGAAAGAGTCAATAAGTAGGTATAGAAATTTCAAGATCCATGACTGAAACGTGTTCAATGGGTCAATTATTGGCTACTCTATCGCTAACTTATCACCAGAAGGAGTCAATAGGGTAGGAATAGAAAGTTCAAGATCAAGGACTGAAATATTTTCAGTGGGTCAAAATTGGCTGAACTATCTCCAGAAGGAGTCAATGGGTAGAACTAAAAAGTTCAAAATAGACGACTCTTCGGCCCGATTTTAGTACATTTGGTCAAATATTGACTTTTAAATGACCGATGTAACATCAGAAAGAGTCAATAAGTAGGTATAGAAATTTCAAGATCCATGACTGAAACATGTTCAATGGGTCAAATATTGGCTACTCTAAGGCTAATGTATCAAAAGAAGGAGTCAATTGGGTAGGAATAGAAAGTTCAAAATAGACGACTCTTGATCCCGATTTTAATACATTTGGTCAAATATTGACTTTTGAATGAAAGATATAACATCTGAAAGAGTCAATATGTAGGTATAGAAATTTCAAGATCCATGACTGAAACGTGTTCAATGGGTCAATTATTGGCTACTCTATCGCTAACTTATCACCAGAAGGAGTCAATTGGGTAGAAATAGAAAGTTCAAAATCGACGACTCTTGGGCCCGATATTAGTACATTTGGTCAAATATTGACTTTTGAATGAAAGATATAACATCTGAAAGAGTCAATGAGTAAGTATAAAAATTTCAAGATCCATAACTTAACCATGTCCAATGGGTAAAATATTGGCTACTCTAAGGCTAATGTATCACAAGAAGGAGTCAATTGGGTAGGAATAGAAAGTTCAAGATCAAGGACTGAAATATTTCCAGTGGGTCAAAAATTGGCTGAACTATCTCCAGAAGGAGTCAATAGGGTAGAACTGAAAAGTTCAAAATAGACGACTCTTGGGCCCGATTTTAGTACATTTGGTGAAATATTGACTTTTGAATGACCGATATAACATCAGAAAGAGTCAATGAGTAGGTATAGAAATTTCAAGATCCATGACTGAAACATGTTCAATGGGTCAATTATTGGCTACTCAATTGCTAATTTATCACCAGAAGGAGTCAATAGGGTAGAACTAACAAGTTCAAAACAGACGACACTTGGGCCCGATTTTAATACATTTGGTGAAATATTGACTTTTGAATGACCGATGTAACATCAGATAGAGTCAATAAGTAGGTATAGAAATTTTAAGATCATTGACTGAAACATATTCAATGGGTCAAATATTGGCTAATCTATGGCTAATTTATCACCAGAAGGAGTCAAAGGGTAAAACTAAAAAGTTCAAAATAGACGACTCTTGGGCCCGATTTTAGTACATTTGGTCAAATATTGACTTTTGAATGACCGATATAACATCAGAAAGAGTTAATGAGTAGGTATAGAAATTTCAAGATCCATGACTGAAACATGTTCAATGGGTCAAATATTGGCTACTCTAAGGCTAATGTATCAAAAGAAGGAGTCAATTGGGTAGGAATAGAAAGTTCAAAATAGACGACTCTTGATCCCGATTTTAATACATTCGGTCAAATATTGACTTTTGAATGAAAGATATAACATCAGAAAGAGTCAATAAGTAGGTATAGAAATTTCAAGATCCATGACTGAAACGTGTTCAATGGGTCAATTATTGGCTACTCTATCGCTAACTTATCACCAGAAGGAGTCAATTGGGTAGAAAGTTCAAAATCGACGACTGCTGTATATTACATATATATAAGTATATTAGTACTTTTGGTCAAATATGGATTTCTGAATGACTGACCTAAATTCAGAAAGAGTCAATGAGTAGGTATAAAAATTTAAAGATCCATAACTGAAACATGTCCAATGGGTAAAATGTTGGCTACTCTAATGCTAATGTATCACAAGAAGGAGTCAATTGGGTAGGAATAGAAATTTCAAGATCCATGACTGAAACATGTTCAATGGGTCAAATATTGGCTACTCTATGGCTAATTTATCACCAGAAGGAGTCAATGGGTAGAACTAAAAAGTTCAAAATAGATGACTCTTGGGCCCGATTTTAGTACATTTGGTGAAATATTGACTTTTGAATGACCGATATAACATCAGAAAGAGTCAATGAGTAGGTATAGAAATTTCAAGATCCATGACTGAAACATGTTCAATGGGTCAATTATTGGCTACTCAATCGCTAATTTATCACCAGAAGGAGTCAATAGGGTAGAACTAACAAGTTCAAAATAGACGACTCTTGGGCCCGATTTTAGTACATTTGGTGAAATATTGACTTTTGAATGACCGATGTAACATCAAAAGAGTCAATAAGTAGGTATAGAAATTTCAAGATCCGTGACTGGAACATGTTCAATTGGTCAAATATTGGATACTCTATGGCTAATTTATCACCAGAAGGAGTCAATTGGGTAGGACTAGAAAGTTCAACATCAAGGACTGAAACATTTTCAGTGGGTCAAAAATTGGCTGAACTATCACCAGAAGGAGTCAATTGGGTAGGAATAGAAAGTTCAAAATAGACGACTCTTGATCCCGATTTTAATACATTTGGTCAAATATTGACTTTTGAATGAAAGATATAACATCTGAAAGAGTCAATCAGTAGGTATAGAAATTTCAAGATCCATGACTGAAATGTGTTCAATGGCTCAATTATTGAATACTCTATCGCTAACTTATCACCAGAAGGAGTCAATTGGGTAGAAATAGAACGTTCAAAATCGACGACTCTTGGGCCCGATATTAGTACATTTGGTCTCAATCGCGATTTCTGAATGATTGACCTAAATTCAGAAAGAGTCAATGAGTAAGAATAAAAATTTCAAAATCCATAACTTAAACATGTCCAATGGGTAAAATATTGGCTACTCTAAGGCTAATGTATCACAAGAAGGAGTCAATTGGGTAGGAATAGAAAGTTCAAGATCAAGGACTGAAATATTTCCAGTGGGTCAAAAATTGGCTGAACTATCTCCAGAAGGAGTCAATAGGGTAGAACTGAAAAGTTCAAAATAGACGACTCTTGGGCCCGATTTTAATACATTTGGTGAAATATTGACTTTTTAATGACCGATGTAACATCAGATAGAGTCAATAAGTAGGTATAGAAATTTTAAGATCATTGACTGAAACATATTCAATGGGTAAAATATTGGCTACTCTATGGCTTTTTTATCACCCGAAGGAGTCAAAGGGTAGAACTAAAAAGTTCAAAATAGACGACTCTTGGGCCCGATTTTAGTACATTTGGTGAAATATTGACTTTTGAATGACCGATATAACATCAGAAAGAGTCAATGAGTAGGTATAGAAATTTCAAGATCCATGACTGAAACATGTTCAATGGGTCAATTATTGGCTACTCAATCGCTAATTTATCACCAGAAGGAGTCAATAGGGTAGAACTAACAAGTTCAAAATAGACGACTCTTGGGCCCGATTTTAGTACATTTGGTGAAATATTGACTTTTGAATGACCGATGTAACATCAGATAGAGTCAATAAGTAGGTATAGAAATTTTAAGATCATTGACTGAAACTTATTCAATGGGTCAAATATTGGCTACTCTATAGCTAATTTATCACCAGAAGGAGTCAAAGGGTAGAACTAAAACGTTCAAAATAGACGACTCTTGGGCCCGATTTTAGTACATTTGGTCAAATATTGACTTTTGAATGACCGATATAACATCAGAAAGAGTCAATGACTAGGTTTAGAAATTTCAAGATCCATTACTGAAACATGTTCAATGGGTCAATTATTGGCTACTCTATCGCTAACTTATCACCAGAAGGAGTCAATTGGGTAGAAATAGAAAGTTCAAAATCGACGACTCTTGGGCCCGATTTTAGTACATTTGGTCAAATATTGACTTTTGAATGACCGATATAACATCAGAAAGAGTCAATGACTAGGTTTAGAAATTTCAAGATCCATTACTGAAAGATGTTCAATGGGTCAATTATTGGCTACTCTATCGCTAACTTATCACCAGAAGGAGTCAATTGGGTAGAAATAGAAAGTTCAAAATCGACGACTCTTGGGCCCGATATTAGTACATTTGGTCAAATATGGATTTCTGAATGATTGACCTAAATTCAGAAAGAGTCAATGAGTAAGTATAAAAATTTCAAGATCCATAACTTAAACATGTCCAATGGGTAAAATATTGGCTACTCTAAGGCTAATGTATCACAAGAAGGAGTCAATTGGGTAGGAATAGAAAGTTCAAGATCAAGGACTGAAATATTTCCAGTGGGTCAAAAATTGGCTGAACTATATCCAGAAGGAGTCAATAGGGTAGAACTGAAAAGTTCAAAATAGACGACTCTTGGGCCAGATTTTACTACATTTGGTGAAATATTGACTTTTGAATGACCGATATAACATCAGAAAGAGTCAATGAGTAGGTATAGAAATTTCAAGATCCATGACTGAAACATGTTCAATGGGTCAATTATTGGCTACTCAATCTCTAAATTATCACCAGAAGGAGTCAATAGGGTAGAACTAAAAAGTTCAAAATAGACGACTCTTGGGCCCGATTTTAATACATTTGGTGAAATATTGACTTTTGAATGACCGATGTAACATCAGACAGAGTAAGTAGGTATAGAAATTTTAAGATCATTGACTGAAACATATTCAATGGGTCAAATATTGGCTACTCTATGGCTAATTTATCACCAGAAGGAGTCAAAAGGTAGAAATAAAAAGTTCAAAATAGACGACTCTTGGGCCTGATTTTAGTACATTTGGTCAAATATTGACTTTTGAATGACCGATATAACATCAGAAAGAGTCAATGACTAGGTTTAGAAATTTCAAGATCCATTACTGAAACATGTTCAATGGGTCAATTATTGGCTACTCTATCGCTAACTTATCACCAGAAGGAGTCAATTGGGTAGAAATAGAAAGTTCAAAATCGACGACTCTTGGGCCCGATATTAGTACATTTGGTCAAATATGGATTTCTGAATGATTGACCTAAATTCAGAAAGAGTCAATGAGTAAGTATAAAAATTTCAAGATCCATAACTTAAACATGTCCAATGGGTAAAATATTGGCTACTCTAAGGCTAATGTATCACAAGAAGGAGTCAATTGGGTAGGAATAGAAATTTCAAGATCCATGACTGAAACATGTTCAATGGGTCAAATATTGGCTACTCTATGGCTAATTTATCACCAGAAGGAGTCAAAGGGTAGAACTAAAAAGTTCAAAACAGAAGTCTCTTGGTCCCGATTTTAATACATTTGGTGAAATACTGACTTTTGAATGACCGATGTAACATCAGAAACAGTCAATAAGTAGGTATAGAAATTTCAAGATCCATGACTGTAATATGTCCAATGGGTAAAATTTTGGCTACTCTAAGGCTAATGTATCACAAGAAAGAGTCAATTGGGTAGGAATAGAAAGTTAAAGATCAAGGACTGAAATATTTTCAGTGGGTCAAAAATTGGCTGAACTATCTCCAGAAGGAGTCAATGGGTAGAACTAAAAAGTTCAAAATAGACGACTCTTGGGCCCGATTTTAGTACATTTGGTCAAATATTGACTTTTGAATGACCGATGTAACATCAGAAAGAGTCAATAAGTAGGTATAGAAATTTCAAGATCCATGACTAAAACGTGTTCAATGGGTCAATTATTGGCTACTCTATCGCTAACTTATCACCAGAAGGAGTCAATTGGGTAGAAATAGAAAGTTCAAAATAGACGACTCTTGGGCCCGATATTAGTAAATTTGGTCAAATATGGATTTCTGAATGATTGACCTATATTCAGAAAGAGTCAATGAGTAGGTATAAAAATTTCAAGATCTATAACTGAAACATGTCCAATGGGTAAAATATTGGCTACTCTAAGGGTAATGTATCAAAAGAAGGAGTCAATTGGGTAGGAATAGAAAGTTCAAGATCAAGGACTGAATAATTTCCAGTGGGTCAAAAATTGGCTGAACTATCTCCAGAAGGAGTCAATAGGGTAGAACTGAAAAGTTCAAAATAGACGACTCTTGGGCCCGATTTTAGTACATTTGGTAAAATATTGACTTTTGAATGACCGATATAACATCTGAAAGAGTCAATAAGTAGGTATAGAAATTTCAAGATCCTTGACTGAAACATGTTCAATGGGTCAAATATTGGCTACTCTATGGCTAATTTATCTCAAGAAGGAGTCTATTGGGTAGAAATAGAAAGTTCAAAATCGACGACTCTTGGGCCCGATATTAGTACATTTGGTCAAATATGGATTTCTGAATGACTGACCTAAATTCAGAAAGATTCAATGAGTAGGTATAAAAATTTCAAGATCCATAACTGAAACATGTCCAATGGATAAAATATTGGCTTCTTTAAGGCTAATGTATCACAAGAAGGAGTCAATTGGGTAGGAATAGACAGTTCAAGATCAAAGACTGAAATATTTTCAGTGGGTCAAAAATTGGCTGAACTATCTCCAGAAGGAGTCAATGGGTAGAACTAAAAAGTTCAAAATAGACGACTCTTGGGCCCGATTTTAGTACATTTGGTGAAATATTGACTTTTGAATGACCGATATAACATCAGAAAGAGTCAATGAGTAGGTAGAGAAATTTCAGGATCCTTGACTGAAACATGTTCAATGGGTCAAATATTGGCTACTCTATGGCAAATTTATCACAAGAAGGAGTCTATTGGGTAGAAATAGAAAGTTCAAAATCGACGACTCTTGGGCCCGATATTAGTACATTTGGTCAAATATGGATTTCTGAATGACTGACCTAAATTCAGAAAGATTCAATGAGTAGGTATAAAAATTTCAAGATCCATAACTGAAACATGTCCAATGGATAAAATATTGGCTTCTTTAAGGCTAATGTATCACAAGAAGGAGTCAATTGGGTAGGAATAGAAAGTTCAAGATCAAGGACTGAAATATTTTCAGTGGGTCAAAATTGGCTGAACTATCTCCAGAAGGAGTCAATGGGTAGAACTAAAAAGTTCAAAATAGACGACTCTTGGGCCCGATTTTAGTACATTTGGTCAAATATTGACTTTTGAATGACCGATGTAACATCAGAAAGAGTCAATAAGTAGGTATAGAAATTTCAAGATCCATGACTGAAACGTGTTCAATGGGTCAATTATTGGCTACTCTATCGCTAACTTATCACCAGCGGGAGTCAATTGGGTAGAAATAGAAAGTTCAAAATCGACGACTCTTGGGCCCGATATTAGTACATTTGGTCAAATATGGATTTCTGAATGATTGACCTAAATTCAGAAAGAGTCAATGAGTAAGTATAAAAATTTCAAGATCCATAACTTAAACATGTCCAATGGGTAAAATATTGGCTACTCTAAGGCTAATGTATCACAAGAAGGAGTCAATTGGGTAGGAATAGAAAGTTCAAGATCAAGGACTGAAATATTTCCAGTGGGTCAAAAATTGGCTGAACTATCTCCAGAAGGAGTCAATATGGTAGAACTGAAAAGTTCAAAATAGACGACTCTTGGGCCCGATTTTAGTACATTTGGTGAAATATTGACTTTTGAATGACCGATATAACATCAGAAAGAGTCAATGAGTAGGTATAGAAATTTCAAGATCCATGACTGAAACATGTTCAATGGGTCAATTATTGGCTACTCAATTGCTAATTTATCACCAGAAGGAGTCAATAGGGTAGAACTAACAAGTTCAAAACAGACGACTCTTGGGCCCGATTTTAATACATTTGGTGAAATATTGACTTTTGAATGACCGATGTAACATCAGATAGAGTCAATAAGTAGGTATAGAAATTTTAAGATCATTGACTGAAACATATTCAATGGGTCAAATATTGGCTAATCTATGGCTAATTTATCACCAGAAGGAGTCAAAGGGTAAAACTAAAAAGTTCAAAATAGACGACTGTTGGGCCCGATTTTAGTACATTTGGTCAAATATTGACTTTTGAATGACCGATATAACATCAGAAAGAGTCAATGAGTAGGTATAGAAATTTCAAGATCCATGACTGAAACATGTTCAATGGGTCAAATATTGGCTACTCTAAGGCTAATGTATCAAAAGAAGGAGTCAATTGGGTAGGAATAGAAAGTTCAAAATAGACGACTCTTGATCCCGATTTTAATACATTCGGTCAAATATTGACTTTTGAATGAAAGATATAACATCTGAAAGAGTCAATAAGTAGGTATAGAAATTTCAAGATCCATGACTGAAACGTGTTCAATGGGTCAATTATTGGCTACTCTATCGCTAACTTATCACCAGAAGGAGTCAATAGGGTAGGAATAGAAAGTTCAAGATCAAGGACTGAAATATTTTCAGTGGGTCAAAATTGGCTGAACTATCTCCAGAAGGAGTCAATGGGTAGAACTAAAAAGTTCAAAATAGACGACTCTTCGGCCCGATTTTAGTACATTTGGTCAAATATTGACTTTTAAATGACCGATGTAACATCAGAAAGAGTCAATAAGTAGGTATAGAAATTTCAAGATCCATGACTGAAACATGTTCAATGGGTCAAATATTGGCTACTCTAAGGCTAATGTATCAAAAGAAGGAGTCAATTGGGTAGGAATAGAAAGTTCAAAATAGACGACTCTTGATCCCGATTTTAATACATTTGGTCAAATATTGACTTTTGAATGAAAGATATAACATCTGAAAGAGTCAATATGTAGGTATAGAAATTTCAAGATCCATGACTGAAACGTGTTCAATGGGTCAATTATTGGCTACTCTATCGCTAACTTATCACCAGAAGGAGTCAATTGGGTAGAAATAGAAAGTTCAAAATCGACGACTCTTGGGCCCGATATTAGTACATTTGGTCAAATATTGACTTTTGAATGAAAGATATAACATCTGAAAGAGTCAATGAGTAAGTATAAAAATTTCAAGATCCATAACTTAACCATGTCCAATGGGTAAAATATTGGCTACTCTAAGGCTAATGTATCACAAGAAGGAGTCAATTGGGTAGGAATAGAAAGTTCAAGATCAAGGACTGAAATATTTCCAGTGGGTCAAAAATTGGCTGAACTATCTCCAGAAGGAGTCAATAGGGTAGAACTGAAAAGTTCAAAATAGACGACTCTTGGGCCCGATTTTAGTACATTTGGTGAAATATTGACTTTTGAATGACCGATATAACATCAGAAAGAGTCAATGAGTAGGTATAGAAATTTCAAGATCCATGACTGAAACATGTTCAATGGGTCAATTATTGGCTACTCAATTGCTAATTTATCACCAGAAGGAGTCAATAGGGTAGAACTAACAAGTTCAAAACAGACGACTCTTGGGCCCGATTTTAATACATTTGGTGAAATATTGACTTTTGAATGACCGATGTAACATCAGATAGAGTCAATAAGTAGGTATAGAAATTTTAAGATCATTGACTGAAACATATTCAATGGGTCAAATATTGGCTAATCTATGGCTAATTTATCACCAGAAGGAGTCAAAGGGTAAAACTAAAAAGTTCAAAATAGACGACTCTTGGGCCCGATTTTAGTACATTTGGTCAAATATTGACTTTTGAATGACCGATATAACATCAGAAAGAGTTAATGAGTAGGTATAGAAATTTCAAGATCCATGACTGAAACATGTTCAATGGGTCAAATATTGGCTACTCTAAGGCTAATGTATCAAAAGAAGGAGTCAATTGGGTAGGAATAGAAAGTTCAAAATAGACGACTCTTGATCCCGATTTTAATACATTCGGTCAAATATTGACTTTTGAATGAAAGATATAACATCAGAAAGAGTCAATAAGTAGGTATAGAAATTTCAAGATCCATGACTGAAACGTGTTCAATGGGTCAGTTATTGGCTACTCTATCGCTAACTTATCACCAGAAGGAGTCAATTGGGTATAAATAGAAAGTTCAAAATCGACGACTGCTGTATATTACATATATATAAGTATATTAGTACTTTTGGTCAAATATGGATTTCTGAATGACTGACCTAAATTCAGAAAGAGTCAATGAGTAGGTATAAAAATTTAAAGATCCATAACTGAAACATGTCCAATGGGTAAAATGTTGGCTACTCTAATGCTAATGTATCACAAGAAGGAGTCAATTGGGTAGGAATAGAAATTTCAAGATCCATGACTGAAACATGTTCAATGGGTCAAATATTGGCTACTCTATGGCTAATTTATCACCAGAAGGAGTCAATGGGTAGAACTAAAAAGTTCAAAATAGATGACTCTTGGGCCCGATTTTAGTACATTTGGTGAAATATTGACTTTTGAATGACCGATATAACATCAGAAAGAGTCAATGAGTAGGTATAGAAATTTCAAGATCCATGACTGAAACATGTTCAATGGGTCAATTATTGGCTACTCAATCGCTAATTTATCACCAGAAGGAGTCAATAGGGTAGAACTAACAAGTTCAAAATAGACGACTCTTGGGCCCGATTTTAGTACATTTGGTGAAATATTGACTTTTGAATGACCGATGTAACATCAAAAGAGTCAATAAGTAGGTATAGAAATTTCAAGATCCGTGACTGGAACATGTTCAATTGGTCAAATATTGGATACTCTATGGCTAATTTATCACCAGAAGGAGTCAATTGGGTAGGACTAGAAAGTTCAACATCAAGGACTGAAACATTTTCAGTGGGTCAAAAATTGGCTGAACTATCACCAGAAGGAGTCAATTGGGTAGGAATAGAAAGTTCAAAATAGACGACTCTTGATCCCGATTTTAATACATTTGGTCAAATATTGACTTTTGAATGAAAGATATAACATCTGAAAGAGTCAATCAGTAGGTATAGAAATTTCAAGATCCATGACTGAAATGTGTTCAATGGCTCAATTATTGAATACTCTATCGCTAACTTATCACCAGAAGGAGTCAATTGGGTAGAAATAGAACGTTCAAAATCGACGACTCTTGGGCCCGATATTAGTACATTTGGTCTCAATCGCGATTTCTGAATGATTGACCTAAATTCAGAAAGAGTCAATGAGTAAGAATAAAAATTTCAAAATCCATAACTTAAACATGTCCAATGGGTAAAATATTGGCTACTCTAAGGCTAATGTATCACAAGAAGGAGTCAATTGGGTAGGAATAGAAAGTTCAAGATCAAGGACTGAAATATTTCCAGTGGGTCAAAAATTGGCTGAACTATCTCCAGAAGGAGTCAATAGGGTAGAACTGAAAAGTTCAAAATAGACGACTCTTGGGCCCGATTTTAATACATTTGGTGAAATATTGACTTTTTAATGACCGATGTAACATCAGATAGAGTCAATAAGTAGGTATAGAAATTTTAAGATCATTGACTGAAACATATTCAATGGGTAAAATATTGGCTACTCTATGGCTTTTTTATCACCCGAAGGAGTCAAAGGGTAGAACTAAAAAGTTCAAAATAGACGACTCTTGGGCCCGATTTTAGTACATTTGGTGAAATATTGACTTTTGAATGACCGATATAACATCAGAAAGAGTCAATGAGTAGGTATAGAAATTTCAAGATCCATGACTGAAACATGTTCAATGGGTCAATTATTGGCTACTCAATCGCTAATTTATCACCAGAAGGAGTCAATAGGGTAGAACTAACAAGTTCAAAATAGACGACTCTTGGGCCCGATTTTAGTACATTTGGTGAAATATTGACTTTTGAATGACCGATGTAACATCAGATAGAGTCAATAAGTAGGTATAGAAATTTTAAGATCATTGACTGAAACTTATTCAATGGGTCAAATATTGGCTACTCTATAGCTAATTTATCACCAGAAGGAGTCAAAGGGTAGAACTAAAACGTTCAAAATAGACGACTCTTGGGCCCGATTTTAGTACATTTGGTCAAATATTGACTTTTGAATGACCGATATAACATCAGAAAGAGTCAATGACTAGGTTTAGAAATTTCAAGATCCATTACTGAAACATGTTCAATGGGTCAATTATTGGCTACTCTATCGCTAACTTATCACCAGAAGGAGTCAATTGGGTAGAAATAGAAAGTTCAAAATCGACGACTCTTGGGCCCGATTTTAGTACATTTGGTCAAATATTGACTTTTGAATGACCGATATAACATCAGAAAGAGTCAATGACTAGGTTTAGAAATTTCAAGATCCATTACTGAAAGATGTTCAATGGGTCAATTATTGGCTACTCTATCGCTAACTTATCACCAGAAGGAGTCAATTGGGTAGAAATAGAAAGTTCAAAATCGACGACTCTTGGGCCCGATATTAGTACATTTGGTCAAATATGGATTTCTGAATGATTGACCTAAATTCAGAAAGAGTCAATGAGTAAGTATAAAAATTTCAAGATCCATAACTTAAACATGTCCAATGGGTAAAATATTGGCTACTCTAAGGCTAATGTATCACAAGAAGGAGTCAATTGGGTAGGAATAGAAAGTTCAAGATCAAGGACTGAAATATTTCCAGTGGGTCAAAAATTGGCTGAACTATATCCAGAAGGAGTCAATAGGGTAGAACTGAAAAGTTCAAAATAGACGACTCTTGGGCCAGATTTTACTACATTTGGTGAAATATTGACTTTTGAATGACCGATATAACATCAGAAAGAGTCAATGAGTAGGTATAGAAATTTCAAGATCCATGACTGAAACATGTTCAATGGGTCAATTATTGGCTACTCAATCTCTAAATTATCACCAGAAGGAGTCAATAGGGTAGAACTAAAAAGTTCAAAATAGACGACTCTTGGGCCCGATTTTAATACATTTGGTGAAATATTGACTTTTGAATGACCGATGTAACATCAGACAGAGTAAGTAGGTATAGAAATTTTAAGATCATTGACTGAAACATATTCAATGGGTCAAATATTGGCTACTCTATGGCTAATTTATCACCAGAAGGAGTCAAAAGGTAGAAATAAAAAGTTCAAAATAGACGACTCTTGGGCCTGATTTTAGTACATTTGGTCAAATATTGACTTTTGAATGACCGATATAACATCAGAAAGAGTCAATGACTAGGTTTAGAAATTTCAAGATCCATTACTGAAACATGTTCAATGGGTCAATTATTGGCTACTCTATCGCTAACTTATCACCAGAAGGAGTCAATTGGGTAGAAATAGAAAGTTCAAAATCGACGACTCTTGGGCCCGATATTAGTACATTTGGTCAAATATGGATTTCTGAATGATTGACCTAAATTCAGAAAGAGTCAATGAGTAAGTATAAAAATTTCAAGATCCATAACTTAAACATGTCCAATGGGTAAAATATTGGCTACTCTAAGGCTAATGTATCACAAGAAGGAGTCAATTGGGTAGGAATAGAAATTTCAAGATCCATGACTGAAACATGTTCAATGGGTCAAATATTGGCTACTCTATGGCTAATTTATCACCAGAAGGAGTCAAAGGGTAGAACTAAAAAGTTCAAAACAGACGTCTCTTGGTCCCGATTTTAATACATTTGGTGAAATACTGACTTTTGAATGACCGATGTAACATCAGAAACAGTCAATAAGTAGGTATAGAAATTTCAAGATCCATGACTGTAATATGTCCAATGGGTAAAATTTTGGCTACTCTAAGGCTAATGTATCACAAGAAAGAGTCAATTGGGTAGGAATAGAAAGTTAAAGATCAAGGACTGAAATATTTTCAGTGGGTCAAAAATTGGCTGAACTATCTCCAGAAGGAGTCAATGGGTAGAACTAAAAAGTTCAAAATAGACGACTCTTGGGCCCGATTTTAGTACATTTGGTCAAATATTGACTTTTGAATGACCGATGTAACATCAGAAAGAGTCAATAAGTAGGTATAGAAATTTCAAGATCCATGACTAAAACGTGTTCAATGGGTCAATTATTGGCTACTCTATCGCTAACTTATCACCAGAAGGAGTCAATTGGGTAGAAATAGAAAGTTCAAAATCGACGACTCTTAGGCCCGATATTAGTAAATTTGGTCAAATATGGATTTCTGAATGATTGACCTATATTCAGAAAGAGTCAATGAGTAGGTATAAAAATTTCAAGATCTATAACTGAAACATGTCCAATGGGTAAAATATTGGCTACTCTAAGGGTAATGTATCAAAAGAAGGAGTCAATTGGGTAGGAATAGAAAGTTCAAGATCAAGGACTGAATAATTTCCAGTGGGTCAAAAATTGGCTGAACTATCTCCAGAAGGAGTCAATAGGGTAGAACTGAAAAGTTCAAAATAGACGACTCTTGGGCCCGATTTTAGTACATTTGGTAAAATATTGACATTTGAATGACCGATATAACATCTGAAAGAGTCAATAAGTAGGTATAGAAATTTCAAGATCCTTGACTGAAACATGTTCAATGGGTCAAATATTGGCTACTCTATGGCTAATTTATCTCAAGAAGGAGTCTATTGGGTAGAAATAGAAAGTTCAAAATCGACGACTCTTGGGCCCGATATTAGTACATTTGGTCAAATATGGATTTCTGAATGACTGACCTAAATTCAGAAAGATTCAATGAGTAGGTATAAAAATTTCAAGATCCATAACTGAAACATGTCCAATGGATAAAATATTGGCTTCTTTAAGGCTAATGTATCACAAGAAGGAGTCAATTGGGTAGGAATAGACAGTTCAAGATCAAAGACTGAAATATTTTCAGTGGGTCAAAAATTGGCTGAACTATCTCCAGAAGGAGTCAATGGGTAGAACTAAAAAGTTCAAAATAGACGACTCTTGGGCCCGATTTTAGTACATTTGGTGAAATATTGACTTTTGAATGACCGATATAACATCAGAAAGAGTCAATGAGTAGGTAGAGAAATTTCAGGATCCTTGACTGAAACATGTTCAATGGGTCAAATATTGGCTACTCTATGGCAAATTTATCACAAGAAGGAGTCTATTGGGTAGAAATAGAAAGTTCAAAATCGACGACTCTTGGGCCCGATATTAGTACATTTGGTCAAATATGGATTTCTGAATGACTGACCTAAATTCAGAAAGATTCAATGAGTAGGTATAAAAATTTCAAGATCCATAACTGAAACATGTCCAATGGATAAAATATTGGCTTCTTTAAGGCTAATGTATCACAAGAAGGAGTCAATTGGGTAGGAATAGAAAGTTCAAGATCAAGGACTGAAATATTTTCAGTGGGTCAAAATTGGCTGAACTATCTCCAGAAGGAGTCAATGGGTAGAACTAAAAAGTTCAAAATAGACGACTCTTGGGCCCGATTTTAGTACATTTGGTCAAATATTGACTTTTGAATGACCGATGTAACATCAGAAAGAGTCAATAAGTAGGTATAGAAATTTCAAGATCCATGACTGAAACGTGTTCAATGGGTCAATTATTGGCTACTCTATCGCTAACTTATCACCAGCGGGAGTCAATTGGGTAGAAATAGAAAGTTCAAAATCGACGACTCTTGGGCCCGATATTAGTACATTTGGTCAAATATGGATTTCTGAATGATTGACCTAAATTCAGAAAGAGTCAATGAGTAAGTATAAAAATTTCAAGATCCATAACTTAAACATGTCCAATGGGTAAAATATTGGCTACTCTAAGGCTAATGTATCACAAGAAGGAGTCAATTGGGTAGGAATAGAAAGTTCAAGATCAAGGACTGAAATATTTCCAGTGGGTCAAAAATTGGCTGAACTATCTCCAGAAGGAGTCAATATGGTAGAACTGAAAAGTTCAAAATAGACGACTCTTGGGCCCGATTTTAGTACATTTGGTGAAATATTGACTTTTGAATGACCGATATAACATCAGAAAGAGTCAATGAGTAGGTATAGAAATTTCAAGATCCATGACTGAAACATGTTCAATGGGTCAATTATTGGCTACTCAATTGCTAATTTATCACCAGAAGGAGTCAATAGGGTAGAACTAACAAGTTCAAAACAGACGACTCTTGGGCCCGATTTTAATACATTTGGTGAAATATTGACTTTTGAATGACCGATGTAACATCAGATAGAGTCAATAAGTAGGTATAGAAATTTTAAGATCATTGACTGAAACATATTCAATGGGTCAAATATTGGCTAATCTATGGCTAATTTATCACCAGAAGGAGTCAAAGGGTAAAACTAAAAAGTTCAAAATAGACGACTGTTGGGCCCGATTTTAGTACATTTGGTCAAATATTGACTTTTGAATGACCGATATAACATCAGAAAGAGTCAATGAGTAGGTATAGAAATTTCAAGATCCATGACTGAAACATGTTCAATGGGTCAAATATTGGCTACTCTAAGGCTAATGTATCAAAAGAAGGAGTCAATTGGGTAGGAATAGAAAGTTCAAAATAGACGACTCTTGATCCCGATTTTAATACATTCGGTCAAATATTGACTTTTGAATGAAAGATATAACATCTGAAAGAGTCAATAAGTAGGTATAGAAATTTCAAGATCCATGACTGAAACGTGTTCAATGGGTCAATTATTGGCTACTCTATCGCTAACTTATCACCAGAAGGAGTCAATAGGGTAGGAATAGAAAGTTCAAGATCAAGGACTGAAATATTTTCAGTGGGTCAAAATTGGCTGAACTATCTCCAGAAGGAGTCAATGGGTAGAACTAAAAAGTTCAAAATAGACGACTCTTCGGCCCGATTTTAGTACATTTGGTCAAATATTGACTTTTAAATGACCGATGTAACATCAGAAAGAGTCAATAAGTAGGTATAGAAATTTCAAGATCCATGACTGAAACATGTTCAATGGGTCAAATATTGGCTACTCTAAGGCTAATGTATCAAAAGAAGGAGTCAATTGGGTAGGAATAGAAAGTTCAAAATAGACGACTCTTGATCCCGATTTTAATACATTTGGTCAAATATTGACTTTTGAATGAAAGATATAACATCTGAAAGAGTCAATATGTAGGTATAGAAATTTCAAGATCCATGACTGAAACGTGTTCAATGGGTCAATTATTGGCTACTCTATCGCTAACTTATCACCAGAAGGAGTCAATTGGGTAGAAATAGAAAGTTCAAAATCGACGACTCTTGGGCCCGATATTAGTACATTTGGTCAAATATTGACTTTTGAATGAAAGATATAACATCTGAAAGAGTCAATGAGTAAGTATAAAAATTTCAAGATCCATAACTTAACCATGTCCAATGGGTAAAATATTGGCTACTCTAAGGCTAATGTATCACAAGAAGGAGTCAATTGGGTAGGAATAGAAAGTTCAAGATCAAGGACTGAAATATTTCCAGTGGGTCAAAAATTGGCTGAACTATCTCCAGAAGGAGTCAATAGGGTAGAACTGAAAAGTTCAAAATAGACGACTCTTGGGCCCGATTTTAGTACATTTGGTGAAATATTGACTTTTGAATGACCGATATAACATCAGAAAGAGTCAATGAGTAGGTATAGAAATTTCAAGATCCATGACTGAAACATGTTCAATGGGTCAATTATTGGCTACTCAATTGCTAATTTATCACCAGAAGGAGTCAATAGGGTAGAACTAACAAGTTCAAAACAGACGACTCTTGGGCCCGATTTTAATACATTTGGTGAAATATTGACTTTTGAATGACCGATGTAACATCAGATAGAGTCAATAAGTAGGTATAGAAATTTTAAGATCATTGACTGAAACATATTCAATGGGTCAAATATTGGCTAATCTATGGCTAATTTATCACCAGAAGGAGTCAAAGGGTAAAACTAAAAAGTTCAAAATAGACGACTCTTGGGCCCGATTTTAGTACATTTGGTCAAATATTGACTTTTGAATGACCGATATAACATCAGAAAGAGTTAATGAGTAGGTATAGAAATTTCAAGATCCATGACTGAAACATGTTCAATGGGTCAAATATTGGCTACTCTAAGGCTAATGTATCAAAAGAAGGAGTCAATTGGGTAGGAATAGAAAGTTCAAAATAGACGACTCTTGATCCCGATTTTAATACATTCGGTCAAATATTGACTTTTGAATGAAAGATATAACATCAGAAAGAGTCAATAAGTAGGTATAGAAATTTCAAGATCCATGACTGAAACGTGTTCAATGGGTCAATTATTGGCTACTCTATCGCTAACTTATCACCAGAAGGAGTCAATTGGGTATAAATAGAAAGTTCAAAATCGACGACTGCTGTATATTACATATATATAACTATATTAGTACTTTTGGTCAAATATGGATTTCTGAATGACTGACCTAAATTCAGAAAGAGTCAATGAGTAGGTATAAAAATTTAAAGATCCATAACTGAAACATGTCCAATGGGTAAAATGTTGGCTACTCTAATGCTAATGTATCACAAGAAGGAGTCAATTGGGTAGGAATAGAAATTTCAAGATCCATGACTGAAACATGTTCAATGGGTCAAATATTGGCTACTCTATGGCTAATTTATCACCAGAAGGAGTCAATGGGTAGAACTAAAAAGTTCAAAATAGATGACTCTTGGGCCCGATTTTAGTACATTTGGTGAAATATTGACTTTTGAATGACCGATATAACATCAGAAAGAGTCAATGAGTAGGTATAGAAATTTCAAGATCCATGACTGAAACATGTTCAATGGGTCAATTATTGGCTACTCAATCGCTAATTTATCACCAGAAGGAGTCAATAGGGTAGAACTAACAAGTTCAAAATAGACGACTCTTGGGCCCGATTTTAGTACATTTGGTGAAATATTGACTTTTGAATGACCGATGTAACATCAAAAGAGTCAATAAGTAGGTATAGAAATTTCAAGATCCGTGACTGGAACATGTTCAATTGGTCAAATATTGGATACTCTATGGCTAATTTATCACCAGAAGGAGTCAATTGGGTAGGACTAGAAAGTTCAACATCAAGGACTGAAACATTTTCAGTGGGTCAAAAATTGGCTGAACTATCACCAGAAGGAGTCAATTGGGTAGGAATAGAAAGTTCAAAATAGACGACTCTTGATCCCGATTTTAATACATTTGGTCAAATATTGACTTTTGAATGAAAGATATAACATCTGAAAGAGTCAATCAGTAGGTATAGAAATTTCAAGATCCATGACTGAAATGTGTTCAATGGCTCAATTATTGAATACTCTATCGCTAACTTATCACCAGAAGGAGTCAATTGGGTAGAAATAGAACGTTCAAAATCGACGACTCTTGGGCCCGATATTAGTACATTTGGTCTCAATCGCGATTTCTGAATGATTGACCTAAATTCAGAAAGAGTCAATGAGTAAGAATAAAAATTTCAAAATCCATAACTTAAACATGTCCAATGGGTAAAATATTGGCTACTCTAAGGCTAATGTATCACAAGAAGGAGTCAATTGGGTAGGAATAGAAAGTTCAAGATCAAGGACTGAAATATTTCCAGTGGGTCAAAAATTGGCTGAACTATCTCCAGAAGGAGTCAATAGGGTAGAACTGAAAAGTTCAAAATAGACGACTCTTGGGCCCGATTTTAATACATTTGGTGAAATATTGACTTTTTAATGACCGATGTAACATCAGATAGAGTCAATAAGTAGGTATAGAAATTTTAAGATCATTGACTGAAACATATTCAATGGGTAAAATATTGGCTACTCTATGGCTTTTTTATCACCCGAAGGAGTCAAAGGGTAGAACTAAAAAGTTCAAAATAGACGACTCTTGGGCCCGATTTTAGTACATTTGGTGAAATATTGACTTTTGAATGACCGATATAACATCAGAAAGAGTCAATGAGTAGGTATAGAAATTTCAAGATCCATGACTGAAACATGTTCAATGGGTCAATTATTGGCTACTCAATCGCTAATTTATCACCAGAAGGAGTCAATAGGGTAGAACTAACAAGTTCAAAATAGACGACTCTTGGGCCCGATTTTAGTACATTTGGTGAAATATTGACTTTTGAATGACCGATGTAACATCAGATAGAGTCAATAAGTAGGTATAGAAATTTTAAGATCATTGACTGAAACTTATTCAATGGGTCAAATATTGGCTACTCTATAGCTAATTTATCACCAGAAGGAGTCAAAGGGTAGAACTAAAACGTTCAAAATAGACGACTCTTGGGCCCGATTTTAGTACATTTGGTCAAATATTGACTTTTGAATGACCGATATAACATCAGAAAGAGTCAATGACTAGGTTTAGAAATTTCAAGATCCATTACTGAAACATGTTCAATGGGTCAATTATTGGCTACTCTATCGCTAACTTATCACCAGAAGGAGTCAATTGGGTAGAAATAGAAAGTTCAAAATCGACGACTCTTGGGCCCGATTTTAGTACATTTGGTCAAATATTGACTTTTGAATGACCGATATAACATCAGAAAGAGTCAATGACTAGGTTTAGAAATTTCAAGATCCATTACTGAAAGATGTTCAATGGGTCAATTATTGGCTACTCTATCGCTAACTTATCACCAGAAGGAGTCAATTGGGTAGAAATAGAAAGTTCAAAATCGACGACTCTTGGGCCCGATATTAGTACATTTGGTCAAATATGGATTTCTGAATGATTGACCTAAATTCAGAAAGAGTCAATGAGTAAGTATAAAAATTTCAAGATCCATAACTTAAACATGTCCAATGGGTAAAATATTGGCTACTCTAAGGCTAATGTATCACAAGAAGGAGTCAATTGGGTAGGAATAGAAAGTTCAAGATCAAGGACTGAAATATTTCCAGTGGGTCAAAAATTGGCTGAACTATCTCCAGAAGGAGTCAATAGGGTAGAACTGAAAAGTTCAAAATAGACGACTCTTGGGCCAGATTTTACTACATTTGGTGAAATATTGACTTTTGAATGACCGATATAACATCAGAAAGAGTCAATGAGTAGGTATAGAAATTTCAAGATCCATGACTGAAACATGTTCAATGGGTCAATTATTGGCTACTCAATCTCTAAATTATCACCAGAAGGAGTCAATAGGGTAGAACTAAAAAGTTCAAAATAGACGACTCTTGGGCCCGATTTTAATACATTTGGTGAAATATTGACTTTTGAATGACCGATGTAACATCAGACAGAGTAAGTAGGTATAGAAATTTTAAGATCATTGACTGAAACATATTCAATGGGTCAAATATTGGCTACTCTATGGCTAATTTATCACCAGAAGGAGTCAAAAGGTAGAAATAAAAAGTTCAAAATAGACGACTCTTGGGCCTGATTTTAGTACATTTGGTCAAATATTGACTTTTGAATGACCGATATAACATCAGAAAGAGTCAATGACTAGGTTTAGAAATTTCAAGATCCATTACTGAAACATGTTCAATGGGTCAATTATTGGCTACTCTATCGCTAACTTATCACCAGAAGGAGTCAATTGGGTAGAAATAGAAAGTTCAAAATCGACGACTCTTGGGCCCGATATTAGTACATTTGGTCAAATATGGATTTCTGAATGATTGACCTAAATTCAGAAAGAGTCAATGAGTAAGTATAAAAATTTCAAGATCCATAACTTAAACATGTCCAATGGGTAAAATATTGGCTACTCTAAGGCTAATGTATCACAAGAAGGAGTCAATTGGGTAGGAATAGAAATTTCAAGATCCATGACTGAAACATGTTCAATGGGTCAAATATTGGCTACTCTATGGCTAATTTATCACCAGAAGGAGTCAAAGGGTAGAACTAAAAAGTTCAAAACAGACGTCTCTTGGTCCCGATTTTAATACATTTGGTGAAATACTGACTTTTGAATGACCGATGTAACATCAGAAACAGTCAATAAGTAGGTATAGAAATTTCAAGATCCATGACTGTAATATGTCCAATGGGTAAAATTTTGGCTACTCTAAGGCTAATGTATCACAAGAAAGAGTCAATTGGGTAGGAATAGAAAGTTAAAGATCAAGGACTGAAATATTTTCAGTGGGTCAAAAATTGGCTGAACTATCTCCAGAAGGAGTCAATGGGTAGAACTAAAAAGTTCAAAATAGACGACTCTTGGGCCCGATTTTAGTACATTTGGTCAAATATTGACTTTTGAATGACCGATGTAACATCAGAAAGAGTCAATAAGTAGGTATAGAAATTTCAAGATCCATGACTAAAACGTGTTCAATGGGTCAAATATTGGCTACTCTAAGGCTAATGTATCAAAAGAAGGAGTCAATTGGGTAGGAATAGAAAGTTCAAAATAGACGACTCTTGATCCCGATTTTAATACATTTGGTCAAATATTGACTTTTGAATGAAAAATATAACATCTGAAAGAGTCAATAAGTAGGTATAGAAATTTCAAGATCCATGACTAAAACGTGTTCAATGGGTCAATTATTGGCTACTCTATCGCTAACTTATCACCAGAAGGAGTCAATTGGGTAGAAATAGAAAGTTCAAAATCGACGACTCTTAGGCCCGATATTAGTAAATTTGGTCAAATATGGATTTCTGAATGATTGACCTATATTCAGAAAGAGTCAATGAGTAGGTATAAAAATTTCAAGATCTATAACTGAAACATGTCCAATGGGTAAAATATTGGCTACTCTAAGGGTAATGTATCAAAAGAAGGAGTCAATTGGGTAGGAATAGAAAGTTCAAGATCAAGGACTGAATAATTTCCAGTGGGTCAAAAATTGGCTGAACTATCTCCAGAAGGAGTCAATAGGGTAGAACTGAAAAGTTCAAAATAGACGACTCTTGGGCCCGATTTTAGTACATTTGGTAAAATATTGACTTTTGAATGACCGATATAACATCTGAAAGAGTCAATAAGTAGGTATAGAAATTTCAAGATCCATGACTGAAACATGTTCAATGGGTCAATTATTTGCTACTCTATCGCTAATTTATCACCAGAAGGAGTCAATTGGGTAGAAAAAGAAAGTTCAAAATAGGCGACTCTTGGGCCCGATTTTAATACATTTGGTCAAATATTGACTTTTGAATGACCGATATAACATCAGAAAGAGTCAATGAGTAGGTATAAAAATTTCAATATACATAACTGCAACATGTCCAATGGTTAAAATATTGGCTACTATAAGGCTAATGTATCACAAGAAGGAGTCAATTGGGTAGGACTAGAAAGTTCAACATCAAGGACTGAAACATTTTCAGTGGGTCAAAAATTGGCTGAACTATCACCAGAAGGAGTCAATAGGGTAGAACTAAAAAGTTCAAAATAGGCGACTCTTGACCCCGATTTTAATACATTTGGTCAAATATTGACTTTTGAATGAAAGATATAACATCAGATAGGGTCAATAAGTAGGTATAGAAATTTTAATATCATTGACCTAAACATGTTCAATGGGTCACATATTGGCTACTCTATGGCTAATTTATCACCAGAAGGAGTCAATTGGGTAGAAATAGAAAGTTCAAAATCGACGACTCTTAGGCCCGATATTAGTAAATTTGGTCAAATATGGATTTCTGAATGACTGACCTATATTCAGAAAGAGTCAATGAGTAGGTATAAAAATTTCAAGATCTATAACTGAAACATGTCCAATGGGTAAAATATTGGCTACTCTAATGCTAATGTATCACAAGAAGGAGTCAATTGGGTAGGAATAGAAATTTCAAGATCCATGACTGAAATATGTTCAATGGGTCAAATATTGGCTACTCTATGGCTAATTTATCACCAGAAGGAGTCAAAGGGTAGAACTAAAAAGTTCAAAACAGACGTCTCTTGGTCCCGATTTTAATACATTTGGTCAAATACTGACTTTTGAATGACCGATGTAACATCAGAAAGAGTCAATAAGTAGGTATAGAAATTTCAAGCTCCATGACTGTAATATGTCCAATGGGTAAAATATTGGCTACTCTAAGGCTAATGTATCACAAGAAAGAGTCAATTGGGTAGGAATAGAAAGTTAAAGATCAAGGACTGAAATATTTTCAGTGGGTCAAAAATTGGCTGAACTATCTCCAGAAGGAGTCAATGGGTAGAACTAAAAAGTTCAAAATAGACGACTCTTGGGCCCGATTTTAGTACATTTGGTCAAATATTGACTTTTGAATGACCGATGTAACATCAGAAAGAGTCAATAAGTAGGTATAGAAATTTCAAGATCCATGACTGAAACATGTTCAATGGGTCAAATATTGGCTACTCTAAGGCTAATGTATCAAAAGAAGGAGTCAATTGGGTAGGAATAGAAAGTTCAAAATAGACGACTCTTGATCCCGATTTTAATACATTTGTCAAATATTGACTTTTGAATGACCGATATAACATCAGAAAGAGTCAATGAGTAGGTATAAAAATTTCAAGATCCATAACTTAAACATATTCAATCGGTAAAATATTAGCTATTCTAATGCTAATGTATCACAAGAAGGAGTCATTTGGGTAGGAATAGAAATTTCAAGATCCATGACTGAAACATGTTCAATGGGTCAAATATTGGCTACTCTATGGCTAATTTATCACCAGAAGGAGTCAAAGGGTAGAACTAAAAAATTCAAAATAGACGACTCTTGGGCCTGATATTAGTACATTTCGTCAAATATTGACTTTTGAATGACTGATGTAACATCAGAAAGAGTCAATGAGTAGGTATAGAAATTTCAAGATCCTTGACTGAAACATGTTCAATGGGTCAAATATTGGCTACTCTCTGGCTAATTTATCACAAGAAGGAGTCTCTTGGGTAGAAATAGAAAGTTGAAAATCGACGACTCTTGGGCCCGATATTAGTACATTTGGTCAAATATGGATTTCTGAATGACTGACCTAAATTCAGAAAGATTCAATGAGTAGGTATAAAAATTTCAAGATCCATAACTGAAACATGTCCAATGGATAAAATATTGGCTTCTTTAAGGCTAATGTATCACAAGAAGGAGTCAATTGGGTAGGAATAGAAAGTTCAAGATCAAGGACTGAAATATTTTCAGTGGGTCAAAAATTGGCTGAACTATCTCCAGAAGGAGTCAATGGGTAGAACTAAAAAGTTCAAAATAGACGACTCTTGGGCCCGATTTTAGTACATTTGGTGAAATATTGACTTTTGAATGACCGATGTAACATCAGAAAGAGTCAATAAGTAGGTATAGAAATTTCAAGATCCATGACTGAAACATGTTCAATGGGTCAAATATTGGCTACTCTAAGGCTAATGTATCAAAAGAAGGAGTCAATTGGGTAGGAATAGAAAGTTCAAAATAGACGACTCTTGATCCCGATTTTAATACATTTGGTCAAATATTGACTTTTGAATGAAAGATATAACATCTGAAAGAGTCAATAAGTAGGTATAGAAATTTCAAGATCCATGACTGAAACGTGTTCAATGGGTCAATTATTGGCTACTCTATCGCTAACTTATCACCAGAAGGAGTCAATTGGGTAGAAATAGAAAGTTCAAAATCGACGACTCTTGGGCCCGATATTAGTACATTTGGTCAAATATGGATTTCTGAATGATTGACCTAAATTCAGAAAGAGTCAATGAGTAAGTATAAAAATTTCAAGATCCATAACTTAAACATGTCCAATGGGTAAAATATTGGCTACTCTAAGGCTAATGTATCACAAGAAGGAGTCAATTGGGTAGGAATAGAAAGTTCAAGATCAAGGACTGAAATATTTCCAGTGGGTCAAAAATTGGCTGAACTATCTCCAGAAGGAGTCAATAGGGTAGAACTAACAAGTTCAAAATAGACGACTCTTGGGCCCGATTTTAATACTTTTTGTGAAATATTGACTTTTGAATGACCGATGTAACATCAGAAAGAGTCAATAAGTAGGTATAGAAATGTCAAGATCCATGACTAAAACGTGTTCAATGGGTCAAATATTGGCTACTCTAAGGCTAATGTATCAAAAGAAGGAGCCAATTGGGTAGGAATAGAAAGTTCAAAATAGACGACTCTTGATCCCGATTTTAATACATTTGGTCAAATATTGACTTTTGAATGAAAAATATAACATCTGAAAGAGTCAATAAGTAGGTATAGAAATTTCAAGATCCATGACTAAAACGTGTTCAATGGGTCAATTATTGGCTACTCTATCGCTAACTTATCACCAGAAGGAGTCAATTGGGTAGAAATAGAAAGTTCAAAATCGACGACTCTTAGGCCCGATATTAGTAAATTTGGTCAAATATGGATTTCTGAATGACTGACCTATATTCAGAAAGAGTCAATGAGTAGGTATAAAAATTTCAAGATCTATAACTGAAACATGTCCAATGGGTAAAATATTGGCTACTCTAAGGGTAATGTATCAAAAGAAGGAGTCAATTGGGTAGGAATAGAAAGTTCAAGATCAAGGACTGAATAATTTCCAGTGGGTCAAAAATTGGCTGAACTATCTCCAGAAGGAGTCAATAGGGTAGAACTGAAAAGTTCAAAATAGACGACTCTTGGGCCCGATTTTAGTACATTTGGTAAAATATTGACTTTTGAATGACCGATATAACATCTGAAAGAGTCAATAAGTAGGTATAGAAATTTCAAGATCCATGACTGAAACATGTTCAATGGGTCAATTATTTGCTACTCTATCGCTAATTTATCACCAGAAGGAGTCAATTGGGTAGAAAAAGAAAGTTCAAAATAGGCGACTCTTGGGCCCGATTTTAATACATTTGGTCAAATATTGACTTTTGAATGACCGATATAACATCAGAAAGAGTCAATGAGTAGGTATAAAAATTTCAATATACATAACTGCAACATGTCCAATGGTTAAAATATTGGCTACTATAAGGCTAATGTATTACAAGAAGGAGTCAATTGGGTAGGACTAGAAAGTTCAACATCAAGGACTGAAACATTTTCAGTGGGTCAAAAATTGGCTGAACTATCACCAGAAGGAGTCAATAGGGTAGAACTAAAAAGTTCAAAATAGGCGACTCTTGAGCCCGATTTTAATACATTTGGTCAAATATTGACTTTTGAATGAAAGATATAACATCAGATATTGTCAATAAGTAGGTATAGAAATTTTAAGATCATTGACCTAAACATGTTCAATGGGTCACATATTGGCTACTCTATGGCTAATTTATCACCAGAAGGAGTCAATTGGGTAGAAATAGAAAGTTCAAAATCGACGACTCTTAGGCCCGATATTAGTAAATTTGGTCAAATATGGATTTCTGAATGACTGACCTATATTCAGAAAGAGTCAATGAGTAGGTATAAAAATTTCAAGATCTATAACTGAAACATGTCCAATGGGTAAAATATTGGCTACTCTAAGGGTAATGTATCACAAGAAGGAGTCAATTGGGTAGGAATAGAAAGTTCAAGATCAAGGACTGAATAATTTCCAGTGGGTCAAAAATTGGCTGAACTATCTCCAGAAGGAGTCAATAGGGTAGAACTGAAAAGTTCAAAATAGACGACTCTTGGGCCCGATTTTAGTACATTTGGTAAAATATTGACTTTTGAATGACCGATATAACATCAGAAAGAGTCAATAAGTAGGTATAGAAATTTCAAGATCCATGACTGAAACATGTTCAATGGGTCAAATATTGGCTACTCTATGGCTAATTTATCACCAGAAGGAGTCAAAGGGTAGAACTAAAAAGTTCAAAATCGACGACTGCTGGGCCCGATATTAGTACTTTTGGTCAAATATGGATTTCTGAATGACTGACCTAAATTCAGAAAGAGTCAATGAGTAGGTATAAAAATTTAAAGATCCATAACTGAAAAATGTCCAATGGGTAAAATGTTGGCTACTCTAATGCTAATGTATCACAAGAAGGAGTCAATTGGGTAGGAATAGAAATTTCAAGATCCATGACTGAAATATGTTCAATGGGTCAAATATTGGCTACTCTATGGCTAATTTATCACCAGAAGGAGTCAAAGGGTAGAACTAAAAAGTTCAAAACAGACGTCTCTTGGTCCCGATTTTAATACATTTGGTCAAATACTGACTTTTGAATGACCGATGTAACATCAGAAAGAGTCAATAAGTAGGTATAGAAATTTCAAGCTCCATGACTGTAATATGTCCAATGGGTAAAATATTGGCTACTCTAAGGCTAATGTATCACAAGAAAGAGTCAATTGGGTAGGAATAGAAAGTTAAAGATCAAGGACTGAAATATTTTCAGTGGGTCAAAAATTGGCTGAACTATCTCCAGAAGGAGTCAATGGGTAGAACTAAAAAGTTCAAAATAGACGACTCTTGGGCCCGATTTTAGTACATTTGGTCAAATATTGACTTTTGAATGACCGATGTAACATCAGAAAGAGTCAATAAGTAGGTATAGAAATTTCAAGATCCATGACTGAAACATGTTCAATGGGTCAAATATTGGCTACTCTAAGGCTAATGTATCAAAAGAAGGAGTCAATTGGGTAGGAATAGAAAGTTCAAAATAGACGACTCTTGATCCCGATTTTAATACATTTGTCAAATATTGACTTTTGAATGACCGATATAACATCAGAAAGAGTCAATGAGTAGGTATAAAAATTTCAAGATCCATAACTGAAACATATTCAATCGGTAAAATATTAGCTATTCTAATGCTAATGTATCACAAGAAGGAGTCATTTGGGTAGGAATAGAAATTTCAAGATCCATGACTGAAACATGTTCAATGGGTCAAATATTGGCTACTCTATGGCTAATTTATCACCAGAAGGAGTCAAAGGGTAGAACTAAAAATTTCAAAATAGACGACTCTTGGGCCTGATATTAGTACATTTCGTCAAATATTGACTTTTGAATGACTGATGTAACATCAGAAAGAGTCAATGAGTAGGTATAGAAATTTCAAGATCCTTGACTGAAACATGTTCAATGGGTCAAATATTGGCTACTCTCTGGCTAATTTATCACAAGAAGGAGTCTCTTGGGTAGAAATAGAAAGTTGAAAATCGACGACTCTTGGGCCCGATATTAGTACATTTGGTCAAATATGGATTTCTGAATGACTGACCTAAATTCAGAAAGATTCAATGAGTAGGTATAAAAATTTCAAGATCCATAACTGAAACATGTCTAATGGATAAAATATTGGCTTCTTTAAGGCTAATGTATCACAAGAAGGAGTCAATTGGGTAGGAATAGAAAGTTCAAGATCAAGGACTGAAATATTTTCAGTGGGTCAAAAATTGGCTGAACTATCTCCAGAAGGAGTCAATGGGTAGAACTAAAAAGTTCAAAATAGACGACTCTTGGGCCCGATTTTAGTACATTTGGTGAAATATTGACTTTTGAATGACCGATGTAACATCAGAAAGAGTCAATAAGTAGGTATAGAAATTTCTAGATCCATGACTGAAACATGTTCAATGGGTCAAATATTGGCTACTCTAAGGCTAATGTATCAAAAGAAGGAGTCAATTGGGTAGGAATAGAAAGTTCAAAATAGACGACTCTTGATCCCGATTTTAATACATTTGGTCAAATATTGACTTTTGAATGAAAGATATAACATCTGAAAGAGTCAATAAGTAGGTATAGAAATTTCAAGATCCATGACTGAAACGTGTTCAATGGGTCAATTATTGGCTACTCTATCGCTAACTTATCACCAGAAGGAGTCAATTGGGTAGAAATAGAAAGTTCAAAATCGACGACTCTTGGGCCCGATATTAGTACATTTGGTCAAATATGGATTTCTGAATGATTGACCTAAATTCAGAAAGAGTCAATGAGTAAGTATAAAAATTTCAAGATCCATAACTTAAACATGTCCAATGGGTAAAATATTGGCTACTCTAAGGCTAATGTATCACAAGAAGGAGTCAATTGGGTAGGAATAGAAAGTTCAAGATCAAGGACTGAAATATTTCCAGTGGGTCAAAAATTGGCTGAACTATCTCCAGAAGGAGTCAATAGGGTAGAACTAACAAGTTCAAAATAGACGACTCTTGGGCCCGATTTTAATACATTTGGTGAAATATTGACTTTTGAATGACCGATGTAACATCAGATAGAGTCAATAAGTAGGTATAGAAATTTTAAGGTCATTGACTGAAACATATTCAATGGGTCAAATATTGGCTACTCTATGGCTAATTTATCACCAGAAGGAGTCAAAGGGTAGAACTAAAAAGTTCAAAATAGACGACTCTTGGGCCCGATTTTAGTACATTTGGTCAAATATTGACTTTTGAATGACCGATATAACATCAGAAAGAGTCAATGAGTAGGTATAGAAATTTCAAGATCCATGACTGAAACATGTTCAATGGGTCAATTATTGGCTACTCAATCGCTAATTTATCACCAGAAGGAGTCAATAGGGTAGAATTAACAAGTTCAAAATAGACGACTCTTGGGCCCGATTTTAGTACATTTGGTGAAATATTGACTTTTGAATGAGCGATGTGACATCAGATAGAGTCAATAAGTAGGTATAGAAATTTTAAGATCATTGACTGAAACATATTCAATGGGTCAAATATTGGCTACTCTATGGCTAATTTATTACCAGAAGGAGTCAAAGGGTAGTAATAAAAAGTTCAAAATAGACGACTCTTGGGCCCGATTTTAGTACATTTGGTCAAATATTGACTTTTGAATGACCGATATAACATCAGAAAGAGTCAATGACTAGGTTTAGAAATTTCAAGATCCATTACTGAAACATGTTCAATGGGTCAATTATTGGCTACTCTATGGCTAATTTATCACCAGAAGGAGTCAAAGGGTAGAACTAAAAAGTTCAAAATAGATGACTCTTGGGCCCGATTTTAATACATTTGGTCAAATGTTGACTTTTGAATGACCGATATAACATCAGAAAGAGTCAATGAGTAGGTATAAAAATTTCAAGATCCATAACTGAAACATGTCCATTCGGTAAAATATTAGCTATTCTAATGCTAATGTATCACAAGAAGGAGTCATTTGGGTAGGAATAGAAATTTCAAGATCCATGACTGAAACATGTTCAATGGGTCAAATATTGGCTACTCTATGGCTAATTTATCACCAGAAGGAGTCAAAGGGCAGAACTAAAAAGTTCAAAACAGACGACTCTTGGTCCCGATTTTAATGCATTTGGTCAAATACTGACTTTTGAATGACCGATGTAACATCAGAAAGAGTCATTAAGTAGGTATAGAAATTTCAAGATCCATGACTGTAATATGTCCAATGGGTAAAATATTGGCTACTCTAAGGCTAATGTATCACAAGAAAGAGTCAATTGGGTAGGAATAGAAAGTTAAAGATCAAGGACTGAAATATTTTCAGTGGGTCAAAAATTGGCTGAACTATCACCAGAAGGAGTCAAAGGGTAGAACTAAAAAGTTCAAAACAGACGACTCTTGGTCCCGATTTTAATACATTTGGTCAAATACTGACTTTTGAATGACCGATGTAACATCAGAAAGAGTCAATAAGTAGGTATAGAAATTTCAAGATCCATGACTGAAACATGTTCAATGGGTCAAATATTGGCTACTCTAAGGCTAATGTATCAAAAGAAGGAGTCAATTGGGTAGGAATAGAAAGTTCAAAATAGACGACTCTTGATCCCGATTTTAATACATTTGTCAAATATTGACTTTTGAATGACCGATATAACATCAGAAAGAGTCAATGAGTAGGTATAAAAATTTCAAGATCCATAACTGAAACATATTCAATCGGTAAAATATTAGCTATTCTAATGCTAATGTATCACAAGAAGGAGTCATTTGGGTAGGAATAGAAATTTCAAGATCCATGACTGAAACATGTTCAATGGGTCAAATATTGGCTACTCTATGGCTAATTTATCACCAGAAGGAGTCAAAGGGTAGAACTAAAAATTTCAAAATAGACGACTCTTGGGCCTGATATTAGTACATTTCGTCAAATATTGACTTTTGAATGACTGATGTAACATCAGAAAGAGTCAATGAGTAGGTATAGAAATTTCAAGATCCTTGACTGAAACATGTTCAATGGGTCAAATATTGGCTACTCTCTGGCTAATTTATCACAAGAAGGAGTCTCTTGGGTAGAAATAGAAAGTTGAAAATCGACGACTCTTGGGCCCGATATTAGTACATTTGGTCAAATATGGATTTCTGAATGACTGACCTAAATTCAGAAAGATTCAATGAGTAGGTATAAAAATTTCAAGATCCATAACTGAAACATGTCTAATGGATAAAATATTGGCTTCTTTAAGGCTAATGTATCACAAGAAGGAGTCAATTGGGTAGGAATAGAAAGTTCAAGATCAAGGACTGAAATATTTTCAGTGGGTCAAAAATTGGCTGAACTATCTCCAGAAGGAGTCAATGGGTAGAACTAAAAAGTTCAAAATAGACGACTCTTGGGCCCGATTTTAGTACATTTGGTGAAATATTGACTTTTGAATGACCGATGTAACATCAGAAAGAGTCAATAAGTAGGTATAGAAATTTCTAGATCCATGACTGAAACATGTTCAATGGGTCAAATATTGGCTACTCTAAGGCTAATGTATCAAAAGAAGGAGTCAATTGGGTAGGAATAGAAAGTTCAAAATAGACGACTCTTGATCCCGATTTTAATACATTTGGTCAAATATTGACTTTTGAATGAAAGATATAACATCTGAAAGAGTCAATAAGTAGGTATAGAAATTTCAAGATCCATGACTGAAACGTGTTCAATGGGTCAATTATTGGCTACTCTATCGCTAACTTATCACCAGAAGGAGTCAATTGGGTAGAAATAGAAAGTTCAAAATCGACGACTCTTGGGCCCGATATTAGTACATTTGGTCAAATATGGATTTCTGAATGATTGACCTAAATTCAGAAAGAGTCAATGAGTAAGTATAAAAATTTCAAGATCCATAACTTAAACATGTCCAATGGGTAAAATATTGGCTACTCTAAGGCTAATGTATCACAAGAAGGAGTCAATTGGGTAGGAATAGAAAGTTCAAGATCAAGGACTGAAATATTTCCAGTGGGTCAAAAATTGGCTGAACTATCTCCAGAAGGAGTCAATAGGGTAGAACTAACAAGTTCAAAATAGACGACTCTTGGGCCCGATTTTAATACATTTGGTGAAATATTGACTTTTGAATGACCGATGTAACATCAGATAGAGTCAATAAGTAGGTATAGAAATTTTAAGGTCATTGACTGAAACATATTCAATGGGTCAAATATTGGCTACTCTATGGCTAATTTATCACCAGAAGGAGTCAAAGGGTAGAACTAAAAAGTTCAAAATAGACGACTCTTGGGCCCGATTTTAGTACATTTGGTCAAATATTGACTTTTGAATGACCGATATAACATCAGAAAGAGTCAATGAGTAGGTATAGAAATTTCAAGATCCATGACTGAAACATGTTCAATGGGTCAATTATTGGCTACTCAATCGCTAATTTATCACCAGAAGGAGTCAATAGGGTAGAATTAACAAGTTCAAAATAGACGACTCTTGGGCCCGATTTTAGTACATTTGGTGAAATATTGACTTTTGAATGAGCGATGTGACATCAGATAGAGTCAATAAGTAGGTATAGAAATTTCAAGATCCATGACTGAAACATGTTCAATGGGTCAAATATTGGCTACTCTAAGGCTAATGTATCAAAAGAAGGAGTCAATTGGGTAGGAATAGAAAGTTCAAAATAGACGACTCTTGATCCCGATTTTAATACATTTGTCAAATATTGACTTTTGAATGACCGATATAACATCAGAAAGAGTCAATGAGTAGGTATAAAAATTTCAAGATCCATAACTGAAACATATTCAATCGGTAAAATATTAGCTATTCTAATGCTAATGTATCACAAGAAGGAGTCATTTGGGTAGGAATAGAAATTTCAAGATCCATGACTGAAACATGTTCAATGGGTCAAATATTGGCTACTCTATGGCTAATTTATCACCAGAAGGAGTCAAAGGGTAGAACTAAAAATTTCAAAATAGACGACTCTTGGGCCTGATATTAGTACATTTCGTCAAATATTGACTTTTGAATGACTGATGTAACATCAGAAAGAGTCAATGAGTAGGTATAGAAATTTCAAGATCCTTGACTGAAACATGTTCAATGGGTCAAATATTGGCTACTCTCTGGCTAATTTATCACAAGAAGGAGTCTCTTGGGTAGAAATAGAAAGTTGAAAATCGACGACTCTTGGGCCCGATATTAGTACATTTGGTCAAATATGGATTTCTGAATGACTGACCTAAATTCAGAAAGATTCAATGAGTAGGTATAAAAATTTCAAGATCCATAACTGAAACATGTCTAATGGATAAAATATTGGCTTCTTTAAGGCTAATGTATCACAAGAAGGAGTCAATTGGGTAGGAATAGAAAGTTCAAGATCAAGGACTGAAATATTTTCAGTGGGTCAAAAATTGGCTGAACTATCTCCAGAAGGAGTCAATGGGTAGAACTAAAAAGTTCAAAATAGACGACTCTTGGGCCCGATTTTAGTACATTTGGTGAAATATTGACTTTTGAATGACCGATGTAACATCAGAAAGAGTCAATAAGTAGGTATAGAAATTTCTAGATCCATGACTGAAACATGTTCAATGGGTCAAATATTGGCTACTCTAAGGCTAATGTATCAAAAGAAGGAGTCAATTGGGTAGGAATAGAAAGTTCAAAATAGACGACTCTTGATCCCGATTTTAATACATTTGGTCAAATATTGACTTTTGAATGAAAGATATAACATCTGAAAGAGTCAATAAGTAGGTATAGAAATTTCAAGATCCATGACTGAAACGTGTTCAATGGGTCAATTATTGGCTACTCTATCGCTAACTTATCACCAGAAGGAGTCAATTGGGTAGAAATAGAAAGTTCAAAATCGACGACTCTTGGGCCCGATATTAGTACATTTGGTCAAATATGGATTTCTGAATGATTGACCTAAATTCAGAAAGAGTCAATGAGTAAGTATAAAAATTTCAAGATCCATAACTTAAACATGTCCAATGGGTAAAATATTGGCTACTCTAAGGCTAATGTATCACAAGAAGGAGTCAATTGGGTAGGAATAGAAAGTTCAAGATCAAGGACTGAAATATTTCCAGTGGGTCAAAAATTGGCTGAACTATCTCCAGAAGGAGTCAATAGGGTAGAACTAACAAGTTCAAAATAGACGACTCTTGGGCCCGATTTTAATACATTTGGTGAAATATTGACTTTTGAATGACCGATGTAACATCAGATAGAGTCAATAAGTAGGTATAGAAATTTTAAGGTCATTGACTGAAACATATTCAATGGGTCAAATATTGGCTACTCTATGGCTAATTTATCACCAGAAGGAGTCAAAGGGTAGAACTAAAAAGTTCAAAATAGACGACTCTTGGGCCCGATTTTAGTACATTTGGTCAAATATTGACTTTTGAATGACCGATATAACATCAGAAAGAGTCAATGAGTAGGTATAGAAATTTCAAGATCCATGACTGAAACATGTTCAATGGGTCAATTATTGGCTACTCAATCGCTAATTTATCACCAGAAGGAGTCAATAGGGTAGAATTAACAAGTTCAAAATAGACGACTCTTGGGCCCGATTTTAGTACATTTGGTGAAATATTGACTTTTGAATGAGCGATGTGACATCAGATAGAGTCAATAAGTAGGTATAGAAATTTTAAGATCATTGACTGAAACATATTCAATGGGTCAAATATTGGCTACTCTATGGCTAATTTATTACCAGAAGGAGTCAAAGGGTAGAAATAAAAAGTTCAAAATAGACGACTCTTGGGCCCGATTTTAGTACATTTGGTCAAATATTGACTTTTGAATGACCGATATAACATCAGAAAGAGTCAATGACTAGGTTTAGAAATTTCAAGATCCATTACTGAAACATGTTCAATGGGTCAATTATTGGCTACTCTATGGCTAATTTATCACCAGAAGGAGTCAAAGGGTAGAACTAAAAAGTTCAAAATAGATGACTCTTGGGCCCGATTTTAATACATTTGGTCAAATGTTGACTTTTGAATGACCGATATAACATCAGAAAGAGTCAATGAGTAGGTATAAAAATTTCAAGATCCATAACTGAAACATGTCCATTCGGTAAAATATTAGCTATTCTAATGCTAATGTATCACAAGAAGGAGTCATTTGGGTAGGAATAGAAATTTCAAGATCCATGACTGAAACATGTTCAATGGGTCAAATATTGGCTACTCTATGGCTAATTTATCACCAGAAGGAGTCAAAGGGTAGAACTAAAAAGTTCAAAACAGACGACTCTTGGTCCCGATTTTAATGCATTTGGTCAAATACTGACTTTTGAATGACCGATGTAACATCAGAAAGAGTCATTAAGTAGGTATAGAAATTTCAAGATCCATGACTGTAATATGTCCAATGGGTAAAATATTGGCTACTCTAAGGCTAATGTATCACAAGAAAGAGTCAATTGGGTAGGAATAGAAAGTTAAAGATCAAGGACTGAAATATTTTCAGTGGGTCAAAAATTGGCTGAACTATCACCAGAAGGAGTCAAAGGGTAGAACTAAAAAGTTCAAAACAGACGACTCTTGGTCCCGATTTTAATACATTTGGTCAAATACTGACTTTTGAATGACCGATGTAACATCAGAAAGAGTCAATAAGTAGGTATAGAAATTTCAAGATCCATGACTGTAATATGTCCAATGGGTAAAATATTGGCTACTCTAAGGCTAATGTATCACAAGAAAGAGTCAATTGGGTAGGAATAGAAAGTTAAAGATCAAGGACTGAAATATTTTCAGTGGGTCAAAAATTGGCTGAACTATCTCCAGAAGGAGTCAAAGGGTAGAACTAAAAAGTTCAAAATAGACGACTCTTGATCCCGATTTTAATACATTTGGTCAAATATTGACTTTTGAATGAAAAATATAACATCTGAAAGAGTCAATAAGTAGGTATAGAAATTTCAAGATCCATGACTGAAACGTGTTCAATGGGTCAATTATTGGCTACTCTATCGCTAACTTATCACCAGAAGGAGTCAATTGGGTAGAAATAGAAAGTTCAAAATCGACGACTGCTGGGCCCGATATTAGTACTTTTGGTCAAATATGGATTTCTGAATGATTGACCTAAATTCAGAAAGAGTCAATGAGTAAGTATAAAAATTTCAAGATCCATAACTTAAACATGTCCAATGGGTAAAATATTGGCTACTCTAAGGCTAATGTATCACAAGAAGGAGTCAATTGGGTAGAACTAACAAGTTCAAAATAGACGACTCTTGGGCCCGATTTTAGTACATTTGGTGAAATATTGACTTTTGAATGAGCGATGTAACATCAGATAGAGTCAATAAGTAGGTATAGAAATTTTAAGATCATTGACTGAAACATGTTCAATGGGTCAATTATTGGCTACTCTATCGCTAACTTATCACCAGAAGGAGTCAATTGGGTAGAAATAGAAAGTTCAAAATCGACGACTCTTGGGCCCGATATTAGTATATTTGGTCAAATATGGATTTCTGAATGATTGACCTAAATTCAGAAAGAGTCAATGAGTAAGTATAAAAATTTCAAGATCCATAACTTAAACATGTCCAATGGGTAAAATATTGGCTACTCTAAGGCTAATGGATCACAAGAAGGAGTCAATTGGGTAGGAATAGAAAGTTCAAGATCAAGGACTGAAATATTTCCAGTGGGTCAAAAATTGGCTGAACTATCTCCAGAAGGAGTCAATAGGGTAGAACTGAAAAGTTCAAAATAGACGACTCTTGGGCCAGATTTTAGTACATTTGGTGAAATATTGACTTTTGAATGACCGATATAACATCAGAAAGAGTCAATGAGTAGGTATAGAAATTTCAAGATCCATGACTGAAACATGTTCAATGGGTCAATTATTGGCTACTCAATCGCTAATTTATCACCAGAAGGAGTCAATAGGGTAGAACTAAAAAGTTCAAAATAGACGACTCTTGGGCCCGATTTTAATACATTTGGTGAAATATTGACTTTTGAATGACCGATGTAACATCAGACAGAGTCAATAAGTAGGTATAGAAATTTTAAGATCATTGACTGAAACATATTCAATGGGTCAAATATTGGCTACTCTATGGCTAATTTATCACCAGAAGGAGTCAAAGGGTAGAACTAAAAAGTTCAAAATAGACGACTCTTGGGCCCGATTTTAGTACATTTGGTCAAATATTGACTTTTGAATGACCGATATAACATCAGAAAGAGTCAATGAGTAGGTATAGAAATTTCAAGATCCATAACTGAAACATGTTCAATGGGTCAATTATTGGCTACTCAATCGCTAATTTATCACCAGAAGGAGTCAATAGGGTAGAACTAACAAGTTCAAAATAGACGACTCTTGGGCCCGATTTTAGTACATTTGGGGAAATATTGACTTTTGAATGAGCGATGTAACATCAGATAGAGTCAATAAGTAGGTATAGAAATTTTAAGATCATTGACTGAAACATGTTCAATGGGTCAATTATTGGCTACTCTATCGCTAACTTATCACCAGAAGGAGTCAATTGGGTAGAAATAGAAAGTTCAAAATCGACGACTCTTGGGCCCGATATTAGTATATTTGGTCAAATATGGATTTCTGAATGATTGACCTAAATTCAGAAAGAGTCAATGAGTAAGTATAAAAATTTCAAGATCCATAACTTAAACATGTCCAATGGGTAAAATATTGGCTACTCTAAGGCTAATGGATCACAAGAAGGAGTCAATTGGGTAGGAATAGAAAGTTCAAGATCAAGGACTGAAATATTTCCAGTGGGTCAAAAATTGGCTGAACTATCTCCAGAAGGAGTCAATAGGGTAGAACTGAAAAGTTCAAAATAGATGACTCTTGGGCCAGATTTTAGTACATTTGGTGAAATATTGACTTTTGAATGACCGATATAACATCAGAAAGAGTCAATGAGTAGGTATAGAAATTTCAAGATCCATGACTGAAACATGTTCAATGGGTCAATTATTGGCTACTCAATCGCTAATTTATCACCAGAAGGAGTCACTAGGGTAGAACTAAAAAGTTCAAAATAGACGACTCTTGGGCCCGATTTTAATACATTTGGTGAAATATTGACTTTTGAATGACCGATGTAACATCAGACAGAGTCAATAAGTAGGTATAGAAATTTTAAGATCATTGACTGAAACATATTCAATGGGTCAAATATTGGCTACTCTATGGCTAATTTATCACCAGAAGGAGTCAAAGGGTAGAACTAAAAAGTTCAAAATAGACGACTCTTGGGCCCGATTTTAGTACATTTGGTCAAATATTGACTTTTGAATGACCGATATAACATCAGAAAGAGTCAATGAGTAGGTATAGAAATTTCAAGATCCATAACTGAAACATGTTCAATGGGTCAATTATTGGCTACTCAATCGCTAATTTATCACCAGAAGGAGTCAATAGGGTAGAACTAACAAGTTCAAAATAGACGACTCTTGGGCCTGATATTAGTACATTTCGTCAAATATTGACTTTTGAATGACTGATGTAACATCAGAAAGAGTCAATGAGTAGGTATAGAAATTTCAAGATCCATAACTGAAACATATTCAATCGGTAAAATATTAGCTATTCTAATGCTAATGTATCACAAGAAGGAGTCATTTGGGTAGGAATAGAAATTTCAAGATCCATGACTGAAACATGTTCAATGGGTCAAATATTGGCTACTCTATGGCTAATTTATCACCAGAAGGAGTCAAAGGGTAGAACTAAAAAATTCAAAATAGACGACTCTTGGGCCTGATATTAGTACATTTCGTCAAATATTGACTTTTGAATGACTGATGTAACATCAGAAAGAGTCAATGAGTAGGTATAGAAATTTCAAGATCCTTGACTGAAACATGTTCAATGGGTCAAATATTGGCTACTCTCTGGCTAATTTATCACAAGAAGGAGTCTCTTGGGTAGAAATAGAAAGTTGAAAATCGACGACTCTTGGGCCCGATATTAGTACATTTGGTCAAATATGGATTTCTGAATGACTGACCTAAATTCAGAAAGATTCAATGAGTAGGTATAAAAATTTCAAGATCCATAACTGAAACATGTCCAATGGATAAAATATTGGCTTCTTTAAGGCTAATGTATCACAAGAAGGAGTCAATTGGGTAGGAATAGAAAGTTCAAGATCAAGGACTGAAATATTTTCAGTGGGTCAAAAATTGGCTGAACTATCTCCAGAAGGAGTCAATGGGTAGAACTAAAAAGTTCAAAATAGACGACTCTTGGGCCCGATTTTAGTACATTTGGTGAAATATTGACTTTTGAATGACCGATGTAACATCAGAAAGAGTCAATAAGTAGGTATAGAAATTTCAAGATCCATGACTGAAACATGTTCAATGGGTCAAATATTGGCTACTCTAAGGCTAATGTATCAAAAGAAGGAGTCAATTGGGTAGGAATAGAAAGTTCAAAATAGACGACTCTTGATCCCGATTTTAATACATTTGGTCAAATATTGACTTTTGAATGAAAGATATAACATCTGAAAGAGTCAATAAGTAGGTATAGAAATTTCAAGATCCATGACTGAAACGTGTTCAATGGGTCAATTATTGGCTACTCTATCGCTAACTTATCACCAGAAGGAGTCAATTGGGTAGAAATAGAAAGTTCAAAATCGACGACTCTTGGGCCCGATATTAGTACATTTGGTCAAATATGGATTTCTGAATGATTGACCTAAATTCAGAAAGAGTCAATGAGTAAGTATAAAAATTTCAAGATCCATAACTTAAACATGTCCAATGGGTAAAATATTGGCTACTCTAAGGCTAATGTATCACAAGAAGGAGTCAATTGGGTAGGAATAGAAAGTTCAAGATCAAGGACTGAAATATTTCCAGTGGGTCAAAAATTGGCTGAACTATCTCCAGAAGGAGTCAATAGGGTAGAACTAACAAGTTCAAAATAGACGACTCTTGGGCCCGATTTTAATACTTTTTGTGAAATATTGACTTTTGAATGACCGATGTAACATCAGAAAGAGTCAATAAGTAGGTATAGAAATTTCAAGATCCATGACTAAAACGTGTTCAATGGGTCAAATATTGGCTACTCTAAGGCTAATGTATCAAAAGAAGGAGTCAATTGGGTAGGAATAGAAAGTTCAAAATAGACGACTCTTGATCCCGATTTTAATACATTTGGTCAAATATTGACTTTTGAATGAAAAATATAACATCTGAAAGAGTCAATAAGTAGGTATAGAAATTTCAAGATCCATGACTAAAACGTGTTCAATGGGTCAATTATTGGCTACTCTATCGCTAACTTATCACCAGAAGGAGTCAATTGGGTAGAAATAGAAAGTTCAAAATCGACGACTCTTAGGCCCGATATTAGTAAATTTGGTCAAATATGGATTTCTGAATGACTGACCTATATTCAGAAAGAGTCAATGAGTAGGTATAAAAATTTCAAGATCTATAACTGAAACATGTCCAATGGGTAAAATATTGGCTACTCTAAGGGTAATGTATCAAAAGAAGGAGTCAATTGGGTAGGAATAGAAAGTTCAAGATCAAGGACTGAATAATTTCCAGTGGGTCAAAAATTGGCTGAACTATCTCCAGAAGGAGTCAATAGGGTAGAACTGAAAAGTTCAAAATAGACGACTCTTGGGCCCGATTTTAGTACATTTGGTAAAATATTGACTTTTGAATGACCGATATAACATCTGAAAGAGTCAATAAGTAGGTATAGAAATTTCAAGATCCATGACTGAAACATGTTCAATGGGTCAATTATTTGCTACTCTATCGCTAATTTATCACCAGAAGGAGTCAATTGGGTAGAAAAAGAAAGTTCAAAATAGGCGACTCTTGGGCCCGATTTTAATACATTTGGTCAAATTTTGACTTTTGAATGACCGATATAACATCAGAAAGAGTCAATGAGTAGGTATAAAAATTTCAATATACATAACTGCAACATGTCCAATGGTTAAAATATTGGCTACTATAAGGCTAATGTATTACAAGAAGGAGTCAATTGGGTAGGACTAGAAAGTTCAACATCAAGGACTGAAACATTTTCAGTGGGTCAAAAATTGGCTGAACTATCACCAGAAGGAGTCAATAGGGTAGAACTAAAAAGTTCAAAATAGGCGACTCTTGAGCCCGATTTTAATACATTTGGTCAAATATTGACTTTTGAATGAAAGATATAACATCAGATATTGTCAATAAGTAGGTATAGAAATTTTAAGATCATTGACCTAAACATGTTCAATGGGTCACATATTGGCTACTCTATGGCTAATTTATCACCAGAAGGAGTCAATTGGGTAGAAATAGAAAGTTCAAAATCGACGACTCTTAGGCCCGATATTAGTAAATTTGGTCAAATATGGATTTCTGAATGACTGACCTATATTCAGAAAGAGTCAATGAGTAGGTATAAAAATTTCAAGATCTATAACTGAAACATGTCCAATGGGTAAAATATTGGCTACTCTAAGGGTAATGTATCACAAGAAGGAGTCAATTGGGTAGGAATAGAAAGTTCAAGATCAAGGACTGAATAATTTCCAGTGGGTCAAAAATTGGCTGAACTATCTCCAGAAGGAGTCAATAGGGTAGAACTGAAAAGTTCAAAATAGACGACTCTTGGGCCCGATTTTAGTACATTTGGTAAAATATTGACTTTTGTATGACCGATATAACATCAGAAAGAGTCAATAAGTAGGTATAGAAATTTCAAGATCCATGACTGAAACATGTTCAATGGGTCACATATTGGCTACTCTATGGCTAATTTATCACCAGAAGGAGTCAATTGGGTAGAAATAGAAAGTTCAAAATCGACGACTCTTAGGCCCGATATTAGTAAATTTGGTCAAATATGGATTTCTGAATGACTGACCTAAATTCAGAAAGAGTCAATGAGTAGGTATAAAAATTTAAAGATCCATAACTGAAAAATGTCCAATGGGTAAAATGTTGGCTACTCTAATGCTAATGTATCACAAGAAGGAGTCAATTGGGTAGGAATAGAAATTTCAAGATCCATGACTGAAATATGTTCAATGGGTCAAATATTGGCTACTCTATGGCTAATTTATCACCAGAAGGAGTCAAAGGGTAGAACTAAAAAGTTCAAAACAGACGTCTCTTGGTCCCGATTTTAATACATTTGGTCAAATACTGACTTTTGAATGACCGATGTAACATCAGAAAGAGTCAATAAGTAGGTATAGAAATTTCAAGCTCCATGACTGTAATATGTCCAATGGGTAAAATATTGGCTACTCTAAGGCTAATGTATCACAAGAAAGAGTCAATTGGGTAGGAATAGAAAGTTAAAGATCAAGGACTGAAATATTTTCAGTGGGTCAAAAATTGGCTGAACTATCTCCAGAAGGAGTCAATGGGTAGAACTAAAAAGTTCAAAATAGACGACTCTTGGGCCCGATTTTAGTACATTTGGTCAAATATTGACTTTTGAATGACCGATGTAACATCAGAAAGAGTCAATAAGTAGGTATAGAAATTTCAAGATCCATGACTGAAACATGTTCAATGGGTCAAATATTGGCTACTCTAAGGCTAATGTATCAAAAGAAGGAGTCAATTGGGTAGGAATAGAAAGTTCAAAATAGACGACTCTTGATCCCGATTTTAATACATTTGTCAAATATTGACTTTTGAATGACCGATATAACATCAGAAAGAGTCAATGAGTAGGTATAAAAATTTCAAGATCCATAACTGAAACATATTCAATCGGTAAAATATTAGCTATTCTAATGCTAATGTATCACAAGAAGGAGTCATTTGGGTAGGAATAGAAATTTCAAGATCCATGACTGAAACATGTTCAATGGGTCAAATATTGGCTACTCTATGGCTAATTTATCACCAGAAGGAGTCAAAGGGTAGAACTAAAAAATTCAAAATAGACGACTCTTGGGCCTGATATTAGTACATTTCGTCAAATATTGACTTTTGAATGACTGATGTAACATCAGAAAGAGTCAATGAGTAGGTATAGAAATTTCAAGATCCTTGACTGAAACATGTTCAATGGGTCAAATATTGGCTACTCTCTGGCTAATTTATCACAAGAAGGAGTCTCTTGGGTAGAAATAGAAAGTTGAAAATCGACGACTCTTGGGCCCGATATTAGTACATTTGGTCAAATATGGATTTCTGAATGACTGACCTAAATTCAGAAAGATTCAATGAGTAGGTATAAAAATTTCAAGATCCATAACTGAAACATGTCTAATGGATAAAATATTGGCTTCTTTAAGGCTAATGTATCACAAGAAGGAGTCAATTGGGTAGGAATAGAAAGTTCAAGATCAAGGACTGAAATATTTTCAGTGGGTCAAAAATTGGCTGAACTATCTCCAGAAGGAGTCAATGGGTAGAACTAAAAAGTTCAAAATAGACGACTCTTGGGCCCGATTTTAGTACATTTGGTGAAATATTGACTTTTGAATGACCGATGTAACATCAGAAAGAGTCAATAAGTAGGTATAGAAATTTCTAGATCCATGACTGAAACATGTTCAATGGGTCAAATATTGGCTACTCTAAGGCTAATGTATCAAAAGAAGGAGTCAATTGGGTAGGAATAGAAAGTTCAAAATAGACGACTCTTGATCCCGATTTTAATACATTTGGTCAAATATTGACTTTTGAATGAAAGATATAACATCTGAAAGAGTCAATAAGTAGGTATAGAAATTTCAAGATCCATGACTGAAACGTGTTCAATGGGTCAATTATTGGCTACTCTATCGCTAACTTATCACCAGAAGGAGTCAATTGGGTAGAAATAGAAAGTTCAAAATCGACGACTCTTGGGCCCGATATTAGTACATTTGGTCAAATATGGATTTCTGAATGATTGACCTAAATTCAGAAAGAGTCAATGAGTAAGTATAAAAATTTCAAGATCCATAACTTAAACATGTCCAATGGGTAAAATATTGGCTACTCTAAGGCTAATGTATCACAAGAAGGAGTCAATTGGGTAGGAATAGAAAGTTCAAGATCAAGGACTGAAATATTTCCAGTGGGTCAAAAATTGGCTGAACTATCTCCAGAAGGAGTCAATAGGGTAGAACTAACAAGTTCAAAATAGACGACTCTTGGGCCCGATTTTAATACATTTGGTGAAATATTGACTTTTGAATGACCGATGTAACATCAGATAGAGTCAATAAGTAGGTATAGAAATTTTAAGGTCATTGACTGAAACATATTCAATGGGTCAAATATTGGCTACTCTATGGCTAATTTATCACCAGAAGGAGTCAAAGGGTAGAACTAAAAATTTCAAAATAGACGACTCTTGGGCCCGATTTTAGTACATTTGGTCAAATATTGACTTTTGAATGACCGATATAACATCAGAAAGAGTCAATGAGTAGGTATAGAAATTTCAAGATCCATGACTGAAACATGTTCAATGGGTCAATTATTGGCTACTCAATCGCTAATTTATCACCAGAAGGAGTCAATAGGGTAGAACTAACAAGTTCAAAATAGACGACTCTTGGGCCCGATTTTAGTACATTTGGTGAAATATTGACTTTTGAATGAGCGATGTAACATCAGATATAGTCAATAAGTAGGTATAGAAATTTTAAGATCATTGACTGAAACATATTCAATGGGTCAAATATTGGCTACTCTATGGCTAATTTATTACCAGAAGGAGTCAAAGGGTAGAAATAAAAAGTTCAAAATAGACGACTCTTGGGCCCGATTTTAGTACATTTGGTCAAATATTGACTTTTGAATGACCGATATAACATCAGAAAGAGTCAATGACTAGGTTTAGAAATTTCAAGATCCATTACTGAAACATGTTCAATGGGTCAATTATTGGCTACTCTATGGCTAATTTATCACCAGAAGGAGTCAAAGGGTAGAACTAAAAAGTTCAAAATAGATGACTCTTGGGCCCGATTTTAATACATTTGGTCAAATGTTGACTTTTGAATGACCGATATAACATCAGAAAGAGTCAATGAGTAGGTATAAAAATTTCAAGATCCATAACTGAAACATGTCCATTCGGTAAAATATTAGCTATTCTAATGCTAATGTATCACAAGAAGGAGTCATTTGGGTAGGAATAGAAATTTCAAGATCCATGACTGAAACATGTTCAATGGGTCAAATATTGGCTACTCTATGGCTAATTTATCACCAGAAGGAGTCAAAGGGTAGAACTAAAAAGTTCAAAACAGACGACTCTTGGTCCCGATTTTAATGCATTTGGTCAAATACTGACTTTTGAATGACCGATGTAACATCAGAAAGAGTCATTAAGTAGGTATAGAAATTTCAAGATCCATGACTGTAATATGTCCAATGGGTAAAATATTGGCTACTCTAAGGCTAATGTATCACAAGAAAGAGTCAATTGGGTAGGAATAGAAAGTTAAAGATCAAGGACTGAAATATTTTCAGTGGGTCAAAAATTGGCTGAACTATCACCAGAAGGAGTCAAAGGGTAGAACTAAAAAGTTCAAAACAGACGACTCTTGGTCCCGATTTTAATACATTTGGTCAAATACTGACTTTTGAATGACCGATGTAACATCAGAAAGAGTCAATAAGTAGGTATAGAAATTTCAAGATCCATGACTGTAATATGTCCAATGGGTAAAATATTGGCTACTCTAAGGCTAATGTATCACAAGAAAGAGTCAATTGGGTAGGAATAGAAAGTTAAAGATCAAGGACTGAAATATTTTCAGTGGGTCAAAAATTGGCTGAACTATCTCCAGAAGGAGTCAAAGGGTAGAACTAAAAAGTTCAAAATAGACGACTCTTGATCCCGATTTTAATACATTTGGTCAAATATTGACTTTTGAATGAAAAATATAACATCTGAAAGAGTCAATAAGTAGGTATAGAAATTTCAAGATCCATGACTGAAACGTGTTCAATGGGTCAATTATTGTCTACTCTATCGCTAACTTATCACCAGAAGGAGTCAATTGGGTAGAAATAGAAAGTTCAAAATCGACGACTCTTGGGCCCGATATTAGTACATTTGGTCAAATATGGATTTCTGAATGATTGACCTAAATTCAGAAAGAGTCAATGAGTAAGTATAAAAATTTCAAGATCCATAACTTAAACATGTCCAATGGGTAAAATATTGGCTACTCTAAGGCTAATGTATCACAAGAAGGAGTCAATTGGGTAGAACTAACAAGTTCAAAATAGACGACTCTTGGGCCCGATTTTAGTACATTTGGTGAAATATTGACTTTTGAATGAGCGATGTAACATCAGATAGAGTCAATAAGTAGGTATAGAAATTTTAAGATCATTGACTGAAACATGTTCAATGGGTCAATTATTGGCTACTCTATCGCTAACTTATCACCAGAAGGAGTCAATTGGGTAGAAATAGAAAGTTCAAAATCGACGACTCTTGGGCCCGATATTAGTATATTTGGTCAAATATGGATTTCTGAATGATTGACCTAAATTCAGAAAGAGTCAATGAGTAAGTATAAAAATTTCAAGATCCATAACTTAAACATGTCCAATGGGTAAAATATTGGCTACTCTAAGGCTAATGGATCACAAGAAGGAGTCAATTGGGTAGGAATAGAAAGTTCAAGATCAAGGACTGAAATATTTCCAGTGGGTCAAAAATTGGCTGAACTATCTCCAGAAGGAGTCAATAGGGTAGAACTGAAAAGTTCAAAATAGACGACTCTTGGGCCAGATTTTAGTACATTTGGTGAAATATTGACTTTTGAATGACCGATATAACATCAGAAAGAGTCAATGAGTAGGTATAGAAATTTCAAGATCCATGACTGAAACATGTTCAATGGGTCAATTATTGGCTACTCAATCGCTAATTTATCACCAGAAGGAGTCAATAGGGTAGAACTAAAAAGTTCAAAATAGACGACTCTTGGGCCCGATTTTAATACATTTGGTGAAATATTGACTTTTGAATGACCGATGTAACATCAGACAGAGTCAATAAGTAGGTATAGAAATTTTAAGATCATTGACTGAAACATATTCAATGGGTCAAATATTGGCTACTCTATGGCTAATTTATCACCAGAAGGAGTCAAAGGGTAGAACTAAAAAGTTCAAAATAGACGACTCTTGGGCCCGATTTTAGTACATTTGGTCAAATATTGACTTTTGAATGACCGATATAACATCAGAAAGAGTCAATGAGTAGGTATAGAAATTTCAAGATCCATAACTGAAACATGTTCAATGGGTCAATTATTGGCTACTCAATCGCTAATTTATCACCAGAAGGAGTCAATAGGGTAGAACTAACAAGTTCAAAATAGACGACTCTTGGGCCCGATTTTAGTACATTTGGGGAAATATTGACTTTTGAATGACCGATATAACATCAGAAAGAGTCAATGAGTAGGTATAGAAATTTCAAGATCCATGACTGAAACATGTTCAATGGGTCAATTATTGGCTACTCAATCGCTAATTTATCACCAGAAGGAGTCAATAGGGTAGAACTAACAAGTTCAAAATAGACGACTCTTGGGCCCGATTTTAGTACATTTGGTGAAATATTGACTTTTGAATGAGCGATGTAACATCAGATATAGTCAATAAGTAGGTATAGAAATTTTAAGATCATTGACTGAAACATATTCAATGGGTCAAATATTGGCTACTCTATGGCTAATTTATTACCAGAAGGAGTCAAAGGGTAGAAATAAAAAGTTCAAAATAGACGACTCTTGGGCCCGATTTTAGTACATTTGGTCAAATATTGACTTTTGAATGACCGATATAACATCAGAAAGAGTCAATGACTAGGTTTAGAAATTTCAAGATCCATTACTGAAACATGTTCAATGGGTCAATTATTGGCTACTCTATGGCTAATTTATCACCAGAAGGAGTCAAAGGGTAGAACTAAAAAGTTCAAAATAGATGACTCTTGGGCCCGATTTTAATACATTTGGTCAAATGTTGACTTTTGAATGACCGATATAACATCAGAAAGAGTCAATGAGTAGGTATAAAAATTTCAAGATCCATAACTGAAACATGTCCATTCGGTAAAATATTAGCTATTCTAATGCTAATGTATCACAAGAAGGAGTCATTTGGGTAGGAATAGAAATTTCAAGATCCATGACTGAAACATGTTCAATGGGTCAAATATTGGCTACTCTATGGCTAATTTATCACCAGAAGGAGTCAAAGGGTAGAACTAAAAAGTTCAAAACAGACGACTCTTGGTCCCGATTTTAATGCATTTGGTCAAATACTGACTTTTGAATGACCGATGTAACATCAGAAAGAGTCATTAAGTAGGTATAGAAATTTCAAGATCCATGACTGTAATATGTCCAATGGGTAAAATATTGGCTACTCTAAGGCTAATGTATCACAAGAAAGAGTCAATTGGGTAGGAATAGAAAGTTAAAGATCAAGGACTGAAATATTTTCAGTGGGTCAAAAATTGGCTGAACTATCACCAGAAGGAGTCAAAGGGTAGAACTAAAAAGTTCAAAACAGACGACTCTTGGTCCCGATTTTAATACATTTGGTCAAATACTGACTTTTGAATGACCGATGTAACATCAGAAAGAGTCAATAAGTAGGTATAGAAATTTCAAGATCCATGACTGTAATATGTCCAATGGGTAAAATATTGGCTACTCTAAGGCTAATGTATCACAAGAAAGAGTCAATTGGGTAGGAATAGAAAGTTAAAGATCAAGGACTGAAATATTTTCAGTGGGTCAAAAATTGGCTGAACTATCTCCAGAAGGAGTCAAAGGGTAGAACTAAAAAGTTCAAAATAGACGACTCTTGATCCCGATTTTAATACATTTGGTCAAATATTGACTTTTGAATGAAAAATATAACATCTGAAAGAGTCAATAAGTAGGTATAGAAATTTCAAGATCCATGACTGAAACGTGTTCAATGGGTCAATTATTGTCTACTCTATCGCTAACTTATCACCAGAAGGAGTCAATTGGGTAGAAATAGAAAGTTCAAAATCGACGACTCTTGGGCCCGATATTAGTACATTTGGTCAAATATGGATTTCTGAATGATTGACCTAAATTCAGAAAGAGTCAATGAGTAAGTATAAAAATTTCAAGATCCATAACTTAAACATGTCCAATGGGTAAAATATTGGCTACTCTAAGGCTAATGTATCACAAGAAGGAGTCAATTGGGTAGAACTAACAAGTTCAAAATAGACGACTCTTGGGCCCGATTTTAGTACATTTGGTGAAATATTGACTTTTGAATGAGCGATGTAACATCAGATAGAGTCAATAAGTAGGTATAGAAATTTTAAGATCATTGACTGAAACATGTTCAATGGGTCAATTATTGGCTACTCTATCGCTAACTTATCACCAGAAGGAGTCAATTGGGTAGAAATAGAAAGTTCAAAATCGACGACTCTTGGGCCCGATATTAGTATATTTGGTCAAATATGGATTTCTGAATGATTGACCTAAATTCAGAAAGAGTCAATGAGTAAGTATAAAAATTTCAAGATCCATAACTTAAACATGTCCAATGGGTAAAATATTGGCTACTCTAAGGCTAATGGATCACAAGAAGGAGTCAATTGGGTAGGAATAGAAAGTTCAAGATCAAGGACTGAAATATTTCCAGTGGGTCAAAAATTGGCTGAACTATCTCCAGAAGGAGTCAATAGGGTAGAACTGAAAAGTTCAAAATAGACGACTCTTGGGCCAGATTTTAGTACATTTGGTGAAATATTGACTTTTGAATGACCGATATAACATCAGAAAGAGTCAATGAGTAGGTATAGAAATTTCAAGATCCATGACTGAAACATGTTCAATGGGTCAATTATTGGCTACTCAATCGCTAATTTATCACCAGAAGGAGTCAATAGGGTAGAACTAAAAAGTTCAAAATAGACGACTCTTGGGCCCGATTTTAATACATTTGGTGAAATATTGACTTTTGAATGACCGATGTAACATCAGACAGAGTCAATAAGTAGGTATAGAAATTTTAAGATCATTGACTGAAACATATTCAATGGGTCAAATATTGGCTACTCTATGGCTAATTTATCACCAGAAGGAGTCAAAGGGTAGAACTAAAAAGTTCAAAATAGACGACTCTTGGGCCCGATTTTAGTACATTTGGTCAAATATTGACTTTTGAATGACCGATATAACATCAGAAAGAGTCAATGAGTAGGTATAGAAATTTCAAGATCCATAACTGAAACATGTTCAATGGGTCAATTATTGGCTACTCAATCGCTAATTTATCACCAGAAGGAGTCAATAGGGTAGAACTAACAAGTTCAAAATAGACGACTCTTGGGCCCGATTTTAGTACATTTGGGGAAATATTGACTTTTGAATGAGCGATGTAACATCAGATAGAGTCAATAAGTAGGTATAGAAATTTTAAGATCATTGACTGAAACATATTCAATGGGTCAAATATTGGCTACTCTATGGCTAATTTATCACCAGAAGGAGTCAAAAGGTAGAAATAAAAAGTTCAAAATAGACGACTCTTGGGCCTGATTTTAGTACATTTGGTCAAATATGGATTTCTGAATGATTGACCTAAATTCAGAAAGAGTCAATGAGTAAGTATAAAAATTTCAAGATCCATAACTTAAACATGTCCAATGGGTAAAATATTGGCTACTCTAAGGCTAATGTATCACAAGAAGGAGTCAATTGGGTAGGAATAGAAAGTTCAAGATCAAGGACTGAAATATTTCCAGTGGGTCAAAAATTGGCTGAACTATCTCCAGAAGGAGTCAATAGGGTAGAACTGAAAAGTTCAAAATAGACGACTCTTGGGCCCGATTTTAGTACATTTGGTGAAATATTGACTTTTGAATGACCGATATAACATCAGAAAGAGTCAATGAGTAGGTATAGAAATTTCAAGATCCATGACTGAAACATGTTCAATGGGTCAATTATTGGCTACTCAATCGCTAATTTATCACCAGAAGGAGTCAATATGGTAGAACTAAAAAGTTCAAAATAGACGACTCTTGGGCCCGATTTTAATACATTTCGTGAAATATTGACTTTTGAATGACCGATGTAACATCAGATAGAGTCAATAAGTAGGTATAGAAATTTTAAGATCATTGACTGAAACATATTCAATGGGTCAAATATTGGCTACTCTATGGCTAATTTATCACCAGAAGGAGTCAAAGGGTAGAACTAAAAAGTTCAAAATAGACGACTCTTGGGCCCGATTTTAGTACATTTGGTCAAATATTGACTTTTGAATGACCGATATAACATCAGAAAGAGTCAATGACTAGGTTTAGAAATTTCAAGATCCATTACTGAAACATGTTCAATGGGTCAATTATTGGCTACTCTATGGCTAATTTATCACCAGAAGGAGTCAAAGGGTAGAACTAAAAAGTTCAAAATAGATGACTCTTGGGCCCGACTTTAATACATTTGGTCAAATGTTGACTTTTGAATGACCGATATAACATCCGAAAGAGTCAATGAGTAGGTATAAAAATTTCAAGATCCATAACTGAAACATGTCCAATCGGTAAAATATTAGCTATTCTAATGCTAATGTATCACAAGAAGGAGTCATTTGGGTAGGAATAGAAATTTCAAGATCCATGACTGAAACATGTTCAATGGGTCAAATATTGGCTACTCTATGGCTAATTTATCACCAGAAGGAGTCAAAGGGTAGAACTAAAAAGTTCAAAACAGACGTCTCTTGGTCCCGATTTTAATACATTTGGTGAAATACTGACTTTTGAATGACCGATGTAACATCAGAAAGAGTCAATAAGTAGGTATAGAAATTTCAAGATCCATGACTGTAATATGTCCAATGGGTAAAATATTGGCTACTCTAAGGCTAATGTATCACAAGAAAGAGTCAATTGGGTAGGAATAGAAAGTTAAAGATCAAGGACTGAAATATTTTCAGTGGGTCAAAAATTGGCTGAACTATCTCCAGAAGGAGTCCATGGGTAGAACTAAAAAGTTCAAAATAGACGACTCTTGGGCCCGATTTTAGTACATTTGGTCAAATATTGACTTTTGAATGACCGATATAACATCAGAAAGAGTCAATGACTAGGTTTAGAAATTTCAAGATCCATTACTGAAACATGTTCAATGGGTCAATTATTGGCTACTCTATGGCTAATTTATCACCAGAAGGAGTCAAAGGGTAGAACTAAAAAGTTCAAAATAGATGACTCTTGGGCCCGATTTTAATACATTTGGTCAAATGTTGACTTTTGAATGACCGATATAACATCAGAAAGAGTCAATGAGTAGGTATAAAAATTTCAAGATCCATAACTGAAACATGTCCAATCGGTAAAATTTTGGCTATTCTAATGCTAATGTATCACAAGAAGGAGTCATTTGGGTAGGAATAGAAATTTCAAGATCCATGACTGAAACATGTTCAATGGGTCAAATATTGGCTACTCTATGGCTAATTTTTCACCAGAAGGAGTCAAAGGGTAGAACTAAAAAGTTCAAAACGGACGACTCTTGGTCCCGATTTTAATACATTTGGTCAAATACTGACTTTTGAATGACCGATGTAACATCAGAAAGAGTCAATAAGTAGGTATAGAAATTTCAAGATCCATGACTGAAACTTGTTCAATGGGTCAAATATTGGCTACTCTATGGCTAATTTATCAGTGGAAGGAGTCAATTGGGTAGAAATAAAAAGTTCAAAATCAATGACTCTTATGCCCGATATTAGTGCATTTGGTCAAATATGGATTTCTGAATGACTGACCTAAATTCAGAAAGAGTCAATGAGTAGGTATAGAACTTTCAAGATCCATGACTGTAATATGTCCAATGGGTAAAATATTGGCTACTCTAAGGCTAATTTATCACCAGAAAGAGTCAATTGGGTAGGAATAGAAAGTTAAAGATCAAGGACTGAAATATTTTCATTGGGTCAAAAATTGGCTGAACTATCTCCAGAAGGAGTCAATAGGGTAGAACTGAAAAGTTCAAAATAGACTACTCTTGGGCCAGATTTTAGTACATTTGGTGAAATATTGACTTTTGAATGACCGATGTAACATCAGAAAGAGTCAATAAGTAGGTATAGAAATTTCAAGATCCGTGACTGGAACATGTTCAATTGGTCAAATATTGGCTACTCTATGGCTAATTTATCACCAGAAGGAGTCAAAGGGTAGAACTAAAAAGTTCAAAATAGGCGACTTTTGGGCCCAATTTTAGTACATTTGGTCAAATATTGACTTTTGAATGACCGATGTAACATCAGAAAGAGTCAATAAGTAGGTATAGAAATTTCAAGATCCATGACTGTAATATGTCCAATGGGTAAAATATTGGCTACTCTAAGGCTAATTTTTCACCAGAAGGAGTCAAAGGGTAGAACTAAAAAGTTCAAAACAGACGACTCTTGGTCCCGATTTTAATACATTTGGTCAAATACTGACTTTTGAATGACCGATGTAACATCAGAAAGAGTCAATAAGTAGGTATAGAAATTTCAAGATCCATGACTGAAACTTGTTCAATGGGTCAAATATTGGCTACTCTATGGCTAATTTATCAGTGGAAGGAGTCAATTGGGTAGAAATAAAAAGTTCAAAATCAATGACTCTTATGCCCGATATTAGTGCATTTGGTCAAATATGGATTTCTGAATGACTGACCTAAATTCAGAAAGAGTCAATGAGTAGGTATAGAACTTTCAAGATCCATGACTGTAATATGTCCAATGGGTAAAATATTGGCTACTCTAAGGCTAATTTATCACCAGAAAGAGTCAATTGGGTAGGAATAGAAAGTTAAAGATCAAGGACTGAAATATTTTCATTGGGTCAAAAATTGGCTGAACTATCTCCAGAAGGAGTCAATAGGGTAGAACTGAAAAGTTCAAAATAGACTACTCTTGGGCCAGATTTTAGTACATTTGGTGAAATATTGACTTTTGAATGACCGATGTAACATCAGAAAGAGTCAATAAGTAGGTATAGAAATTTCAAGATCCGTGACTGGAACATGTTCAATTGGTCAAATATTGGCTACTCTATGGCTAATTTATCACCAGAAGGAGTCAAAGGGTAGAACTAAAAAGTTCAAAATAGGCGACTTTTGGGCCCAATTTTAGTACATTTGGTCAAATATTGACTTTTGAATGACCGATGTAACATCAGAAAGAGTCAATAAGTAGGTATAGAAATTTCAAGATCCATGACTGTAATATGTCCAATGGGTAAAATATTGGCTACTCTAAGGCTAATGTATCACAAGAAAGAGTCAATTGGGTAGGAATAGAAAGTTAAAGATCAAGGACTGAAATATTTTCAGTGGGTCAAAAATTGGCTGAACTATCACCAGAAGGAGTCAAAGGGTAGAACTAAAAAGTTCAAAACAGACGACTCTTGGTCCCGATTTTAATACATTTGGTCAAATACTGACTTTTGAATGACCGATGTAACATCAGAAAGAGTCAATAAGTAGGTATAGAAATTTCAAGATCCATGACTGTAATATGTCCAATGGGTAAAATATTGGCTACTCTAAGGCTAATGTATCACAAGAAAGAGTCAATTGGGTAGGAATAGAAAGTTAAAGATCAAGGACTGAAATATTTTCAGTGGGTCAAAAATTGGCTGAACTATCTCCAGAAGGAGTCAAAGGGTAGAACTAAAAAGTTCAAAATAGACGACTCTTGATCCCGATTTTAATACATTTGGTCAAATATTGACTTTTGAATGAAAAATATAACATCTGAAAGAGTCAATAAGTAGGTATAGAAATTTCAAGATCCATGACTGAAACGTGTTCAATGGGTCAATTATTGTCTACTCTATCGCTAACTTATCACCAGAAGGAGTCAATTGGGTAGAAATAGAAAGTTCAAAATCGACGACTCTTGGGCCCGATATTAGTACATTTGGTCAAATATGGATTTCTGAATGATTGACCTAAATTCAGAAAGAGTCAATGAGTAAGTATAAAAATTTCAAGATCCATAACTTAAACATGTCCAATGGGTAAAATATTGGCTACTCTAAGGCTAATGTATCACAAGAAGGAGTCAATTGGGTAGAACTAACAAGTTCAAAATAGACGACTCTTGGGCCCGATTTTAGTACATTTGGTGAAATATTGACTTTTGAATGAGCGATGTAACATCAGATAGAGTCAATAAGTAGGTATAGAAATTTTAAGATCATTGACTGAAACATGTTCAATGGGTCAATTATTGGCTACTCTATCGCTAACTTATCACCAGAAGGAGTCAATTGGGTAGAAATAGAAAGTTCAAAATCGACGACTCTTGGGCCCGATATTAGTATATTTGGTCAAATATGGATTTCTGAATGATTGACCTAAATTCAGAAAGAGTCAATGAGTAAGTATAAAAATTTCAAGATCCATAACTTAAACATGTCCAATGGGTAAAATATTGGCTACTCTAAGGCTAATGTATCACAAGAAGGAGTCAATTGGGTAGGAATAGAAAGTTCAAGATCAAGGACTGAAATATTTCCAGTGGGTCAAAAATTGGCTGAACTATCTCCAGAAGGAGTCAATAGGGTAGAACTGAAAAGTTCAAAATAGACGACTCTTGGGCCAGATTTTAGTACATTTGGTGAAATATTGACTTTTGAATGACCGATATAACATCAGAAAGAGTCAATGAGTAGGTATAGAAATTTCAAGATCCATGACTGAAACATGTTCAATGGGTCAATTATTGGCTACTCAATCGCTAATTTATCACCAGAAGGAGTCAATAGGGTAGAACTAAAAAGTTCAAAATAGACGACTCTTGGGCCCGATTTTAATACATTTGGTGAAATATTGACTTTTGAATGACCGATGTAACATCAGACAGAGTCAATAAGTAGGTATAGAAATTTTAAGATCATTGACTGAAACATATTCAATGGGTCAAATATTGGCTACTCTATGGCTAATTTATCACCAGAAGGAGTCAAAGGGTAGAACTAAAAAGTTCAAAATAGACGACTCTTGGGCCCGATTTTAGTACATTTGGTCAAATATTGACTTTTGAATGACCGATATAACATCAGAAAGAGTCAATGAGTAGGTATAGAAATTTCAAGATCCATAACTGAAACATGTTCAATGGGTCAATTATTGGCTACTCAATCGCTAATTTATCACCAGAAGGAGTCAATAGGGTAGAACTAACAAGTTCAAAATAGACGACTCTTGGGCCCGATTTTAGTACATTTGGGGAAATATTGACTTTTGAATGAGCGATGTAACATCAGATAGAGTCAATAAGTAGGTATAGAAATTTTAAGATCATTGACTGAAACATATTCAATGGGTCAAATATTGGCTACTCTATGGCTAATTTATCACCAGAAGGAGTCAAAAGGTAGAAATAAAAAGTTCAAAATAGACGACTCTTGGGCCTGATTTTAGTACATTTGGTCAAATATGGATTTCTGAATGATTGACCTAAATTCAGAAAGAGTCAATGAGTAAGTATAAAAATTTCAAGATCCATAACTTAAACATGTCCAATGGGTAAAATATTGGCTACTCTAAGGCTAATGTATCACAAGAAGGAGTCAATTGGGTAGGAATAGAAAGTTCAAGATCAAGGACTGAAATATTTCCAGTGGGTCAAAAATTGGCTGAACTATCTCCAGAAGGAGTCAATAGGGTAGAACTGAAAAGTTCAAAATAGACGACTCTTGGGCCCGATTTTAGTACATTTGGTGAAATATTGACTTTTGAATGACCGATATAACATCAGAAAGAGTCAATGAGTAGGTATAGAAATTTCAAGATCCATGACTGAAACATGTTCAATGGGTCAATTATTGGCTACTCAATCGCTAATTTATCACCAGAAGGAGTCAATATGGTAGAACTAAAAAGTTCAAAATAGACGACTCTTGGGCCCGATTTTAATACATTTCGTGAAATATTGACTTTTGAATGACCGATGTAACATCAGATAGAGTCAATAAGTAGGTATAGAAATTTTAAGATCATTGACTGAAACATATTCAATGGGTCAAATATTGGCTACTCTATGGCTAATTTATCACCAGAAGGAGTCAAAGGGTAGAACTAAAAAGTTCAAAATAGACGACTCTTGGGCCCGATTTTAGTACATTTGGTCAAATATTGACTTTTGAATGACCGATATAACATCAGAAAGAGTCAATGACTAGGTTTAGAAATTTCAAGATCCATTACTGAAACATGTTCAATGGGTCAATTATTGGCTACTCTATGGCTAATTTATCACCAGAAGGAGTCAAAGGGTAGAACTAAAAAGTTCAAAATAGATGACTCTTGGGCCCGACTTTAATACATTTGGTCAAATGTTGACTTTTGAATGACCGATATAACATCCGAAAGAGTCAATGAGTAGGTATAAAAATTTCAAGATCCATAACTGAAACATGTCCAATCGGTAAAATATTAGCTATTCTAATGCTAATGTATCACAAGAAGGAGTCATTTGGGTAGGAATAGAAATTTCAAGATCCATGACTGAAACATGTTCAATGGGTCAAATATTGGCTACTCTATGGCTAATTTATCACCAGAAGGAGTCAAAGGGTAGAACTAAAAAGTTCAAAACAGACGTCTCTTGGTCCCGATTTTAATACATTTGGTGAAATACTGACTTTTGAATGACCGATGTAACATCAGAAAGAGTCAATAAGTAGGTATAGAAATTTCAAGATCCATGACTGTAATATGTCCAATGGGTAAAATATTGGCTACTCTAAGGCTAATGTATCACAAGAAAGAGTCAATTGGGTAGGAATAGAAAGTTAAAGATCAAGGACTGAAATATTTTCAGTGGGTCAAAAATTGGCTGAACTATCTCCAGAAGGAGTCCATGGGTAGAACTAAAAAGTTCAAAATAGACGACTCTTGGGCCCGATTTTAGTACATTTGGTCAAATATTGACTTTTGAATGACCGATATAACATCAGAAAGAGTCAATGACTAGGTTTAGAAATTTCAAGATCCATTACTGAAACATGTTCAATGGGTCAATTATTGGCTACTCTATGGCTAATTTATCACCAGAAGGAGTCAAAGGGTAGAACTAAAAAGTTCAAAATAGATGACTCTTGGGCCCGATTTTAATACATTTGGTCAAATGTTGACTTTTGAATGACCGATATAACATCAGAAAGAGTCAATGAGTAGGTATAAAAATTTCAAGATCCATAACTGAAACATGTCCAATGGGTAAAATTTTGGCTATTCTAATGCTAATGTATCACAAGAAGGAGTCATTTGGGTAGGAATAGAAATTTCAAGATCCATGACTGAAACATGTTCAATGGGTCAAATATTGGCTACTCTATGGCTAATTTTTCACCAGAAGGAGTCAAAGGGTAGAACTAAAAAGTTCAAAATAGGCGACTTTTGGGCCCAATTTTAGTACATTTGGTCAAATACTGACTTTTGAATGACCGATGTAACATCAGAAAGAGTCAATAAGTAGGTATAGAAATTTCAAGATCCATGACTGTAATATGTCCAATGGGTAAAATATTGGCTACTCTAAGGCTAATGTATCACAAGAAAGAGTCAATTGGGTAGGAATAGAAAGTTAAAGATCAAGGACTGAAATATTTTCAGTGGGTCAAAAATTGGCTGAACTATCTCCAGAAGGAGTCAAAGGGTAGAACTAAAAAGTTCAAAATAGACGACTCTTGATCCCGATTTTAATACATTTGGTCAAATATTGACTTTTGAATGAAAAATATAACATCTGAAAGAGTCAATAAGTAGGTATAGAAATTTCAAGATCCATGACTGAAACGTGTTCAATGGGTCAATTATTGTCTACTCTATCGCTAACTTATCACCAGAAGGAGTCAATTGGGTAGAAATAGAAAGTTCAAAATCGACGACTCTTGGGCCCGATATTAGTACATTTGGTCAAATATGGATTTCTGAATGATTGACCTAAATTCAGAAAGAGTCAATGAGTAAGTATAAAAATTTCAAGATCCATAACTTAAACATGTCCAATGGGTAAAATATTGGCTACTCTAAGGCTAATGTATCACAAGAAGGAGTCAATTGGGTAGAACTAACAAGTTCAAAATAGACGACTCTTGGGCCCGATTTTAGTACATTTGGTGAAATATTGACTTTTGAATGAGCGATGTAACATCAGATAGAGTCAATAAGTAGGTATAGAAATTTTAAGATCATTGACTGAAACATGTTCAATGGGTCAATTATTGGCTACTCTATGGCTAATTTATCACCAGAAGGAGTCAAAGGGTAGAACTAAAAAGTTCAAAATAGATGACTCTTGGGCCCGATTTTAATACATTTGGTCAAATGTTGACTTTTGAATGACCGATATAACATCAGAAAGAGTCAATGAGTAGGTATAAAAATTTCAAGATCCATAACTGAAACATGTCCAATCGGTAAAATATTAGCTATTCTAATGCTAATGTATCACAAGAATGAGTCATTTGGGTAGGAATCGAAATTTCAAGATCCATGACTGAAACATGTTCAATGGGTCAAATATTGGCTACTCTATGGCTAATTTATCACCAGAAGGAGTCAAAGGGTAGAACTAAAAAGTTCAAAACAGACGACTCTTGGGCCCGATTTTAGTACATTTGGTCAAATATTGACTTTTGAATGACCGATGTAACATCAGATAGGGTCAATAAGTAGGTATAGAAATTTTAAGATCATTGACCTAAACATGTTCAATGGGTCACATATTGGCTACTCTATGGCTAATTTATCACCAGAAGGAGTCAATTGGGTAGAAATAGAAAGTTCAAAATCGACGACTCTTGGGCCCGATATTAGTACATTTGGTCAAATATGGATTTCTGAATGACTGACCTAAATTCAGAAAGAGTCAATGAGTAGGTATAAAAATTTCAAGATCCATAACTGAAACATGTCCAATGGGTAAAATATTGGCTACTCTAAGGCTAATGTATCACAAGAAGGAGTCAATTGGGTAGGAATAGAAAGTTCAAGATCAAGGACTGAATAATTTCCAGTGGGTCAAAAATTGGCTGAACTATCTCCAGAAGGAGTCAATAGGGTAGAACTGAAAAGTTCAAAATAGACGACTCTTGACCCCGATTTTAGTACATTTGGTAAAATATTGACTTTTGAATGACCGATATAACATCAGAAAGAGTCAATAAGTACGTATAGAAATTTCAAGATCCATGACTGAAACATGTTCAATGGGTCAAATATTGGCTACTCTATGGCTAATTTATCACCAGAAGGAGTCAAAGGGTAGAACTAAAAAGTTTAAAATAGACGACTTTGGGGCCCGATTTTAGTACATTTGGTGAAATATTGACTTTTGAATGACCGATGTAACATCAGATAGAGTCAATAAGTAGGTATAGAAATTTTAAGATCATTGACTGAAACATATTCAATGGGTCAAATATTGGCTACTCTATGGCTAATTTATCACCAGAAGGAGTCAAAGGGTAGAACTAAAAAGTTCAAAATAGACGACTCTTGGGCCCGATTTTAGTACATTTGGTCAAATATTGACTTTTGAATGACCAATATAACATCAGAAAGAGTCAATGAGTAGGTATAGAAATTTCAAGATCCATGACTGAAACATGTTCAATGGGTCAAATATTGGCTACTCTAAGGCTAATGTATCAAAAGAAGGAGTCAATTGGGTAGGAATAGAAAGTTCAAAATAGACGACTCTTGATCCCGATTTTAATACATTCGGTCAAATATTGACTTTTGAATGAAAGATATAACATCTGAAAGAGTCAATAAGTAGGTATAGAAATTTCAAGATCCATGACTGAAACGTGTTCAATGGGTCAATTATTGGCTACTCTATCGCTAACTTATCACCAGAAGGAGTCAATTGGGTAGAAATAGAAAGTTCAAAATCGACGACTCTTGGGCCCGATATTAGTACATTTGGTCAAATATGGATTTCTGAATGATTGACCTAAATTCAGAAAGAGTCAATGAGTAAGTATAAAAATTTCAAGATCCATAACTTAAACATGTCCAATGGGTAAAATATTGGCTACTCTAAGGCTAATGTATCACAAGAAGGAGTCAATTGGGTAGGAATAGAAAGTTCAAGATCAAGGACTAAAACATTTCCAGTGCGTCAAATATTGGCTGAACTATCTCCAGAAGGAGTCAATAGGGTAGAACTAAAAAGTTCAAAATAGACGACTCTTGGGCCCGATTTTAGTACATTTGGTAAAATATTGACTTTTGAAAGACCGATATAACATCAGAAAGAGTCAATAAGTAGATATAGAAATTTCAAGATCCATGACTGAAACATGTTCAATGGGTCAAATATTGGCTACTCTATGGCTAATTTATCACCAGAAGGAGTCAAAGGGTAGAACTAAAAAGTTCAAAATCAATGACTCTTATGCCCGATATTAGTGCATTTGGTCAAATATGGATTTCTGAATGAATGACCTAAATTCAGAAAGAGTCAATGAGTAGGTATAAAAATTTCAAGATCCATAACTGAAACATGTCCAATGGGTAAAATATTGGCTACTCCAAGGCTAATGTATCACAAGAAGGAGTCAATTGGGTAGGAATAGAAAGTTCAAGATCAAGGACTGAAATATTTTCAGTAGATCAAAAATTGGCTGAAGTATCGTCAGAAGGAGTCAATAGGGTAGAACTAAAAAGTTCAAAATAGACGACTCTTGGGCCCGATTTTAGTACATTTGGTGAAATATTGACTTTTGAATGACCGATGTAACATCAGATAGGGTCAATAAGTAGGTATAGAAATTTTAAGATCATTGACCTAAACATGTTCAATGGGTCACATATTGGCTACTCTATGGCTAATTTATCACCAGAAGGAGTCAATTGGGTAGAAATAGAAAGTTCAAAATCGACGACTCTTGGGCCCGATATTAGTACATTTGGTCAAATATGGATTTCTGAATGACTGACCTAAATTCAGAAAGAGTCAATGAGTAGGTATAAAAATTTCAAGATCCATAACTGAAACATGTCCAATGGGTAAAATATTGGCTACTCTAAGGCTAATGTATCACAAGAAGGAGTCAATTGGGTAGGAATAGAAAGTTCAAGATCAAGGACTGAATAATTTCCAGTGGGTCAAAAATTGGCTGAACTATCTCCAGAAGGAGTCAATAGGGTAGAACTGAAAAGTTCAAAATAGACGAGTCTTGGGCCCGATTTTAGTACATTTGGTAAAATATTGACTTTTGAATGACCGATATAACATCAGAAAGAGTCAATAAGTACGTATAGAAATTTCAAGATCCATGACTGAAACATGTTCAATGGGTCAAATATTGGCTACTCTATGGCTAATTTATCACCAGAAGCAGTCAAAGGGTAGAACTAAAAAGTTTAAAATAGACGACTTTGGGGCCCGATTTTAGTACATTTGGTGAAATATTGACTTTTGAATGACCGATGTAACATCAGATAGAGTCAATAAGTAGGTATAGAAATTTTAAGATCATTGACTGAAACATATTCAATGGGTCAAATATTGGCTACTCTATGGCTAATTTATCACCAGAAGGAGTCAAAGGGTAGAACTAAAAAGTTCAAAATAGACGACTCTTGGGCCCGATTTTAGTACATTTGGTCAAATATTGACTTTTGAATGACCAATATAACATCAGAAAGAGTCAATGAGTAGGTATAGAAATTTCAAGATCCATGACTGAAACATGTTCAATGGGTCAAATATTGGCTACTCTAAGGCTAATGTATCAAAAGAAGGAGTCAATTGGGTAGGAATAGAAAGTTCAAAATAGACGACTCTTGATCCCGATTTTAATACATTTGGTCAAATATTGACTTTTGAATGAAAGATATAACATCTGAAAGAGTCAATAAGTAGGTATAGAAATTTCAAGATCCATGACTGAAACGTGTTCAATGGGTCAATTATTGGCTACTCTATCGCTAACTTATCACCAGAAGGAGTCAATTGGGTAGAAATAGAAAGTTCAAAATCGACGACTCTTGGGCCCGATATTAGTACATTTGGTCAAATATGGATTTCTGAATGATTGACCTAAATTCAGAAAGAGTCGATGAGTAAGTATAAAAATTTCAAGATCCATAACTTAAACATGTCCAATGGGTAAAATATTGGCTACTCTAAGGCTAATGTATCACAAGAAGGAGTCAATTGGGTAGGAATAGAAAGTTCAAGATCAAGGACTGAAATATTTCCAGTGCGTCAAATATTGGCTGAACTATCTCCAGAAGGAGTCAATAGGGTAGAACTAAAAAGTTCAAAATAGACGACTCTTGGGCCCGATTTTAGTACATTTGGTAAAATATTGACTTTTGAAAGACCGATATAACATCAGAAAGAGTCAATAAGTAGATATAGAAATTTCAAGATCCATGACTGAAACATGTTCAATGGGTCAAATATTGGCTACTCTATGGCTAATTTATCACCAGAAGGAGTCAAAGGGTAGAACTAAAAAGTTTAAAATAGACGACTCTTGGGCCCGATTTTAGTACATTTGGTCAAATATTGACTTTTGAATGACCAATATAACATCAGAAAGAGTCAATGAGTAGGTATAGAAATTTCAAGATCCATGACTGAAACATGTTCAATGGGTCAAATATTGGCTACTCTAAGGCTAATGTATCAAAAGAAGGAGTCAATTGGGTAGGAATAGAAAGTTCAAAATAGACGACTCTTGATCCCGATTTTAATACATTTGGTCAAATATTGACTTTTGAATGAAAGATATAACATCTGAAAGAGTCAATAAGTAGGTATAGAAATTTCAAGATCCATGACTGAAACGTGTTCAATGGGTCAATTATTGGCTACTCTATCACTAACTTATCACCAGAAGGAGTCAATTGGGTAGAAATAGAAAGTTCAAAATCGACGACTCTTGGGCCCGATATTAGTACATTTGGTCAAATATGGATTTCTGAATGATTGACCTAAATTCAGAAAGAGTCAATGAGTAAGTATAAAAATTTCAAGATCCATAACTTAAACATGTCCAATGGGTAAAATATTGGCTACTCTAAGGCTAATGTATCACAAGAAGGAGTCAATTGGGTAGGAATAGAAAGTTCAAGATCAAGGACTGAAACATTTCCAGTGGGTCAAATATTGGCTGAACTATCTCCAGAAGGAGTCAATAGGGTAGAACTAAAAAGTTCAAAATAGACGACTCTTGGGCCCGATTTTAGTACATTTGGTAAAATATTGACTTTTGAAAGACCGATATAACATCAGAAAGAGTCAATAAGTAGGTATAGAAATTTCAAGATCCATGACTGAAACATGTTCAATGGGTCAAATATTGGCTACTCTATGGCTAATTTATCACCAGAAGGAGTCAATAGGGTAGAACTAACAAGTTCAAAATAGACGACTCTTGGGCCCGATTTGAATACATTTGGTGAAATATTGACTTTTGAATGACCGATGTAACATCAGATAGAGTCAATAAGTAGGTATAGAAATTTTAAGATCATTGACTGAAACATATTCAATGGGTCAAATATTGGCTACTCTATGGTTAATTTATCAACAGAAGGAGTCAAAGGGTAGAACTAAAAAGTTCAAAATAGACGATTCTTGGGCCCGATTTTAGTACATTTGGTCAAATATTGACTTTTGAATGACCGATGTAACATCAGAAAGAGTCAATAAGTAGGTATAGAAATTTCAAGATCCATGACTGAAACATGTTCAATGGGTCAATTATTTGCTACTCTATCTCTAATTTATCACCAGAAGGAGTCAATTGGGTATAAATAGAAAGTTCAAAATCGACGACTGTTGGGCCCGATATTAGTACTTTTGGTCAAATATGGATTTCTGAATGACTGACCTAAATTCAGAAAGAGTCAATGAGTAGGTATAAAAATGTCAAGATCCATAACTTAAACATGTCCAATGGGTAAAATATTGGCTACTCTATGGCTAATGTATCACAAGAAGGAGTCAATTGGGTAGGAATAGAAATTTCAAGATCCATGACTGAAACAAGTTCAATGGGTCAATTATTTGCTACTCTATCTCTAATTTATCACCAGAAGGAGTCAATAGGGTAGAACTGAAAAGTTCAAAATAGACGACTCTTGGGCCCGATTTTAGTACATTTGGTGAAATATTGACTTTTGAATGACCGATATAACATCAGAAAGAGTCAATGAGTAGGTATAGAAATTTCAAGATCCATGACTGAAACATGTTCAATGGGTCAATTATTGGCTACTCAATCGCTAATTTATCACCAGAAGGAGTCAATAGGGTAGAACTAACAAGTTCAAAATAGACGACTCTTGGGCCCGATTTTAATACATTTGGTGAAATATTGACTTTTGAATGACCGATGTAACATCAGATAGAGTCAATAAGTAGGTATAGAAATTTTAAGATCATTGACTGAAACATATTCAATGGGTCAAATATTGGCTACTCTATGGCTAATTTATCACCAGAAGGAGTCAAAGGGTAGAACTAAAAAGTTCAAAATAGACGACTCTTGGGCCCGATTTTAGTACATTTGGTCAAATATTGACTTTTGAATGACCGATATAACATCAGAAAGAGTCAATGAGTAGGTATAGAAATTTCAAGATCCATGACTGAAACATGTTCAATGGGTCAATTATTGGCTACTCAATCGCTAATTTATCACCAGAAGGAGTCAATAGGGTAGAACTAACAAGTTCAAAATAGACGACTCTTGGGCCCGATTTTAGTACATTTGGTGAAATATTGACTTTTGAATGACCGATGTAACATCAGATAGAGTCAATAAGTAGGTATAGAAATTTTAAGATCATTGACTGAAACATGTTCAATGGGTCAAATATTGGCTACTCTATGGCTAATTTATCACCAGAAGGAGTCAAAGGGTAGAACTAAAAAGTTCAAAATAGACGACTCTTGGGCCCGATTTTAGTACATTTGGTCAAATATTGACTTTTGAATGACCGATATAACATCAGAAAGAGTCAATGACTAGGTTTAGAAATTTCAAGATCCATTACTGAAACATGTTCAATGGGTCATTTATTGGCTACTCTATGGCTAATTTATCACCAGAAGGAGTCAAAGGGTAGAACTAAAAAGTTCAAAATAGATGACTCTTGGGCCAGATTTTAATACATTTGGTCAAATGCTGACTTTTGAATGACCGATATAACATCAGAAAGAGTCAATGAGTAGGTATAAAAATTTCAAGATCCATTACTGAAACATGTCCAATCGGTAAAATATTGGCTATTCTAGTGCTAATGTATCACAAGAAGGAGTCATTTGGGTAGGAATAGAAATTTCAAGATCCATGACTGAAACATGTTCAATGGGTCAAATATTGGCTACTCTATGGGTAATTTAACACCAGAAGGAGTCAAAGGGTAGAACTAAAAAGTTCAAAACAGACGACTCTTGGTCCCGATTTTAATACATTTGGTCAAATACTGACTTTTGAATGACCGATGTAACATCAGAAAGAGTCAATAAGTAGATACAGAAATTTCAAGATCCATGACTGAAACTTGTTCAATGGGTCAAATATTGGCTGCTCTATGGCTAATTTATCACTGGAAGGAGTCAATTGGGTAGAAATAGAAAGTTCAAAGTCAATGACTCTTATGCCCGATATTAGTGCATTTGGTCAAATATGGATTTCTGAATGACTGACCTAAATTCAGAAAGAGTCAATGAGTAGGTATAGAACTTTCAAGATCCATGACTGTAATATGTCCAATGGGTAAAATATTGGCTACTCTAAGGCTAATGTATCACCAGAAAGAGTCAATTGGGTAGGAATAGAAAGTTAAAGATCAAGGACTGAAATATTTTCAGTGGGTCAAAAATTGGCATAACTATCTCCAGAAGGAGTCAATAGGGTAGAACTAAAAAGTTCAAAATAGACGACTCTTGGGCCCAATTTTAGTACATTTGGTGAAATATTGACTTTTGAATGACCGATGTAACATCAGAAAGGGTCAATAAGTAGGTATGGAAATTTCCAGATCCGTGACTGGAACATGTTCAATTGGTCAAATATTGGCTACTCTATGGCTAATTTATCACCAGAAGGAGTCAAAGGGTGGAACTAAAAAGTTCAAAATAGGCGACTCTTGGGCCCGATTTTAGTACATTTGGTCAAATATTGACTTTTGAATGACCGATATAACATCAGAAAGAGTCAATGAGTAGGTATAAAAATTTCAAGATCCATAACTGCAACATGTCCAATGGTTAAAATATTGGCTACTATAAGGCTAATGTATCACAAGAAGGAGTCAATTGGGTAGGACTAGAAAGTTCAACATCAAGGACTGAAACATTTTCAGTGGGTCAAAAATTGGCTGAACTATCACCAGAAGGAGTCAATAGGGTAGAACTAAAAAGTTCAAAATAGGCGACTCTTGAGCCCGATTTTAATACATTTGGTCAAATATTGACTTTTGAATGAAAGATATAACATCTGAAAGAGTCAATAAGTAGGTATAGAAATTTTAAGATCAATGACCTAAACATGTTCAATGGGTCACATATTGGCTACTCTATGGCTAATTTATCACCAGAAGGAGCCAAAGGGTAGAACTAAAAAGTTCAAAATAGACGACTTTTGGGCCCGATTTTAGTACATTTGGTGAAATATTGACTTTTGAATGACCGATATAACATCAGAAAGAGTCAATGAGTAGGTATAGAAATTTCAAGATCCATGACTGAAACATGTTCAATGGGTCAAATATTGGCTACTCTAAGGCTAATGTATCAAAAGAAGGAGTCAATTGGGTAGGAATAGAAAGTTCAAAATAGACGACTCTTGATCCCGATATTAGTACATTTGGTCAAATATGGATTTCTGAATGATTGACCTAAATTCAGAAAGAGTCAATGAGTAAGTATAAAAATTTCAAGATCCATAACTTAAACATGTCCAATGGGTAAAATATTGGCTACTCTAAGGCTAATGTATCACAAGAAGGAGTCAATTGGGTAGGAATAGAAAGTTCAAGATCAAGGACTGAAATATTTCCAGTGGGTCAAAAATTGGCTGAACTATCTCCAGAAGGAGTCAATAGGGTAGAACTGAAAAGTTCAAAATAGACGACTCTTGGGCCCGATTTTAGTACATTTGGTGAAATATTGACTTTTGAATGACCGATGTAACATCAGATAGAGTCAATAAGTAGGTATAGAAATTTTAAGATCATTGACTCAAACATATTCAATGGGTCAAATATTGGCTACTCTATGGCTAATTTATCACCAGAAGGAGTCAAAGGGTAGAACTAAAAAGTTCAAAATAGACGACTCTTGGGCCCGATTTTAGTACATTTGGTCAAATATTGACTTTTGAATGACCGATATAACATCAGAAAGAGTCAAGGACTAGGTTTAGAAATTTCAAGATCCATTACTGAAACATGTTTAATGGGTCAATTATTGGCTACTCTATGGCTAATTTATCACCAGAAGGAGTCAAAGGGTAGAACTAAAAAGTTCAAAATAGATGACTCTTGGGCCCGATTTTAATACATTTGGTCAAATGTTGACTTTTGAATGACCGATATAACATCAGAAAGAGTCAATGAGTAGGTATAAAATTTTTAAGATCCATAACTGAAACATTTCCAATCGGTAAAACATTGGCTGTTCTAATGCTAATGTATCACAAGAAGGAGTCAATTGGGTAGGACTAGAAAGTTCAACATCAAGGACTGAAACATTTTCAGTGGGTCAAAAATTGGCTGAACTATCACCAGAAGGAGTCAATAGGGTAGAACTAAAAAGTTCAAAATAGGCGACTCTTGAGCCCGATTTTAATACATTTGGTGAAATATTGACATTTGAATGAAAGATATAACATCTGAAAGAGTCAATAAGTAGGTATAGAAATTTCAAGATCCATGACTGAAACGTGTTCAATGGGTCAATTATTGGCTACTCTATCGCTAACTTATCACCAGAAGGAGTCAATTGGGTAGAAATAGAAAGTTCAAAATCGACGACTCTTGGGCCCGATATTAGTACATTTGGTCAAATATGGATTTCTGAATGATTGACCTAAATTCAGAAAGAGTCAATGAGTAAGTATAAAAATTTCAAGATCCATGACTGAAATATGTTCAATGGGTCAATTATTGGCTACTCAATCGCTAATTTATCACCAGAAGGAGTCAATAGGGTAGAACTAACAAGTTCAAAATAGACGACTCTTGGGCCCGATTTTAGTACATTTGGTGAAATATTGACTTTTGAATGACCGATGTAACATCAGATAGAGTCAATAAGTAGGTATAGAAATTTTAAGATCATTGACTGAAACATATTCAATGGGTAAAACATTGGCTGTTCTAATGCTAATGTATCACAAGAAGGAGTCATTTGGGTAGGAATAGAAATTTCAAGATCCATGACTGAAACATGTTCAATGGGTCAAATATTGGCTACTCTATGGCTAATTTATCACCAGAAGGAGTCAAAGGGTAGAACTAAAAAGTTCAAAACAGACGACTCTTGGTCCCGATTTTAATATATTTGTTCAAATACTGACTTTTGAATGACCGATGTAACATCAGAAAGAGTCAATAAGTAGGTATAGAAATTTCAAGATCCGTGGCTGGAACATGTTCAATTGGTCAAATATTGGCTACTCTATGGCTAATTTATCACCAGAAGGAGTCAATTGGGTAGGAATAGAAAGTTAAAGATCAAGGACTGAAATATTTTCAGTGGGTCAAAAATTGGCTGAACTATCTCCAGAAGGAGTCAATAGGGTAGAACTAAAACGTTCAAAATAGACGACTCTTGGGCCCGATTTTAGTACATTTGGTCAAATATTGACTTTTGAATGACCGATGTAACATCAGAAAGAGTCAATAAGTAGGTATAGAAATTTCAAGATCCATGACTGAAACATGTTCAATGGGTCAATTATTGGCTACTCAATCGCTAATTTATCACCAGAAGGAGTCAACAGGGTAGAACTAAAAAGTTCAAAATAGATGACTCTTGGGCCCGATTTTAATACATTTGGTCATTGTTGACTTTTGAATGACCGATATAACATCAGAAAGAGTCAATGAGTAGGTATAAAAATTTCAAGATCCATAACTGAAACATGTCCAATCGGTAAAATATTGGCTATTCTAGTGCTAATGTATCACAAGAAGGAGTCATTTGGGTAGGAATAGTAATTTCAAGATCCATGACTGAAACATGTTCAATGGGTCAAATATTGGCTACTCTCTGGGTAATTTATCACTAGAAGGAGTCAAAGGGTAGAACTAAAAAGTTCAAAACATACGACTTTTGGTCCCGATTTTAATACATTTGGTCAAATACTGACTTTTGAATGACCGATGTAACATCAGAAAGAGTCAATAAGTAGATATAGAAATTTCAAGATCCGTGACTGGAACATGTTCAATTGGTCAAATATTGGCTGCTCTATGGCTAATTTATCACCAGAAGGAGTCAAAGGGTAGAACTAAAAAGTTCAAAATAGGCGACTCTTGGGCCCGATTTTAGTACATTTGGTCAAATATTGACTTTTGAATGACCGATGTAACATCAGATAAGGTCAATAAGTACGTATAGAAATTTTAAGATCATTGACCTAAACATGTTCAATGGGTCACATATTGGCTACTCTATGGCTAATTTATCACCAGAAGGAGTCAATTGGGTAGAAATAGAAAGTTCAAAATCGACGACTCTTGGGCCCGATATTAGTACATTTGGTCAAATATGGATTTCTGAATGACTGACCTAAATTCAGAAAGAGTCAATGAGTAGGTATAAAAATTTCAAGATCCATAACTGTAACATGTCCAATGGGTAAAATATTGGCTACTCTAAGGCTAATGTATCACAAGAAGGAGTCAATTGGGTAGGAATAGAAAGTTCAAGATCAAGGACTGAAATATTTCCAGTGGGTCAAAAATTGGCTGAACTATCTCCAGAAGGAGTCAATAGGGTAGAACTGAAAAGTTCAAAATAGACGACTCTTGGCCCCGATTTTAGTACATTTGGTAAAATATTGACTTTTGAATGACCGATATAACATCAGAAAGAGTCAATAAGTAGGTATAGAAATTTCAAGATCCATGACTGAAACATGTTCAATGGGTCAAATATTGGCTACTCTATGGCTAATTTATCACCAGAAGGAGTCAAAGGGTAGAACTAAAAAGTTCAAAATAGACGACTCTTGGACCCGATTTTAGTACATTTGGTGAAATATTGACTTTTGAATGACCGATGTAACATCAGATAGAGTCAATAAGTAGGTATAGAAATTTTAAGATCATTGACTGAAACATATTCAATGGGTCAAATATTGGCTACTCTATGGCTAATTTATCACCAGAAGGAGTCAAAGGGTAGAACTAAAAAGTTCAAAATAGACGACTCTTGACCCCGATTTTAATACATTTGGTCAAATATTGACTTTTGAATGAAAAATATAACATCTGAAAGAGTCAATAAGTAGGTATAGAAATTTCAAGATCCATGACTGAAACATGTTCAATGGGTCAAATATTGGCTACTCTATGGCTAATTTATCACCAGAAGGAGTCAAAGGGTAGAACTAAAAAGTTCAAAACAGACGACTCTTGGTCCCGATTTTAATACATTTGGTCAAATATTGACTTTTGAATGACCGATGTAACATCAGAAAGAGTCAATAAGTAGGTATAGAAATTTCAAGATCCATGACTGAAACTTGTTCAATGGGTCAAATATTGGCTACTCTATGGCTAATTTATCACTGGAAGGAGTCAATTGGGTACAAATAGAAAGTTCAAAATCAATGACTCTTATGCCCGATATTAGTGCATTTGGTCAAATACGGATTTCTGAATGACTGGCCTAAATTCAGAAAGAGTCAATGAGTAGGTATAGAAATTTCAAGATCCATGACTGAAATATGTCCAATGGGTAAAATATTGGCTACTCTAAGGCTAATGTATCACCAAAAAGAGTCAATTGGGTAGGAATAGAAAGTTCAAGATCAAGGACTGAAATATTTTCAGTAGGTCAAAAATTGGCTGAACTATCGTCAGAAGGAGTCAATAGGGAAGAACTAAAAAGTTCAAAATAGACGACTCTTGGGCCCGATTTTAGTACATTTGGTGAAATATTGACTTTTTAATGACCGATGTAACATCAGATAGGGTCAATAAGTACGTATAGAAATTTTAAGATCATTGACCTAAACATGTTCAATGGGTCACATATTGGCTACTCTATGGCTAATTTATCACCAGAAGGAGTCAATTGGGTAGAAAAAGAAAGTTCAAGATCAAGGACTGAAATATTTTCAGTGGGTCAAAAATTGGCTGAACTATCACCAGAAGGAGTCAATAGGGTAGAACTAAAAAGTTCAAAATAGGCGACTCTTGAGCCCGATTTTAATACATTTGGTCAAATATTGACTTTTGAATGAAAGATATAACATCTGAAAGAGTCAATAAGTAGGTATGGAAATTTCAAGATCCATGACTGAAACATGTTCAATGGGTCAATTATTGGCTACTCTATCGCTAATTTATCACCAGAAGGAGTCAATTGGGTAGAAAAAGAAAGTTCAAAATTGACGACTCTTGGGCCCGATATTAGAACATTTGGTCAGATATGGATTTCTGAATGACTGACCTAAATTCAGAAAGAGTCAATGAGTAGGTATAAAAATTTCAAGATCCATAACTGAAACATGTCCAATGGGTAAAATATTGGCTACTCTAAGGCTAATGTATCACAAGAAGGAGTCAATTGGGTAGGAATAGAAAGTTCAAGATCAAGGACTGAAATATTTCCAGTGGGTCAAAAATTGGCTGAACTATCTCCAGAAGGAGTCAATAGGGTAGAACTGAAAAGTTCAAAATAGACGACTCTTGGGCCAGATTTTAGTACATTTGGTGAAATATTGACTTTTGAATGACCGATGTAACATCAGATAGAGTCAATAAGTAGGTATAGAAATTTTAAGATCATTGACTGAAACATATTCAATGGGTCAAATATTGGCTACTCTATGGCTAATTTATCACCAGAAGGAGTCAAAGGGTAGAACTAAAAAGTTCAAAATAGACGACTCTTGGGCCCGATTTTAGTACATTTGGTCAAATATTGACTTTTGAATGACCGATATAACATCAGAAAGAGTCAATGAGTAGGTATAGAAATTTCAAGATCCATGACTGAAACATGTTCAATGGGTCAATTATTGGCTACTCAATCGCTAATTTATCACCAGAAGGAGTCAATAGGGTAGAACTAACAAGTTCAAAATAGACGACTCTTGGGCCCGATTTTAGTACATTTGGTGAAATATTGACTTTTGAATGACCGATGTAACATCAGATAGAGTCAATAAGTAGGTATAGAAATTTTAAGATCATTGACTGAAACATGTTCAATGGGTCAAATATTGGCTACTCTATGGCTAATTTATCACCAGAAGGAGTCAAAGGGTAGAACTAAAAAGTTCAAAATAGACGACTCTTGGGCCCGATTTTAGTATATTTGGTCAAATATTGACTTTTGAATGACCGATATAACATCAGAAAGAGTCAATGACTAGGTTTAGAAATTTCAAGATCCATTACTGAAACATGTTCAATGGGTCAATTATTGGCTACTCTATGGCTAATTTATCACCAGAAGGAGTCAAAGGGTAGAACTAAAAAGTTCAAAATAGATGACTCTTGGGCCCGATTTTAATACATTTGGTCAAATGTTGACTTTTGAATGACCGATATAACATCAGAAAGAGTGAATGAGTAGGTATAAAAATTTCAAGATCCATAACTGAAACATGTCCAATCGGTAAAATATTGGCTATTCTAGTGCTAATGTATCACAAGAAGGAGTCATTTGGGTAGGAATAGAAATTTCAAGATCCATGACTGAAACATGTTCAATGGGTCAAATATTGGCTACTCTATGGGTAATTTAACACCAGAAGGAGTCAAAGGGTAGAACTACAAAGTTCAAAACAGACGACTCTTGGTCCCGATTTTAATACATTTGGTCAAATACTGACTTTTGAATGACCGATGTAACATCAGAAAGAGTCAATAAGTAGATATAGAAATTTCAAGATCCATGACTGAAACTTGTTCAATGGGTCAAATATTGGCTGCTCTATGGCTAATTTATCACTGGAAGGAGTCAATTGGGTAGAAATAGAAAGTTCAAAATCAATGACTCTTATGCCCGATATTAGTGCATTTGGTCAAATATGGATTTCTGAATGATTGACCTAAATTCAGAAAGAGTCAATGAGTAAGTATAAAAATTTCAAGATCCATAACTTAAACATGTCCAATGGGTAAAATATTGGCTACTCTAAGGCTAATGTATCACAAGAAGGAGTCAATTGGGTAGGAATAGAAAGTTCAAGATCAAGGACTGAAATATTTCCAGTGGGTCAAAAATTGGCTGAACTATCTCCAGAAGGAGTCAATAGGGTAGAACTGAAAAGTTCAAAATAGACGACTCTTGGGCCCGATTTTAGTACATTTGGTGAAATATTGACTTTTGAATGACCGATGTAACATCAGATAGAGTCAATAAGTAGGTATAGAAATTTTAAGATCATTGACTCAAACATATTCAATGGGTCAAATATTGGCTACTCTATGGGTAATTTAACACCAGAAGGAGTCAAAGGGTAGAACTACAAAGTTCAAAACAGACGACTCTTGGTCCCGATTTTAATACATTTGGTCAAATACTGACTTTTGAATGACCGATGTAACATCAGAAAGAGTCAATAAGTAGATATAGAAATTTCAAGATCCATGACTGAAACTTGTTCAAAGGGTCAAATATTGGCTGCTCTATGGCTAATTTATCACTGGAAGGAGTCAATTGGGTAGAAATAGAAAGTTCAAAATCAATGACTCTTATGCCCGATATTAGTGCATTTGGTCAAATATGGATTTCTGAATGATTGACCTAAATTCAGAAAGAGTCAATGAGTAAGTATAAAAATTTCAAGATCCATAACTTAAACATGTCCAATGGGTAAAATATTGGCTACTCTAAGGCTAATGTATCACAAGAAGGAGTCAATTGGGTAGGAATAGAAAGTTCAAGATCAAGGACTGAAATATTTCCAGTGGGTCAAAAATTGGCTGAACTATCTCCAGAAGGAGTCAATAGGGTAGAACTGAAAAGTTCAAAATAGACGACTCTTGGGCCCGATTTTAGTACATTTGGTGAAATATTGACTTTTGAATGACCGATGTAACATCAGATAGAGTCAATAAGTAGGTATAGAAATTTTAAGATCATTGACTCAAACATATTCAATGGGTCAAATATTGGCTACTCTATGGCTAATTTATCACCAGAAGGAGTCAAAGGGTAGAACTAAAAAGTTCAAAATAGACGACTCTTGGGCCCGATTTTAGTACATTTGGTCAAATATTGACTTTTGAATGACCGATATAACATCAGAAAGAGTCAATGAGTAGGTATAGAAATTTCAAGATCCATGACTGAAATATGTTCAATGGGTCAATTATTGGCTACTCAATCGCTAATTTATCACCAGAAGGAGTCAACAGGGTAGAACTAAAAAGTTCAAAATAGACGACTCTTGGGCCCAATTTTAGTACATTTGGTGAAATATTGACTTTTGAATGACCGATGTAACATCAGAAAGAGTCAATAAGTAGGTATAGAAATTTCAAGATCCGTGACTGGAACATGTTCAATTGGTCAAATATTGGCTACTCTATGGCTAATTTATCACCAGAAGGAGTCAAAGGGTAGAACTAAAAAGTTCAAAACAGACGACTCTTGGTCCCGATTTTAATACATTTGGTCAAATATTGACTTTTGAATGACCGATGTAACATCAGAAAGAGTCAATAAGTAGGTATAGAAATTTCAAGATCCATGACTGAAACTTGTTCAATGGGTCAAATATTGGCTACTCTATGGCTAATTTATCACTGGAAGGAGTCAATTGGGTACAAATAGAAAGTTCAAAATCAATGACTCTTATGCCCGATATTAGTGCATTTGGTCAAATACGGATTTCTGAATGACTGGCCTAAATTCAGAAAGAGTCAATGAGTAGGTATAGAAATTTCAAGATCCATGACTGAAATATGTCCAATGGGTAAAATATTGGCTACTCTAAGGCTAATGTATCACCAAAAAGAGTCAATTGGGTAGGAATAGAAAGTTCAAGATCAAGGACTGAAATATTTCCAGTGGGTCAAAAATTGGCTGAACTATCTCCAGAAGGAGTCAATAGGGTAGAACTGAAAAGTTCAAAATAGACGACTCTTGGGCCCGATTTTAGTACATTTGGTGAAATATTGACTTTTGAATGACCGATGTAACATCAGATAGAGTCAATAAGTAGGTATAGAAATTTTAAGATCATTGACTCAAACATATTCAATGGGTCAAATATTGGCTACTCTATGGCTAATTTATCACCAGAAGGAGTCAAAGGGTAGAACTAAAAAGTTCAAAATAGACGACTCTTGGGCCCGATTTTAGTACATTTGGTCAAATATTGACTTTTGAATGACCGATATAACATCAGAAAGAGTCAATGAGTAGGTATAGAAATTTCAAGATCCATGACTGAAATATGTTCAATGGGTCAATTATTGGCTACTCAATCGCTAATTTATCACCAGAAGGAGTCAACAGGGTAGAACTAAAAAGTTCAAAATAGACGACTCTTGGGCCCAATTTTAGTACATTTGGTGAAATATTGACTTTTGAATGACCGATGTAACATCAGAAAGAGTCAATAAGTAGGTATAGAAATTTCAAGATCCGTGACTGGAACATGTTCAATTGGTCAAATATTGGCTACTCTATGGCTAATTTATCACCAGAAGGAGTCAAAGGGTAGAACTAAAAAGTTCAAAATAGGCGACTCTTGGGCCCAATTTTAGTACATTTGGTCAAATATTGACTTTTGAATGACCGATATAACATCAGAAAGAGTCAATGAGTAGGTATAAAAATTTCAAGATCCATAACTGAAACATGTTCAATGGGTCAATTATTGGCTACTCTATGGCTAATTTATAACCAGAAGGAGTCAAAGGGTAGAACTAAAAAGTTCAAAATAGATGACTCTTGGGCCCGATTTTAATACATTTGGTCAAATGTTGACTTTTGAATGACCGATATAACATCAGAAAGAGTGAATGAGTAGGTATAAAAATTTCAAGATCCATAACTGAAACATGTCCAATCGGTAAAATATTGGCTATTCTAGTGCTAATGTATCACAAGAAGGAGTCATTTGGGTAGGAATAGAAATTTCAAGATCCATGACTGAAACATGTTCAATGGGTCAAATATTGGCTACTCTATGGGTAATTTAACACCAGAAGGAGTCAAAGGGTAGAACTACAAAGTTCAAAACAGACGACTCTTGGTCCCGATTTTAATACATTTGGTCAAATACTGACTTTTGAATGACCGATGTAACATCAGAAAGAGTCAATAAGTAGATATAGAAATTTCAAGATCCATGACTGAAACTTGTTCAATGGGTCAAATATTGGCTGCTCTATGGCTAATTTATCACTGGAAGGAGTCAATTGGGTAGAAATAGAAAGTTCAAAATCAATGACTCTTATGCCCGATATTAGTGCATTTGGTCAAATATGGATTTCTGAATGATTGACCTAAATTCAGAAAGAGTCAATGAGTAAGTATAAAAATTTCAAGATCCATAACTTAAACATGTCCAATGGGTAAAATATTGGCTACTCTAAGGCTAATGTATCACAAGAAGGAGTCAATTGGGTAGGAATAGAAAGTTCAAGATCAAGGACTGAAATATTTCCAGTGGGTCAAAAATTGGCTGAACTATCTCCAGAAGGAGTCAATAGGGTAGAACTGAAAAGTTCAAAATAGACGACTCTTGGGCCCGATTTTAGTACATTTGGTGAAATATTGACTTTTGAATGACCGATGTAACATCAGATAGAGTCAATAAGTAGGTATAGAAATTTTAAGATCATTGACCTAAACATGTTCAATGGGTCACATATTGGCTACTCTATGGCTAATTTAACACCAGAAGGAGTCAATTGGGTAGAAATAGAAAGTTCAAAATCGACGACTCTTGGGCCCGATATTAGTACATTTGGTCAAATATGGACTTCTGAATGACTGACCTAAATTCAGAAAGAGTCAATGAGTAGGTATAAAAATTTCAAGATCCATAACTGAAACTTGTTCAATGGGTCAAATATTGGCTGCTCTATGGCTAATTTATCACTGGAAGGAGTCAATTGGGTAGAAATAGAAAGTTCAAAATCAATGACTCTTATGCCCGATATTAGTGCATTTGGTCAAATATGGATTTCTGAATGATTGACCTAAATTCAGAAAGAGTCAATGAGTAAGTATAAAAATTTCAAGATCCATAACTTAAACATGTCCAATGGGTAAAATATTGGCTACTCTAAGGCTAATGTATCACAAGAAGGAGTCAATTGGGTAGGAATAGAAAGTTCAAGATCAAGGACTGAAATATTTCCAGTGGGTCAAAAATTGGCTGAACTATCTCCAGAAGGAGTCAATAGGGTAGAACTGAAAAGTTCAAAATAGACGACTCTTGGGCCCGATTTTAGTACATTTGGTGAAATATTGACTTTTGAATGACCGATGTAACATCAGATAGAGTCAATAAGTAGGTATAGAAATTTTAAGATCATTGACTCAAACATATTCAATGGGTCAAATATTGGCTACTCTATGGCTAATTTATCACCAGAAGGAGTCAAAGGGTAGAACTAAAAAGTTCAAAATAGACGACTCTTGGGCCCGATTTTAGTACATTTGGTCAAATATTGACTTTTGAATGACCGATATAACATCAGAAAGAGTCAATGAGTAGGTATAGAAATTTCAAGATCCATGACTGAAATATGTTCAATGGGTCAATTATTGGCTACTCAATCGCTAATTTATCACCAGAAGGAGTCAACAGGGTAGAACTAAAAAGTTCAAAATAGACGACTCTTGGGCCCAATTTTAGTACATTTGGTGAAATATTGACTTTTGAATGACCGATGTAACATCAGAAAGAGTCAATAAGTAGGTATAGAAATTTCAAGATCCGTGACTGGAACATGTTCAATTGGTCAAATATTGGCTACTCTATGGCTAATTTATCACCAGAAGGAGTCAAAGGGTAGAACTAAAAAGTTCAAAACAGACGACTCTTGGTCCCGATTTTAATACATTTGGTCAAATATTGACTTTTGAATGACCGATGTAACATCAGAAAGAGTCAATAAGTAGGTATAGAAATTTCAAGATCCATGACTGAAACTTGTTCAATGGGTCAAATATTGGCTACTCTATGGCTAATTTATCACTGGAAGGAGTCAATTGGGTACAAATAGAAAGTTCAAAATCAATGACTCTTATGCCCGATATTAGTGCATTTGGTCAAATACGGATTTCTGAATGACTGGCCTAAATTCAGAAAGAGTCAATGAGTAGGTATAGAAATTTCAAGATCCATGACTGAAATATGTCCAATGGGTAAAATATTGGCTACTCTAAGGCTAATGTATCACCAAAAAGAGTCAATTGGGTAGGAATAGAAAGTTCAAGATCAAGGACTGAAATATTTCCAGTGGGTCAAAAATTGGCTGAACTATCTCCAGAAGGAGTCAATAGGGTAGAACTGAAAAGTTCAAAATAGACGACTCTTGGGCCCGATTTTAGTACATTTGGTGAAATATTGACTTTTGAATGACCGATGTAACATCAGATAGAGTCAATAAGTAGGTATAGAAATTTTAAGATCATTGACTCAAACATATTCAATGGGTCAAATATTGGCTACTCTATGGCTAATTTATCACCAGAAGGAGTCAAAGGGTAGAACTAAAAAGTTCAAAATAGACGACTCTTGGGCCCGATTTTAGTACATTTGGTCAAATATTGACTTTTGAATGACCGATATAACATCAGAAAGAGTCAATGAGTAGGTATAGAAATTTCAAGATCCATGACTGAAATATGTTCAATGGGTCAATTATTGGCTACTCAATCGCTAATTTATCACCAGAAGGAGTCAACAGGGTAGAACTAAAAAGTTCAAAATAGACGACTCTTGGGCCCAATTTTAGTACATTTGGTGAAATATTGACTTTTGAATGACCGATGTAACATCAGAAAGAGTCAATAAGTAGGTATAGAAATTTCAAGATCCGTGACTGGAACATGTTCAATTGGTCAAATATTGGCTACTCTATGGCTAATTTATCACCAGAAGGAGTCAAAGGGTAGAACTAAAAAGTTAAAAATAGGCGACTCTTGGGCCCAATTTTAGTACATTTGGTCAAATATTGACTTTTGAATGACCGATATAACATCAGAAAGAGTCAATGAGTAGGTATAAAAATTTCAAGATCCATAACTGCAACATGTCCAATGGTTGAAATATTGGCTACTATAAGGCTAATGTATCACAAGAAGGAGTCAATTGGGTAGGACTAGAAAGTTCAACATCAAGGACTGAAACATTTTCAGTGGGTCAAAAATTGGCTGAACTATCTCCAGAAGGAGTCAATAGGGTAGAACTGAAAAGTTCAAAATAGACGACTCTTGGGCCAGATTTTAGTACATTTGGTGAAATATTGACTTTTGAATGACCGATGTAACATCAGATAGAGTCAATAAGTAGGTATAGAAATTTTAAGATCATTGACTGAAACATATTCAATGGGTCAAATATTGGCTACTCTATGGTTAATTTATCAACAGAAGGAGTCAAAGGGTAGAACTAAAAAGTTCAAAATAGACGATTCTTGGGCCCGATTTTAGTACATTTGGTCAAATATTGACTTTTGAATGACCGATGTAACAACAGAAAGAGTCAATAAGTAGGTATAGAAATTTCAAGATCCATGACTGAAACATGTTCAATGGGTCAATTATTTGCTACTCTATCTCTAATTTATCACCAGAAGGAGTCAATTGGGTATAAATAGAAAGTTCAAAATTGACGACTCTTGGGCCCGATATTAGAACATTTGGTCAGATATGGATTTCTGAATGACTGACCTAAATTCAGAAAGAGTCAATGAGTAGGTATAAAAATTTCAAGATCCATAACTGAAACATGTCCAATGGGTAAAATATTGGCTACTCTAAGGCTAATGTATCACAAGAAGGAGTCAATTGGGTAGGAATAGAAAGTTCAAGATCAAGGACTGAAATATTTTCAGTAGGTCAAAAATTGGCTGAACTATCGTCAGAAGGAGTCAATAGGGTAGAAATAAAAAGTTCAAAATAGACGACTCTTGGGCCCGATTTTAGTACATTTGGTGAAATATTGACTTTTGAATGACCGATGTAACATCAGATAGGGTCAATAAGTACGTATAGAAATTTTAAGATCATTGACCTAAACATGTTCAATGGGTCACATATTGGCTACTCTATGGCTAATTTATCACCAGAAGGAGTCAATTGGGTAGAAATAGAAAGTTCAAAATCGACGACTCTTGGGCCCGATATTAGTACATTTGGTCAAATATGGACTTCTGAATGACTGACCTAAATTCAGAAAGAGTCAATGAGTAGGTATAAAAATTTCAAGATCCATAACTGTAACATGTTCAATGGGTAAAATATTGGCTACTCTAAGGCTAATGTATCACAAGAAGGAGTCAATTGGGTAGGAATAGAAAGTTCAAGATCAAGTTCTGAAATATTTCCAGTGGGTCAAAAATTGGCTGAACTATCTCCAGAAGGAGTCAATAGGGTAGAACTGAAAAGTTCAAAATAGACGACTCTTGGCCCCGATTTTAGTACATTTGGTAAAATATTGACTTTTGAATGACCGATATAACATCAGAAAGAGTCAATAAGTAGGTATAGAAATTTCAAGATCCATGACTGAAACATGTTCAATGGGTCAAATATTGGCTACTCTATGGCTAATTTATCACCAGAAGGAGTCAAAGGGTAGAACTAAAAAGTTCAAAATAGACGACTCTTGGGCCCGATTTTAGTACATTTGGTGAAATATTGACTTTTGAATGACCGATGTAACATCAGATAGAGTCAATAAGTAGGTATAGAAATTTTAAGATCATTGACTGAAACATATTCAATGGGTCAAATATTGGCTACTCTATGGCTAATTTATCACCAGAAGGAATCAAAGGGTAGAACTAAAAAGTTCAAAATAGACGACTCTTGATCCCGATTTTAATACATTTGGTCAAATATTGACTTTTGAATGAAAAATATAACATCTGAAAGAGTCAATAAGTAGGTATAGAAATTTCAAGATCCATGACTGAAACATGTTCAATGGGTCAAATATTGGCTACTCTATGGCTAATTTATCACCAGAAGGAGTCAAAGGGTAGAACTAAAAAGTTCAAAACAGACGACTCTTGGTCCCGATTTTAATACATTTGGTCAAATATTGACTTTTGAATGACCGATGTAACATCAGAAAGAGTCAATAAGTAGGTATAGAAATTTCAAGATCCATGACTGAAACTTGTTCAATGGGT